>OY998240.1:74941676-76141676 GCA_963922005.1 Cornus suecica | reverse complement strand
ATTGTATATATTATATTGTCCACTGTATATATTCAGTTATATACATAGTAGATTAAACTATTAAAAAGTCTAGACCTTGGAACCAAACTGTTTCCGTTCCATTGATTCCATGGTTTGTTTTCTAATGAAACCGTAAGGATCACTTTGATTTTAAAGTATTTCAAATATCGTTCCAATTTGATCGATGAACCTACTCTCCCAATTTCATCTCCACTAAAATACTCTAGGAAACACACAATTCATAAGCCCTTTGGCAGAGCTTTTTTGATAGGTGATGGAGTTCGAAAATTGGTTTCCACTCTAGATACCAATTGAATTAGATCTCTTTTTGCTAATCATGAAAAGTAGAACTGCAAGAAAAAAAAAAAATCATGAACAGAAATAACATAATCAGATGTCTATGATACAGTATCACATTTTCTTTATTTTTTCTTCAAATAAATTACTATGATAACATTAAATTGGTTTCGAACTATTAAGTACCGCATTATGTTTCAAAAAATTTGCATATATTTCGAACTTAGAAAGCTTTTTCCACCAATGCTGTCATTATATGTGTACAGGTGTTTGTCTGTCTGTGTGTGGTGCCTTAGTAACCTCTTCATGTTTTATGGTAATAGTAGACACTTTCTGTAATACTTAAGCAACAATGCTCTCAGGAATACATCTTATGTGAATTATTGACTCTAAATCATGCGTATCCACTTTAAACTCACTAAGTATTAGTTAAAAATATTTATAGGATTAGCTCTAAATATGCAGTCCATATTCCAAAATACTAGTACAAATCTAGTAGATTTGACAATATATCTATATTTTCAGGACTACTATCTATAATATTTTGATGACATACTTTTCTGGTTCAAACATAACTTAAAAACGTCAACTGCTTGGGTTTAAGAGCTGCACTTAACACATTCATTCAAGCATTCTCAAATTCGTGCAGAAGATGAGCAAAAAAAGTAGAAAAAAAACTGATTGCACGATATACTTCCTATCATAATGGTATTTATCGAATATGACTCAATGCATAGTTACGAAAACTAACAGAGAAAAACAAGAGTTATCACAAGATTTACTCAATCCTTAGGTACAAAAAATACTAGTGAAACAAAATAAGGGTTACCACTAAATTATATTTGTCAAATTGCATTCTAGGTGATGTACCTTATAAAGAAGGTAGTTCATGTTCTTCTAATTCCGGATGGATAGCTTGAATTTTCAAGTATATGATATTTGCATCCTCTTATAGTCGAGCCTGAAACAAGGTTAACATAGACAAATTAGCAAATGGATTAAGATTCATGCCTCCTTCTCTCATTTAGAAACCATATCTTTAAGATCAGAACAATATAGGTGTGTGCAACCCAACAAAAAGACAATATAAAGGTACAAGGTGCAAATTATCCACTATGGTGTTATCAACGTAATGATATAGCAGTTTTCCAAAGCTTTCATGGTATTAGAGCTTCATTAACCATTCTGGCCAGAATCTGCAATAGCAACCTTGAACAACTTTGATCCTTTTCTATCTCCAACATCATCAAGTATAAAATTATGTTTTTTTTTCCTACATTACCCTGTTATTATCTTATTTTAAACATCTAAATAAATGCGATCAACGTAACATGTATGAATTTGATTTTAGATTTGTAAAACATATTTGTACTTTCGGGAATAACTTCTCACTTTTATACTTTCATGAACCTTAAGATCACTCTGAATTTTATGGAACTTAATATAAAGCTAACTTAGCAGTTCTTTGGTGAAACAGATGGATCAAGGAAAATCTAGAACAAAATATGAAGTATCTGGGACTTCTAGCAACCCATCTGGGAGTTCTAGCACGTCATCTGGGACTTATAGCATACCAGAATATATAACTGTTGATAGGGAGAATCTTTCGCCCAGCTTCACTTGCACTATTTGCAAGAAAATCTTCAGGGAAGCCACCACAATTAACATCTGCTTTCACACATGTAGGTTATGAAGGTTTCCATTATACCGAATTTGCACCTTCTGTAATTATATTTTTTCTTTTTTCATTAGGTGTTATTAATTCAAGATGGATTGTAGTTCCGCATATTCTCTACTTGATATTTGTTTTAGCCAGTCCGTTTTTTATTTTTTATTTTTCTTTTCACTAAAGAAAAGAGGTATGTTCATAGAGCGACATGGTATTTAAACTTCCATGATATACCTCAAAAGAACTTCGATCTTTAGTGTCTAAATTTCAACCAAACCTGATGTCCAAATTCTCTATATCTATTGAAACCTACTTCACATATTTGTTGAAAGGATGTTTTTTGGATTAAAGGCAATGCATCGAAACAATGTCACAAACATTTGAATATTACAGAAAAAAAGGATTCATAATCCGTTTCATGGCATGAAAGAGATTCTAACAGAAGATATGTGACCTATTGAATGATAAAATAAAATGAATCTGGAAGTACAAACAAATGTTAAGTGGCTAAGAGATGTTACTCAGTATAAAGTTATAAGTTAAAACAAAAGAAGTAATCAACACATTAATAATCTTGGCATATATGTGTCATTGTGCATACTAGTAAACTTCTACTCAGTATGAGAAGAATACAGCTAAACAGGATAAATTAACTTCAGTAACTTTTAAACAATATTTACTCAGGTTTTGGTTAATGAAATCAAGGAAACAACCGTCATTTCACATTCTTATGCTGACCCTTTTTTGCTCTGCAGTTTGCAAGGACTGCATATATCAACATTTTCAAGAAGAAACCAAACATTGCCCAGTGTGCAACATGGACTTGGGGTCCACCCCGCAACAATTTCTAAGGTGATTACAGGTTCAAGATATCACTCTTTGTAGGTTATTCATTGCAACTTCTGAATTAGTATAAATCTTGCTATAAGATAGTTCAAGGCCATAATATGTCTGCCTTAGCAAAGATTTTTAAAACTTATAGGACCAGTACGAAGGGTACATTTTGGTTGGTTGGCACTTAAAGCTCAGTCCAATTACTCTCATATAAGGCCACGACCTCAATACCAAAAGAGCAACTCTTCAAGAGAAATTGCATTTGGACAACCGTTCTTCATGCTGTTAATCAGCGGTCATTCATGTAATGCTTTTTATGGGTGGTCATTTTGTTGACAATAATCATATTTAATCGTTCAGTTTTCTTTAGTTTTTTTCCTTTTTAGTTAACTTGAATACTTTATCTGCTTAGGACTTCTTTATCAATTTATTAACATTCAAGTGTTTTTCTTTTCAATCGAGGATCTGATCTGCAATGGCACTTAGGTACTTTTGTTGGCTCCAAATTCTTGTAATTTTTTTCAATAATTAACTCCTTATGCCTCATCACCACCTAAGGATGTAGCTCTATTGGAAGTGTATGTGATTTTGTGTTTTGGCATGTTTCTATCTATGATTGCGTTTTGCTCCAGCCACTTAAACCCGATTGGATGTAAGTTTGAATTATCAGCTTTATGGTCACAAATTTCCATTTCAGTGATTCCTAAAAATTGACATGAATTAGAGCTCCCAGTCATGACAAGTAGAAGGATATTACCCTCTGATAGATGTTTACAAATCCATCCCCACTTAAAGAGTAATTACCCAGGACAGAGAACTCCTTGAATGTGATGCACTCAGCCTCAATGAAGTCTATTTTACTCGAGCTATGATAAAGACCTTACATGTTTTCTTTCCTTTTTTTTGTGTGCTCTCTTGCACTTCCCAATTTTTTATCCTCAATTATATAAATGTTTCTAAATTTAACCGATTTTAACCTTTTCTAAGCAGAGCTAATGAGAAATTGAATCATCTTGCAAGCATACTGTTCTCCCCCAGCCACTCTGGAAGAAACGATGTGACATCTGCAACTTCAAAGCTAGAAACTACAAGGCCAGAAGCCACTACAGCACGTGCTACTGGAAAAGAAACCGTGCAACAAGGTATAGATATGATGCAAAAAACTAAGACAAAATCTCATGATGGTAACACTGTTGCGGGAATAAGAGGTCATCTGGATCTGACTACTTCGCATGAAAGCTCACAGGTTTTCATTTTCTCAGAGATCTTTGTTCTAAAATTAATTAGAGCGTGTTAATTGATTCAGTGGCCCATTACAGTTCCATGAACTAACCCTTGCAATTAACTTATTGTACTCAAGCAAATTTCTGCTATGATGCCTGAAGTTACTAGTAATATGTCTGAACGTAACGCTCACAAGGATTTGTTTGAGGCTGAAACAATATCCCAAGTTCGTAGAAAGAAGAGGACCACAAAGGGAAGAGCTCGTTCGGTATCTTCTAGCCAAAAGAAAGGAAAAGGAATGATTAAACATAAGAATGTAGAGATCAGTTTGTATGGCGGTTCTGGATTCATAGACTCTGGAGGATCATATCATAGACCTTCATCGGACGAAGAGCTCGCTGATACAGAGGAAATAAGAAGTATTTGGTTTCATCTAGTTCCCCATGTGAATGAGTAAGGAACCCATCCAAATTGTTCCAAAATAATTTTATGTCTCTTTTGACCCTTCAAACATTTTAGCTCACCAAAACATTTGTCGTGTGCTCCTTGCAGGAAAGGCCACAAAGACCCTGGGCTAACAAAGAGCTACATCCGTGTCAAGTAAGTTGAATAATTTGTATGCCACACATAATCATGCATGAACTATTCTAATTGCATCCAGAACATGTGGTAGATTTAGATGCAGTAGATGCATTGTGAAATGTCTACATGGTCTCTTCTGCTTCCTGGTTGAAAAGTCAAGCTGTATGTTAAAAGATTGAGCTCCAAAATTTGTTATGGCTTAAGTGGCTTGGTCAGCTGCTGGGATTGTTCACAGGCAAGTCTCTACAACTGATAATTAAGAACTAATGAAGTTTTGGTTGGTTGAATTCTTAGGGCAATAGTAGTAGAATTCTTATACAGATGGAACAAACATCCTGTGGTTTCAGCAACAGGTTTATCACACCCGGGAAGCAGTTGTCATCTTCTGTCTTAGTAGAACCCTGCTAGATAGGTTTTACCTAGGTTACACCTTCGGAATACCCCAGAAGTGAATTTTCTTCTACTTCCCCCAATCATCACTTTACACCACGCCGACTCCCCCTTTGTCATAAGGCGTGGAATTAGACCAAGGGGAACCTCCATAGGAACTAGTCCCTTAGATTAATTTGATTGCATTAAACATGCGCTGGTGGTGTTAAAGTTATAGAAATTCAGGTTTATATTAAATGCATAAATACCTCAATAATTAAAGCACACAATATTACTGCTTAGCATGCGGCAGTCACCGTCATCAGCCCATTAGAAACTTACCCTATTACCATCCCCACCTTGAAATAAATATTGAAGCCCCAATACTACTATCGAGCGGCATAAACAGTCTCTGTTTGGCACAAGGTTCAAGGAGGACATCTCTAAAGCAACAAATTGTGTGTCGTTGAAGTGGTATCTTATCAACTTTTGAAATGAAATGTTGAGGGTTCAAGTGCCCAGAACAGGCAATACGGATTGTGCAACTGTCTTATCTCAAAAAACAAATCTCACAAGCTTTTTTAGACTAACATCTAGAAGTCATTGGAACAACATCTCCTTTGTCACATATATCTACACATGTAGCTATACTGGTTTTGATACCTAATATGCACAAAACTTATCATAAATAGCAAAACCTAGTTACACAAGGTTCCTTGTATATCCATGAAAAATAATACTTGCACCTTCAATGACAAATATATGTGAACGCTAAAAAAAGTATTTACCAACAAGAGAATTAAAATAAAATAGGCACTTGACACAGTGAAACATAGCCGTCACAGAAAGTGGAGCCACGGTGAGGTGTTCCTCTGACAAAATTCTTGTGTAGTATGAAGTTTTTAGTTGAAGGTCGGAACATTCTAATGCTGGAATAGGGAATAGATTCAATTATTGCAATGAACTGCATTTCCTCTCAAGGAACTGGTATTGTGAGTGTCCTGTTAATACAAACAATTTTTCTCTCACTTTTACAATCTCAGAAGTTCGATGTGCCAGCAAAATTCTTCTTGAAAGTTCTGTAGAAAGTAATGTCTTCCCTAATATATGACATCTGTTGTAACAAACGCACCAAATCACACGAAATCAAAATAGAAAAATAAGTACACCACACAAAAAACACAAAGATTTACAAGGTTCGGCACAAGTCGTTCCTCCGCCCTTGGCGGAGCCGGCGAAAGTTTTAAGTATGCAACAAACAAGAAATTACAAGTATAGCCTCCAGAACCCTAGCTCTCTCTCTGCCTGCGAATTACGGTTTTTCTTCTCTCGACAACTCCAAACCCTAATTGCCCTTATATATAATAGGCTACAAAAGAGACTAAACAGGCCCACGTCCCATAAGAGTAAAACGGGTCACTTTTCGGGCCAACCGGGCGCAAAGCTCACTTTTCAGGTTAGCCGGATCGCAACGCGACCCGAATCCAAATTCGGGTCATAATATCACAATATCAATAGAATTTTGCCCCTGTTGCCAAGATGAATACCATCCACGTAGTATTTTTCTTAGTTGATATTTGATCTTGACCTCTATTTTAGTTGGATGTTAAGAATGTCTTTCTCAATGGTGACAAACTGGGCGAGGTGTAGATGGTTCCCCCTCCGGCTTTCGTTCTCCTACCCATTCTAGTATGGTATTTCGTCTTTGTCGCTCCCTCTATGGCCTCAAACAATCTCCTCGAGCTAGGTCAGACAGCTTTGGCACTACCATGCCCCATTTTGGTTTTCATCATAGTGCAGTTGATGATACCTTGTTTTTACGTCATTTAGGCAGTAAGACAAGTGCTCTCATTGTGTACGTCCATGACACTATCAGGATTGCTGAGGTTAAGGCTTATCTAAGTTGTTAGTTTGAGATTAAGGATCTTGGTCCCCTTCGGTACTTCTTGGGCATTGAGGTGGCTCACTCCAAGACTGACTTTTTTTATTTCAATGCAAGTATGTTGACTTGCTTTTTTCCTCTGGCCAGCTTGGTGCTCGTCCTGCTAATACTCTGATTGAGCAAAATCATAGGTTGGTTGATTCTTTTTTTTTAAATAAGTATATTATAAAAAACACTCAAAAGGGGAGTGCATCCCAATATTACAAGACACCACTCTATGAACTAAGCGAGCCCAAAAAAATAATATTTTCTTCTATAGATGAACAAAATCTACCCTCCATCCAATAAAACAAGAAGGAAATGAAAGAATCCTTAAATAAACCAATGGAGGACTCCACCCCCTCAAAACACTTTTTGTTAGGTTCGAGCCAAATTACCCACCAAAGACACAAAGGCGCCACTTTCTAGAAGGGACGGGCCCGCTACCCCGCGAAACAATCCCACCAACCATCAAGAAACTCACAGACCGAGGCCGGCATCACCCATGAAATACCAAGCAATCCAAAAACTAAACACCAACAATCATACGCCGTCGGGCAATGAAGGAAAAGATGATCAACAGATTCCGCATCATTCTTACACATGAAACATCTATTGACCACAACGAAATTGCAGCGCTGAAGATTGTCTAAGGTTAGAATTTTGCCCCACACCGTTGACCATGCAAAAAAGGCGACTCTAGGAGGAGCACCAGAACGCCAAATCTCCTTCCAAGGAAAGGCTACGCGCGGCAACTGAGAAGACATCCCGAAGAAAGAGAACACCGAAAAACCTCCAGTAGGAGAAGGATACCACACCATCCGGTCCGCCCTACCTTCTGGGATAGACAAGTTGTACAATAAACCCAGAAGGCCAGACACAACTTCTAGCTCCCAATCCTGAAAATGTCTCACAAACTGAACATCCCAGACGATCCTACCGTTATCAAGCCGATAACAGTTAGCAACGCAAGCATGTCGATCGCGAGCAATACGAAATAGCATAGAAAAGGAAGAAGCTAGGGTAGAGTCACGGCACCAAATGTTAGACTAGAAACCAACCGAGTTATCAGTACCAATGCTGAAGCAAATATAAGAAGAAAATGCAATCCAAACACTACTAATGTCTTTCCAAACCCCCAAACCCCTACGAAACCGTACCGGACGCGAGCACCAATCCCTATGATCCTCTTTGTAGCGGCAAACAATCACCTTCCTCCACAATCGGTCCCTCTCAATCCCAAACCTCCAAAACCACTTCCCTAACAAAACTTTTAATGAAAGGCACCAAACGTCGAAGACCTAGACCCCCTTCCTGTAACGGGCGGCAAACTAGCTCCCACCGAATAAGAGAAATAGAAGAGTGTTCCCGATCCCCTCCCCATAAGAACTGCCTCTGAAATCTCTCAATCTTGAAAGCCACACTGCTGGGAATCTGATACATAGACAGAAAATAAGTGGGAAGATTGGACAACGTAGACTTTACCAAAGTGAGCCAACCTCCTTTGGAAAGATACTGACGTTTCCAGCCTGCTAATCTCCTAGCAACACGGTCAACCATAGCATCCCAGAAAGGTTTACGTTGCGCCGCCGATCCCACTGGTAAACCCAGGTAAATGGAAGGTAACTGACTGACACCACACCCCAAAACTGCAGCCAAAGAAGCAATGTTCCCCGCCTCTCCGACCGAAATCAGAGAACTCTTCCTAGTGTTAATCTTCAAACCCAAGACAGCCTCAAAACAAATCAAAATATATCTGAGATGCCGCAACTGAACCTCCTCTGCGTCGCAAAACACTAGTGTATCATCCGCAAAAAGCAAGTGAGACAGATCCACAAACCGATGTTCCACACTCCCCACTCTAAAACCGCGCAGAAGAGCCGCCTCCGAGAGGTTGGTTGATTCTGAGAGGGAATTATTGTAAGAAGTTATTCAGTATCAATGACTTATTGGGAAACTAACTTATCTATCCATGACTCAACCTGACATTACTTATGGCCCAAGTGTCGTGAGTCAAATCATGCATTCTCCCCGTACCCCTCAACGGTATTGTTATTCGTATCCTTCGCTATTTGAAAGGGTGTTTAGGCTAGGGTATTTTGTTTGTTAAGCATGATCACTTAAAGGGTTGAGGCTTGGACAAATGTTGATTATGCAGGGTCAGCTTCAAATAGAAGGTCCACTTCAGGCTGCTATACTATCGTTGGACGCAACTTGGTTACTTGGAGAAGTAAGAAGCAAGATGTTCTCTCTCGATAAAGTGCAAAGATTGAAGTGTGTGAATTATTATGGGTACAAACCTTAATGACAGAATTGTGCCTTCCAGTATCACTTTCCTTCTCGCTTTATTGTGCCAACAAGTCTACCACTAGCATTGCCAAAAATTCCGTTCAGCATGAAAAAACTAAGCAGATAAAGGCTAACCGACACTTCACTAGAGAAAACATTCTACCTGGTAAAATTTACACTCTATTAGCTCTCAACAACTTGCAGACATTGTTACGAAGGGTGTCAGCAAAAGTGTGTTTGAGGATGCGTTGTCCAAGTTGGGCGTAACAAACATTCACACACCTACTTGAGGGGTAGTGTTGGACAAGATAGGATAGCAACAAATTATGGAGCATATCTCTAGCCATAGAATCTGCCGTAATTTTATTTTATTTGAATTTCATTCTTGTAATATTAAACATGTGCTCTTATTATCTATAAATATAAAAAATGTGAATGAGTAATTCATTCATTCCAGCCTTTACACATTCTCTTCTCCTCCTATTTTCTTTAGCATACAGTAATTTATTCTACTATATATGTGTGTATATATCAAATGTTTCGGCGTCCGAACACATCATTTTCGGCATTCACCATAGATTAATGGTATAACTCATTGCATTCGGCCACAGCCATTTCATCCTTATCCATTTCCATCCTAATTTTGCTCACCCCGTTAACTCCCCATAAAAATGCAAAATTTGTTTGTATTTGCATACGGGCTAGGATTTCCTGCTCACAGAGAGCTCAACGATTCCACCAGAAATGTCCTCCTTTCCTGAAACTATCAAAATTATTGCCCTAAAACCATAAAACTTACACATTGTCCATGAGTATTCATGGTTAAAAAAAAATTCAGTTCAGAAACCCTCAGAGTAGCCAAATGGTGTTAAAAGTCAAATTTAGTTTTCCAATTTTTGCACCGCCAAACCAACCCCACCACCGTCCCATCACGATGTCTGCTTTTCTAGTGAAACAGCTCCAACACAAAGAAATTCATTCGCAGTCAACGCAACAACAAATTGAATGCGACCTCTGCTTCTTAGAGTGCTACAACTCCGCCCACAAAATCTTTGATATTCACCATGATGCCACCACCAACAACACAACCACCACCACATTTAAGTCCACTGGAGCACCCTCCATTCCCTCTCTGCGCTTGATTCCCATCTAAGCCTCAAAGTACTCCAACAGCCCCAAAGACGAACGTGTACACTGGATATTTCATCTAGTTTTGAGGCTCACAAGGTTCCTTGCTAGGTCGAAAACACTGAAACATGTATCATTGTCAGCAAAGATGATACATTAACAACTCGATTTTTTTTTGGTATGGTCTGGTTCATTCATGTCCTTTTCCATCAAATTCGCAGATATCCACACAAACTTACCTTTGGCAACATCCAAAATAAAAATTGCCATTGATACAAGATTGGGGATGACAACAAACACCAAAAGATGAACACCAACGAGGTATAAGAGTTCTTGAAAAAGCTCCATGTAAGGAAAGATAGTGATGGAGAAAAGGCAAAGTTGGATTAGAGAGACTATTGATCATAGGTTTGAGAGAGAAAGCTGAGGAGCATTTTTGTCATTGTATTTAGTTTATAAGGTTCATGACATTCAGCAATTTCGGTAGTTGACTCGCTTTGACTGTTAAAAAGGGAGGTTTGTGGAACAACATTTGCCTTTTTTTGGGGAGGTGTGCGTGTAATTAGGGCAAACCTCAGGGAAACTCCATGTAATTTACCCTTTTCAGATTGGAGGGAAGTGACATTTATGTTAGCAAATAATTACTTCCTTATTTTCCTATTCTTTGACATAATTAGTTTTGACTTACAGAAATGCAGCAGATTTCACAGTGTTAACGCTCAAGAAATACCTGGTGGCCAAACTCAAGCTCAAAAGTGTATCTGAGGTAATGTCTGGCACTGATAGTTGGGTAGTAATGTGAATGTGCACAATCATACACTTTTAAGCATCAGACACACACATGAGACACATGCATATCACAATTTTTAGTTCAGAGGCATGTAATCCGGTAATTAAAGATTAATTTCGCCAGGGGAAGAAATTATGTTGTTTTGGATTCTAAGAGACTCTGATTATCTTTAGACCAGTAGAGTAAATTCAAGCAAGGAGAAAAACAGCTTTGGTTAAGTCTATATGCTTATTGCAGCAACCACCTCATACAACTTCAAATTAAATTGACCACGGTGCAACTTTTGATTGGTAATATTTTTCTGTAGTAAAATTAATTACAATATATTGGGATTTTCAACTATTCATTATACTTTTGATTGATGATAAATATGGCACAAAAATTATTTTACTATTTTGGCTCAATTTAATCAGAAAGTTCAGTATGATCACAAGACGATAATTGTTTTAACAAATTCTGTGACACAGAAAAACTCTCTGAATCATAAATGAACTGCTTTACTTATGTTGACTGATTAATTTTCCAAACTACTGAGGCGAACTGGCACTGCAGTGAGGTAAATCTCCACTATTCCTACAGAACCTATGGGAAAAAAATAATAAATAAAAATAAAAATAGATAAAAACAATCTAGCAGTGTTTTTGTCTCTGTTCTTTTTTATCATCAGAACATTGCACCTTCTTTCAGGGTGCATGAGTTACCACTTAACTCAACAGTGGGTGATTACCATAGATTGCGGTAAAAGGAATTTGCTAAAAGATATTTGTGCAGGTAGAGGTTATGTGTAACGGTCAACAGTTGGACCCAAGTTTATTTGCAAGCAGCATAGTTGAGCTCTGGAAAGCATCAAGGTATGAGCTAGAAAAAGAGACGTGGGACGTGGAGGACGTAGTGGTGGAGCTGGCATACACTACGAGCAGAAAATATGGACCCCAATAAGATAACGGAATGTTTGACGAACAGTCAGCCAAATGCCAGCAAAAGTTTACTCTGCAAAAAAAACTTCTCAAGGAGTTTTCTTAATCAGTATGTTTATTTTCATAAGCTATCAGAACTGTAACCAACCTACCCCTGCTATGTTTAAGTTACATCTAAACTTTCTTATCGCCAAGATGTTGGGACAATCTATTCTATAGGCCTTTAGACAATCTTCTGTCTATATTTTATGTTATCTATACTGTGGATTTTGAACTAAACTCTTTTATTTCTGAAGTTATCCAAAAACATACATTAGACACTGCAATATATAGGCAGTAGGATACATAAATGCAACTGCCACTAAGTCAGAATACAACTGCTACTAAGTCAGAATAGAACAGCTATACAACAGCTACTAAGTCAGCTAAGATGAGATTTGATACAGCTACTAAAATCTCCAGCAGATTCTGCCAACTCATACCAGATTTCCACAAAAACTAACTTGTATTTTTCCACAATGGAATACAACATAATATTCTTCTTTCCAACACTCCCCCTCAAGCTGGTTTGAAGATATCTTCCATAGCCAGCTTGCCAGTCAACTTCTCAAATTCTTTCTTGGGCAGTCCCTTTGTAACAACATCTACAATCTGTTCATTAGTTGATATATAGGTCATACAAATATGCTTGTTCTCTATTTTCTCCTTGATGAAGTGCTTGTCTACCTCAACACGCTTGGTTCTATCATGAAGAACAGGATTATGTGTTATTGAGATGGTTGCTTTGTTGTCACAGTATGCCTTTATCGGAGAAGGACTTGAGACCTTCAATTCGTCTAATATTCTCTTAACCCACAACACCTCACAAATACCGTGGGCAACTGATCTAAATTCAGCTTCAGCACTACTTCTTGCCACTACATTTTGTTTTTTACTAATCTAAGTAACAAGGTTTCCTCCAACAAAAGTACAGTAGCCAGAAGTTGACCTTCGATCAGTTATACTCCCAGCCCAATCTGCATCTGTATATACTTCAATCTGTAGATGACCATACTTTTCAAACAACAGGCCCTTCCCCGGTGATCCCTTTAAATATCTTAGGATTCTGTACACCGCCTCGAAGTGTTCTGGACCTGGTGAGTGCATAAATTGACTTACCATGCTCACTGCAAAAGCTATATCTAGGCGGGCATGCGATAGATAAATCAGTTTACCAACCAACCTCTGAAATTGCTCCATGTTTTTTACAACTTCGGGTTTAGCATATTGGAGCTTCAAATTAGGATCAATTAGTGTCTCTACTGCCTTGCAACCGAGTAGACCCGTCTCTCCAAGAAGATCCAACACATATTTTCGTTGAGACACGAAGATGCCCTTTTTTGACCTTGCAAACTCCATTCCAAGAAAATACTTTAAGTCTCCCAGATCCTTAATCTCAAAGTCATCAGCAAGAACTCTTTTGAGTCTTTTGAGCTCAACATAATCATCACATGTTAATATTATATCATCAACATAAACAATCAAAATAGCAATATTTCCTTCTTTTGAGTGCTTATAGAGCATAGTGTGATCTGCCTGACTTTGTGTATATCCGTGGCCTTTTACAACTTTCCCAAATAGTTCAAACCATGCTCTAGAGATTGTTTGAGGTCATATAATGATTTTCTCAGCTTACACACTTTTCCTTTGCCAAGATGATCTTCAAACCCTGGCGGTAGACTCATGAAGACTTCCTCTTCCAAATCCCCGTTTAAGAATGCATTTTTTACATCAAGTTGGTGTAAGAGTCGGTCACGACTAACGGCTAAGGATAGTAAGACACGAATTGAATTAATCTTTGCAACTGAAGCAAAAGTCTCCTGGTAATCAATACCGTGTGTCTGTGTAAATCATTTTGCCACTAAACGTGCCTTGTACCTTTCTATACTTCCATCAGCTCTACACTTAACTGTAAACACCCATTTGCATCCTAATATTTTCTTCGCCCTCGGTAAGTTAACTACCTCCCAAGTCCCATTCTTTTTTAGAGCACTCATCTCTTCTAAAACTGCTGATTTCCAATCCGGATTATCTAAGGCTTCTTGAATAGATCTCGGGATAAATAGATAGGAGATTTTTGAGGTAAAGACTCTATGAGATTTGGAAAGCCTATGGTAAGACACATATTTAGCAATAGGATGGTTTGTAAATGTTCGAACACCCTTTCTAAGTGTTATAGGTACATCAAGATCAAAAACAGTAAGAGTTGAATTTAACAAAGAATGGTTAGAGTTACCTAGAGTAGTAGATGGACCATCGCTCGGAGATAGTGGTTGGTCTTGTGCTAGAGTTGTAGGCGTGTCTTTATTATTTTGATGAGTACCCTTTCTAGTATAAACACGAAGCTCTGAGGTAGGATTAATTTGATCATGTCTTAGTATTTCTCCCCCTGTTTGTGAGTCATCTAAGTTTGGCAATGGTAAGCTAGTATTTCCCATTTTTTCATTATTGTGATTACCAATTTCTTGACTATTAGAGGTGGAGGGATCAAGAATGGGTACATGAAAGAAGATATTAGGCAGAGGAATAGTTGTTTCCCAAAACTGAGCTTCATTATTCTCTATCTCCCCCTGAAGACAGTTTTGTCCAAAGTAAGGCTGACTTTCCATAAATGATACATCCATACTCACACAAGTTTTTTTGTTTTAGAATTATAACACTTATATCCCTTTTTATTTTGCGCATATCCAATAAACACACATTTTTCTGCCCTAGGATCAAGTTTGGATCGAAGCCTATTAGGTATGTGAACAAACACAGTGCACCCAAAAATTTTCAATGGTAAGTCAGAGAAAAGTCGACAATCAGGGAAAAAATTTTTGAAACACTCTAAAGGTGTAATGTATTTTAAAATACAAGTAGGCATTCTGTTTATCAAATAAGTTGTTGTCAAAATAGCATCTCCCCAAAGATATTTTGGTACATGCATTGAGAACATAATGGCACGAGCAACTTCTAGTAAGTGTCTATTTTTTCTCTCGGCAATACCATTTTGTTGAGGAGTATCACTACAAGTAGATTGATGTTGAATCCCCTTTTCCTTCAAAAAATTTCCCAAAAATTGATTGAAATAGTCTTTTCCATTATCAGAATGAAGTAGTTTTATTTTTGTTTGAAACTGGTTTTCAACCATATTATAAAAAATTTTGAACAAATTTTCAACTTTAAATTTATCATTCATCAAATATACCCAACAGAGCCGAGTGTGATCATCTATTAAAGTTACAGACCATTTTTCCCAGAACGTCACTATGAATCAAGTAAAATGGTTTTGAGGCACAATATGGTTTTGAATTGTAAGTAGAACGATGAATCTTTGATAAATGACAACTTTCACATTAAAAAGATAAACAATCCACATTTTTAAATAGAGCTGGAAAAAGATACTTCAAATAAGAGAAACTAGGATGTCCTAGTCTAAGATGCCAAATCATTATTTGTTCACGGACAGGGAGAGAACTAATACCAATACTAAAGCTTTGAGCTTGTTTATTTCAGAGAAAGTTGTCATCAAAATAGTAGAGACCGTCCACCATTCTAGCACTGCCAATAATTATCCCCGTGATCAGGTCCTGAAAATCACAGTGAGAGTCAAAAAAAGGTGACTCGACAATTAGAATCTTTAGAGAGTTGACTCACGGATAAAAGATTACATGCAAGATTAAGGACGTGGAGGACAGATTTTAGGGTGATTTTTTCAGAAATTTTGACAAATCCTTTTCATGCAATAGATGAAAATTTTCCATCTGCAATTCTAACCTTTTTATCACCAGAACAAGGATAATAAGAATAAAATACATGAGAGAGATTCGTCATGTGATCAGAAGCACCCGAATCAATGATCCAAGGTGTAGGAGTAGAATGACAAGAGAAAGCGCTAGACTTGTTACCTGTATAAGCCAGAGAAATCCTAGAAATACCAAACTCTGGATTGAATTTCAGTAGCTTTAGAAGATGATCCAAGGTGAAGAAACTAGCATCAGCTTCATTTGCATAAGCAGAGCGGTGTCTAGGCTTGTTGTTCTTCCAGTTTACGGGTTTGCCATGAATCTTCCAGCATGTTTCACATGTATGGCGGGGTTTGTTGCAGAAATCACACCATATCCGAGGTTTGTCTGCAACTCTGCGTTGGAGCTGGCTATTGGATGTTCTGCTTGCATTTGCATCAATAGCAACTAGATGATGTCTCTCCAGCGTAGTCGCCTTAGCAGAAACTTCATATGACACTTCAGATATCTTGAGCCACTAGAATAACCAAGGAATAAGTCCTGGTAATTCTTTCTAAATGCAGAAAGAAATTAGAAATAGAATTCTGCTCTGATACCATGTGGATTTTGAACTAAACTCTTATTTCTAAAGTTATCCAAAAACATACATTAGACACTGCAATATATAGGCAGTAGGATACATAAATGCAACTGCCACTAAGTCAGAATACAACTGCTACTAAGTCAGAATGGAACAGCTACTAAGTTAGCTAAGATGAGATTTGATACAGCTACTAAAATCTCCAGCAGATTCTGCCAACTCATACCAGATTTCCACAGAGACTAACTTGTGTTTTTCCACAATGGAATACAACATAATATTCTTATTTCCAACATATACGTCTTTTACCTGTTGTCTAATAAAATGTGCGCATCTCAATGGCTTAAGGAGGATATGTTGATGGGACACCATATTGTTCGTCAAACAATTTGTGAATTTATAACAATTTTTTGTCTAGCCAGACAGACTTCAGAGAACACAAATTTGGGCAATTTAATTTTTGTTTCACCAGGTAAGCTTTTTGTTAGGAAAGTTTGTCAATTGATTGTCGAATTGAACTACTTCAGAATTGATTATTTGCTGTTACTTCCGAGTTGATCTGTTACCCAATCATTCACTCGCCAGTCATTGACATGAACCAGTGAGGTTTCCTCGTATTTTAGATATCTAAACAAAAGAGCATTCTTTGTCCAAGTCTATTGATTCATTTCCTAGAACAAGGCACCTTATTCTATATCTGTGATAAATTGAATAACTTGCTGATCTGCTATCTTTAAATTTGTTTTTGTTCTAATTCAGGATCTACTTTATCTCCACTGATTTGATAAAACTTCTCGTTCATTGCTGCAATATAAATCTTCATTTTAATCGAGATGTCATTTTACCAATTCATGCTTGGCATGAGAATAGTAAAATTCCTATACCAACAATCATAACAGAAAAAACCAAGTTCTTTTCTAAAGCTTTCTTCCAACTCTCTTGACGATTACGAGTTTTAAAATTTGATCTTAACAAGTATTATTTTATATTTGTTAGTTATAGTGTGTAGGTGTCTTTGGGCTTTACCCAATATGGGTTAGGCCCATATGATTTTGTGTACCCATCTATGTGTTGCCCTAATATTTATATATATATATAGGACTGCTAACCAAAAAGTTAATAAGTCAATATTACGCTAATTTCAACATGGTATCAGAACCAGATACCGAAGTTTGAGAAGCTCTCTCCTCATAAAACCCTAACCCTAATCCAAAAAAACCCTAACCCTTATTTTTTTTTTCATACTTGGTCTGTTTTCGTAATTTTGTTGATGAAATCCTAGTATTTTCGTAATTCCATTGACGAAACCCTAGTATTTTCGTAATTCTTCCGGCTATTGTGTGTTTAGGGTTTCAATACCTAACAGTTCGGTTCATGTCTTAATGAGTCCTTGACTGAAACGTTGTCTTGATATATATATAAGGGTGTGGTTCCCCCTTGTGTATGTGATTAGGAGTGTGGTTCCTCCTTATTAGTTTTTCTGTTTCGATTCCCAGGGTCATCTCTGGATTTTTTATTTGAAATTTTATCATGGCAGATTTGTCGTCTTCCGGCGGTAGGGCTATTGAGAACAAGCTCATTATCTCTGAAATCGTTTCCGCCTCTACCAAGCTTACAGATCAACATTTGGATGGATCTAATTTCCAGCATTGGAGAAAGATTATTCTTTTTGTTATTCGTGATATAGATAAGGAATGTCATCTTACTGCTGAATTCTTGAACCCTCAATCAGACCCTGCAAGTTATAAGATTTGGTTACGTGATGATCACGGTTATATAATCAACTTATCAATTCTATGGAGCCAAAGGTAGCCATGTTGGTTACCCACTGTGATTCAGTTAAAGAGTTATGGGAGTATCTACAAATTCTATATTTTGGCCGAGATGATATGAACAGGTTATATGATGTATGTCAGTCTCTCTTCCGCCCTAAGCAAAAGGAAGGTATCAGTGATTATTTCGCTTCGTTCAAGAAAACCTATGAAGAATTTAATATGTTGATGCCTATTACGTCATATATTCATCAAATGCAGATACAGAGAGAGCATTTGGTTATTCTTGCATTCCTGAGTGGTTTAAAACCAGAATATGAATCGGCTCGATCTCATATTCTAGCGAGTTAAGAAACTTCACTTACAGAGACATATTCTAGGGCTCAACGCTCTACTCGACAATCTTCAGGGTTCAGTGATAATGGTGATAGGACTGCCCTACCAGGTCAATCCAGAAGCAGTGTTGGGGGAAGACGAGGAGGCCGTGGGAGTCGAGGAGGACGCAAACCAAATGATTGAGTTACTTGTTTTCACTGTGGTGGCATCGGTCACATGCGTGACAAATGCTGGAAGTTACATGGTAAACCACCTAATGTCCGGTCCGCAAATATGATATCTGGGACTGATCAGTTTATCCAGGATACTATTGTTGATGATGGTCGTGTGACTTTATGCCACCCTTGCTCCGATGGATCCATCTACTGCTTGTCTTTCAGCTTCTCCTCGGGCATGGATTATTGATTATGGAGCTTCAAACCATATAACTGGCACCACAGGTATATTGAGTGCATATTCTCCTACATCATCTCTTCCCGATGTTCGGGTGGCTGGCGGATCCTATATTGTTGTTCGGGGGTTTGGGAAAGCATCTCCTACACCTAGTTTGCAGTTGTCATCCGTTTTATATTTGCATGATCTTCCTTTTAATCTGATATTTGTCAGTGCACTAACCGGATGACTTAATTGTTGTGTAATTTTCAATGGTGAATATTGTGAATTTAAGAATTGTTCGACAAAAAGGACGATTGGTAGGGATCGTCGCACTTCAGGAGGACTCTACGTGCTAGATGAGGAACCAATATCTATGGCGTGTTCCGGTGTGTCATCCACTCCTTTCGAGCTTCACTATCGCCTTGGTCATCCTGTTCTCCCCAGTTTCAAGCGTCTATATCCAGCTTTTCAGTCTTTACCAGAGTTGTTTTGCAAGTCGTGTCAGTTCGCGAAACATCTTCGCGTGTCATATGTGCCTAGGATAAATAAACGAGCATGTGTTCCATTTGATCTAGTTCATTCTAATGTTCGGGGTCCATGTCCAGTTTAGTCCAAGTCTGGGTTCCCTTATTTTGTTACATTTGTGGATGATTATTCCCGTGTTACTTGGTTATATCAAATAAAACAACGTTCTGAAATATTTTGTCTTCTGTGCTTTTTATAATGAAATTCGTAATCAGTTTTCTGTGTCTATTCACACGTTACGTAGTGACAACGCACATGAATATTTTTCTTCTCCTTTTACATCATTCATGACCCAATAGGGTATTATTCACCAGTCTTCATACTCAGATACCCCCCAACAAAATGGAGTTGCTTAACGTAAAAATCGACATATTATGGAAGTTGCTCTGGCACTTCTGATTCATATGGGAGGTCCCCAAAATATTCTGGAGCGATGTAGTATTGACTGCAACATATTTAATCAATTGGATGTCGTCGTCTATTCTTAAGGGGGAGATTCAACATAAAGTATTATTTCCTAACCAGCCTATTCATTCTCTCCCATTACGCATTTTTGGATGCACCTGCTATATTCGGGACATTCGACCTCAGGTGACTAAACTTAATCTCAAGTCCTTACGGTGCATATTTCTGGGATACTCACGTACTCAGAAGGGCTATCGGTGTTTCTCTCCTGAGTTGGGGCGTTACCTAGTGTCATCAGATGTAGTTTTTCACAAGTCTTCTTCTTTCTCGTCACATCTTTCATCCGCGGATCCACCTCCCACACCGCCAATTGATGAGTTTTTGGTATATGACTTGATTCGTGTCACATCTGTCTCCTCAGTTCAGCCTGTGCGTCCTCCTTTCCATACTTATGTCTGTGGACCACATCAGGTGTTTGGTTCTACTCCCGTAGTTGATCCTGATCCGCCCCTTACTGCATCGGACTCTTCATCCTCTGATCATCTAGTGTCAGTTCAGACATCTAATGATGATTTGCCCATTGCTCTTCGGAAGGGTAAGCACAGTTATGTTAGTTATCATGTATCTGCGACCCTCTCATATGCAGGTGTTTCTCCATAATTACAGGCATTCGTATCAGCTCTAGACTCTATTTTTGTGCCTCGAAATCTATCTGAGGCTCCCTCTTCTGTAGCTTGGCAAGCAGCGATGTAGGATGAAATGTCCGCCCTAAAGGCCAATCAGACTTAGGACTTGGTGTATTTCCCGCCGGGCAAAAAACCTATTAGTTGTAAATGGGTATATGTTGTTAAAACGAATCCATATGGTTCTGTAGCTAGACTCAAGGCTCGTTTAGTGGCAAAAGGTTATGCTCAAACTTATGGGGTGGATTATGTTGATACCCTTACTCCTGTGGCTAAGTTTGCATCTATACGTCTCATTATTTCTCTTGCAGCTACGTCTAGTTGGCCACTCTACCAGTTAGATGTAGATGTTAAGAATGCGTTCATGCATGGTGATCTCCAAGAGAAAGTTTATTTGGAGCAACCACCTGGTTTTGTTGCTCAGGGGGAGTCTGGTCTTATTTACCGCCTGAAGAAGTCTATATATGATTTGAAACAATCCATGCGCGCGTGGTTTGGGCACTTTAGTGATGTTATTTTAGAGTTTGGTCTTAAACAGGCAACCAAAGATCACTCGGTCTTTTATCGCCAGTCGGATGCAAGTAGCATTTTACTTGTTTATGTTGATGACATTGTGATCACTAGCAGCGATGGTGCGGGTATTTCTTCACTAAAAGCATTTCTGCAGACTCGGTTTCAGATAAAGGATCTTGGTTGTCTTCGTTATTTCTTGGGAGTTGAGGTGGCCCGCAGCAAACGGGGAATATTTCTCTCTCAAAGAAAATATGTTCTAGATCTGTTACGCGACACGGGGATGATGAGTGTTAAACCGTGTGATAATCCTATGGCTCTTGGAGTTAAATTATTTGGAGAAGATGGAGATGTGTTCTCTGATCCTAAATGTTATAGACGTTTGGTTGGGAAGCTTAATTATCTTGTAGTAACTCACCCTAATATCGTTTTTCCTGTAAGTGTGGTCAGTCAGTTTATGGCAGCGCCTTGTGTTCCATATTGGGATGCAGTAATTCGTATTCTACGATATATTAAAGGTACTCCAAGTCGAGGATTATTGTACAATAACCATGGCCATATGCGGATTGAAGGGTTCTCGGATGCTGGTTGGGCAGGATCCCTGTGTGATAGAAAATCTACTATAGGTTATTATGTGTTTGTTGGTGGTAATTTGATTTCCTGGAAGAGCAAGAAACAGAATGTAGTGGCTCGCTCTAGTGCTGAATCAGAGTATCATGCATTGGCTCACTTAACTAGCGAGGTGATATATTTGCAACAACTTCTTGATGAGCTTGGTTACAAGTCCTCGGAACCATCCTAGTTGTGGTGTGATAATCAAGCAGCTATACATATTGCCTCTAATCCTGTTTTTCATGAAAGAACAAAGCATATTGAAGTGGATTGTCATTTTGTACGGGATAAGTTACAAGGTGGACAGATCTCTTTGAAGCATGTGAAGACCAGTGATCAGCTAGTAGATGTGTTTACTAAATCTCTTGTTATGAGAAATAGGATCGGAATGAGAGTTTATGAGAATAGAAGAAAATATAATGACAAGAAAATAATAGGTGCGCTCAAGTAACAATTATGAATTCTTTCAAGTAATGAGACTTGGAACTATACTTAATGAACCCTCAAGTAACAATTATGAATTCTTTCAAAGTGGGGAAATGTTTGACATGAAGCTAACATATGAATTTTTTAATGTATTTTACTTACTACAATGTGGGTTGGATTACTCTTATAAGGGCATTTTTGTCCATAGAGTGAGGGTTAAAATGTCATTTCACACATTATGGAAGGGCAAATAGGTATTTACATGATCTGAGGGGCAATTTAATCATTTAACAGTGTTGACCGACGTTGACTGTGCCGGAAGTTTAAAGGAGGGGGGGGGGAAAGTGAAACTAGTATGCGTTGCGAGGTACTAAATTGAAATTATCCAAACAATAGGGGGAAAAGTGTAATTTACCCTAATTTTAAATAAACTAATAAATTAGTAAACGAATGCATTAGAACAAAGAGATTCAAGATTATCAAATTATATGGAGTCATTCTCACTTAAAATTACAAAGATCTCTTGTAAGATTTTTGGGACTCAATGAACTCTATTGTCTTCAATCACAAAAAGAACAGTGAAAGTAATATAATAATAACTGAGAAGAATGTGAAATAATTACCTGACTTTGGAAGCATCTTACGATTGTTGAGGTCAATTGTATTTTCTGGGAAAGCAAATTCATTTGTTTCATTACATGTGGCGGTCATGCACCAATTTCATCATTACTCGCCACTCAAATTCATGCGATACAATATAATCTGTTAGATGTGAAGATTTGGATTAGACTATACTAGATAAAATCCAAGCCGTTAGACATCTGGTTTCGTGCACGAACTATAGGTGGTCAACTTAGCGTGATTAGGATTCGATGCAACACAGGACATATTGATGTGATATATTTTTTAGATTGGGTCACATTAAATGAATTGAACCACACACAATATTAAATTTTTAATTATAATTCTTTAGGAGATTCTTTTAGAAAAAAATTATGAAGTGGACCACACGGAGTATTGGTAATCTTCAATTTTTTATAAAAATAAAAAATAAAGAAAGAGAACTTATGTAAGCATAAGTAACAATTACCCAATATCCAAAAGGATGTGGTTTAAGAAGGCAATAAATTCCTTATCAATTTATTGTAAACACTGCATAAATTTGTGATTTTTCAATTGTGCTGAAGAGCTTTTGGGTTTAGATTTTGAATCGGCTATGACGGAGATAAGAGGGAGACGACTGGATTTTTTTATTATTATTATTTTGAACGTGAAGATGGAGATGACTGAAGAGAATTGTGAATATATGAGAGAATGTTTTTTGTGTGTGTGTTTCTAAATGTGTCATATCGGTGAGCTGGTAAGTTCGATGATATATGTGCCAAAAGATTTGATTTTATTGAATCGTGATATCATGTCAGTCTGATGACATGGTATCACCATTGTAACTAGTAAATTCTCACTAATGCCCCTGCTACGATGATACATATATACATACTTCCCTTTTTATATGCACGAAGTTTTTATTTTAAAAACAATTAGAAAAGAAATGAGATATGTATATATAATTATTAGAGTCATCACTATGTCAATTCTATATGGAGAAGTAAGCCAGCATTATGAGAGCTCTCATGATTAATAAAGTCTTAAATGTAGCAAACCACGGAATTAGTTGGCTTCTTTAAGGTGTGATTTACATAAAAATCAAGTTTAAACATTTTATGTTTAAATTATGAAAAATCGTGGTATAAATACATAAAATAATTTCATGAGTAAAAAAGATCCTATAATCATATATCATTTACCAAAAATAGACAGATACATTAGCACAAATGTTGTTCCAAATTTAAAAGGCTAGGTTTAATATAAGAAGTAAAAACCGAAAATGAGAAATGCATATTGTACCGACAAACAGATATATTAATAACTTATATTTCACATTACTTTTTGTCACTATTGAAATACTTATCTTGTGAAATCAGGAGCACTACCAAAAAATAAATCTGAAGTAAAGATTACAGTAATCTAAATCGGCAGCTTTGTGCATGAACTGTATAGTCTATACTCTTATGTTATACATTAAATAAAGTGGACCACACACGGAATATTAATAATCTTAAATTTTTAATTATAATTTTTAAATAAAGTTTAAGAAAAATGTAATGAATTTTTTTGGAAATCAGTGATAATTAAAATTTAATTGTTTCCATTTTTTTTAATGATTAATTACATTTATTGACTTCTTAAACCACGTATTGGATATGAGGTTATTGTTAATTATGCTTACCTAAGTTGTCTTTTATTAGGGTCGGTGTAACACCCTCAAAGGACAATCTCCTTGGGGTCTAGGTCACAGGGAGATCGTCCTTTGGGGTTAGACCTTTTTTTTAGTTGTCTTTCACTAATTTTTTTCTAAAACTTTCTACAAAAATTACAATTAAAAACTTAAGATTACCAATAATTCGAGTGTGTGGTCCACACTTCATAAATTTTTTCCGTGTGGTCCACTTTTTTAAAAAAAACTTTCCTACAAAATTATGGTTAAAAATTTAAGATTTTTAATACTCCGTGTGTGGTCCACTTCATTTAATGTGACCCAATCTAGAAAAAATACCACATCACTATTTTCTCTGTCGAACTCGAGTATAGTCTAATCCAGAGTACCACTCGTGACCCCTTCAAATCTAACGGATTATATTGCATCACATGAATTTGAATTGCGAGTAATGACGAAATTGGTGCATAACTGCCATGTGTAGGGAAAGAAATGAACTTGCTTTCCAAAAAAAGACAATTGATCTCAACAAACGTAAGATGCTTCCAAAGTCAGGTAATTATTTCACTTTCTTCTCAACATATTATTATATTACTTTCACTACCCTTTTTGTGATTGAAGACAATAGAGTTCATTAAAGTCCCCAAAATCTCACAAGAGCTCTTTGCAATTGACTCCATAGAATTTGATGATCTTCAATCTCTTTGTTCTAATGCATTAGTTTACTAATTTATGAATTTATTGAAAATCGATATAAATTTTTTTACCGAATTATTGTTTTTGAGTTTGAGGTACATTTGATATTAATAATATGTTGATTTGTTGACATACAATTTTGATTGAAGATCTCACAAACTTCTTTCAATCAAAATTGTAAACGAAGAAATTATAACTCCAAAAAATTCACCAGTAGCTCTGTGCAATTTCAGGTGAGAATGACTTCATTGAATAGGAAGATTTATAATCTCTTTTGAAGAAGAAAATTCTCTATTGTTTGATGTTACTCCACTAATTAACCTTCTAATTTTGCCTAATTTTCTTTGTCATGCTTATTTATAAATTGAATTTAATGATTCTCCTAGTTTTTTTTTTGTTTTTGTTTATATTGAAGATTAGGGAATTTTTTAATTAGTTTCTTTATTTACTGTGGCTTGACTTGAGAGCATCATTGGTCATCTCCACCGACAATTGAAGGATTTCGTTCTCCCTTTCTGAATCAGTTTCCGTCCTACTTATATACTCAAAAATGGTACATCTCCTTCTCTTATGATCAACATGCATGAATTGATTATGATTATTGTGTTTTTTATGTTTAGACCTCATATCAGAAGTGTGTTATATATGCATTTAGGTAGTTGAAATGAAATTTTTTATACAGGACATGTTTCTTTAGTTTTTATACATGCCGGTACCAACTGCATAGAAAATTCGAAATTAGAATTTTTCCATCAAAAAACAGGGGGAAGAATCAAAGTTTACCTCCCAAATATATAACAATCACCTAGAAAAGATGACTAATTCAATTATACACTCTTAAATAAAATTTTAAAGGGGAAAAGAAGAAGAAAAATAAGTTACTCCTAGTCTCCTACCAAACCAAGATGAAATAATTACATCCAAATCTGTATGATCTTGAACCTTCATGAATGTAAATCACGGGAATCGAATGGAAACAATATATCCACATATGTAATTTATGAAGTATATATGTGGGAGTGTTATTATTATTATTATTGTACCCTTAAAATCCAACTGGTTGTATCCCACAAAAATTACTTAAAAGCAATAAATCGAACCGAACCTTACATAATCCTAAATCTTTTATAATCCAGTATTTAGATAAGATTTTTAGCCACTGTTCGATTTGGTTTCACTTCTTATGAAATCGTTGAGATCGCTTGGATTTTAAAATATTCCAAAATAGCTGCAATTTGATCCCTGCGCACCCTACTCCCAATTTCCATCTCCACTAAAAGACTCAAGCAAACATATAATTCATAAGCCCTTTTGCAGGGTTTCTTTGATAGGTAATGAAGTTCGAAGCTTGGTTTCCACTCCAGAAACCAACTGTTTTAGAACATTTTCTGCTAGTCAAAACTAGAACAGCAGGAAAAATCATGAAAAGTAACATCACAATATTAGAATCAGATGTTTACATACGCGTTTCTTTTCTTTTTCTTAAAATAAACTAAGGTAAGAACATAAAAATGTTATTCAAACCATCAAGTATTTTTGCGTAAATTTCTATAAATTAGCAGATGTAATGAAAAACTTATTGACATATTAATCAGATCCTTTGGCTGCACTCAATATTGTACATCATTTTGACAGCTTTTTCTACCAGTGCTGTCACTATATATGTACATGTGTTTGTGTGGGTTGTGCCTTACTAAGTTACATCTTCATGCTTAGTATGAGCTCAGCACACACTTTCTGTTATACCTTCAGCAACGATTCTCTCAACAGTACATCTTATATGATTTTCGGACTCTAAATAATGCATATCCACTTCAATAGCTTAGTTTTAGTTAAATAATTTAGGATTAGCTCTAAACACGCAGTTCATATTCCAAACAACTAGTATAGAGAATCCAGCAGATTTGACGCTATATCTATATTGCAAGACTACTATCTATAATATTTCAATGACATACTTTCCTGGTTCAAACAAAACTGAAAAACTCTAAATTGTTGGGTTTTAAGAGCTGCACTTAAAACATTCATTCAAGCGTTCTAAACAAATTGTGCAGAAGACGAGAGAAGAAAAACTAGAAAGAGAACTGAGTGCCCAATAGACTTCCCGTCATAATCCTCCTAGTTGTAAATTTGAGTCAAAGCATAGTTAAAAAATACTATAGGAGCAAAACAAGGCTTAGCGCCAGATTTACACAATGCTTAACTGCTAAAAATACTCACTTAAAAAAGATAAGAATTATTGCCACATTTTTTTATTCTTCAAATAGCATTCCAAACCATGTACCTTAAAAGCTAGTTCCGTACTTCTGATTTTGGATGGATAGCATGAATTTTCAAGAACATGATATTTGCAACCTCTGACTCTGAGCCTGGAGCAATAACACAGACACCAACAGTCAGTGATTAAATTTCCTGCTTCGTTCTCTCATTAACAGAAACCAAATCTAGAATATCACAAAAATGTAGGTGCAATGATACGAAAAATAATATAAAGGTACAAGGTGCAAATCACCCACTACGGAGTTTGTCCATTGATTATTATTTTTTCCCTCAACGTACTTTACTCAAATTGGTAAATCACTGTTAGCATAAATTAGTTCCGAGCATGTATAGATAAATACATGTATACATTGTGGTCTGGTTATCCAAAATAGATGGTGTATTCTCTTCCATTCTTTTGGTTTTGTTGGTCAAAGAAGGTTGTGCAATCCAGCTTGCCACCTACTCATTTATTAAAAAATACGCGCAAATCCGGAATCCCTTATACTTTTTTAAATAGGAATTGAATTAATGCTTAATTTCTTACCTTTGGCGGCAGCCAAAACCATTGCTATAAGGTGTTACAAAGTACAGGTGAAGACTATAGCGGTGGTCAGCATATCACCCCTATATATTCTGTGCAGTTTTTAATCGACCCTCAAGAATAGTCTCCCTTTTAGGGATAGCGTAGTGTCACGGACTTGGTGTTTCCAAGGAACCGTGCGGCCTTAGACACCTCTAAGATGCTTGAGAAGTGCTAAGTAAGCCTTTGTGGGTCTCTAGCTTAGTGAGCAACTAAAGCTAGGTGAATGCGGAAGCTTGGTGTGTAAGAAGAGAAATGTAGGCAAGAGAGCTTAGAAGGCAATTGAACTTGTATTGCTTGAATGGATACTTGGATTGTATTCGATTGGATTGTTGGGTGGATGGTGAGCAAATGAGCTCCCTCCTCTATTTATAGGCCAAGGGCCTTTACAAGGAAAGGTGGAGAGATTTCTAGAATCCTCCATATCTAGAATGTTCTATACAATTCTAGTATATACAATTCTATACAAGTCTAGACAACTCTACAATACTCTAGAGAATTCTGGAGAAGTGTGGAGAAGTCTAGAATATTCCGGATGCCATGTAGGATGCCAAGTAGGATCCTACGAAGCGTCTGCGTGGTGCCTGTGTGGCGCCTGCGTGGCGTAACCTCATAAGGCAGGGCGTGACAGTAGGCTTGCCTACACGCAAAATAAAGTCTTTGGTGGCAGTCAGCATATCCACCAGTCAGATGATGCACATGCACAACTGTCTCCTTTTGGGTAGTGTGCACCATACACAAAATAAAGTCTCTAGTGGCAGTCAGCATGTCCGTAAGTAAAGACCATCAATAAAAGTACTGGTAGCAGTTTAACTAGTCATATCGCCAAGAAATACTCACTGCTAAAAGTCACACAGTAGTTAGTCCATGTACCTGCTTTGTTTCACATACATGACTAACACTATGGCACAAGTATGTCAGACTGTATAAATGTTTTACCTATCTTGTGAACAAATAACTGTCTAGCGTTAAAAATTTTGAATCGGCAGATGCATTACTACTATTACATGTTCCTAGTGTAGGTTGGAAATGTTTCACGTCTACATTTGTTCATCATGCCAAATGTTAGCAGTATCACCAACCATACATTCATGATTTTGTTCTAAACTGTACCCCATTAGTATCAACATCTAATAAAATGCAATATAACTTAACATGTATGAATCCGATTTCAGACATTATGCCACATATTTGTTTTTCTGTGAACACTACTTACTTTTTTACTTTCATGCACCTCAAGATTATTCTGAATCTTTATGGAACTTGATATATAGCTAACCTTGCCGTTTTTTGGTGAAACAGATGGATCAACGAACCTCTGACTTTCAAAGGAAAGTTCGTCCTCAATTAACTTGCTATATTTGCAATAACATATTTAGGGAGGCTACAACAATAAACACCTGCTTCCACACATGTATGTCCTGCAGAATTCATAATAGTGAATTTACCTCTTCTGTTACTAATTTTGTTTTTGTTTTTTGTTATACGTTTTTTATTCGGATGGAATGTGATCCCATTAATTCCCTGATTGATATTTGAATTTACGATCACCGATCCATGGTGTGAGAGATGGTAATAAAATGTATGTAGCTTATTGAATGATATAACAAAAATGCATCGGGAGGTACAAGCAAATATTAAGTAGATAAGATATGTTAGAATATTAAGTCACAAGTAATAACAAATAAAAATTCACCGGATCAGTAATACTTTCATATATGCCTCATTATGCATACCGGTGAACTTGTACTCACTATTAGAAGAATACAGCTAAATGGGATAAATTTACTTAGGTAAGTTCTAACTATATTAAATCAGGTTTAGGTTAGTGAAATCCAAGGACATATGTAACTGCAAATATACTTACGGAAGATTTCCCTTCCCTGTATTTATTTTCATAACCTTTGAAACATTAGTAATATGAGGTAGTATGGAAATCCTTTCGCCATTTCCCATTCTGAATGCTGATCCTTTTTGCTCTGCAGTTTGCAAGGACTGCATATATAAAAAATTCCTAGAGGAAGAAAGCAAATGCTGCCCAGAATGCAACATCGACTTGGGGCCCTCCCCGACACAATTTCTAAGGTGACTACAGGTTCAAGATATTACTCTGAACAGTGATTTTAATAATTAAGGCACCAGTATGAAGGGTTCACTTTGGTTGGTTGGCACTTATAGCTCAGTCCAATTATACTCTGGTACAAGGCCACGACTCCAATAACAACATAACAACCCTACAAAAGAAATTGGCATCTAGACAACCATTGTATCTTTTTTTTTCAGTCATTTATGAGCAATCATTCAAATTTAACACTTTTTGTGGGTGGTCATTTTCTTTGACAATCCTATTTAAGTTATCAGTTTTCTATAGATGTATTTTTTTTCATTTAGTTTGACTTGAATTCTTTATCTGATTAGGAGTTCTTTAATAAGTTACTAAACAAACAAAGACATATTTTTCATTTCAATCAAGGATCTTATGCAATGGTGCGTACACACTTTTGTGGGCTTCAAATTTTGATGTTCTTGTAACATTGGTCAATAGTGAACTCCTTATGCCATAATACCACCTAAGCATGTAGCTTTATTGGAACTGTATGTGATGTTGTGTTTTGGAATATTTTTATCTATGTTTTCATTTTTCTCTAGCGACTTAAACCCAATTGGAGGTAAGTTTGCATTATCAGCTATATGGACACAACATTTCCATTTCAGTGAATCCTGAAGATAGAGATGAACTAGAGCTCAGAGTCATGACAAGTAGATAGATGTTACCTCTGCTAGATGTTTATGAATCCATCCCAAATTAGATAGCAACAATTCAGCCTCAATAAAGTTTATCTATAACTCAATCTACGATAAAGACCTACATCTTTTCTTTCCTCTTATTTATTTATTTGTCTGTTTGTATGTTTTAAATGTAACTGACTTCTACATTTTAACAGAGCTGACAACAATTTGAATAAATTTGCAAGCACAATATTCCACCACAGCCACTCTGGAAAAACCAATGCGACATCTGCAACTTCAGAGCTAAAAACCACAAGGCCAAAAGTTACAAAAGATTATGCAATTGGAACAGAAGATGTGCATCAAGGTAGCACTGATCGGACTTTTTCGAATGAAGTCTCAGATGATCTGTCCAGAGTTTCTAAGGATAAGGTATTCATTTTCTCCAATACATTTGTTCTTCAGTGGCACATGCCGTGCATCACATCTCCGTGATCTAACCATTGCATTTATTCATTGTACTCGAGCAAATTTCTACTATGAAGCCTGAAATTACTTGTAATATGTCTTGCATGTAACACTCACAATGAATTTTTTTCAGACTGAAACAATATCCCGAGGGCAAAGAAAGAAGAAAACCACAGGGGGTAGAGCTCGTTCCGCATCTTCTAGCCAGATGACCTAGCTTCAAAAACAAAAGATGTTGCTTTTTGGAACTTCTCGACTCTCGATCTTTACTATATTCTTACTTGTTTTTCAAGTGTTCTTAGAATTGGAAGAAAAAAACGGAGATGACTGTTCAAAATTTCACCTAGATCTTTGAGATTTAAAAAAAAAAAAAAATTGGATTTGATTATAGAATCTTTATTTTTATTACCTCTAGCAACTCCCTTTTGGTAATGGGTGTACTCGAGAGAAATATTTACAATTTGACCTCCCTTTATATGCTTTAGAAAGGGGAAGTATTCTCGATTCTCTTATCACCGGAAAAACCAATTCTCTATTTTTTCAACAAATACTTCGAGAAATTTACTAAAGTTGATAAGATGTATGAGGCCCGTTACCCAAGGCTCTAATAATTTAGAGCGCACCTGCCCGATGGATTAGATATATAGGAGGGTGGATCAATCTCAGGGATATTATGTTGAAAACAAATAAATAAAAAATAAAAAATTACCTTATTGTTGACCTTTACCTAGAAGGTACACGAGAAAAGGGTAAGCAGAACCTTAGTGGGATGAAGTGATAAAGAGCTATCTTAAAAAATTAAATCTTAGAGAAGTGCATAATAGAAGAGAATAAAAAAGAGACTGGTGAATTACACCGACCTCGACTGAAGTTTCGGTGAATTACCATACATGAAACTTTTGAAAAAGTACCTCTCACCCACTGTCTCTCACCCCTCAAAGTTACAGCTCAGAGGCCCGCAGGGAGAATTAATAGTTGGTTTTGTTGATTGTCCCAGTTGGTGGTTTGCCGGTGTTTCTTTTTTGTTAACAATTAGTGTGCAATTACAATCTTGATCTTCTTTTAGTAAATCATTTTCAAAGAAAATAAGAGGAAATATTTATACAATCAAAATAAAAAAACACCCCGATCTCTTTATCTCCCTTTGTTCACGTTTCCACACCTCTTGCTCTGTAGCACCCCCACCAAAGGCCATATTCACCCCTCCCCCCTTATTCTATTTGTCATTATTTCTCTCTAAGCCATTGCCTCAACCACCTAAGTTTCCCCACTAGCATCTATCTGCTTCCACGTCGCCCTCCTCCTTCTCTCTTTTCTATCACATTCTCTCTCTAAATTGCCTCCTCCGCAACAGCGCCAGTGCCGATTGCACACTCCCCTTCTATCCCTAGAGACCAATTCTCACACTACAACAGTACACGACCACTGCTAGACTCTCCCATTACCATTACATCCCCCACAAAGAATCCAAAATCATGAACAACAACATGAAATATAAAATTTGTTCAAATTATGCCACAATATCCCAATTTTAAATCTACCAATAACTTGCTGAAACCACTCAATTTTTTGTCTCCACAAAACAAAAAGTTGAAAGTTCACCACTTCTGAAAATATCTTCTTCTTGTATGGAGAGATAATAAATATTTATATACATGTATGTATATATATGTGTGTGCGTAAGATGTATATTAAGTTTAATAAGTTTTAATGATATGAATTTAGACCAAAAATATTTCTATACAAGTACAAATATAACACATTTATAAAAACTTAACAATTTAGGCTCAATTTTACTTGTAAACTATAGGAATAAATAATTTGTAATAAAAACTCTAGAGTTCACATATATATATATATATATATATATACTTTGTATGTAAGTAAGAATAGTATAAAAGGCACTCAAAAGGGAAGTGCATCCCAGATAACAAAAAGGGTTGCCCTAAGAGCCAAACGAACCAAAAAAGTCAAGCTTTTGATCTATAGATGTACAATATCTATCCTCCACCCAATAAAAAAGAAAAGAAATAAAGGAGTCCTTGAAGAAGCCTGTCGGGGACTCAATCCCTAAAGTTCACATATATCAACTAGATCTATTTAACTTTTGACTGACCCCTAACAGGTTGACCCAGTTAGAAAAGACTTGGAACTTGGTGCCTCAGAAAATCTCATGTTTGATTACTACTGGCTGTAAACAATTCGTTAGGGCCACAACCACGAGCATAGTTCAAGCTTTACCCGATTCATGTGGGGTAGGGATGGCAAGAGGGCGGGTTGGGGCAGGGACCCCATTCCCCATCCCCGAAACCTTTTCTTTTTTTAACACTCGAAACCGCCCCGTAACCAGTTAGAAAATTACCCCTCCCTCCCCCATGATCGCCCCCACCCCGCCATCATCTGCACCGCCCATAACCGATTAATTAATATACATAAAATCTCCTATTCGCTTAAGTGTTACTAGAGATATTAAATGTGTGATGTATTACAAATTTATTTGTAGTGTGAAACAAATTCAACTCTCCTTTTAGGGAACAATCAAAAAGAGAGATTTAATGTATTGAGATCAATAATAGTTAATAAAGAAATATATGTGCGTAAATATATGTGCGTGTGTGTGTGTGGAGAGAGTAAGATTGAGAGCATAGATAAAGACATCTATATATTTAGTGAGAGAAAGGGGGGGGAGAGAGAGAGAGGAGCATATATTCTATAGAAAGAGAAGAGCGAGAGTACCTGGATGGCTGGATTGAGATCGGAATGGCTGGGAACTTGAATTTCTCTAAATAATTCACACTTTGACAAAAGAAGAAGAAGAAGATCTAATAATAACCTAAAGATGTCATACATATATATATATAACAAATACTGATTACTGATACATATTCACTTACCAAGACAAAGAGTGACCATAATTGAGATCTAAGAGACCGAGAGGCGAGGAGTGATTGATTTAGAGAAAAAGATAGGCGAGGTGTGAGGCGAGGAATGATTCAGATCTTAGATCTCAGTTGGGGGCAAGAACTCCACTTAGGAGGCTACTAGGTTTTGGTACTTTGGTAAGGTACTTTTATATAGTACTATTGTGTGAGCCATAAATATCTGGCCCATTAAGCCCAATTCGCATCAAGCCCATTTCAGGAATGGCCTACGATAAATACCTCCCACGTGACCGGGCAATCATCCACTAAAGGAAGAGCTTCGGACCAGAAGGCAAGTCCGAACCTCACCAGCCCCGTGTAACCCAGGCATCCGAAGCTTTTTCGCCCGAAGAAGTCTACGGATGCCGAACGGGTCCTTTGTAGCGAACTCATCCAACTCCAAGAAGGCCTTCTACTCTGCGCGTGTACGGCCAATGCAAGGTCGAAGGCCTCCAAAGAAATCTCGAGAAGAGAATGCAACACCCATCAGACATGTAGCTTATTTGCTAAGTAAACCCAAGGGGTATTTTTGTCACTTGCCCTGAAACAACTGTAATAAGACAAAACGAAACCACTAGGGTATCTTCCTAGAATAATGGGCCAAAAAGCCCACCTCATCTTGTATAAATTTGAAAAGAATTACCCCAAATAGAGTAATTGATGTATAAGGAAAGTTTCCATAATATACAAAGAAATTTTCTACACATACAACTATATAGTAGTAATATGTAGTAAGACTGGAAGGCAACAAAGTAATATACACTAAAATCGGGGCAAAGCGACCCTCCCCTTACCCGCCCCTGAAACCGAACGGTTTTTCTGCCCCATCCTTATACCTCCCCCATTTACTTAATCGGTTCCCAAAAACATTTAAAACGGGGCGGGGGCGGAGTGATCCCCCGTTGAGGCGAGAATTTAGCCATCTCTAGAGTGGGGGTTGCTTTACACGGGTCCCGTGGATTAGTCGAAATAAAAACTCTGGACACTTCGGTTATCAAAAAAATATATATATTTTAACTTCCAATTATATGTTTAATAGAGAAATTGAATTTAATATATTTATCATGTTGGTATACATGGTATAATTGTATTTTGTCGACCCATCAATGTGTGATACTGACAAGGATAATGATGATGTTGTTCTTAACTTTATTTAAATCACACTTAAGTTTCAATTCATATAGCAATTGAATCCGCACAATCTAAATAAAAAAAATTTAAAAATCCAAAATAGAGTAGAGATACTCTTAAATAATTTACCTTCGAAAAACCACAGTTCTCATCACATTTAAAATCCACTATGATAGAGATGTTTTACTACCATGTTACCAAAATTACACCCTAGAATTCCCTAGTAAAATCTTGACACATGCATACCACTTTTAACTCGAGTGTTCATGCAATCCACTCCGTTAACAAAAGCTACTATGTTGCCCTTGTTTGTTCAATATCTTGCTCTTAAGTGGTTGAATTGTTTTTAGCAGACAATTTTGATTTGCTCCTTGCTTAAATCCATTAATTAAATACTTATGAAATAAATGTTGGGATGGTGGCTTTAAGGTGGAAATTCCTGAATTTGCTAAAAATCACAGGGGAAGAACAACCATAAGAACAAGAAATTATTTTTTCATCAATCATGAAGAGCCATCCTTCAAAAGTTGCTATAATGATTCAGAGAAAAATTAATAAATGATGAATTATGGTGACTATTGTGGAACCTGTTTAAGGATTTAAATATTAAAATTATACCCTCTCTAACAAGTTTAAGATTTAGAGTGTATGGGCAGTTAAGATGTATCATCAGGTTCTCTCTAGCGGCTTTATCAGCACATATTTTTTTGTTTCAGTTAAAGCCTTCAAGTAGCATCAATTGTTTTACTTCTCACAGAACAGTTAAACAAGGCATAAATGCAGGACACTTTTGAGCAGATAGAGGAATTGCAAAACTAGGAATTCCAGTGATCAACAGGCATAAAACCAGTGATTAATCTACTGAATACCTGTTGATCTGCTAACTGTAAAATTGTTTTTGTCCTAATCCAGGATCTGATTTTAACTCCATTGAATCGATAAAACTTCTTGCTCATTACAGCCATATAAGTCTTCATTTCCTATCGACATCATTATTGTATTTATGCTTCTTCCAACTCTAGGACAGCTACTAGTTTTCAAATTTTAAATTGTAAGTATCCTTTGAATATCAATAGTCTCAATGTAACAAATTGTTCATATGAAATTAACTTTAAAATGCATAGATAAAATAAGAAACAACATTTTTGGTTTACTTGGACAAAGAAAAGGAAAAGGAAAAGGAACGGAAGATCGCAAGCTCACATTTGAACTTCAAAAGTTGGGATTCACGAATTGTTCTGAAGCTCCATGGTTCCCGCAATTTCTCTACTCATGTGATGTAGTCCGCCACTGATTCCACTTTGGAATTCCCAGAAACGAAAAAAGAGTCGCTTGATTCAATTTAAGAGCATTCTAGTTCCCTAATTATTTGACGTTTTATTAAGAGAAACTCATACCTTCAACTTCTTTCATGCATCCACTTTTACCCTTTATTTTGGGCCGAGCATTCTTGCTCAATCTGCATCATGGTCGTGATTTGTGAGATCAATTGGTCAAATTTGAACCCGTGATCTTTTCTACTCTAATACCATATTAACAGTAATCTATTATAAAAATTAACCAACCTTTATCTAGTATACCATGTCAAATGCCTAATCAGTCAAAGAAAACTTTTTTCGTTAGTGAAGGTTTAACTCTAATACCTAATTTTTTTAACAAATATGTTTTTCTTCATGCCAAATAAATCGTCACTGGAAGTCTGACCATCGTAGAAACTTTGTGCGTATAACCATATATATATATATATATATATGTATAACAACATCAAGAAAAAGGGGAGTATAATTTCATCAAATACTCTCTATTTCGTGCGTTTCCGACTTGAACACAAATATACATGTAATAAAACTACAATGACAGTAGCAATTGATAACCATCGTCAAAGTGTATTGTATCAAAACAAACATACCTAGTGAGAAGAATTACTGGAGCTATTTGTTGAACTTTAAATTTTACATTTTTTTACAATTATGTTTTTCTCCATACCAAATTGATTGTGTCTGAAAGTTTCACCGTCTGTAGAAAACCTTGGCTGTATAAGCATATATATATATATATACACACATTTATAACAGCATGAATTTATTCATATAGGAAATTATATGCATATATATATATAAATATGTGTGTGTGTGTGTGTGCGCGCATAATATCACCAAATCAATAATATGATCACATAATTTCATCAAAAACTCTCAATTTTTGTGTGTTCACTACATGAGCATATAAACGTACCCAGTGAGTTGAATTACAGGAGCTGTGACTCTTTGTCAGAAGCTTCTTTTGTATGTATTCAAGGCCACGAACGATGCTACTGTAATTTTTAGGGTTGATGTTCTTCAAGTTTTCTTATATTTCGTGTATGTGTGTACGCTTTTCTTTTCTTTTTTTTTGTGTGGGTGTGTGTGACTACATTCTACACGTATTAAAGGGTAAAATTCAATAAACCGATCAAATTTGCAACTAATTCCCTAAACTATAAATTATGCAATTAACTCACTAAACTATCACATTTTGTTACAAATTATCCCATTTTCTTTTATTTTTTCATAAATGACAAGACTGCCTGTTTTTGTTGAATTTTATTTAATGCATTTTTTTTATTAACAAAGCATATCAAACAATTGATACTAGATTAATGACATATCCTCCATTCAAATTTGCATAAATTTATACATAATTTACAAAATTAATTATTTAAATAATAATATATTTAGGTTATTTGAATAAATATCAAATAAAAAGTTTAAGATACTTAAGTAACTACCCAAAACTATTTATATAGTATATAACATGAGAAATTGGAATTTGTTTATTATTTAAGTAATTAGTAACTTATTTATGAATATATTTCTATGAAAATTTTATTTTGCTATAATTTTTTTAACTAGAATAACAAGTTAAAGATTATTGATATAATTTAGAGAATTAACAAATATAATAAGAAGGGTATGATAGTCCTTTGTAATAAAATTAGGACAAATTGCAACAAATCAATAGTTTAGGGAGGTTAGTTGTAGTTCGGGAACTATAGTTCAGAGATTTTTTTGCACTTTGCTTTATATTAAAATGAACTTGGATCCTTTCCATTCAAATTTTTCTTCAAATATTCGTGAATCTCAATCTAAGAGTTTATAAATATTTTTAATGACATGGATATTTTTAAACCCTTAGACGAGGTTCACTGATATTTAGAGAGAGATTTGATTGAAGAGAATCTTGTTCGATTAAAATATAACTTCTTTATTTGATTGAGAAAAGAGTTGTTACTTATTATGGTAAATGAGTCCAACTTTGCAGTGTGAAGCCCAACAAGCAAGACATGTCCAGCCCAAAAAATATGATGATGGCATGTGAGAAAAGGATGCTGGTAGTAAATATAAAATCTATAATTAGTAATTCATATGAATAATGTATAAATTAAATGAATTTGTGCCTTTTAAAAATATATGTTTTATATGATTTTTTTTCTTTTTCTAATATTAATGATGTCCTCTATTTTTCTAAAATTATTTTTGATTACTTTGTCCTCCATAAACTTTGGTTAGCGTCTTTGTAACTTACTTTTTAGTCAATAAAAGAAATGTCCATACCACCTTGACCTTGGTCTTAAGTCTATTTTTTTCAATTTTATCATGAACAGCATTATATACCTAAGATTATCCTAACCAAATTATGTCATGTGCTTTACTTTTGATTTTGAGGTAGATATTAAACATTTTACATTTATAAATCAAATATATACTTTTGCATATATATCAAAGATTATCCTAACTAAATGCATAGAATATAGGTAGATATATCTATTCTTACCTACAAATTATATATTTATTGCATCTCATTCCATCTCATTAAATATTATATAATTTATAAAAATAAGGGTAATTTGTTGTCACACCCCCTGAGGTTTGGGTCAATTCCACCTAGAGGTTGGTCAAAGCTCTTTTTAATGGAGACACCCCTGAGGTTTGTAAAGTGTTGCAATAACACCCCTTGGAGCCATGAAATGAATTTAGTGCCCTTGCTTATTTTAATTTTCATGTGAAATGTCTATGTTACCCCTACTACACCAACTACCATTATCACCACACATTTATTATTAAAAAATTACAATAAATAAATAAAATATACAATATATATAATTCTACTTTAAATACGAAAATTCAAGTACTAAAAAATATTTAAAAGTAAATTTTACCCCTAAAATATTTCATCAATAATAAAATATACAAATTGATAATAAGAACATCACCTTATTTAGTTCTTATTTTAATTCTAAATATATTACTACATAATATTTCACAAAAAAAATAGTGTTATAACTAATAACTATTATAAGTATTACCTACCTAATAAATATATATATTAATTTTTATGAACGTAGAGAAAAAAAAGACTTATATTTCTATACTATAGCCAATCAACTTTTTAGTGGGATTTGACAATATAATTATATCTATTATAAAATATGATTTAATAATAATCATTAATTTTAGTTGGAATGTCAAAAGAGATGTGTAACATTTAAGTGTAAATATAAAATAAATAAATAGGTATAAATATTTGAACAAATAAAAAGAGTAAACAAAAAAGAAAAAAATAAATCTATAGAAAAACTAAATATGGTTTTGATATTTTAAGTAGTATATAGTTTAGTGGAATTTAGTAATAAAATAATATAATTTGTGGGTAGTTGAAAAGAATTTTGTATTAATTGGTGTAAATATAATTTAATTGAATTTAGTAATGTTTCAAAACAAACATTTAGTATAAATGTTAAGTAAATGAAAAATGTAATTATTTTAATAAATAAAAATAAAATATTGTATAATTTTTTTTTCTTAAAAGAGTATTGTAATATTTGGTGTATAAGTAAATGAATTATTATAATTATTTAAATAAATACAAGATTTAAAATTTATGGAAAAAATAAAAATTGCTTGTACACTTTTAATTGTATAGATATATATAATAAGAGTTTGGTGATAAAGGTGGTTGGTGTAATGATCGAGTGAAGTTTAGGGTTTAAGTAATGGGGTAACTTAGACATTTTACATGCAAATTAATATAATTAAGGGCAATTAAGTCATTTCATGCCTTTAAGGGGGTGTCATTGCAACACTTTACAAACTTCAGGGGGTGTCTCCATTAAAAAGTGATTTGACCGATTTCTAGGTGGAATTGACTGAAACCTCAGGGGGTGTCATTGCAAATTATCCTAAAAATAATAGTAATAATTAGTAAATATTTTATAATTTTTTAAAATCACAATAGTAATAGGGTAATTACTTATACATGCACATAAAACCTTCCCACTAATAGTAATGTTATAAGAAAAACTAATGTATATCCTGATTCTATTGTATGTGAGAAGTCTCAATCATGTGGAATGGAGTGTTAGCTAAGCAAACATTATAATCATTAATTAGCAATTTCATTCATAGTAGTTACCATTATTATGTAGACCGAAACAACTCATACATTAACCACACGGCTTTACCTTCTTTGGGTTGTTATACATCAACACATGCATCTATTGAATTTGAGGTTATATCTACAAAACTATACTTATCATTTTATTCTCACTTGCCGTACGTGATGCTACGGGAAGGTAATATATATACGTATTAAAATGATAATATATATATTTTTTCATGTATTTTAAGATGGTTATTGTCAACATCATACTATAATAATGTCATCGTCAATTCTCATAGAAAGAATGAGATATGTCATTCATCCAAATAATCATTTTTCTTATGTCTACGTAAAATTTTAATAGAAAGAAGGGATATCTTTATTTACACTTCTCGTGTTTGCTTTTATTTTAATTATATTCCCTCAAGTTTGCAAACTTTCAATCGCATCCCTTTAAGGTATGAAATATCTAAAATACCCTTAAACCAAATACCCCTTAAATTAATTTAATCACTAAACAAATTTAACCCTTACACCAAATACCCTCTGGAATCAATTTAATCCTCAAACCAAACCGCCGCCACCATCCACCGCCACCACCACCACGAGCAACAGTCGCCAGTGAATCAATTTTTTCAAAAATTGCGTGTTGGGGGTTGGAAACATGAGGCACATGGGTCGAAAATGAGGGGAGGGAGGGAGGGGGGCGGGCGGTGTGTAGATCTATATATGTGTGTGTGTGTGTGTGTGTGTGTGAGAGAGAGAGAGAGAGAGGAATTAAATATTTATTTATAAAAATTAGTTTTCAAAAAAATTAAATGTGTTTGTAAGACTTAAATATTTGGTGTTGGGTTGAGGGTTTTAGGATTTAATTTTTATTCACAAATTAAAAAAATTAGTTTCCAAAAAAATTAAATATTTGTTTGTGAATATTTGGAGTTGGTGTTGGGGGTTTTGAATTTTATATGTTTTTTTTTAATTTTATATTTATTTTCGAACTTTATAAATTTTTTTGAAATTTAATATATATTTTTTCGAATTTTATATGTTTTTTTTAATTTTATATATTTGTTTCAAAAATTTTATGTTTTTTGCAAATTTTATATTTATTTTCAAATTTTAATATATATTATTTGAATTTTATATGGTTTTTTTTTAATTTTATATATTTGTCTTGAATTTAATATGTTTTTTTAAAATTATATATTTTTTCGAATTTTATAATGTTTTTCAAATTTCAATATATATTTTTTTGAATTTTATATATATATATTTAAAATTTAATACAAATTAAATGATTAAATTATTGGAGGGGGTAAAATTGATAAAATTATATATCCTTGTTTCCAAACAGCTCTAGGTTATCCCATTAAGGGTAATTTAGATATTTACAAAAAAGGTTAGAATAATGTCATCGTTAAGGGGTGTTTGTGATAAGAATCTCAAACCTGAGAGAGTGTAATTGAATATAGCGTTTACTTCAAGAAACCCCCTATGTTATTCAATTTAATCAACTAACCCCTACTATGTCCAATTTGCCCCCTTTACTATCCAATTTCATTACTATGTCGCCTCTTCCTCACATTTTGAGTCAAAATGTTTAAATTACTCTCCCTTAATAATATAAAGGGGTTTAGTGAAATCAATCCAGAAAAAAAAAATTTGAAAAAAAATTATATTTTTCGTAAAAATTATAAATTTCAAAATATATATATTTCGGAAAAGGGTTAATTTCAAGAAACCCCCTATACTATTCAGTTTAATCAACTAACCCCCACTATGTCCACTTTGCCCCCTATACTATTCAATTTCATCATTATGCCCCCTCACCTCACATTTTGAGTCAAAATGCCTAAACTACCCTCAATAGTATAAGGGGGTTTAGTGAAATCAATCATTTAAAAAAATTATTTCTCGAAAATAAATTATATTTTTTGCAAAATTATAAATTCAAAAAAATATATATATTTTTTGCAAAAAAAATATTTTTCGGATAAAATTCATATTTTGGAACATAATATATACTTTTTCGCAAAAAAATTATTTTTCAAAAAAAATTCATATTTTTGGAACATAATATATACTTTTTCAGAAAAAAAAAATCATATTTTGGAATATTGTATATATTTTTTGCAAAAAAAAATATTTTTCGGAAAAAATTCATATTTTGGAACATAATATATAATTTTTCTCAAAAAATTATTTTTCGAAAAAAATTCATATTTTGGAACATAATTATACTTTTTTGCAAAAAATTATTTTTCGGAAAAAATTCATATTTTTTGAAAAGAATTCGAAAAATATATATTTTTGACGAATTATATATATATATTCCGAAATATATATAATTTTCCAATATATATATATATATTTTCCGAAAGATATATATTTTCTCCGAAATATATATTGTTTTCGAAAAATAAATTTTTTTCCGAAATATATATCATTTTCCAATATAAATATATATATTTGGTCCGAAATATATATTGTTTTCGAAAAATAATATTTTTTTCCAAAATATATATGTTTTTTTGAATTTTTAATTTTTGCAAAAAATATTATTAATTTCCAAAAAATATTTTTTTTTAAAGGGTTGATTTCACTAAACTCCCCTATACTATTGAGGGTAGTTTAGATATGAGGAGATGGGGCATAGTGATGAAATTGAATAGTATATGGGGCAAAGTGGACACAGTGGAGGTTAGTTGATTAAATTGGATAGTATAGGGGGGTTTTGTGAGATTAACCCCTCCTCCTCACATTTTGAGTCAAAATGTTTAAACTACCCTCCCTAAATAATATAAGGAGTTTATTGAAATCAATCCTGAAAAAAATTATTTTTCGAAAATAAATTATATTTTTCGTAAAAACTATAAATTTCAAAATATATATATCTTTCGGAAAATATGATTTTTTCCTAAAAATAATTTTTTGCGAAAAATATATATTATGTTCCAAAATATGATTTTTTTACGAAAAATATTTTTTTTGTCAAAAATATATATTATGTTCCAAAATATGATTTTTCCAAAAAATAAGTTTTTTGCGAAAAAGTATATATTATGTTCCAAAATATGAATTTTTTCTAAAAAATATTTTTTTTTGCAAAAAATATATATTATGTTTCAAAATATGATTTTTTTTCCAAAAAATATTTTTTTTGCTAAAAATATATATTATGTTCGAAAATATGATTTTTTTTTCAGAAAAATAACTTTTTTGTGAAAAAGTATATATTATGTTCCAAAATATGAATTTTTTTCCAAAAAATATATATTATGTTTCAATGTATGATTTTTTTTGCGAAAAATATGTATTATGTTCCAAAATATGATTTTTTTCCAAAAAATATTTTTTTGCGAAAAATATATATTATGTTCCAAAATATGATTTTTTTTTGCGAAAAAATATTTATTATTTTCCAAAATATGAATTATTTTCTGAAAAATACTTTTTTTGCGAAAAATATATATTATGTTCCAAAATATGATCTTTTCCGAAAAATAATTTTTTTGCGAAAAATATATATTATTATGTTCCAAAATATGATCTTTTCCAAAATATGATTTTTTGCAAAAAATATATATTATTTTTTCCGAAATAATTCATATTTTGGAAAATAATATACTCCCTCTAAAAAATAATTTTTTTGCCAAATATATATATATATATATATATATTTTTGAATTTATAATTTTTGCGAAAAATATAATTGATTTTTGAAAAATATTTTTTTTAAATGGTTGATTTCACTGAACCCCCTTATTCTATTGAGGGTAGTTTAGGTATTTTGACTCAAAATGTGAGATGAGGGGGCATAATGATGAAATTGAATAGTATAGGGAGCAAAGTGAACACAATAGAAATTAATTGATTAAACTGAATAGTATAAGGGAATTTCTTGAAATTAACCCTTAAATATATTCAAACTTGAGGGAATATAATTGAAGTTAAAACAAATCTCATATGATACAAATAAAGTTAACCCCGGAAAGAACCGTTAAGGGCCTGTTTGGTTGGGGTGTTTTTGTGTTTATAAACTTGTTTGGTTAGTGTTTTTGGGATATGTGTGTTTAAAAACACTTTTTCACTTTAAGCAAATTTTAGGCATATGAGAATAAACATGAATTTGGTGTTTATTGGGATGTTTATCACTTACACTTTCTTCACTTTATAATATATTTTATTATTTATATTATTAAATTATTATTTATTAATTTATATATTAATTTATAAATATATTCTATTTATTTATTTATTATTATTTCATTATTTCATTCATTTTATTTATAAATTATTTATTCATTTTTAATTATTTAAAAAAATATTTTATTAATTTATTATTATTATACTCATTTTTTATTATTATTATGAAGTATTTATTTGTTATTATATTTACTTATTATTTATTATTATATTTATTTATTATTTATTATTATATTTATTTCATTTTGTTTATTATTTATTATTTTTATTATATGTTTAAATATGTTTTATGTAATTTATTATTTATTTTATTAATTTATTATTTAGTCCATTTTTTATTATTATATTTATTTATTATTATTGTATTTATTTATTATTATTAGTATATTATATTATATTTATTATTTATATTATTAAATTAGTATTTATTAATTTATATATTAATTTATAAATATATTTTATTTATTTATTTATTATTATTTTATTATTTAATTCATTTTATTTGTAAATTATTTATTCATTTTTAATTATTTAAAAATATATTTTATTAATTTAATATTAATTTATTATTATTATACTCATTTTTTATTATTATTATGAAGTATTTATTTGTTATTATATTTACTTATTATTTATTATTATATTTATTTATTATTATTTATTTCGATTTGTTTATTATTTGTTATTTTTATTATATTTTTAATATGTTTTATGTAATTTATTATTTATTTTATTAATTTATTATTATTATTTATTATTTAGTCCATTTTTTATTATTATATTTATTTATTATTATTGTATTCATTTTTTATTATTATTATATTTTATTTTATTTATTATTTATATTATTAATTTTTAATTATTGATTTTTAATTTTTCAATTTCAACCCAAAAAACATCCCTACCAAACATACTTCTGTTTTTGGATGAATAAACAAAAAAACAAAAAACGTATTTTTTGTTTATTTCAACACAAACACAGCTCTACTAAACATGCCCTAAAAATTCATTTGAATGGTTTGGTCACCATTGTTTTTTCTCATACGAATAAAACCGCTTACATGCACATGGATTAATCTACCAAATTCATGCATGGCCATACTTCAGCTATATATTATTTTCTCATTCGATTTGACAATGTTATTTTCAAATTATCCACTAATGGTTGCATTATTTTCCTAGAACACAAGAATCAGTAGATGATTTAATGGGAGAAAGGTCTATATCTACCACAGCAAACATTTTGTCCGTGGCGTCCAAATCAATGCCCCCACATACTAGATATCATGTGTGTCAGTGTGTGTATATATATGTACAAATATATAATGTTCAGGAAACCATTTATTTTAGTATGTTTACCAAGAAGATTTCATGATTAGCATATCACTTGAAAGGGAAAAAAAAAAGTAAAAATTTGGGAAACTATATTTGACTCCACTTTGTTGTATAGAAACCTTTCTTTTCTATAAATTTATATATAAAAAAAGGGTTATTATTGCATGTACGGAAAATGCTAAAAATATATATATTAACTTATTAAGTAAGATATATATAACTTCTTCTCATTTTCAAGGACAACTTTTCCAATAAATTCTGGACTTCCACTCTTATTTCTCCAACTCTCCAATCCAATCAATATTATTAGGTTAAAATTTTCAATTTTTTAAATAATTACACAGTAGGATATATATATATGTGTGTCACTATAATACGTGACAATTGAATGTTAGGTAGATAGGCAAATGAAGCGCGCAGTTGGAGATCTCGTGAAAGTGCTTGTTACTGTGTTTGAGGGTACATCTCATTCAATGTAAATATATCAGGAATTATATATGACTGTGAATATAAAACTTAAAAGTACAGACCACTGTCACACTGACATTGTTACAGCCTTTCAGGTTCAGGCACTGTTTGTTATTAGTTTATTATTGACCCCATAGGACCTGTGTCCACTAGTTTCAATTTCTTTCACTCTCTATTTACGTAGAGATGGAACTCTCAATGCATAATTAGGGAACTCTCAATGGTTGCAAACCAAACAAGCCTTTCGAATGTTCAAACGAACTGAGTTTTGGAATGTTCAAATTCGATTTATTTATTAAATGATACTAGAAAATATTTTTAAATTCGGTTCATTTGCTTAAAAAATAAGCCCAAGCCGAACGTCAGTTTTAACGAGTCAAGCCCAAACTTGCTCACAAACGACTCGTTTCAGTTACAATATATATTACTCTTATCAATATCTATCTGGATTGAGTTGTTGGATATCTGTTTTTAACATATTTCCACTACTATAATTTTTTATGAATGATTTTTATGTTATGACTGCATAATTCATATAATCTTTTCACAATAATTTTCATAATTTGTTCAATTTGAACATTTTTTTGGTCAAATATGAAATAATTTTACTATTTAACTTAGACGAGTCTGTTCACGAGCTTGGCTAGCCGAATTTAGTAATATTCAAGTTCGACTCGTTTACTAAACGAGCTAAAATTTTTGCTTAGGCTCGGTTCGTTTACTACACGAACCGAGCTCTTAACGAGCCGAGCCCGATCACGAAGGGCTTGGTTCATTTGCAACTCTATGCATAATGAAGAGTATGATTGTTGGAGCAAAAGATCAATCACAAACAATAAAACAGTAAAGAATCAAGAACACATATGATTTATCGTGGTTCGACCAATGTGATCTACGTCCACCAGATCAACCTTTGTATTTCGCTTATTACTGAATTAGTGTTACAATGATGTATATATACACCTAATTCATATGTACTGGAAAAATACCATTTACCGTACCTTGGGGGCTACACCCCCCGAACCCCTCCAACAAGTTAGTCGATGCTCAACAAACTAGGGCCTGATGCAAGCTAGTCGGGCCAGTGGCAGAAGGCAACCACATGCCTCCGACCCTTTTTATACCCAGGGCCTGTTGTAACTTCCTTTTTGAATCATGAGCCATAACACAACAATGGTCATGTTTGGTATGCATTTGTGTTTTTTATTGTGGATTTTAGAAAAACACAGATACATGTTTGTGTTTGTATTTGTGAAGTGTTGTGAGTTTAAAACAGAAACATGTTTAAACACATAAGTTTTTGTTGTAAATATATACATATACATATGTGGTGTTTTGGGATAAAGGGAAGTGGTGGTAGTCGAAGGAGGTAGTGGTATTTCGGGGCAAAGAGAAACGGTGGTGGTGGTCGGGTTCAGAGCTTGCGACGAAGGCGACGGCAGTGCCGATATTTGCATATATATATATATTGAGTGAATAGTTGAAAAAAAAAACACACATTTTTTTGTTAGGAAAAATGAGTAATTTTTTTGCTACATTTTTTATTATTTAAAACAAAATAAAGTCAGACAAATATAATTTTGGTAAAAAAAATACTACAGTACCAAACAAAAAATAAAAAATGTCAAACACAAACACAAACGCATACCAAACAGGACTTATATTATTTAACGTTGTTAGATTATAGTTTATAGTTTATACAAGTAGACTCGCCATTTTTTGATACTTAAACCTAAATGACCTAAGTGATTAGAAATTATTTGTGTCCATTTTAATTTACAAATTAATAAATTTAATTAATGGATTGGTTTGTTATTATTTAAACAAATAAGTTTCGTATAACAATGCAATACTGCTTAAGCAGCCAAAGAATGGCACATTTATTTGACTATAGGGTATGGTTAAATCGGATGCACGCGTGGTGCACCATACCGATGCATATATCTATCTATCTATATTACTATTAAAAGTGTGAAGGATTTCAGTATTTTAAATAATTTTAATTAAAGTTGGAAATTTGGGTCAATTAGAATCCTAAAACAAGTATTTATAACAAAATAGAATTCTAATATTATAAGGATAAAAATTTGGACCTAACTCCAAATTCTAATATTTCAGTGGTATATGTGAATTTAATTTAATGATTATCCTAACTCCAAATTCAAGTATATTTATCTTTAAAACTCCTTATTGATAATAATTGATTGTGTTGACCCAAGATTTTTCACCATGGGTAAACATGACATTTTGATGATAACAAACCATTGAATGTGGTGAACTTAATATCTACTTGAGTTGCGCTTAATAGGTTGTTGATTCAAGATAACCTCAAGATAGCTAGTAGATGCATGAGAAGATCAAGAAAATGTGCTTAAAGCTCAAAAGACATTGAAGACAATGATAAAGATATCAACCCAAAAGCTTAAAGAAATTGAAGATCAAATAAATGGGTAAAGTAAGTTTGGGTGAGTGCTAGATTAAATGTAAAGTTATTTATTAAATAACTTACTTGAAAGTTCAACTCTTGACCATATAACATATAGGACCATGCATATCATTCATGAATCCTTGTATCATTAGCATTAGACTATAAACATCATTTAGTCTTTGCTAAAGTTGAGTTAGTTCAAGCTTTCATAAGTTATGGAAGAACTCAACAAATATTTTGTTCTATAACCATTAACTTAACTCATATCACTTGAAATCGATTCTAGATGTATATTAAAGCTTTAAACAAAATTATTAAACCATGAAAAACTTTTGTCTAATATTGAGAATTTGTTTAAATTAAAAAATCATTTTATGATCTCAATATTGACTTTAGGCATGACAAAGACCTTAATAAGTCTCTAAGACATCCTAGTATGTCTTAGTCATTTCGGAAAAATCCCAAAAGATTTCACGAAAAACCGTCAAGTGGGTTAGAAGTTCGAAATGAAGCGTCACATTCAAATGACCATATCGCACTCAAAAATGGGTTAAATGGAGTGATTATAAAGCCTAAACTCAATATATTGAAATACTCTATCCAAAAAGCTAAAGAACGCCTCCATTCGAGTTACGGAACTCCAGTTATGACCAAAAGAGTGAATTGCGTCGAAATTGGGCTGAACAAACCAGTCGACTGGGTAAACCACCCAGTCGACTGCCTGTTGACCTAGTTGACTAGGCCAAGAAGGCCAGTCGATTGGCTAAGTCAGAGAGCTAAAAATAAATTTCAGAATGAATTTTTGAAGACCCAGCCGACTGCCCCAAAACACCCAGTCGACTGCTTCATCCTGGATTTGAATTCTAACGGCTAGTTTCGAATCCAAAATGTTCCAAAACTTCTCAAATCACTCCCAAACGGCTATATTGTGTTCCTATGCTATATATATATATAACATATATGAGCCAAAAATATGTAAGAAGAAGGAGAGAAGAGTATGAGTGAAAATCTACCACTTTGGGCAAAATGGTTGAAATTATTTTTGGGTAGAAATCTCTTCTATAGGAATCACCATGAGCATCATTCATATCATCCTCTTGTGATTCATTTTTCATACTTGAGTTAAGCTTTTCATTTGATTATTTCATCTATAACTCTAAGTATGTGAGGAAGTGAGTTTTGAATTTCTATATCTATCTATTGAGAATATTGTTGTACCACTCAAATGTAAAATTCTTATTCTTTGTGAGTGAAAGACCAAGAAGTTGTCTTGGCATGGGATGGGCTTGTTGAAGGTTTGTAAAGATTTTTCTCTACCTTAAAAAGAGAAGATTAGGTGTGCTCTCCACCCACAAGAGTGAGCAAGGTTGGCTCTTCACCCGCAAAAAGGAGCATGTAAGGGTTTGTTATTCACTCGGAAAGAAGAAAACATGTAAGAGTTTGTTTTTCCTCGGAAAGAGAAGCACGATAGTGGAATCCTTGAGAGATTTTCTCAAGGTATGGACGTAGAACAAAGCTTTGGTTGAACCATGTAAAATCTTGGTTTCTTGGTTTGCATTTTCACTATCCCTTAAACTCTTTACTTTATAAGCAATTGTCATTTACAATATTGCACTTTATATTGATGTCATGCTATGAAATTGCGTGTGTTGAAGAATTCATGAAGAGGATAGTAAAATGATTAATTGTGGTTGATTATATCATGAATTTATTTGGACTTGGCTTAGATTATAATTTATCTACTTCTTTTACTTAGCTATGATTAATATGCACACCAAGTGTTTAATATAAAATATCTTCCACAAACCATAACATTGAATGTTTATATGCACCACAAGTGTTTGACTAAATGCATATTCAATATAAGTCTCTAATTGAGAGTTTAATGTGTGAATTTAATGTTTAATAACCTTTCATAAACTTTACAAGACGTTCTTCATGACAAATAGTACTTTTCATTATGTCTCTATAAATGAGAAAAATGTTATTACATGTTTAGTTGAATTGCATACTTGGGTGCATGAATTATTTCATATTCTACTTGAATCCACAATATATAATTTTGTAGCTCATTGTTCATGATTCAATGTATGAATTGAGATAAGCACTTAAGAGATCATCTATCTTGCTAAGAGTTTGACTAGAGTCCTATAATGTCTATCTTGTTAAAACAATGTCAAACCGAAAAAAGTATCAAAGTTTGTAATTAACCATATTCACCCCCCCTTTAGGTGTCAATATGAGTTTGACTAAAGTCCTATAATGTTTATCTTGTTAAAACAATGTCGAACCAAAAAAAGTATCAAAGTTTGTAATTGACCATATTCACCCCCCCTCTAGGTGTCAATATGTGGCCAACATATTGTACATTCATTAGTAATTTGGACCTGATATATATCCAAATTTATGTATCTTTATATTGGAAAATGGTAAATGAAAGTATATAGTTTTGGCACGAAGAAAAAAGAAAAATTAATTACATAGATCTCTTCAATATTTATTGGTAAATATAAAAACCTCTCATTTAAATTTAAAAATAAATTTGTTCTTCCTTGTAATTATTGTTCGAGTAATACAAATCTCTCATGTCAAAGAGTCCGTCAAATTGTCAAAGGATATCATATGCTTGAGATATAGTCACAACTCTATTTTCTCTTTCTCAAAATATATTTTTCTCCATAAATAATAATAAAAAATCCCATATAAAACCAGTTTAACTCTTCTAGATAAGCACAATTAGTTTTCAGATACTTAATAAAATTTGTAATAATTCTACTTTTAAGTAAACAACGGAGTCTACTATTAAAACTGTAAAGAGTTTCCAACTTATTTTTTAATTTTGAGGAGATGAATTGCAACATAATTTATATATTTTTACCTTTTTATTATATCATTTTTTCTATTGGTTTCACATCTTATCTATTTTAATATTTGACAACATGAGTCATTCCCATTACTTTCTTACACTAATAAATCTATACAAGTATGTAGTTGGTCTATTTAATTTGGGGCTACCCCAAACACAATAGTACTCAACTATGTTGATACTTGTTTACACCCTAAATGAGCCAACACGTTATTTTCAGGATTTCGAGAGCAAACCGATTTTAAGAGTGGGCCGATAGTGAGTGACGATCAAGAAAGCCGAAGTTCATTTTTGGAAGATTTCTAATAGAGCTAGGATTTGTTGTGATTTAGTTTCTTTAGGAAAAGATATTTTAGGATAAAATTGTATCTGTTTGGGATACTGATTTGATTAGATTTTATTACTTGTTGGACACTTCAATAATTTAGTATAAATAAAATAGAAGACCTCTGTTTTAGAGGGCCAACACCACTCACAAAAATCGTATCTTTCATTGCGTTTAGCAATCTTTATTTTTTTCATTTAATTTACTTTTCTTTGCCATCGCCTTTTCAGTTCATTTACTTTCCCTACAAAAATTTACTTTTCTTGTAATCATCTTTCAATTCCTTTAAATTCAATTGCACAAGTTCTTTTATTTTTTTGGTTACCAAAAGTTCTCTTGATTGAGGCGGAAGAAACTTTACGCACGAGTTTTCATTATCTCTCGTACAATCGCCTGATTCGTCACTTTGATCAAAAGAGACAATTCGTTTCCTTTCAAACCATTGATTGACTCATCGGTTCTGGCATGCCCGCATTTCACAAGAAAATTGAATCGGCTATCCGAAGCCGATTTTTGGAGCGAACATATTTTGGCGCGCCCGGTGGGACAACACTAGGTAATTAAGAAAACAAGTTGGCAGAGATGCCGCCCATAACACAAAGTGCAACCCAAGCCAATAACTTGGATGAAGGAAATTTTGATGAAAATCAACATCTTGATGGTAATATTAACACTGAGGAAAGAGAAGCTGACTCAGTCATAATTAATGATGCTATGTTACAAAAGCATATAACAATTCTGGAGCAAGGCTATAAGGAACGTGAATCTTGTTTATCCGAATTTTTTCAGCTGGGATGAATGAACAAGAAGCTCAAATAATTGAGCAAAATAATCAAGCTAAAAAGTTAGCATCAGACATGAGAGATTTGAAGGACTCGATGGCCCGAATGACCGTTGGAGGAAGAGAACCGACCGAAGGATTACATGCGATGTCGGCAGCCCGAGGACATGCATCTAATGGAGTATCGGCATCGGTTTCGCAACTGATTCAGTGGAGAAGTCCAGATTTTGGAAAATGTCTTGTTAATAATGGGACACCAATACCACTAGTAGTTAATCCCCAAAGAGATGGTTTGAACTTGGGGGGCAATAATGGTCGAAGACTGCCACCTCAATATTATAGCTAGACTGATGGAGGAAGCGGCAGTACCGGACCAATGTTTCCTAATAATACTGGTGGGATGATTCCTATGAGGAATACAGAAGCAGCGGAAGAGGTCCAAGGAAGAATAGATCGGGGTCAAATTATCGATCTAATTCAGCAAGAAATTGGACAGGGTTATAGGCGAACGAATCATCCTGTGTATCGCAAACCATATATCGATTATGTTGATACATGGGAATTCCCAAAAGGCTTCAGAACTCCAGAGTTTACAACGTTTAGTGGCAAATGTACTCATTCTACGATTGAACATATTGGGAGGTTTACGGTCTAGTGCGAAGAGGTTAACGGAAATCCATATTATAAGTTGTATTTATTTCCAAACTTTTTAACTGGGTCGGCATTTATTTCCAAATTATTTAATCGGGCCGGCATTTGTATGGTACATCAGATTACCTCCAAATTCTATAAATTCGTGGGAACAAATGGATGAGCAATTTCATGCTCAGTTTTATCGTACGGAGATAGAAGTGACGTTAGCCGATATTTTTTTGTTATGTCAATTGCCTAGCAAAACAATTGATACATTTATTGCTCGATTTCGGAAGGCTCGAATGAGGTGTAAAGTAGCTTTGCTAGAGTCCGAATACATTCGTTTGGCTCTAAATGATTTAGAGTTGGAGATGAGGAAAAGATTTGAAGGTGTAGAATTCCGCGATCTATTTGAATTGGTGAACCAAGCTACCATGTATGAATCCTTGCTGAAAGAGGAAAAGGAAAGGAAAAACTCTTCAAAAGGGACTTATTACAAAGATCCGAATTATGAAGTGTTCATGATGGAGTCGTACGAGGAGTTAGATGTGGACGTTGCGGAGATTGCACTAAAAAAATCTTATGTTTGTGAGGCTCTGGCAAAACCAAAGCCAATTCCAACTTCACACAAAATTTCTCCAGTAACGAGAATTTTGGTATGGAAGGGGATGGTCGATACCGAGATGTCCTACAGTTTTGATATAGCAAAAACCGAAGAATTTTTTTATCACTTGGTTGCGGACAAGCAAATCATTTTTCCTAAAGGACACAAAATCCCAACGGTGAGTGAGACTAAAGGAAAAGAGTTTTGTAAGTACCATAATTCTTGGAATCATTCTACTAACAATTGTATAGTTTTTCGTAACATTTTGCAAAAAGCTATAGATAACGAAAATCTGAAATTTTTGGAGAAACAAGAAAAGCAATCGGAGGTGATGGGAGTTGATGGTGATCCGTTTTCAGCGATCATGAATTCCAACATGATAACCTTGGCCGACAAGAGTCCACAACCCTAACAAGATACAATTGATTCGTTGCGTGCCAAGTTGGAGAATTTGAAACAACAACTAAAAAAAACTCAATAGCAGATTCGAAAGCCAAAAGATTCTCTAGAGCGGGAAAAGCCGTCGGCTCAGAGTTTTAGGATAAGGGAAGATGTGATACGAAGAAATTTTGTGCGTGAACAACCCGGAGAAAGAAAAATCCCAATTCACGAACGGTTTGGAGAAAGAATAATTTCAGTACATGAACGGCTTGGGAAAAGATGAGTCCTAGGCCGAAATGTAGAAAGTAGAAGGCCAACAAATACATTATTAGAGTGTAAAGCAATGTTCGGCCAATTGGGCCGTGCTCAGTTCAAGAGAGCTCCTCCTACTCGGTCACAAATATGAGTTGAAAGTGGAAGAATAAATGAGCAACATACCCGGATGGTGCGACCACCGTTGGTGCAAGCTGATAGGTGGATTAGAGTTGTTCACCCAAAATTTCCAGCTTACCATATTCAAAAAAAAATTACCGGGGGGCAAGAAACAAAGACTCAAAAACGGAGAAGACAAAAGAAATAAACCGAGGCTCGGTGTCGAAAGTTGGAAACTCCCGAGGAAGTTAACACCTAAAATCGAAGTGTCTTTTGGTCAAGGAATGCGTGAAAAATCATATGATGATAGGAGTGATTCGGACAAAGAGCCATGACATGCCGCAAAGTACAAAATAAAGTTTGGGAGTTTTCCGGAAACGGCGGTGTATAACATGGTTTTTATCCTTCCTAAAAAATTTCAAGCCCCAAATGAGCAGCTTGAAGCGAATGAGGCTGATATAAATTTGACAGAGTTGGGAAATAAAGTTGTAGAGAATGTTGCGGCTAATACAAAGAGAGCGGCGGAAAATGTGCTTGGAGTAAAAAAATTGGTCTCTGAAGTGAGTAATAAGGGTACTGGAAGCATTACCAAAGGGCCCAAAAAAAATTCGGCTACATTGGGTAAGTGTAAGTGTGTGAATTTCCAAGCCCACAGAAGCCTATCAGGCATCAGGCCCATCGAACTAACAGCCCAATAAGGTTATCAGGCGTCAGGCCCATCGGGCTAACAACCCAGCAAAGTTATCAGGCATCAGGCCCATTTCAGCTTATCATTCTTTGTAAATAAAGATGATGATGTAATAATGATGTAATGACAATAAGATTGCCCTAATGGGCTCAAAGCCCATTAAGGGTATCTGTATAAAAGAGACAAAATCTAAATAAAAAGATTCATTCGTGTGTTGTGCAAATTTTGGCATCTACACATTGGCGCCGTCTGTGGGAAGCGTCTCCTTCTTCCCATCTCTTAAAACTGAGCTTTATTGTTCAACCTCCGATTATTCTTCACCGCCTCCTGAAATCTCCACTCACTACTTCTTGGGCAAAGATGCCAGTTACTCGTTGGCAAACAGACGTTCCAACCACTGCGGATAGTCGTGCGGGAGTTCCCCAATCTATGGAGCAAATCCTTCGACGCTTGATGGCAGCTGAGCAACGCAACCTGGCTCTGGAGAAACAAAATGCAGAGCTCATGGCGAGGTTGGCTCCACCACCAGCTGCTCCTTCGGTAGTAGCGCCCGACCCTCCAGCAGCGGTGCTTGACCATTCTCTAAACCAACGAGGTAGCGACGGACCGGAAGAGCACGCCGAATCTTCCCGGCGTTCAGGAAAGGCCCCCGCAGCCGACGAATCCATTACCCCACAGAAGATTCAAGCAATGATGGACGAATTCCAGAGGAGAATCCTCGGGGATCTAAGAGCACAATCCATCGACGACCTGGCCGCCCAGGCGTCTACTGAGCTGGTACAATCACCCTTCGTCCCTGAGATAACCCGGGAACCTTTCCCAAGGAAGTTCATCATGCCTCAATTCACCCCCTACGATGGTACCAAGGACCCCGAGGAGCATATTTACCAGGTCCATCAGAAAATGATCATGTACGCTGAGAACGAGTCATTGCTATGCAAAGTGTTTTCCACGAGTCTCGCCGATGCAGCTCTATTATGGTTCAGGAAGCAGCCGCCTCGATCTATCGGTAGTTAGCAACAGTTGACCAGCCTCTTCGTTGCCCAATACTATGGGAACAAGAGACAGAAGAAAACCATATCCTGCCTCTTCACCATGATTCAGGAGAAAGGAGAGTCACTGAAGAGCTTTCTATCCCGTTTCAACATTGAGTCTTCTTCTGTCGGTAACTGTGACCAGCACTCTGTTGTTGAGGCCGTCCGGATGGCCCTTATTCCAGAGACGAAGTTCCATCAGTCCCTGGTGAAGCGCCCGCCATCGGGCATTGGGGAGTTAAACTCCAGAGCCCAAGGATACCTAAGGATCGAAGAAGAGGAAACCGCCAGGCGAAAGAGGACAGTCTTGGTCAACATTGAAGCCCAATCAAAGGATCAGGCGTCTGATGAAAAGCGTTCGACTCCATCAGGGCCGTCAGCCCCTTCGGGATCATCACCTCTCGCCTGAAGAGGTACTACCCGTAAAGGGCCAAGTTTTACTCAATACTTTCATCCTTTTGTAAAAAAGCTACAACACCGATCCTGAAGGGATCACCGATCCTGAAGGGATCAATATGTTTGTAAAAAACAAATCAAGTGTTGTTTTGTCTCTCGAATGGCCTGAAGTGCCCGAAAGACGCAACACCGATCCTGAAGGGATCAATATTTTTATAAAAAATATATGAAGTGTTGCATTGACTTTCGCATGGCCTGAAGTGCCCGGAGTCACAACACAGATCCTGAAGAGATCATTGTTCCAAAAATAAACCAAGTGTTGCATTGACTTTCGCATGGCCTGAAGTGCCCGGAGTCACAACACAGATCCTGAAGAGATCATTGTTCCAAAAATAAACCAAGTGTTGCATCGACTTTCGCATGGCCTGAAGTGCCCGGAGTCACAACACAGATCCTGAAGAGATCATTGTTCCAAAAATAAACCAAGTGTTGCATTGACTTTCGCATGGCCTGAAGTGCCCGGAGTCACAACACAGATCCTGAAGAGATCATTGTTCCAAAAATAAACCAAGTGTTGCATTGACTTTCGCATGGCCTGAAATGCCCGGAGTCACAACACAGATCCTGAAGAGATCATTGTTCCAAAAATAAACCAAGTGTTGCATCGACTTTCGCATGGCCTGAAGTGCCCGGAGTCACAACACAGATCCTGAAGAGATCATTGTTCCAAAAATAAACCAAGTGTTGCATCGACTTTCGCATGGCCTGAAGTGCCCGGAGTCACAACACAGATCCTGAAGAGATCATTGTTCCAAAAATAAACCAAGTGTTGCATTGACTTTCGCATGGCCTGAAGTGCCCGGAGTCACAACACAGATCCTGAAGAGATCATTGTTCCAAAAATAAACCAAGTGTTGCATCGACTTTCGCATGGCCTGAAGTGCCCGGAGTCACAACACAGATCCTGAAGAGATCATTGTTCCAAAAATAAACCAAGTGTTGCATCGACTTTCGCATGGCCTGAAGTGCCCGGAGTCACAACACAGATCCTGAAGAGATCATTGTTCCAAAAATAAACCAAGTGTTGCATTGACTTTCGCATGGCCTGAAGTGCCCGAAGTCACAACACAGATCCTGAAGAAATCATTGTTCCAAAAATATATTAAGTGTTGTTTTGTCTCTCGCATGGCTTGAAGTGCCCGATAGACACAACACCGATCCCGAAGGGATCATTATATTTTTGTAAAAAATAAATCAAGTGTTGTTTTGTCTCTCATGGCCTGAAGTGCCCGATAGACACAACACCGATCCTGAAGGGATCACCGATCCCGAAGGGATCATTATATTTTTGTAAAAAATAAATCAAGTGTTGTTTTGTCTCTCGCATGGCATGAAGTGCCCGATAGACACAACACCGATCCTGAAGGGATCACCGATCCCGAAGGGATCATTATATTTTTGTAAAAAATAAATCAAGTGTTGTTTTGTCTCGCATGGCCTGAAGTGCCCGATAGACACAACACCGATCCTGAAGGGATCACCGATCCCGAAGGGATCAATATTTTTTGTAAAAAATAAATCAAGTGTTGTTTTGTCTCTCATGGCCTGAAGTGCCCGATAGACACAACACCGATCCTGAAGGGATCACCGATCCCGAAGGGATCATTATATTTTTGTAAAAAATAAATCAAGTGTTGTTTTGTCTCCCATGGCCTGAAGTGCCCGATAGACACAACACCGATCCTGAAGGGATCACCGATCCCGAAGGGATCATTATATTTTTGTAAAAAATAAATCAAGTGTTGTTTTGTCTCTCGCATGGCATGAAGTGCCCGATAGACACAACACCGATCCTGAAGGGATCACCGATCCCGAAGGGATCATTATATTTTTGTAAAAAATAAATCAAGTGTTGTTTTGTCTCTCATGGCCTGAAGTGCCCGATAGACACAACACCGATCCTGAAGGGATCACCGATCCCGAAGGGATCAATTTTTTGTAAAAAATAAATCAAGTGTTGTTTTGTCTCCCATGGCCTGAAGTGCCCGATAGACACAACACCGATCCTGAAGGGATCACCGATCCCGAAGGGATCATTATATTTTTGTAAAAAATAAATCAAGTGTTGTTTTGTCTCTCATGGCCTGAAGTGCCCGATAGACACAACACCGATCGTGAAGGGATCACCGATCCCGAAGGGATCAATATTTTTGTAAAAAATAAATCAAGTGTTGTTTTGTCTCTCTCATGGCCTGAAGTGCCCGATAGACACAACACCGATCCTGAAGTGATCACCGATCCCGAAGGGATCATTATATTTTTGTAAAAAATAAATCAAGTGTTGTTTTGTCTCTCATGGCTTGAAGTGCCCGATAGACACAACACCGATCCTGAAGGGATCACCGATCCCGAAGGGATCAATTTTTTGTAAAAATTAAATCAAGTGTTGTTTTGTCTCCCATGGCCTGAAGTGCCCGATAGACACAACACCGATCCTGAAGGGAACACCGATCCCGAAGGGATCAATATTTTTGTAAAAAATAAATCAAGTGATGTTTTGTCTCCCATGGCCTGAAGTGCCCGATAGACACAACACCGATCCTGAAGGGAACACCGATCCCGAAGGGATCAATATTTTTGTAAAAAATAAATCAAGTGTTGTTTTGTCTCTCATGGCCTGAAGTGCCCGATAGACACAACACCGATCCTGAAGTGATCAATATTTTTTGTAAAAAATAAATCAAGTGTTGTTTTGTCTCTCGCATGGCGTGAAGTGCCCGATAGACACAATACCGATCCTGAAGGGATCACCGATCCCGAAGGGATCATTATATTTTTGTAAAAAATAAATCAAGTGTTGTTTTGTCTCTCATGGCCTGAAGTACCCGATAGACACAACACCGATCCTGAAGGGATCACCGATCCCGAAGGGATCAATATTTTTGTAAAAAATAAATCAAGTGTTGTTTTGTCTCTCGCATGGCGTGAAGTGCCCGATAGACACAACACCGATCCTGAAGGGATCACCGATCCCGAAGGGATCATTATATTTTTGTAAAAAATAAATCAAGTGTTGTTTTGTCTCTCATGGCCTGAAGTGCCCGATAGACACAACACCGATCCTGAAGGGATCACCGATCCCGAAGGGATCAATTTTTTGTAAAAATTAAATCAAGTGTTGTTTTGTCTCTCATGGCCTGAAGTGCCCGATAGACACAACACCGATCCTGAAGGGATCACCGATCCCGAAGGGATCATTATATTTTTGTAAAAAATAAATCAAGTGTTTTTTTTTGTCTCTCGCATGGCTTGAAGTGCCCGATAGACACAACACCGATCCTGAAGGGATCACCGATCCCGAAGGGATCATTATATTTTTGTAAAAAATAAATCAAGTGTTGTTTTGTCTCTCATGGCCTGAAGTGCCCGATAGACACAACACCGATCCTGAAGGGATCAATATTTTTGTAAAAAATAAATAAAGTGTTGTTTTGTCTCTCGCATGGCCTGAAATGCCCGAAAGATACAACACCGATCCTGAAAAGAGCAAAATTTCACAAGAAAATAAACCCAACTATGGTGATGCCTCTCCTATGGCCTGAAGTGCCTGAAAAACACAGTACTTTTGAATAAAATAATCTAAGTATTGAAAAAAGTCAACTGGACATGAATAATGATTTTTCATTAAAACAATGGGCCCCGATGGCCAAGGCTTACAAAATACTTTATAAATAATGAATCCTAAGTGCCATTATCAGTGCCCCCTGCATTTGAGCTCACAAGAACAATAGTCCCATCGGGAACGGAAGGATCAGAATCGGGTTTGGGCCCGGGAGGAGGATTGGTGTGGAATTCACTGAAGTGAATGTCACCGGGACCTCTAACCGGATCATCATACGGTGGAGCAATGCCCAAAGACTCATCCAGTTCCCCCATTGAGGCGAAATCCCTCTCCTCAACAGGTTTCTGGATGTCCTTGAAGCATGAGCTCCAGCCAAACCCGATCCTATACTGGGCGGTGTCGCAGAGGTGCTTATACATCTGATTGCCACCCCAATGGCACATCTTCACCATTGACCTTTCCACTGCCAGGAGATTCTCAGCTTTGGGCTTCTCCTCCAGAAGCTTCGCTTGAGGGCCCGTTGCTCGCTTGGCCTTCCTCTTAAGGACATGCGTCGGGATCCTCAACATGATATTATGTCATTCTGTTGATAATGACTGCAAATTAGAACCCGTCAGGTGATTACTACACATCCTCAGGGGTTGTCCCCAAATTTTAGATTTAAGGAGATCAAACCGGGATATAATGTAAGTTGGAGTTTTAAAGCGGTCGGGTGCTCCCAGAAACTCAAGCCCCCATCGCGCGAATCAAGGCCACCTAAGCCATGAATTCAAAATATTAATGATGGCATAACCGTCCTATTTAATGAACCTACCACGTCACCCCGACAGGGTGATGTATATATATATATTTCCTTCCTCCCACACTTTGTCTTCTCGGTAATGGGCTTGCCTGACTGAAAGCCCACAACCAATAAGAGGGCCCGTGTAAGTGTGTGAATTTCCAAGCCCACAGAAGCCTATCAGGCATCAGGCCCATCGAACTAACAGCCCAATAAGGTTATCAGGCGTCAGGCCCATCGGGCTAACAACCCAGCAAAGTTATCAGGCATCAGGCCCATTTCAGCTTATCATTCTTTGTAAATAAAGATGATGATGTAATAATGATGTAATGACAATAAGATTGCCCTAATGGGCTCAAAGCCCATTAAGGGTATCTGTATAAAAGAGACAAAATCTAAATAAAAAGATTCATTCGTGTGTTGTGCAAATTTTGGCATCTACAGTAAGGTTGCCGAATCTCGAACTAATACCACAAAATCTGTTCCAATTATATCAGAAGGGGCAGTAAAGACCAACCTTCAAATAGTTGGAACGACGGCGGGGAGGAATAATGAAGTTGCCAAAATTAATTTTGATTGGAAGGAAGCAGCAAATGTTATTTTTGAAAAGCTTTCATTGTCAATAACTCAACAATTAAGACCATTGTATGTAAAGGTGTGGATAAAAGGGCAACCCATTGATCGGGTGTTGGTCAATAACGGTCCAGTGCTCAATGTAGTCCCAGCAACAACACTAAAGACACTTGGGAAAAATATGGAAGATGTAATTCCAACAGATGTAGCTGTGAATGGATTTAATGGTGGTTCGACAGTGACGAAAGGAATTTTGCCACTCGAAATAACTATTGGAGGTAAAACGACTTTCACTGCTTTCTTTATTATTGAAACCACGACATCTTGTAGGCTGTTATTGGGTCAAAATTAGATTCATACGAATATGTGTATATCATCGTCTCTACACCAAATGCTAATTTTTTTGAATAGAGACGAGGTGAAAATAGTGGACGCCGATAATAAACCATTCTTAGCAAAGGCTTATGCGGGCGAGGCGATTTTGTATGAGGACACTTTTGTTCCTGTCTGCTTTGAAGGAATAAATAAAAATGGTAGGCCTTTGAAGGCCACCATGAGGCAAAATTTGAAAGAATTAGAGTTAAAGGAGTTGGTGTCAAAATAAGTAAGGTCGACCGTCACCGTGTTCGGCTCTCTTTTGTAGTCAAAGAAATTTCCAATGAATAATGAAGAAAATGAAATTGCCAAACAGCAAGCTTGCCGAGCCACTTGCGTACGGCTAAAGGCATATTCAGCAGGAACAAAAGATGTGGCAAAGTGTAAACTTTCTGAAACTACAGTAGCCAAAACTATAGTTGTCAATCCTAGTTTTGAAGTGGTCGATATCAATGCTTTTTCGGCTTATGGTGATGAGTCGTTTGATAAGGCCAATCATTGGTACTGTGTCGTTCTTCAAATAGAATCGGCAATAAGATCAGTTAACATGACTTTGCATAATAATTTAATTTCGGTCGATCTTGTTCAATTCCCGCTACAGAAGTGTAAAATTTTGAGTGTTGGGATTTTTTATTAGTTCATTGATTCACTATCAATTACGCAAAACAAGTTCTCGCAAGTTAGGATTAGTTTTGCTAAATAAATACCACTTTATTGTTGGTTCTCAATGAATAAAACATCAAAACTAGTTCATTAGTTTTCTTTCAAAGTGGTTGACTTCGGCTATTAACTCCAAATCAGACTCGGGGGGCAAGGAAGATCAGAGAATATCGTCCATTTTGGAGTGACCGCAAAATTAAATTTTGAAGAAGATTGGAGTTGGGGAGCCATGAATTTCTTGAATTTGCAATTGGTGCTAAAAAATTGAATAGCCGTTCCACCCATTCTCGCCAATATGGAGATGTTTGTTGCCGATTTCGGAGAGTAAAATTCGGCAAAGATTGAACCCAAACCATGGATACTGTTGATGATAATAAAATTATTGAGACAACGCTCGGTTTTTGGTGGGTGGAAGATGAAAAGGTAAGCTCATGAATTATGGGCATGAAGTTTCGGGTCGGTGGTTTCGTGGTGTTCGTCTAATTTTAAAGTCATGGTTGAGTTTGGAGGAAGTGGGTGTTGTCTGGAAAAGATGAAGTGGTAGGTGAATGGCTTTATAAAGGTTAGATAATGTTTTGGGTAGAAATAAAAACAAATGTATATATACACGCTTGTATATATATATATATCAATATGTGGTGATGCTCAGTGGAGTTTAGAATGAAATCAGTGGCCATGAAATGAAAAGGAAATGGAAGTTTTTACTAGAGAATGGTCGTTTTTCAAAAATTATTTGGTCTATGCAAAGAAACAGTGTTGAAATCATTTCGGCTAAAGAAAAATTCCAACAACCCATATTTTTTGAAGCAAAATGATGTTGGAATTGAGGGGCATTGTTTACACCCTAAATGAGCCAACACGTTATTTTCAGGATTTCGAGAGCAAGCCGATTTTAAGAGTGGGCCGATAGTGAGTGACGATCAAGAAAGCCGAAGTTCATTTTTGGAAGATTTCTAATAGAGCTAGGATTTGTTGTGATTTAGTTTATTTAGGAAAAGATATTTTATGATAAAATCGTATCTGTTTGGGATACTGATTTGATTAGATTTCATTACTTGTTGGACACTTCAATAATTTAGTATAAATAAAATACAGACATCTGTTTTAGGGGTCCCTGAACAAACACAAAAATCATGTTTTTTCATTGCGTTTAGCAATCTTTATCTTTCTCATTCAATTTATTTTTCCTTGTCATCGTCTTTTCAGTTCATTCACTTTCCTTGCAAAATTTACTTTTCTTGCAATCGTCTTTCAATTCCTTTAAATTCCAGTTCGTTAAATTCAATTGCACAGGTTCTTTTATTTTCTTGGTTACCAAAAGTCCTCTTGATTGAGGTAGATTAACCTTTACGCACGAGTTTTCGTTCTCTCTCGTGCAATCGCCTGATTCGTCACTTTGATCAAATGACACGATTCGTTTCCTTTCGAATCGTCGATTGACTCATCGGTTCTAACACACCTGTACTTCACAAGAAAATTGAATCGGTTATCCGAAGCCGATTTTTGGAGCGAACGATACTCTAAGATAATAAAGATAATATAAAGAAAAAGTAAACAGAAAAAGAAAATTTTCATATATAGCTCTCTTGAAAAGCAATACTAGAGCTGACAAAATGAGATACGACACGGTAACACGACACGAATACGACATGAATTAAAAGGGTTAGGGTTGACCATTAAAGGGTTAAAGTTGTATAAGGGTCGATTCGAACACGACAAGAGAATATAAGGGTCGACCCGAACACGACACGAATAACCCGAACATGACACGTTTGACACGATTATATTTATTTTTATTTTTATATTTATTTATTTTTTCTCTTCTAATTAGTCATGGGTTGAAATATATCAATAAACTATTACTGGATCGTGTCAAATTCAATTTAATTTTGCTGATAATAGGTTAAATAATTCATTTCGTGTTGAATTGTGTCAAATTTAATTTAATATATTCACCATCAAAATACTATTTTTTGGGAGAGATAATTATTGATATAAAAAGATAGTGTTTTTTTTATCTTCACTAACTTGGATTCTATTTGGAGCAATTAAAAAACATCGACTCCATATTGATTCAACATCAAAATCTATATTACTATTAAAAGTGTGTGAAGAATTTCAGTATTTTTGAGTTTTCCAGTATTTCAGTATTTCAAGGTTCAGCCCTATTTTTTATTTTATAAATTAAAAAAAAATTTGAAACATTAATTTTTGTTAAAGTTTATCTTTAAAAAACCTATTGAAGTAGAATTCTATTTGTACCAATATATATGTTAATGATTTGGAAAGACATATCTACTAATAATAATTCTAGTGTGAAGTATTTCAATATTTATATTTAAAGTTTTAGATGTGAAATAAACATAAATTACTATAAAAATAGTTTTAAACGAAATAGGATAGCATAGATAAGTGTAACAAAATAGGATTAAATATCTAAACGATTGAGAAACAAATGCCAGAAACAATGTATTTTTATAAAAAGAGTTTTAAACAAAATAGGATTGTAGCATAGGTAACAAAATAGATTTAAAACAAAAATTATTATCCTAACATTCAATTTTAAAATGATTGTGAAACAAATGCAAACAATGTATTTATATAAAAAGAGTTTTAAACAAAATAGGACTGTAGCATAGATAAGTGTAACAAAATAGGATTAAATATCTAAAAAGAAACAAATGGCAGAAATAATGTATTTATATAAAAAGAGTTTTAAACAAAATAGGATTGTAGCATAGGTAACAAAATAGATTTAAGTCTTTTATTTAAATAATAGTTATATCTACATTTTTATTTAACAACGCCTTTGAATTTTAACTAAATTAAAAATATATTTCCAACTCTTATCTATCTTATAATCACTTTCTTATTACTATATGTATGGCCTTTTATTTTTTATTATTAGCCTCTCAATTTGGACACTGACTTAATTGTTAATTAAAAGTTTTTTTTGTTTTAGATAAATAGATCTATAATCTCAATTTGGACTCCGACTTAATTTTTAATTTTTTTTTTTTTTTACATAAATAGATATCTAAAATCTTTGAATGGTTATCTATAAAAGATTCCTAAATTCTAAGACTTTCATTTTTTCTTTCCTATGTTTAATATATCACCGAGATAAAAAAAAATTTCCTTTTATAAAATTTATATTCTTAAGAGTTTCATATCATGTATACTACCGAACAATCATTATCTATAAATTTATACTATAATTTGTTATCTATGATTTCCTCTTGTGGTTTGATGCGCTATGCCAGGTACCCCTCTCTCAAACCTTTTTTTCCCCCCTAATATTTTATACATTATTTTGTCGGTATTCTGATCTCTCTCAACTCTTCTTTGTTTCTACTATTGTTTCTTTATCAATTTTTTAAAAGTTTCATAGAAGCACCAGTTTAAAACAAATGATATTATTTTTATATATAGAGTTTCTAACAAAATTTTTATTTGTTTTGTTTTTCTTATTCCCTCACTGATTTTACCTTTGCCATTATTTGTTTCTTTTTCTTTGTGAAAAATTATGGAATAGGTTTTGCCTGATAAGACAAGTACTTAATTTATTGCGATATTTATATCTTTTTTTGTGAACTTGAACCGGTTATAATATCAATATAGCATATAAGTATTTTTTTTTTCCGGCTCCCTCTGGACTCCTATAAAAGACTTCTAAATTTTTTGACTTACATAGTTTAGTTACCTATGTTATATATATATCAACATGATAATATATTTTCTAATTTTATTTCATTTTACAAAACTTATATTCTTAATAATTTCATATGTATACTACGGAAAAATAAGAGTAATTTGTAGTGAGACCCCCTAAATTTTAGGTCAATTGCATCTAGAAATTGGTCAACCCAATTTTAGTCCAACAGTCCCCTGAACTTTCAATTTTCTTGCAGTGACACCCCTGGAGGGGTGAAAAGTCCAAAAAAAACATTGACTTATCTCACTTATTACATGAAAAACATATATAAATTTTGAAAAAATATATAAAATTCAAAAAATATATATTAAATTTTGAAAAAAATATAAATTCGGAAAAACATATATAAATTCAAAATATATATATATAAAAAAATTTTGGAAAAAATATATAAAATTCAGAAAAAAAAATATATAAAATCGAAAAAAATATAAAATTCGAAAACATATATAAATTTCTGAAAAAAATATAAAATTCGGGGAAAAATATAAATTTCAAAAAACATATATATATTTCAAAAAAATATATAAAATTCAGAAAAGTATATATAAAATGCGAAAAAATATAAATTTCGAAAATATATATACAAAATTTGAAAACATATATAAATTTTGGAAAAAAAACATAAAATTCAGGAAAAAAATATAAAATTAAAAAATATATATATTAAATTTCGGAAAAAATTATAAAATTTGAAAACATATATAGATTTCTGGAAAAAAAATATAAAATTCAGGAAAAAATATATATTATGTTTCGAAAAACATATATAAATTTCAAAAAAATATATAAAATTCAGAAAAATATAAAAATCAAAAAGGAAAATATAAAATTCAAAAATTATATAAAATTCGGAAAAACATATATAAATTCAAAATATATATATAAATTTCGAAAACATATACAATCTTTGACAATGTCACATATCAAATTAAAACCCTTGTTAAGGAACATACATGTGTCAAAGAAACCTTTTCTAAAGAAGTTACATCCATCTGGATTTCAAACAAGTTCTTTGATAGGATTAGGGAGAACCCTGGATTGTGGGTGATATCCATGTTTTTTGGGCACAGGAAGTGATTTAAATAACTACATTCAATAAATGGTAGTTATTTCTTTTTATCCATGGAATGTAATCAGAACAAATTATGGAACTTATGATAGATTTCAAAGTTATGGAAAATGTATTTTGCTTAATTTTGCTTGTGACCATGTAATCTGGAGTATTTATTTTGCTTGTGACCATGTAATCTGGAGTATTTATTTTGCATTGTTCTTAGCTTGTACTCCCTCTGTCCCAATTTAAGTGTCCACATTCACTATTCAACCCATTCCAAAATAAGAAAAGTCAATTTACTAATTTACCCTTCAATCATCCAAATTATAAAATATCTAAACTACAACCATCACATCATTTGGTGGGACCAAGGGTAAAATTGGTTTTTCATTCACTATCACACCAATAAAAGTCATCATCTCAAAAAGTTAGATTACCCAAAATGGACCTATAATTTGGGACGGAGGGAGTATTATATATTGTGGCTTAAAAATTCAAGTCTGGAATATTAGGACTAGTAGGGGAATACTAGAGAAGGCATTACATTAGACATTAGTAGGCAAAATACAAGAGGGGTAGTTTGTGTAATTTACTCTTTATATTTTTATATTTTTTTCAAATTTTAATATATATTTTTCAAATTTTATATATTTGTTTCGAATTTTATATGTTTGTTTTCAAAATTTATATATATATTTTCTATTTTTATATTTTTTACATTAAAACATGAGTACAAGAGTAATTTTTAAGTCCCAAAAACTCTCAGGGGGTGTCACTGCAAGAAAATTGAAAATTCAGGGGGGCATTGGACCGAAATTGAATTGACCAATTTCTAGGTACAATTAACCTAAAGTTCAGGGGGTCTCACTGCAAATTACCCTAACAATAATTATTTACGATTTATAAATAATGCGTCAGGTACCCCTCTCTCAAATCTTCTCTCTTTTACTCTCTCTATATTTCAAATATTATTTCGTCCTTCCTTACTCTATCTAACTCTTCTTTGTTTATACAAATCTTTCTTTATCAACTTATTTTTCATCTTTTTGGAATACTATGGTACTGAAGTCACTGCGAATTGTAAATAAACATAGTCTTCAATATATTTATTAGGAAGTTTTTCAATTCAATTTCCTTATTTTATACTAATTTTCTCATTGTATTGACTTTTTTTTTATAAGTTTGTAATTTTTTTTTTTCCTATCTACTATAATATTTAATCATTTCCAACAATAATTTCCCGAATTGTTTTGCATTAGTTTTTTAATTTACCTTTTCTTTAACGGACATATACTACTAATTATAATTTATCTATTATGTTATATTTATCTAACTACCTATATTTACTTTAAGCTCTTTCAATTATAAGTTCTTACGATGTACTAATTTTTTTTATTACATTTCCTTATTTTATATGAGTTTTAATTAAGATCTATTCGATTATTTTAATTTGATTATTATTTATTTATATTTTGAGTCTGAATTAATAGCAATTCAAGGTACAATATTCATAGGAAATGTAACACAATTTATATTCTTTTGTATTTTGTATTTAATATTCATAGGATATTTTAATTTCATTATTATTTATTTATATTTTGAGTTTGAATTAATAACACAATTTATATTCTTTTGTATTTTGTATTTTTTTGTTTGTCTCAAAAATATCATTTGGGGTTTATTTTTTTTTTTATAAGTTTCTAATTCTAAGCAACTAATATTTTTCCTTTTTCTGTTCATTTTGGCATGACAAAATATAAAAAGTTTCATTTACTTTAATAAATCTATGCATATATATATATATATATATAAATAATTGATTTATTTTTTATTTTTATATCTTTTTTATATTGTAGAATTATATTATTTTTATGTGTCCTTACTAAATTAGTTTCTTATTTAGTATCAATTTTTTTTTTTTTTAAGATTCAAGTTCTAAAATTATTGTTATTTATGAATACTAAAAAAGAATTATATCATAAATTTTTATCACGTGTATTTTACTAGTAGAATTATAAGAAGCATGAATAGACAATTCATAAATAAATTAATTCATTAAAAAACAAAATTCACATAATCACATTTCAACATTCAAACATCTCTGCCACCTTATATTCTAGATTTTGAAAATATGATTATGATCAATGATTATACACACTTAATATTCATGATTTGTCCACGCAATATCAATTTTTGTTACGATAATAATTTTAACGGGCTTAAATAATACTAATATGGGTAAATAGCTTAAAACTCCCCTCAAGTTTACTTTCTTTTTCTACTATATCCCCTCAACTAAATTTAACCCCCTAAACTTTTATTTTTTTGCGCCATGGGCTTGCCCTCCAAACTTTTATATTTTCATCTTGCATTTAACCCTCTTATAGGGTAAAGTGCCAAAAAATCAATTTGCCCCAATTCTATTATAAAAGACTATCCTACCTTTACTATTATATTTCTTAATTCTTTAAATTACAAAATATTATTTCTTTTAGTTAGAATATTAATTCTACCATTTACCTTTAATGTATTAGACTAAATATACTCTCAAATGCTAATTTTTTGTTTTTTATAAGTTCTAATTATTTTATTTGTAAATCAATTAACTTGTTATTAAATTTTAGTTTGATTTAAATCATAAAACTCATTATCCTAATTAATTTTTATGCCAAATGAAACTTTCTTTTAATAAAAATATATTCATAAATAAATCACAAATTACTTAATAATAAACACCTGTTAATTTTCTCATGTTATATATATAGAGAAATAGTTTATTTGTTAATTTTCTCATGTTATATATATATATATATATATATATATATATATATATATATATAGTTCGGTAAACCGATCATCAATGCATATGAAATTTGGAAATTTAGAAATTTCATAGAACATACCAAATGTATGGACATGCATTCAAATGCCTTAATTATATATTTAACCAAATAACCTACTAAGTTCCCATCCAACACAAGATAATGAACACCGAAATAATAAGAAACAAATAAAACTCATTATCGGAAAAAAGACAGAGATATTAAAAAAATGACAATATCCAAATCTGAAACCCCATGTACTGAAAATCATATCATGTAATTGGACATAAATCTTGTTCCTCTCACATCCTCTGTCTATCATCTTTCAAATTATACAACACTTGATTTTATTTTATTTTTACCAAAAAATGATAGAAAATCAACTAAAGGGATACCAGTTAAATATTTAAATCTTTAAAGAATACCTATGCATCCACCATTTTATTGTCTATTTCTGTGTGTACAAAAGTCACTAAAGTCATTTCCTAGAAAAATGCTTGGTGTTTTAGTGATGGTCTTTCTTTCTCAGTAAGAGCTAAATTTGACAAAAAAATAAAAAGAAAAACCTAGGTAGACAATTGCTTTAAACAGCTATAGAAGCTAAAACTCAGAAAGCCAAAGCTAGTACCAAAGAATAAGAGATAACAAGAGGCTTACCGATAAAAGCTTTTGGAGTAGAAATCTTCGTTATACTTATTTTCTCATGTTATATATATAGGGATGACAATTTGCCCCACCCCTGCCCCGCCACGTTTATAACGGTTTTGGGTATCCCGTTTATACTATATGGGTGATGATGGAGTTGGGGAAAAAACCCTCACATAAACGGGACGAAAACGGTTTTAGGTGTCCCCGCCCCATTTAGACATATTAGAATAAAAAATAAGTGTAACCCACTAATCCTAAATTTTATTTTTGTTATTGTCTAGATTAAAGTGAACATAATATTGGACAAACTTCTTTGTTGTTGTTATTTTTCGTAAAATGTATTGTAATTTGGACTGTTGGATAGTTTGATGTTTATTTAGTTTCTATGATCTTGAATTTCGTGTTTTAAGTATATGATTTTGTGGAATTGTTTAATTTTATAGTGAAATATTCAAATATTTCAGTTGTTAGCGGGTACCCCCGGACACCCAACGATTTTAAAAAACCCAACGGGGACGGGAGTGTGGTGACCTCCCACCCCGTTTAGTCGGTTTTGGGCAGAGATGAGATGGGGATTTCTTAACGGTTGTTGGGGCGGGGCAGGGTACACCCGCCCAGAACCGCACCCGTTGTCATTCCCATATATATATATAACATGAGAAAATTAACAAGTGTTTATTATTAAGTAATTTGTGATTTATTTATGAATATATTTTTATGGAAAAAAAGTTTCATTTGGCATAAAAAAAAAATTTAGGATAATGAGTTTTATGATTTAAATCAGACTAAAATTTAATAACAAGTTAATTGATTTATAAATAAAATAATTAGAACTTATAAATTTTTTATTTTAGCATTTGAGAGTATATTTAGTTTAATACATTAAAGGTAAATGGTATAATTAATATTCTAATTAAAAGAAATAATATTTTTGTAATTTAAAGAATTAAGAAATATAATAGTAAGAGTATGATAGTATTTTATAATAGAATTGAGGCAAATTGATTTTTTGCACTTTACCCTATAAGAAAGTTAAATGTAATGTGAAAATATAAAAAATTTGGAGGGCAAACCCATGGGGCAAAAAAATAAAAATTTAGGGGACTAAATTTAGTTGAGGGTATATAGTAAAAAAAGAAAGTAAACTTGAGAGGTATTTTAAGCTATTTACCCCACTAATATTAAAAATAAGTATCAAGTATGAAATTATCAATATTACATGACAGTATCATCGATTTTAAAAAACATCACGAATGGAACTTTACATTATATGGCCATCAAAATTATATCGTATGAAAATAACAAGATATTACAAGTGGAGCCCACACTTCTGATAAGTACACATGAATTGAATTAGTGCCACGTGTATTACAAAATTGCTGAATAATTCACAGTTTGGATCTGAGCTATGCGTACCCAAGTAGAACCCCAGTGAATGAAAAAAAATGGAAAAAAAAAATGGACAATAAATTACAAACTAACAGACAGGTGGAAAAAGAGGAGAGAGAAATATATTTTAGACAGAGGTGGGTCGGAGCGTGACTGTCAAATCTACATATTCTCTCTCTCCTCTCTCTCTCTCTAGAATTTCAGAATTCAGGGTCCTCCGGAGATTCGATTCAATCGCCGATCTTTTCTACTCTTCCTCGGGAATTCCTCGTCTCCTTCTTTCAATCGGTGTCTTCTTCTCACACAAATGTTCCTAGATTTTCAAGGTACGTTAACATATATCTATCTATATATATATATACAGTCATATAGATAGATACAGTGACGACTTTGTAAAATATTTTAATATCTTATTTTATTCTGTTTCTAGTTTTGGAGTTTTATGGGTTTCTGAGTTTGATGGATTTGCTGAATCTTTGTAAACTCTAAACTTGATCCATACAGTTCTTGCATTTATTTCTTCACAATCTTATTTAACATTGGATTAAACTTATATACATCACATATTTATATATATATATATAGACATTCTTTATTTCTAAATTCCCAGTTTTTCTTTGATAACCTTCAAATGGTACTTGATTTTGATTTTGATTTTTTTGTCAATGTCTAGTCTTACTATTTAATGGGTGCATATACGCATTCATATGTTCGAAATTTATGCTTCTGGTTTGAAGATTCGTTACTCAAATTTATTTTTTCTGTTCTGGTTTGAAGATTTGAGTAAAACAATGTTTGATTGAAATGGTGTTTGACATATACATATATATATACACACGTGTATATGTATATGTTCACAAAAATGCTGGCTCTGTTGCACTACCCTCAGGAAAACGGTGATTTTGTAGCAGTACCTTCTGGCCCTGCATCATTGACTGTTTTGGGGTCTTAAGATTCTTCTTTTGAAAACTCACAACTTTAGGCTTTAGGTGAGAATTTCTGAGTACATAGGAAAAAAGGTTCCCTTTTATGGAAATGGGATCTGCTTTTTACAATCTCATCATACCCCAAATAATAATAATAACAACAATAACTATAATCATAATAATAATTACTATTATCATTATTTATTAAACATGTTTGTTAAATGATTTCCTTATTAAAAGAAGAATCCATGGTGGTCATGATTTCTTAGTTCAGACCTTGTCTCTTGTGCTTAATTTTGTTACATAATTCCAAAACTTATCATGGTTTGTATGAAGTAAGTACAGATAAGAGACTATTATTACTACCAAAAAAAAATAAAAAATTGTCTTTAGTGATAAATATTTAGTGATAGACTATCAATTGATTATTCTATAAGGAGATATAAGGTATAACAACTATGTTTACTATCTCATAGCTTAAAAAACGTTTAAAGTCGAGGTGACTATTTATAGTCTGCCACTAAAGGTTATAGTTGTAGTTTTATTCATTTAGTGCTGACTAAAACTCTTCTATCTTGTAGTGTATTTAAATGAAATTTGTACAATAATAAATATTTTTTTCCCTTTGTTCTTGTGTCTTTTGAAGTGGTGCAGGACAGGCTTTGATTCAATAGAATTTTTTGCTTGCTTAGAAATGGAGGGAGACACATTTTCAGGACTAGGCAATGGTGGTACACAGTTAGATGGGAAGGTGTTACAGACATTTCAGAACAACTTTGTTCAAGTTCAGAACATATTGGATCAAAACAGGTTGTTAATCAATGAGATTAACCTAAACCACGAGTCGAAGATCCCCGATAACCTCAGCAGAAATGTGGGGTTGATCAGAGAGCTCAACAACAACATCAAGAGGGTGGTTGATCTCTATTCAGATCTCTCAACTTCTTTCACCAAGTCCATGGATGTTTCATCCGAAGGAGACTCAAGCGGTGCTTTGAGATCAGATGGCAAAGCAGGTCACAAGAGGACCAGACCTGTATAAACCAGCAGGCAGGCTCAAGCCAATTCCGGTTGGCTTCTTAATTTTTCGGAACTGGATATCCGAGGCGTTGGCCAAAGCGGCCCTTCCACACGGATCGGTAAAGCTCGGACTTCGATTGTGTTCTTAAATTCTTTTGCTTAGTTCTGAGGTAGTTGGAACAGGACTAGACTGTGTGACTCTGCTGTGTTAAGTAGTGATTTTTTTATATTTTATTTTTCTTTAGTTACTCTCTTTTCTTGTTAAGAGTTCCATTTCACATTTCTCCTAGAAAAAAAATTGTTCCAAATCTCTTTTACATTGTAATTCTGTGTCACTGTGGATCTAATTGAGATTAATTAAGCATGTTTGTGCCTGCTAATCTTTTGATCTTGTTTTTGTTTTAATTTTGGTGACTAAAAGTTGAATATGTAGTTATGTTCATACTTCATAGAGCAATCAACATTTTTTTTTTTCTTTCTGACAATTGCTGATTTTACTAAAAGGTGATCTATGTGTATTTTACCACCTTCTCACTTCTTCAGCTTGTCAAGGGCTGAAATGGGGCTTTACAATTTTCTCCACCTGCCTATTTCCCTCACCAACCATAGGTTGAGGTGGTGTCACAGATTCAAAATTAGAGATAAGTCTTGTGTACTAAATTAGTGTTAGAGGTGTCTTATCCCACATCGGATTCGACTGAAAAAGTGATTGGATATAATTGAGTTAGAGGTTAGCTTTTTTGGTCATATCCCACACGTTGTAGTTGGTATAAAAGGACGTGGTCGAACCGTTCCAGTATCACAATATCATGAGTAAAATCAGCATTACTATGAAAAACTCTCTAATCATTTCTAGTGAACTAGGCTTAGACTAATTAATTGAAAAGTGTATTTAATCCTTTATCAACCTCAGACCAAACACATTTGCTTAAAGTCCTTGGCTGAGCACTGAAGTGAAGAAATGGCAGATGATACTGTTTTGAGTATTCTCCCATGAATGTGATACAAAAGCTATTTTCTTTTTCAGTTTGCTTAGAAATTACTATTTGATCATTTGGTTGTTTGGAGAGGTGGTAGTGAGCAAAACATGCAAAAACACTCTGAGAAGATGCTCTGAAACAATTGGGAGAAAAGCAGCTTTAGATAATCTTTTTGGTTCCCAATCACACACCCACCGCAAGAACAGAATCTCAGATAAGAAATGATGGACTTTTTGACCCTCTTTTTTTATGTTTTTGTTTGTTCTAACCAACGGCCATCTTGGATATATATATATATATAGATAGATAGATAGTATTGACAAGGATATAAATGTATAAAGTATTCAATTGGGGAATATTGAGTAGTTCGCGTAGTTCAAAACAATCCACTAGAGTCCCATGAGGCAGATAGATACACACATACATATGTATTATATATACACACATACATATGTATTATAAACAGTGACCCCAAACAGCATGACAAGGGGGCCAAAGGTCCTTTTTGGGTATGGAACTGAACTTCTCCATTCTTATCCATATCTCTATTAGCTCTCTCCATTTTATTGTTCATTTTTCTCTCTTTACTTTATGGACCTAAAATGTATAAAGAATTCCGTGGTGGATTATTAATATTCTTAAGAACAATGCTTGGTCCTAAAACAACTGGAATTAGCTTTAATTCTTTTTTAAAAAAGTTAACCAAATATTTATACTATTGAATCACATTAGCGAAGAGAATGAACTCGGATAGTCAATTACCCAACTCGTGACAAATGGTATTAGAGTGAGTTCAATTCTTGATATGATGCAATGCCATGTGCTCACACGGAATTATTTGTTAAAAAATTATGCGAGTTTGAGTAGGAGAAAATATGACGAATTCTTATCTCACAACGAATTTAATTATCGAATATCGTGACACCATATAGTGACAATTTCATCGATGAAGACCTGAATATTACATATATACAAACGTACATATTACATCAAAATCATCTTCAATAATTTTTTTTTATTAGTTGTCCAACATATTTTATACAACTTTTGGTCTTTAGATTGATAATATCTCAATCCTCCTCTCACACACAAACACATAGACAAAGTGATTGAGGAGGGACCTTTGTTGGTGGACCCTGTAAATGGCATCCTATTGTTGTGATGTTAATAGAAGAGAGGTCCACATGTGTAATTGCTGGAAATGGATTGTTCATAGTAATGTATTTTGAATCAGGAACATTGTTGTTACAGGTGTCACTTCCTGGTACTAGTTGCTACTAAATTGGTTCTTCTTATACCGAGTTCTATCTATCCATTTTCATGGTGTGCTCAATTATTTATCTCTATAAACCTGGGAATTTTAAAATTTTAAATATATTTTAACTAAAATGACTATTCACCCCATTGAATTTTAGCATTTTCAATTTTATACCCATACAATTTGTACAAATTCAAATATGCCCACGTTCCATCCTTCCGCCATTCGCCTATCCGCTTGGCAGGCAAGCTACCTTGATTCGGCTTCAATTTGTTATGCTAAGCAGCTCCAGCAAGCTCTAAAGTCTTTTGATGCCTAAAATCCTCCAAGAAAGCAAGCGTTGTTTTACGTTTGATCTTATGTGCTTCCTCAAATAATTTTCTACATCCGCCACTTAAAATTGAGTGAGAGACTAAAAGAAGAGGGTACGGGTAGATAAATTTGGAGTTCTGATTTTTTCTTGAGTATTGAATAATTGAAGAACATCATAAACTTTGTGATCTCGAAATTAAATATATTGATCCAATTGCAGCAAAAAGTTTTGGAGTCTTAAATTTTTTTGTTCACTGAGAATATGCATGATCATAATTTCTTAGAATAATTGCACATTCATTGTCTGACAATCCCTAATTTTCTTGCCTTAATGCTTCATTGCGGTCTAGGTGAGGGGTACCATATTCTCTAATGACATGATTTAAATGATGAATTTAGATGTGTTTGATTATTACTATGTAAAACAGAAATGAGTCATTTCATTTTAGAGCAAATAAAAATCTCATCATACTCGGCCGCCGTATTGGCAATAAGGATAACCATATGAGTTATAAAAATAATTCCATACATATATATATATGATTACCAAATCTGCATTTCTTAATGTAATCCATCAAGGTCTATAAACTCATTATGAGTTGGTCCCAGAAAAGGCCAAGACAAACTAAACATAGCATGTGAAATAAGAATATGCCTTTCTTTTTCTTTCAATGAACCAAATATTGTTTGAGCTCTACAATTACGCAATAATTGTATCTATACATTTTACATAGATAGCTCCGTCATTAGTTGCATCCAATTGCATTATTATGACTATATTAATCCTTGCCCATGCTTGGAATAATTAATTATGAGTTGGTAATAATATGATAGATTTGCCTTGTTTTCCATTAAAAAATTATTATGCTTTTTATTTGGTGTTGATGCCAGAACAATGTGTTAATCATTATAAAAATATTGATGCTAAAAGTAATTTTGAATTTGTTATGAAGCTAAAATAATTATGATTAAAATGTCCCATTCAAATTAAATTTTAGAAGCATATTTAGACTTTATATCACTTTCAAAATTAGAATTAAAAAAAATGGTATTAGAGTACCTAAACAATAATCTTATTACTCCTATTTAATATCTTAACAAAGAACACATTAATTATTACTGTTCTCTACATGAAAATTTAAACACTTAATCTTCTTGGTATCACAATTAATATATGATTAATTTTATTTTAGCAAATTAGGAAAAAAAACACCTTAATTTTTCATCCAACTGTCTTCTCTTGAAAAATAATATTGAAAGAAAATAAAAATTAAAAGATTCAATTTAAATCTGGTACAAAATTGTCAACATCACGTTAGCTACACGGAATGGAAAAATCCAAATCTAAAAGGAAAACGTACACATTGGTATGATTGCTGTCGTGGATGTAGCATGATGTGTGTTTGTTATCTTACTAATGTCACGCAATATGACATCCCATGTATGTAACACGAATATTTACATATAATTTCAAAAAACGAATAATTACATATACATGGTAGATATTTTAGTACTTCTCAACCACCCATTCCCTCATATTAAAATCAGAGTATACTAAGGCCATGTACTAGGTTGTCTTATTTGGTTTGGGTGGTGTTTCCTAAAAAATTATTTTCTGTTTTTTGTTTTTATTTTTTAAAATAAAAAGGTAAAAGTAAAATCTTGTTTACTAATTTATTTTTATTTTTATCCTTCAGAAAACGTTTTCTTTAATTGTAAAGAAAAGAGAAAACAAGAAAAATAATACTTCCTCTTTTTGTTTCCTCTCGCCTTCAAAATGACCAAATTTCAAAATTGTAAAATTGGAACCTTCATGTCTTTTGCACTAATAAATTTAAATATTATATACAAATAATAAATAATAATAAATTTTTATAAATTAAAAAATATATAATAAATAAAAAATATTTATAAATAAAATAAAAGTAAATGAATAAATAATAATAAACAAAATAAACAATAATAAAATAGATTAAATAATACATAATAATAATAAATAAATAAATAAATAATAATTATGATAAATAAAAAATACAAATAATAAGAAATACAAATAATAAATAAATTAAATATTTTTATAAATTAAATAAAAATATAATAAATAATAAATTAAACAAAATATATTTATAAATTAAATAAAAATAATGAATTAATAATAATAAAAATAATAAATAATAAATTAAATAATATACAAAATTAATAATAAATATAAATAAAAAATAATAAGAAATACAAATAATAAATGAATTAAATATTTTTATAAATTAAATAAAAATATAATAAATAATAAATTAAACAAAAAAACATTTATAAATTAAATAAAAATAATGAATTAATAATAATAAAAATAATAAATTAAATATATTTATAAATTAAGTAAAAATAATTAAATAATAAATAATAAACTAAATAATATACAAAATTAATAATAAATAAATAAAACTTATGATAAATAATAAATAAAAATAAAAAATAATAAGAAATACATATAATAAATAAATAAAAAGTAAGAACAAAATTTGTTTAGTAAACATAATTTCTGTTTTTTATTTTTGTTTCTGAAAAAAATTAAAATTTAGTAAACAAGATTTTACTTTCTGTTTTTCTTAAGGAATCAAAAATATAATTCTACTTCTTCAGGAAACGGAAACAGGAAATATTTTCTGTTAGTGATCTGGTTTGGTTTTTGTTTTTAGGGATCAGACTATATTTGTTTGGACTTGATCTCAAAATTTGAAATCAGATTAAATTAAACCAAAGAGAGTGTTTTTGAAACTAGATTTTTTTATGGTTCAACCTGATCGGGTCTGATCTTATTAATAAAATATATTTATAAATAATTAATAATAATAATAATAAATTAAATAAAACATATTTTTAAAATAAAATATAAATAATAAATAATAAACAAAATGAATTAAATAATACCTAATATTAATAATAATAAATGAATATAATAATAAATAAATAAATAATAAAATATATTTATAAATAATTAAAAATGAATAATTAATAATATAAATAATAAATTAAATAAAACATATTTAAAAATAAATAATAAATATACTAATAAAAAATGAATACAATAATAAAAAATAAATATAATAATAAAAATGGACTAAATAATAAATTAATAAAATATAATCGTAAATAATTAAAAATGAATAAATAATAATAATAAATTAATAAAATAAATAATAAATTACATAAAACATATTTAAAAATATAATAAATAATAAATAAATATAATAATAAATTAATACTTCATAATAATAACAAAAAATGAGTATAATAATAATAAATAAATATTAAATTAATAAAATAATAAAATATATTTTTAAATAATTAAAAATGAATAAATAATTTATAAATAAAATGAATTAAATAATGAAATAATAATAAATAAATAAAATATATTTAGAAATTAATATATAAATGAATAAATAATAAATTAATAAAATATATTATAAAGTGAAGAAATATATAATACATAAATAAATATTATAATAAATAAAAAATAAATAATAAGACCAGACCGCTTACCAAACAGACTTTTAAATTCAGGATCTAGACAAGCCAAACCGGACCAGACGAGACCAAATAAGCCCGTCTACCAAACATGGCCTAAGACTATTAGGGGTGTTCAAGAATTCGTCCAATCCAAAAATTCAATCTGTCCAATCCGATCCAGATATATTGAATCAGATTCGTTATGGATTGGATTGAACATGGATTCAAAAACACTCAATCCGGTATTTTACGAATTTGTTTTGGATTGCATTTTTAATAATCCGGTCAAGTCAGGTACTGTTCATATATATTTTAATATATTATATTAATAATATTTCACATAATATATTATTTAACTTAAAATTATAATATCTTATATCAATAATATATTATTTTAAACTAAATCATAATACCTTATTTTATACTAAATAATTATCTCCATTTATCCATATTATCATAAAAGTATAAGTTATTTATAATTTTTCTATATATCAAAACATTCATTATTATTGCAATTCTCATAAAAAAAACTGAAGACTTTCTATTAGTTATTTATTATTATAAAAGTGTAATGCCTTTAGAGGTATTTGGAAGAAACTACTTGGAATGATAAAAAGTTAACTTTTGACATTTTGAATTGGTGAAAAGTAAATTCTTTAAGGTACGAAAATCTTTCCAAAGTTGCGCGTGACATTCTAGTTATTCCTGTTTCAATCGTTGCTTGAGTCCGCCTTTAGCACAGGGGGTCTTGTCCTTGATCAGTTTCGTAGTTCTCTTATTCCTAAAATTGTTGAAGCTTTGATTTGTGCACAAGATTGGTTACGTGCTTCACAAGTGCCAATTCAAATTGAAGCACAATTAGACGAAATTGAAACACTCGACTCTTTTGATGTTGAATCAAGTATGTTTTATTTCTTCACTATGTATTAAATATATTTTATTTATTCACTACAATAATAAACTAAATTCAATTTTACTTTTGGCACATTAAAAAATTGCCACATTTTTTTTTTCTTTCAACACATATTGCATGACCTTCCATTTGGGAGCAAAAACGTGTGCCTTGACCATTAGACATTTCGTAAAAAATTGTCACGGTGTTGGTTTTAGAACATGCACCATACACTTTTTACTGGAGTAACTAGACAAATTAGGAATTAGCCATTTAAATTTCCCCACATTTCGACCTAATCTCACTCAGTTACTTCTTTGAATGAGGAATGTTGATTACTTTTTTAATAAGTTGTGTTAAGTGTTGTTAAATTATTAATGAGAAACTGTAACAAGAAAAATTGAATAATTCATGAACTTTTATTAATTTTCGTGCTTGTATAATGCTTTATAAGATATTTTTTTTCCCATTATAAATTTTAGTATCTACTCTAGCATTGATAAAGTACCAAATACATTACATGCAAAATAGCATCAAAAGGAACACAATGTGTTAGTTAATTTTGGAAAAACTAAAGCACGAAAGTGGACATGCGATGCGAGATGTTTCGCGGTTTCATTCGAAAATTTGAATTGATATGTGAAGATAATATTCACTCATTTACATATTCAATTTCATTTTTATTCGGATCCACATATGTTGAATAATATGAAACTTTTTTTGAACATTTTCCTCTATTTGAATTCATGCAACCTCTTCGTTATGATCAGACCACCCTATATGTCCAATATGAATCAAAATTCAAGTCGATGGTGTCACCCATTCAAGTATTTAGCGTGACACCAGATTAATGAATAAATCTAGTTCAGAAACCACTTATCATAGATTGAGTAAGTCACCATCTCATCCAAAAACTTAAACTTTTGAATCAAATTGCCAAATATTCGATCGGTTACAACATGCTTTCAACTTTTTAGACTTCTTCTCATTACGTAGTTATTATCTATGTAGAAATATCTTTAAGTGGGATGCGCATTAAATAGAAGCATGAGTCCTTTCATGCACAATGCCACCAAAGAATTTGTCTCTATGCCCCCAAACAAATTGAAAGGGACCATATAACAATAATTGATTCAATCTAAGATAGCCAATTACATCTAATTTTGATTAAATACATTTCTCTCAGTTAACCAAACATTAAAATCACTAACTTTTTAACTATCACAAATGTCCTCCGACTATCAATATTGATCATAAAATCCTAGCAAAATAAAATCTCCCATGTCCAATATCCGTTGTCAGAACTACAAAATTAGGAAAAAAAAACCCTATCATTTACTAGTATTTAATAATCAAGTACAATTTATTTTTTTGGTTCTGTTTTGGTGTCCATATATTTGTTAACCAAATGGGAATAGTTTTGTGCTTATCCAAAAATACAGTGCAAATTTGTAGTTCTAAAAATTAAATTTATTAAGCAACAATAAAAAATAAGATTATTTATATAAAAAAAATTATTTGTTAAGAAAAAATGGAGGTGATTTATTTTAATTTTAAAGTACAAGAGCCATTTAATTTTATCGAAAACTTTATGATTATTTTGAAAAAGGACGAGGCTTTGTGATAATTGAAAAGACAAGTTATTTTAGTAATATTAACATTATGTTAATGGAACCGACGACAAATTGATGGAGTGTGAAATATATGATTACTATTGATATTATGGAAAATAAGATGATTTTTGTGAGAATAGTCTCGATCTGAAATTAAATGCTTAGGCTTTGTTTGGTAACCAGTTTTTGCTGATTTTGTCTTGGTTTATTTTTATTTTCAGAGACCAAACTTGTTTGGTGGACTTTGTTTTTAAATTCAAAACCAAAACCACTTAAAACTTTGGTCTTGGATTTGGTTCAAAATGAAGTAAAACCAAGACCAAAAAAAAGTTGGCCTTTCTTGGTCTTACCCACAATTTTTGACTTTTTTTTTTTTTTCTCTCTCTCTCCTATATATATATATATAATTCATGTACTAAAATTAAAAAATAATATATATTATTTTTTTATAATAATATATATAAAATAATATAATTAAATATATATATATATATATATATAATTATATTATTAAAGATATATAAATTCAAAAATAATATATATATAAATATATATATAAAATTAAAAAATAATATATATACATAAATAATATATCGAATAATATATATTATTATTTTATAATAATATATATAAAATAATATTTTATATATATTAAATATATATATAATAATATATAAATTCAAAAATAATATATATATATATACATAAAGATATATAAAATTAAAAAATAATATATATTAATAATATATAGAATAATATATATTATTATTTTATAATAATATATATAAAATAATATATAAAATAATTTTATTAAATATATATATATAATATTTTAAATATATTATTAAATATATATAATACATTATATATATTTAATAATATATTGTAAATATATATTTAATAATATATAAAGTTATATACATAAAATAATATATAAACTAATATATATAAAGTTTTTGTTTTCTCGGACCAGACTAAAAAAACTAAAAAACCAGACCGCTTACCAAACATAGTTTTAGATTCAAGATAAGACACTAGACCAGACCAGGTCAGACAAAACAAAACTAAACCAGACATACAAGATAAAACCAGACAAAACCACTTTCCAAACGGGCCCTTATAGTTTGTTGACATATGTATAATTTAGTAGATAAAATAAATTAGTACAAGACTGAGGATTTGTTTGGGACGTGTTTTGTTTTTGAGGTTTTGTTTTAAGCCGAAATAAAAGGAGATGTATTTGTTATATTGTGCTTTTAATTAAAATCGGAATTATGTTTGGTAAAATAAATTTGAATCAGTTTTAAATTTGATCAAAATATATTTTAGTTATAACGTTGAAGCAAACAGTGCAAAAACATTAAAAATATTAAATCTTGTTGTTTTCATTTTTATTTTAAAATTTTTTTCAACTAATCACATTACTGTACAAAATAAAATAAATCGCGTCAAACATGCTTCAACCAAATTTTTTTATTAGTTTTTGACCGAAAACAAACACACTCAAAAACAAAATGCATGCGAACCATGCCCTTATCTTCAGAGTGATTTTTCTATTAAAAGCTGCAATTAATTTATGACAAAACTATTATATCTTCTAGTACATTGGTTCAATGTGACAAGAAAGTGTGTTTTGATGAATTTAATACCTAATCCTATCCGAAAACAAGTTTTAGCTGTTGATGCAACCACTTGTCTTGTCGCTACCTGCTAGAGAAATCCCTTCCCTTCTATACCACTAAAAAAAAAAGGCAAAAACAGATGGACCATATATATATTTTTTGGAAATTAAAAGTGCATGAACTCTGTGTTTTTAGAGAGGAAAAATTGAGGTTTAACTTGATCAGTAGCATAGAATATGACTTCTTATTTTATTATTATTTAAGGCACTGTTTTGATAAATTTACAAAAGGAAGCATTGGACTTTAAAATATAAATTTTAAGTATTGAATATTTTAATTAGTAATTGAAAAATATGTATGCATAAAATTTAAATTTCAGTATTCGCATCAGGTATGAGGCTAGCCATACGGCTGACTGTGCCCCACCCATTCGGCTATTCACTTAAATATTTTTGGTGATGTGGCTAGTTAAAATTTGTAACTAGTCATTTTACATGGTATGAGACTATGACTTTGTAACCAGTTTTTGCTGATTTTATCTTGCTTTGTTTTTATTTTCAGAGGCCAAACTTGTTTGGTGGAATTTGTTTTTAAATTCAAAATCAAAATCACTTAAAACTTTGGTCTTAGATTTTGGTTCAAAATAAAGTAAAACCAAGACAAAAAAAAGTTAGGGTGCGTTTGGATACTCTGTTTTTGTTCTGTTTTTTATTTTTTGGCACTGTTCAGGAGAACAGAACATGTTTGGCAACCCTTTTTACTATTTGTTCTGTTCTCATTTTGGAAACTGTTTTCGTGAATAGTAGAAAAAACAAGGGAACAACAAAAACTTGTTTTTTTGTTCTTTTTGGGATTTTTCAAAAAAAAAAGAATTGTGGTAGAGAGGAAAAATTGTGTGAGAATTTGTGTTTATTTGCCCCAAACATGTTTTTTGTTTTTGTTCTTTTGGGTGAGAAAATAAGAACAAGAACAAAAATTGTTCTTGTTTTTTGGTTCTCAAAACAAAAACAAAAACGATGGTTCCCAAACGGGCCCTTAGTCTTTCTTGGTCTTAGCCCACAATTTTTGACTTTTTTTTTTCTCTCTCCTATATATATATATATAATTCATGTACTAAAATTAAAAAATAATATATATGAAATAATATTATTAAATATATATATATGAAATATATATAAAAATAATATATATTAATATATATAGAATAATATATATTTTTTATTTTATAATAATATATATAAAATAATATTATTAAATATATATATAAATTCAAAAATAATATATATATAAAATAATATATAAAACTAAAAAATAATATATATAAATATATAGAATAATATTTATTTTTTATTTTATAATAATATATATAAAAAATAATATTATTAATTATATATAAAAATAATATATAAATTCAAAAATAATATATATAAAATTAAAAAATAATATATATTAAGATATATAGAATAATATATATTTTTATTTTATAATAATATATATATAAAATAATATTATTAAATATATATAAAAATAATATATATATAAATATATATATAATTAAAAAATAATATATATTAATATATACAGAATAATATATATTTTTTATTTTATAATAATATTATTAAATATATATATAAATTAAAAAATAATATATATTTATAATATATAGAATAATATATATTATTATTTTATAATAATATATAAAATAATTTTATTAAATATATATATAATATTTTTAAATATATTATTAAATATATATAATATATTATATATATATTTAATAATATATTATAAATATATATTTAATAATATATAAAGTTATATACATAAAATAATACATAAACTAATATATATAAAGTTTTTGTTTTCTCAGACCAGACCAGAAAACCAGACTGCTTACCAACCAAAGTTTTAGATTCAAGACAAGATCAGATCAGGCCAGACAAAACAAAACTAGACTAGACCAGGCCAGACAAAACAAAACTAGACCAGACAGACAAGACAAAACCAGACAAAACCACTTTCCAAACGGGCCCTATAAGTGATATCTATTTCATCTTTTTTTGGCTCATTAACACACTATGACCCCGTTTGGAAACCGTGTTTTTGTTGTGTTTTTTATTTTTTGGCACTGTTCAGGAGAACAAAACATGTTTGGCAACCCTTTTTACTGTTTGTTCTGTTCTCAATTTGGAAACTTTTTTCGTGAATAGTAGAAAAAACAAGGGAACAACAAAAACTTGTTTTTTTGTTATTTTTGGGATTTTCCCAAAAAAATAAATTGTGGTAAAGAGAAAAAATTGTGTGAGAATATGTGTGTTTTTTTGCCCCAAATATATTTTTTGTTCTTGTTCTTTTGGGTGAGAACATAAGAACAAAAACAAGAATTATTCTTGTTTTTTATTTCTCAAAACAAAAACAAAAACAATGATTCCCAAACGGACCTATATATCTTTTTATATACACTTTATATACACTTTGTGGCAACCACATCATAAACCCCACTTATGGCCACTCTCGTACCAACCCATTTGGCTGGCCACCCATCTTCCAAGCTAGCTAAATGGCTAGCATACTGGATGCCGTGATAAGAGATGACCCCATTAATTAAAATTTAATTTCCTTTAAAGTATATTTAAAGTTTTAAGGACGTAAAATTACAAATAGGTTTATTTTTAATTTGATCATATTAATCAAACTAATTACATATACATCAAATTTTTATTTATTTAAAGTCTAAAATACCTCAAACCACTTCCTACCACCACATGGCCTCCTCCATGTCGCCGCCGACCTCCACCTCCTCCTCCAATTGATGTCCGAGGTGGTGATGGGAAGAGGCCAGAAAATACTGAGAGAATAAATATTGTAAGTCAAAATTTGGGTAGAGACTAGCAGCGGACCATATCAACATTTCTATTCTTGTTGGAAGAATATAGATGATTTATCATCCATCAGTCACTTATTTTCCTTAAGCAAGTCCATAGTCCTTCAATAACCCCTTAACCTTAACACTAGCTTTATGGAGTAGCACTTAATTGTGAGAAATAAACATTGATTAACCTTTGGAGCCATCCCACAAATTCAACCCGTGTAAATATGTAAGAAGATTTATTTGCGAAACACTAGTGAAAGGGTTGATTATCAGCGGCGGAATGTGGTGGTTGGAGGAAGAGGTGGAGGGAGCGGCCGTGAGGAGGAGGAGGAATTGCAGATGTGCGAATGGAGGAGACCATGTGATGGTGAGAGACAATTTGACGGTATTTTAGATTTTAAACTAAAAGGTTGATGTATATGTGTAAGTGATATTTTTTGCTCAAACATTCAAATTCCTTTATTGAGGCTTTAACACCTTATTTATACAGCAAGTAATGGATCTTTTCGTCCCATCACGATCTAAATAAGATCCCTATAAGGGATATGATTTACATTATATATTGATCTTAATTATCACATAAAAATTGAGATTTCATCTTGCCAACCAAGTAATTCTATAATTTCTCTTGATTGGGCTGGGCTGGGCTTTAATATTAGACCTTCAAGCTTTGTTGGTTCAAATGATGTAGAGTGGGCCTGTACAAATTTGGCCCTTACAATATGTAATTAGTTTGATTAATATGATCAAATTGAAAAATGAAATTTTAAAATAAATCCATTTGTAATTTCACCCCCTAATTATATATGTAGTTTTTCCTAAGTTATATTATCAAACACGCTTAAATAATAATTACTTAGCCAATTCAAATTAAATGTTGAATTATCAAACAACATCTTAATGAATTGAGCATAAGTTATTGGCATAAAAATATGAGTTTTTGTTATACTACTATCTAAACCACTTCAAACTTAGTAAGTACATTTAAATACTAAAGAATAAGGGAGTAAGAATAATGAAAAAATTATTAATATTGAACCAAGGAATAAGATTCATGTGGTTTATGCACATAAAAAGAAAACATGAAAAGTATATAACAAAAGCAAAAATTCAGTTGAATATAAAAAATAAATAGAGTCTTGACAACACCACCATTAAGCAAAGAATTATAAAATTCAGTTGAATTATTTCATCCTTTTCCTCTCTCATGTGACTTCGGTCTAGTGAAAATTCAATGGACCATAATGAAGTTGGTGGTTGATCAAGTGGGACTCGATCTGATAAGTGAAATCTGATTCTACTAGATCAGATCTGATCCGTTCAATTCTCACTAGAGTTTACTTAGAAAGGAAAACGACTGGATTTTTTTCCCTATATTGAAGCTCAAGTGAGGAAGGAGCTTCCTTGTTTCTTTGTTCTAGTTTGGGCTTAAACTTAAAAGGTCATATTTGTAAGATTGTATCATTGTGGGCTTGTACATTCACGCCTTGGGGGCTTTAACAATAGAATTCTCTATTGGGACTTCTCATGTTCGGCCCACTATCCGACAAAACACATTTACATCTTAAGATAATCTTGGCCGTCAATAACAAACCCTAATTTCTATTTCACCGTCGGATCATTTCACCATCTTACATATAAACCATACACAACCCAAAACCCAAACAAAACTAGGGTTTGCACAGAGCACAAACCAGAGCCACAATTCAGATCTCGCTTGTGCGACTTCTCTCATCTCTTCCTCTATCTCCGACAATGGCGACGCAGATGAGCAAAAAACGAAAGGTCAGTTCTTTTTCCTCCGTACAAGCACACACTCACACAGACATATATATATGTATATGTATCCGTACACGTATTGAGCTGAGTTGGTTTGGTTACAGTTTGTGGCTGATGGTGTGTTCTTCGCCGAGTTGAACGAGGTATTGACACGAGAGCTAGCCGAGGATGGTTACTCTGGTGTGGAGGTCAGGGTCACTCCTATGCGCACTGAGATCATAATTAGGGCAACTCGAACTCAAAATGTTCTTGGTGATTCCTCTGAATTTCTAGGGTTTTCAATTGATTTGTAATCGTAGATTGATCGAATTGGTTCTGTCATAGTTTCTGATTTTTGATTGATTGAATTTAGGCGAGAAGGGGAGGAGAATCAGAGAGCTGACATCGGTGGTGCAGAAAAGGTTCAAGTTTCCGGAGAACAGCGTGGAGTTGTACGCCGAGAAAGTGAATAACAGGGGACTTTGTGCCATTGCTCAGGCCGAGTCTCTCCGTTACAAGCTTCTCGGCGGACTCGCCGTTAGGAGGTATAACTATGATCTAATCAATTTATTTAGTTCATGTTTGTGATTTGAATCTTATCTAGTATAAGCTGTTCTTTTGTTGAATTGTGCTGTGGATGATTTATAAGACCTATGATTGATCATAGCAGCTTAATTTAGACTTGTAATATCGTGTAAATTATTATGCTTCTTGTTAATTTGTTACATTGATCTCCTTTGGTACACAAAATTATTGAAGTTTAAAAAATTGGTACCATAATTCATATTTCTCATTTTGGAGAGATGATTTTTTTTTTTTGTGTCTAATGGAAAGAGTTTAAAACCTTTAGTACTCTCTTCCTTTGTTTGTGATCATTTTGAAAAAAAGGTCGATATTGTTACTTAGACATTTTCTTTAGTGAAAGGTGGCTTCTTTAATTATGTTCCTCTTTGCCATAATACTTTGGAAATGGATTGGAACATCTATGAAATTTGTAGTCATGTTTGTCATATTACAGTTTTTGATAGACTTTTTTTGATATATTAAATTCGGGTATTCACTTTTATCCTTCAAAATCTTAGGAGGAACTTATATCATTCATTGTTGCCCATGAATGAAGAAAGGGTTGAATCACACCACCAACTTCACATCCATTTCTTGTCCTCTTATTTTCTCTATTTGTTTTTCTTATTCCGTTTCAGCCTGCTCACATCACCATACATTCCTGTCATCTACAAAGCAAATTGGTTATTTACATACCAAGATTGTGTCGGAAGATGACTATATGAATCATGCGTCTCAAAGCAATTTTGCTAATGTATTGTAACATATGTTCATTTGTATGCTTGGAGTGGCAACAATCATCCTTCCAAACAAACCTTAACTGATTCAACAACCCTATGAATGAAGAAAGGAGTGAATCACACCACCAACTTCACATCTATTTCTTGACCTCTTATTTTCTCTCTTTGTTTTTCTTATTCCGTTTGTTTTTCTTTTTTGTCGGTCACAGCCTGCTCACATCACCATACATTCCTGTCATCTACAAAGCAAATTGGTTATTTACATACCAAGTTTGTGTCGGAAGATGACTATATGAATCATGCGTCTCAAAGCAATTTTGCTAATGTATTGTAACATATGTTCATTTGTATGCTTGGAGTGGCAACAATCATTTTTCCACAATTTCGCTAATGTATTGTAACATACATTCATTTGTATGCTTGGAGTGGCAACAATCATCCTTCCAAACAAACCTTAACTGATTCAACATCCATTTTGGTCATACATTTTTTTTTGGCTTTAGATTGCAACTTTATGTGGATTATTGACCTCTTCTTTTTAATATTTTTTTTGGGTTTCACAGTATACTCATATCATTATACAGCCTCCCATCTACAATGTAAAGCTGTTACGTCCATTACAAGATTATGTGGGGAGTTGTATTCTCCTTTTTATTTTGAATCTGTTTGGCTTCCTATCTTTGTGGTTTCTCACACCTTGGTTATATCATGATATAGCCTGTCATCTACAAAGCAAATCGATAATTTCCATACCGAGTTTGTGTCGGAAGATGATTACATGAACCATGCATCTCAAAGCCATTTTGCTAATGCAGTGTAATATACTTCATTTGTATGCTTGGAGTTGCCACACATGCTTCCAAATGCACCTTGCTTGATTCAATTTCCGTTGGTCAGACTGTTTCCTTCATATGTTAAACTTCACTTGGTTACTTGGCCTCTCATGTTCTTAATTGTACTTGTATTCTTTTACTTTTCTTTTCACGTTTTGTCTGACACTTGGCCTACGCATAGTTGTTAACCTACCAAGTTTCCGTAGGAAGATGATAATGAACCACGAATCTTAAGGGTCATTTTGCTGATTAACTGAAGTAAAATCCATTGAAACAAAAAATCAACTAGTCCTCTAACTCTACTTCTAAATCACATAATTGTCTACTATCAATTTATAAACCGGGCCGAAATAATGAAACCTTAATGTATCCGCCCTCCCCATAAAGAAAGAGAGACTGGAAGTTGTTCATGGACATCAACTTCGACCCCCAAATACAGAATGAAATTCTCAATGCTTTTTATTAGCATTAATTTGTATGCTGGAGTGGCAACAATTAACCTTCCAAATACACCTTAATGCATTTTTTTTGAGACATTAATGTGTCACCAATCCCTAGTATTTCCTTGTATAGAAATTTCTGTAATTTACAATTGTTTTTTTTTTGTTTTATTGATTGATATTTATTATAAGATGGTCTTTGGGAAAATTATTAGTATTATATTTTTCTTTCTGTAGAAGGCCCACTTATTGTGGTCCCTGTATATTGCGGTTGCTGCAAGGATAAACTAGTTTTACCCGTCTTTACTCTTCTGGTACATAGGTATATTTCTTGGGGAATTTTTGGTGGCACTGGCAACAAGTGGACTACTTTTGGCTGTATCAACTTTTTTCTTTTTTTCTTTCTTTCTAAGAAGCATGTGTATAATATAAGAACCAATCCATTTATTTGATCTGGGTGCCTGTTGTGTATTACATCATGTCATGTTGCTAAATGCTTCTTGCCACGTCAAAAATTGCGATGGTAAATGTTTTGCCCTTTGATTGTGACAAATTATATGCCATAATACTGGTTCAGAATTCAGAAATTAATTTTCCCCAACCAGTTCGGGACTTGCATCTTATTCCTGAGTAATTTTAAATTGTTTTCCTTTTTTTTTTGTGTGTGTTTTAACATGTCAAAGAAAGCTTCTGTAGCTTTTATTTTGAGCTAGGCTCCACTGCGTTGTTTAGCATTTTTATCCTATACAAACGCCATAATTATATGGTTTGGTTATCGCATAGGTAAATCAATGTGCTTATTGGGTAAATTTTAAAAAGTACACAATTTGCTATCAACTCTCCCTAGCTTCAAAAGAAAGGCGGCCTCTTGATATTGTTTTTATTTCTCTTTTAGGGCTTGCTATGGCGTGTTGAGGTTTATTATGGAGAGTGGAGCAAAGGGGTGCGAGGTATATAACCTTTTAATTTCATAGATTGAATTTTCGTTTGTTTTTTGCTGGTTGGATGTAATATGGGTCAATGTACACGACAGGTGATTGTTAGTGGAAAATTGAGGGCCCAGCGTGCCAAAAGTATGAAGTTTAAAGATGGATACATGATCTCTTCTGGTCAACCTGTGAATGAATATATTGATTCAGCTGTTAGGCATGTTCTTCTGAGACAGGTCTCCCTCTCTCTCTCACTCACACACGGACACACAAAGACACACAATTTGTAAAATGTAATCTCAAATTGTCTTCTGATTGTGGCTGGCATTGGGTGTGTAATACAGGGAGTACTTGGTATCAAGGTGAAGATCATGCTTGATTGGGATCCCAAGGGAAAGCAGGGTCCATCAACACCCCTTCCCGATCTTGTCACTATCCATCCTCCCAAGGAGGAAGAGGAATACATGAGGCCACCACCGCCAATGATGGTCGCTGATGTTGATGTCCCGGTTGTCCCAGTTGCTTAAACATCTATTACGGTACTTGGATCTGTTTCCATTGTTACATCTTTTTTGAATACTTGAGTGGTGTTTTAGTTTTTTCATGGATAGTGTTGAGCACTAAAGATCTGTGCCCAAGGATTTCAATATCTTGGCTAGTTTTTGTTTTGCTATTATTAACGAGACTACTTATTTGGACGAAGATTTTAGATTATTTTTTTTATTTCTTTTCAAGAGTATGTTTCTTCTTATGTTATTGAAATTGAACTTGTATTTAGGTTGGTTTGTTGTTGCGCTATTGAACTTGAAATTATATCTAGGTGCAAATTGGAAGGGTGATGTTAATAACATGTTGTTAGGTGGTGCGCTTTGATGAAACACACCTACCAATTATCGAACATGTTAATGTAGGTTGATGATTTGAATTGAAGAGTTAATGTAGGTGGTTATTTTATATTATTATATATGTGGTGTTTGGGAGCTGTGTTTCTACATCTAGTTGTTTGTACTGCCTGTCTATATAAGTGCTTTTATGTTCCCGATTTAACTTTTAAAAATGATGATTTTACTGATGAACCATTTATTAAAAGGTAAGTAAATAAAAGTTATAATGGATTGATATATGGTTAGTTTATATATTTGTGTTGTGAAATTTAAAAAACAGAAGAATATGATTGTGTTTGTAGAGTCTTGTGAGTTAAAAACGTAAGGTAATGATGGTGGTGGTAGTTTGAGGCAAAGGGAAGTAGTGGTAGTGGGGCTGTAGAGATATATATATATATATATATATATATTTTTTTTTTTTGAATGCATAATGCAAAAATAAAAAATATCACTGGGAGTTTGTTATAATAATCCAAAAATATTCAAAACAATGTAGAGCTTACTAAGCGTGTTTTTGCTTGATAAATGGTTCTGTTTGAGTTATTTATATAAATTTAATATTTAGAGAGAAAACTAAGTACGTGTGAGCGGATTTGTGTATCAGATTCATAAAATGGCAACATCACAACATGTCTGTATTTAATATTTATATTCACACACATCTATATTTATAGACAAATTTAAACGCAGGGACAACACTTGTAGTCTACAAATTTAAACGCACACGTAAAACCCAGCCTGTAATGTTACCCACCCACCCACCCTCGCTTGATATTGATTTTCTTCTTCTCCGATTAAGATTTTTTAATTGAATATTGTCAGCTTCATTGTTTTACTACTCCATTTTAATAATGTGACACGAAAGCAAAATCATTTTTATACTTTTGTTGTAAGAGTTTAACATCAAGAGGGGAGCTGCATTAACGCTTGAGCATATGATTGCAAACATCTCAAAATAGGTTTTTTATACAAGTACTAATATTAGAGGGGAACAATTTTTTTTATGGTGAAGACAACTGGGATTTTTTAATGTTTAACGAGTTTTCTATAATTAATCTTAAATTAAATTTTAATTCAAAATTAATTTAGTAAAACCAATAATTTTAAGATTGCATGATGATAAGATCTGAATCAGATGTAATTTCCCTCATCCTTATAGAAAACTAAGGATATTAATTTAGTAAAACCAATAATTTTAATTCAAAATTAATTTAGTTAAACCAATAATTTTTTAATGTTTAACGAGTTTTCTATAATTAATCTTAAACTGGGATTTTTTAATGTTTATCGTATTTGGATTCTAATCGGATTATATTTTAAATCCATATCCAACTAATCAAATTCGAATAAAAATCTAATTCATTGATAGGTCTATATGGATCATATATATATATATATATATATATATATATATATATATTTTAGTATATTGGAATGGGATAGATATCATATCCTTAATTCAACCCATGTGCTGGATCAGTTAATGAGATATCTGCGACATACAGACATATGTTAAATATATTCGATCATGTCATGTATGCATATCAACAAACAGTCTCTCTCTCTCTCACACACACACAAAAGACAACCTAGACGTCAATCTATATAGCCCATTAGCCCCTACAGATAATAAGGACAATTTATATATAAATCAGTGATAGTATTGTTAATTGATGCAGTTGCAATGTCAGCATCATGAAGTATTGACTAAAATGCATGACACTCTGATTAATGATCTCATTCTTATATCCTAATTAAAATAACACATTTGACTGTAAAAACAAATGTTAAACCACCAAATACATTCATTTCCTTTTTTAGGCCGGCGCACATAGTTTTACTCCATGAATCACCTTCCTTAATTAAACATCTCAATCTCCTTTTCATGATGTGGCGGGATTAATTATATTGTAAATTTTGGTATGCACACAACCAAGTCAAGTAGCTAAGGACTTTAATTCACTCCAATTCCTCACCAAGGTTGAGTGAGATCTGATGAAGAATTCAGTGAAAGAACATGGATTCGGATTCAGAGATTTAGACGAGTGGGAGAGAAATCATCATTATTCTAAATTTAGTAGGGGATTTGGGGATTTTTTGAAAAATTCCAATGGGGGTATAGTTACAATTATTCCAAATTTAAGGGTAAAAGTTAGAAAAAAAAAAATCCTGTGTGAGACACCGCCCCCACTCATCCCTACATGATTCCGTTCCTGCATTTAGGTGGTACCACATTGATAAGACCTACTTGCTACCAAATGGATTATGATCCATCATATTTGTCGTATATAATAAACATATATTTTTCGTCAAGTTGTATGATTGTTCAATTAATTCATTTTATTGATGAGAAAAACTATCCCACGTCTCTAATCACAAAAAATGAATATTTATCATGATTTGTAGTTGTAGTTGTGCCATCAATTTAAATAGTTATATAAATAATATAAGTGGTACTATATGATCATTGGAATGTAATTCCAAGCGTTACAAAATAAGCGATAAGCTACTAACCATAATTTTAATTACAAATTATACACATTTAATTTTTATTTAATCGGCAATTTTATCTTATTTATGAACATCTTCTCTATGTAAGTATATGTGTAAAATGGAATATTTTTAATCTCATCCAAACATTGTTCACTTTCTCAATGATAGTACACGCCTTTGTCTTCATTCCACTGTCGCAATTATATCATATTCATGAACCTACACATACAAACAATTCTTCTATACTCCTTGAGTACCACGGCTTCACACCATTAACTATTCAATCAATTAATCAAACATTAAATTCAATACAACGTTCCCATCTTCATAAACTCCTTTTTATTCCAAACCCTTTTGTCACATTCCTCACACAAACCCTAATATTATGGCCCATGATGTCCCAAGCCCTTTCACACCACCTATAGCCCCTCCACCACCAAAGTCCAACCTACCCATGTTGTACTATGGCCTAGTGGTCATAGGCACAGCTGCCATAGTCCTAGTAGTCTACAACCTCATCATGATCCGGTGGTGCGCTGATCGGCACCGCAGATCACATGAAATCAGAGCAAGAAGTCTTCAGGCCATGACCAGTACAGGTAGTCGGAGTTTCGAGAACCCTAATATGAAGTTAGTGTCGAGTTATAAGTATAAGAAGGGAGGAGTGGATCAAGATCAGCCTCAGGGTGGTTATGAATATGAATGTGCTGTGTGTTTGTCTGTGTTTGAAGAAGGCGAAGAAGTGAGTCAACTTCCAAGGTGTAAACACTCTTTTCATGCTGCATGCATAGAGATGTGGTTCTTTTCTCATTTGGATTGCCCTCTTTGCCGGACGCCGGTTCTTCACCGGCATACGGTGTCGGACCAATCGGAGAATTCCCGGGAAGGGTTGATGGTGGATTCAGGCATGTTAGTTTGATCAATGTCTTCCCTTTTCTTTTCTTCCTCAGATCTTTTTTTGGGGGTTTTTTGTTTTTTGTTTAATATACTTGTTTTTGTAAAATAATGATACTATTATTCTTTCGGTTGAGGTGGACCCTTTGATAGAGTGAGATTGATATTAACAAGGAACTGTTCTGAAATGGGCTATTGGCATTATGCAGGGGTGTGTGGATTTTAGTGGAAAAATCGGCGAAATGTCCCATTCGGATATTTTGATTAGATTTTTGTATGGATTAGATTGGATATGGATTCAAAAATATCCAATTCGGTATTTTATGAATCGGTTCTGAATTATATTTTTAATAATCTGATCCAGTTCGGTATTGTTTATATATATTTTAATATATAAAATATATTATTTTAAATTGAATTATAATATCTTAAATCAATAATATACTATTCCAAACTAAATCATAATATCTTATTTTATACAAATAATTATCTATATCTATCCATACTATTGTAAAAATATAAATCATTTATAATATTTTCATACATTAAAATATTCATCACTATTGCAATTTTCAGAAAAATATAATGGAAAACTTTCTATTAGTTATTTACTATTATAAAAGAGTAAGGCCTTTAAAGTATTTTTATATATTTATTTCATTTGAAAAATTATAATTAAATTTTAATTTAATATAGACTTTAATAACAAAATTCAAAAAATATCATTAAAGTACATTAATATATTTTATTATTTCAATGCAAGTATTTTATTTAAAAGAAAGTATACGCAACAATTACAAAAGAAAATGAATGAATACCCAAATTTTAAATTTTTATAATTTCTTAGTTAAATAAATATAACATATGATATTTTATAGTAATTATTACTAAACAAATATTGTGTTGTGAATATCTTTCATGCAAGGTTGCAATATAAGTCACAACTTTAAGTTATGTATATTTCATATATCAATATAAGTGTCTTGAAATAAATAAATGAACAAATTAAACTAGAATGAATAATAAATGAAATTGATACAATAAAAAAGGATAATTTATTAATAACATCTCTAAAAGTCAATAAAAGTTGGAGCTGAAGATGTAGTAAACCCTAAACCCTCAAATGAAATATATAGTTAAAAGTTTTCACTATTTTATTTTTTAAATAATTTTAAAGTTTAAATAACACTTATTACTTTAAGTTTAATTTTTTTAAGTTTAAATTTTGAGATAATTGATTTAAATTATTATATTTTTTTTGTGTTTTTTTTTTTTAAATATTATGATAATTTATAACAACATCAGATTCTTCATCCAAGGGCTGCTAAAAACCCTAAAAGATCTTCAATAGGTTAGACAATATACATCCACTTCTCTCACCCCTCTTTCTCTCACACGACTTTTGCGTAGACACCCATCCCTCTCTCACCGATTCTCATCGCCATCTCTCTTTCACCGATTTTCACCAGCTCTGACTTCTTCTCTTACCTTCAACAACGACTTCGTCATCTTCTTTCACATCGGTAATATTTCTTATATGTTAATTTTAAGTTTAATTTATGTAATTTGGATTTAGGACAAAACTTTATCTCCTTTTTTGTATTTGAGTTGTTTTTTGTATTTGAGTTGTGTATTTTATTTTTTGGCGACTTCTCCTCTCTCTTCAATAAATCCTAATTTCTTACTTGTTTTATAAAAATCTTATCTGCATACGATTTATTGCATGTTTGTACTAAAATTGGAGGTCGCGATCATAGATAAGGCATATTCTTCTTTAAATTTCAAATAAGTACTCTAAAATAATAATATATATTAAGAGTGATTCCAAAATTGGTGTATAATTTGCTACCGTGATATACTGAAAGTATGCTACAAATGAACTTTTATTGGTGAAAATTCTTGTCTTGCTATCTTTATTTTTTAATTTTTTAATCTGTGAATCCGATTCGAACCAATCCGGTTCATTACTGTCCGGTTTGGATTGGATTTGATTCATAAATGGTGAATCCGATATTAGTGAATTGGATCCAAAATACCTTCAATTTGGTCCAATCCGATCCATGAACACCCCTAATATTATGCGATCGGCTTCTGGTATATTTTCCAGATCTCTCCTTTTGTCGTGGTTATGTATACATTTGAGATAGTATAATTTTTTGTTTTCCTGGAACAAGTCTTGTATTTAATTATTCGAGAAAAAATATATCATATCAAAATTTATTTACAATAAACAACACAGATTGTGCAATTGTACTCTTCTTATTTAATAGTACACTTGTTGTGGTTGGTGTGGACCCTATGGTAGAGTGAGATTGATAGTAACAAGGAAGTGGTTTTTGGTAATTAGTTAGGTTCAGAGTTGAAAAAAAAATTGTTCAGTGGTTAGCAACTTGCACTAGTTGAGGACCTGAGGTCTGTGGGCCCACCTAATCAAGAAAGGTGCATTTGGTGAAAGCTAGACCAATTTCTCCTCTTTTCATTACTTCAAATTCCACTTTACTTTTAGACAGAATGAAATTGTCATGTTTTACTTATAGCTCTTTGCCGAAAGTCTTATTCTTCTGCCACTTTTTTCTTCTCTTTCGATATAATTTTATCTCGTGTAATTCATAAAACCCTTGTAAAATAATCATGATACGTATTAGATAAGACTTGAACTACGCTACATCTGATCCATAAGACCCGTGTAAAATGATCACGACATGGATCAGATAATACTCAGACTATATGGCCACTAGTTAGTTTTATGAATATTTACGTGTAAGTAAATGCACAATCCCCAACCCATTCTATATAATAGGTATATGAGTTTCCGATGAGTGCATTCCCTGATAGAACGGGATGTCAAGTTTTGACATTACCATCTGCTTATTAGAGGTGGATTTTGGGAGTTTAATATCCGTGAAGCTCCAAACATGTCATAGTTAATTATAATGAAAATGAGAGGTAAAATACGGATATCGACTATTGGGGTAAATGCTACCAATTTCTGTTCTTTTCATTACTTCAAAGTCCACTTTACTTTTAAACAGATTGAAATTCTCATGTTTTACTTATGGCTCTTTGCCAAGCATCTTATTATTCTGTGACTTTCTTTTTTTTTTTCTTTTTCCCTTTCCAACTACTAGTAGTGTGTTTGACACTAATCCATCAGACCGTGTAAAATAATCTAGACACGAATCAAATAAGATTCTGACAATGTTGATTGTACCAAACCGTTAGCCCAGTTGATAAAAATACTACAAGGCCAAATAGATTTTCGTTTCGCAATCAAACTACTGTACTAGAAAAATTACATTCTCTTTAAATTGTCTAAACGTGCCGGTAAATTGCTGACTTAGAGGTGGCAAACGGACGGATTTGGATTGGATTGTTAACGGGCGGGTCATAAACGGGTCACCAACCCGTTATGACGTTTGATAACGGGTTGGGTCAACCCAACCCATATATATATATATATTTTAGAATAGTTATATGTATATATTTATTGAAAAAAAATTCAACTAAAAAATATATATATATGATTGAACAAGAAAATATCAATACATAAATATTTATTAAACATCTTAACTTCATTTATATATGTATATAATATATGCATATGTACATACTTCAATACACAAATATTAAGCCTCTTAACTTCATGCATAACTGAACCCCCACATATATATTTACATAGTGTGTGTGTTATAATGTATACACATATGTATCTATTAAAGGCCCTTGTACATATTTTTGCAGTTTGATACAGAATTTGTTGCTTATATCTTGTAACATCAATTTTCAACAAATTGTAATACAAAAATAATAATTAATATATATATATACATATATATTATATATAATATAATCAATTAAGATTATATATTTCTCTGCATAGCGCGAAATTGCTTATATTGTTATAGATCTCAAGATTAGAAGCTCAACTACCTATCAAGTGTCAACGGTCACTCTATCTCTCATTTGTATCTCCTACATGTGCAATAAAATTTTATTTAAACACAATAATGGTTTTTGTCATTTACTTTCTAAAACAAAAATGTTATTTTTTCCTTTGTAATTTTCAAAAATGGTTAAACATTTTAGTTATCTTTTTTTTCTTCGTTTCTCTCACATCACATGTGTAATGTTATTCATTCTTTCCCTAAAAGACATGGAAAAAATAATAATTTATTTACCTAAAAAAAAAATACATGTAGAAAAAAAAATTCTTGATGCAAAAGAATTGGTGCAAGGTATGTTAAACAAAGTTACAGATCTTGCATGAATAACAAACTGCATAAATTTATTGAAAACCAAGTCTCATCTAAAATTTTACACACATATATATATATATATATATAATTAGGTGTGAGATTCTATGAGATGGTATGAAGGTGTGTTGAAGGCGTAGAATCTCCATTCTCTTCTACTAATATTGACTGGTGACCTCCATTGATCTTCAATGTAGATTGTTTTGCTTCTTCACTTTTACATTCAATGCCCTTTATAACAGTTAATTGCTAGTTTGTGGCTTAATGGGTTGACACGGGTACCGTCACTTGACCCGCTAACAACCCGTATGTTAAACGACTCACCCATTAACAATGCACATGTTAAATCACTCACCCATTTGCCCAATTTTAACGGGCGGGTTGATGAGTTTGGGTAATTTTTGCCACCTCTAGTCACTGTCTATCCCACCGTCATCAGTTCCTCCAGTGGCTTCAGCTGGTGCTGCAACCTTGTTCTTCGCAGCTGGGGCGGCTATTGCAGATGAGGGTGCATTCAAGAGCTGCAGACAGAATCGAAAACACATAACGACATACTCGTAAAACTAATTTACACCGAGGAGAAGCGAAGTGTAGCACAAGTTCACGTATGCAAAGGAATTCATAGAATGATAGAAATACCTCTGAAATGATATCGATTCCAATTTCATGAAGAACCAGACTAACACTTCCTCATCCCCTTCCAAAGCATCATTAATGCTATAAATAGAATAAATTAACCAAATATTGGAAGTAAGAAACATTAAGGTTGCGTTTGGTAATGGTTTGGTGCGGTGTTAGTTTTTGGTTTTGGTTTGGATTGAGTTGGATTTGATTTGGTGTGATTTTATTTTGGTTCCAAACCATATTTGGTGCAAATGGTTTTGGTGTGAGAAAAAGTGATGCTGAAAAACCAAACCATGTTTGGTAGAATTGATATGAGTTAAAATATATTAATATTAAAATTAAAATATATTAATATACTAATATATTAATATTAAAATTTATAATATTAAAATATATAATATTTTTATTATATTAAAATATATTAATATATTTTTATTATATTAATATATTAATATTAATATATTTTAATTTTAATATTAATATTAAAATTTATAATAATATTATTTTAATATTAATATATATATATTAATATTAAAATTTATAATATTAAAATATAAATATTATATTCGGTGCTACAGTGGAGTGCTACAGTACCTGCACCATCCAAAACCATCAAAAAGATGGTTCCAAAATCCTTCACAAATTTGGCACCATGGTTTGCTACAGTAACGGTACCATTTTTTGGCACCATTTTACCAAACATGATTTGATACCATTTTTTGGCACCAAAACCATATTTTTGGCACTAAACCTGTTTACAAAACAGGCCCTAAAGGCAGGAAAACCAATCATCAATACCATCAAACAGTATTAACAAATCACATGCTGAGTTATCCCCTTCTTGACTGCTAATGCTAAATCCACAAAACCATTTCTTGACAGAATAAATGGTGCTGAAACCTTCATCGCTAAGGGTCCATTAAGTGGCGTATGATAAATGCGAAAACCTGTTGATCCATCTTTCTGTGACGGACGAGGAGGCCTAAAAACAAAATGCAGATGTTCAATGAAATGTGTAGCAGCGCTCCACGGTTCCCACTGTCCCACTTTGTTAGGTTGTGTTTGGTAACGGTTTGGTGCGGTGTTAGTTTTTAGTTTTTGGTTTTGGTTTGGGTTGGGTTGGATTTGGTTTGGTGTGATTTTATTTTGGTTCCAAACCATGTTTGGTGCAGATGGTTTTGGTGTGAGAAAAAGTGATGCTAAAAAATCAAACCATGTTTGGTAGAGTTGGTATGGGTTAAAATATATTAATATACTAATATATTAATATTAAAATTTATAATATTAAAATATATTAATATATTTTTATTATATTAAAATATATTATATTTTTATCATATTAAAATATATTAATATATTTTTATTATATTAATATTTTAATATTAATATATTAATATTAATATATTTTAATTTTAATTTTAATATTAAAATTTATATTAATATTAAAATTTATAATAATATTAATATTAATATAAATTTTAATATTAATATATATATTAATATTAAAATTTATAATATTAAAATATAAATATTATATTCGGTGCTACAGTGATTCGGGTTGCTACAGTGGAGTGCTACGGTGGTTTGCTACAGTACCCGCATCATCCAAAACCATCAAAAAGATGGTTCCAAAATCCTTCACAAACTTGGCACCATGGTTTGCTACAGTAACGGTACCATTTTTTGGCACCATTTTACCAAACATGGTTTGGTACCATTTTTTGGCACCAAAACCATATTTTTGGCACCAAACCTGTTTACAAAACAGCCCTTAAGGGACTGAACTCTGTAAGAAGTAGAGAGAAATATAGTAATTAGCTCAAGATGCAATAAGGCGCCAATGCATGTATAGTAATGATGCATGTTAAATATTGAGATTGTTGACTATGAGTTGTCAGTTAGTATTAATATATATACAAACAATTCAACTATGTAACAAAAGCTTGTACATAATAATAATTCAAAATCTGCAAAACAACAAATAAAAAAAAACTCCAAAAATGAGATTATTTATATGTTCGACTAAGAGGATTGAGTAAATTGATGTACATAAATTCTTTCATATGCATTCATCGCCATAGTTTCCTTCATTACTATATGAATGTCGTCGTCCGCATGAATTTTGCATTTAATTCTTTCCCAATTATTTCATCCCACAAAGGCTTTGGTCTGCCTTTTACTCGCTTGTTGAGTACGGAAAAGAAAAGAAAAAAATGTTGTGGCAAACCACCAAATCACACGAAATCAAAATAGAAAAATAAGCACGCCACACAAGACACATATTTACAAGGTTCGGCATAAGTCGTGCCTACATCATTGACGGAGATCCAACGAAAGTTTTCACTATGCAAGAAACAAGAGATTACAAGTACATCCACAATAAACCCTAGCGCTCTCTCTCTGCAAATTAGAGTTTTATTTTCTCTCAACAGCTCCAAACCATAATTATCCTTATATTTATAAAGGGCTACAAAAGAGAATAAATAAGCCCATGGCCCGTAAGAGTAAAACATGTCAAAAAAACATTCTCGGGGCCAAGCCCCCGAACCACCAGAGCTTTGCGGATCAACCAGATAGCGACCCGAATCCAAATTCAGGCCATATCATCACAAAAACACATTTTTACATATGCAACATCGAGTCTATGTTTAATATGGCCATACGACCTATTTCTACATTTCCTCATTTTTCATTTATTGGCATTATAACTAATGTATCACACGCTTTCAAATTCATATAATCTCTTCAGGTTACTAGTATTATTCAAGGTAGCATCCTTGTTTTCCACTGGAATGTGTCATATAAGTGATTTTTCCAACTGCCACCACTCTGTAACATATAATATGGCTGCCTAATAAGCATTATATTAATTAATATTTTAATTTAGTTGATTTTCCTTTGTTAGTGAAGAAAGAGGAGGAAAACCTCTATATTTTTCTTATATGTAAACTGCTGAAATATACATCATATATAGGGAGAAGATGACAACAATTATGACATTATTCTCCCTTGATTTCAGCAACTAAAAAATGATAAAATCAATTTAAAATAAAAGGAGAGAATCTGGATAAAAGGTATCCAAATCTCATTATAACTTATAAATAACAGAACTCCTAAAATTAAGGACTCAAATATTGAATTTCCACACTCCCCCTCAAGCTGGGGAGTAAATATTGATCATTTCCAGCTTGGTTGTCATGTCTTCAAACTTTGTCCTTGGAAGGGCCTTTGTGAGAATGTCTGCAGTTTGAGAGCTTGTATGAATATACACCATCTTGATTCTCTCTTCAATTTTTTCTTTTATAAAGTGACGATCATTTTCCACATGTTTAGTTCTATCATGATAGACCGGGTTCTTTGCAATGCTTATTGCAGTTTGATTATCACAGAACATCTCAATAGTCCTCTCGGTAGGAATCTTCATTTCTGCAAGTAACCGTTGTAGCCACATTCCTTCACAAATACCATGAGCCATAGCCCTGAACTCGGCTTCTGCGCTGCTTCTAGCCACAACTGATTGCTTTTTACTCCTCCAAGTAACCAGATTTCCCCAAACATATGTGCAGTAACCAGAGGTAGACCTTCTGTCTGTAATGGAACCAGCCCAATCAACATCAGTGAATACTTTAATACTTTTCTTTGTTCCCTTCTTAAAATACAAGCCTTTTCCCGGAGTCCTCTTTAAATATCTAAGAATCCGATACACTGCATTGAGGTGTTCATCAGTAGGGTTATTCATAAACTAACTGAAAAGGCAATGTCCGGTCTTGTATGAGAAAGATATATGAGCTTTCCTACGAGTCTTTGATACCTTCCTTTATCAACCGGGGAGCTTTCTTCTTCTAAGCCCAGTTTATTAGTAGAGTCCATGGGTGTATCCGCATGTTTGCATCCAAGCATGCCAGTTTCCTCAAGTAAGTCTAGGGTGTACTTGCGTTGAGAAACTGAAATTCCTTTCCTTGACCGAGCAACTTCCATGCCTAGAAAGTATTTGAGAGTTCCAAGATCTTTAATCTCAAATTCCTTGGCTAAATATTTTTTCAGCCTGAGCATTTCTTCTTCATAGTCACCTGTTAATATTATATCATTGACATACACAATGAGAATTGCAATCTTACCACCAGGTGAGTGCTTGAAGAACAAGGTGTGATCTGATTGTCCCTGATAGTACCCATTTCTTTTAACGGCTTTAGTGAACCTGTCAAACCACGCCCTTGGGGATTGCTTTAGACCATATAGAGACTTCTGGAGCTTGCAGACTTTGTTGTCATTATCAGCAATTTCGAATCCTGGGGGAATCTCCATATACACTTCTTCTTCTAAATCGCCGTTGAGGAAAGCATTCTTGACATCTAGTTGGTGTAGGGGCCAGTCTAAATTTGCTGCTAGTGATAGAAGAACTCGAATTGTGTTGAGTTTAGCAACTGGTGCAAAAGTCTCTTGATAGTCAATTCCGTAGGTCTGAGTGAATCCCTTTGCAACAAGTATGGCCTTATAACGATCAACACTTCCATCTGCCTTGTATTTGATCGTAAAAATCCACTTGCACCCTACAGTTTGCTTCCCTTTTGGCAATTCTGAGAGTACCCAAGTACCATTTTTCTCAAGTGCTCGAATCTCCTCTCCAACAGCAAGTCTCCATTCTGGCCTTTTGAGAGCATCATAGATGTTATTAGGTATTTCTACACTTGACAAATTAGTAACAAAGGCACGGTAGCTAGGCGATAATCCTTCATAGGAAACAAAATTTGAAATCGGGTGTTGTGTGCAAGATCTAACACCTTTCCTCAAAGCAATAGGCCAATCAAGATCATCATTATGAGAAGATTTATCATAATCAGATTCAGGAGTAGTGTTACCTAGAAGAGACTCATGTATGCTTGGACCCGGATTGAATTCTTGGATTTGCATAGGAAGTGTTTGATTCTCTATATTCTGTTGAGATTTTTGCCTTCTTGAATAAATACGTAACTCCTCATTATTTGCAAGCTGTTGTAGACTTTGTGATTGAGTAGTTTCGGATTGGATGGGTTCATGTAAGGACAGGGTTTGAATATTTTGAGGAGGGTTTGGATCTGGTATATTCATGGTATTTGGTGTGCTTGTGGTATTGAGTCCAACAAGATCAGATTCAAGCCAAAAATGATATTATTGTGTCATTGATTTCTCCCCCTGAATATCAATTTTGGGATAGAATGGTTGATTCTCAAAGAATGTGACATCCATAGAAGTATAAAATTTTCGGGTTACTGGTGAATAACATTTGTAACCCTTCTGAGTAGGAGAATAACCAAGGAATAGGCATTTTATGGCTTTAGGATCCAACTTGCTTATTTGTTGTTGGTGAATATGAACAAATACAGCGCAACCAAACACTTTTAATGGAATGGAAGAAATTATACGTGTTTGAGGATATGCACGGATGAGTGTTTGGCATGGTGTTTAGAACTCAAGGACTTGAGAAGGCATTATATTAATGAGATAGGCAACAGTGAGAACAACTTCACCCCATAAATGTTTAGGGACATGCATGGTAAACAAAAGTGATCTGGCGACTTCTAAGAGATGCCTATTTTTCCTTTCTGCAACCCCGTTTTGTTGCAGAGTGTCGACAAAAGAGCTTTGATGAACTATGTCATGACTTACTAGATAATCCCCAAGAATAGACTGGAAATACTCTCTACCATTGTAAGTCCTAAGAAGTTGAACTTTTGCTTGAAATTGTGTTTGGATCATCAAATGGAACTTTTTGAAAATTGAACTAGTTTCTGATTTTTCTTTCATGAGAAATATCCAAGTGACTCGAGTATGATCATCAACAAACAACACAAACCATCTTGCACCAGAAACATTGTTAATCCTAGATGGACCCCAAACATCACTGTGTATAACAGAAGAAGGATGAGATGTTTTGTATAGCTGAATTTGATAAGAATTTCGAACATGTTTGGATAATTGGCATATCTTACATTGGAAAGAGTTCAGATTTTTATAACTAAATAATGAGGGAAACAATTTTTTCAAGTATATGAAACTAGGATGACCCAATCTGTAGTGCCATAACATGATTGCACTTTTATTTTCAGAATTGTTAACTGAAAAACAATTCCTATAAGACTGACTTGCTAAAGAAACACAACTTGCACTTTGAGTTTGTTTTTCAAGAAGATCAATAGCTCTAAGAAAATAGAGCCCCGAACACTCCTTAGCATTGCCAATCATCCTCCCCGAATCCAAGTCCTGAAATTCACAATGTGTAGGGAAAAATTTAGTAACACAATTAAGATCTCTCGCAATCTTGCTAATGGACAATAGGTTACAACTCAAATTAGGAACCAAGAGCACATTTTTTAAAATCAGGTTTTTGGAAATAATAATGGAACCTGTCCCGGTCATAGTGGATAAAGATCCATCAGCAATACGAACTTTATAATTTTCAGAACACGGGTTATAAGTCTGAAATAATGATGCATCTCCAGTCATATGATCTGAGGCTCCAGAGTCAATAATCCAAGGCCTTGAATTATCAGTTTTTACATTTAGTGCACATGAGAATTTACCTTTTTGAGCAAGCGAACTGATCCCAATGACAGAGTTTCCAACACTTGATTGAGATTGGCTAATCAATTTTGCTAAGAGATCTATTTGTTCCTTGCTGAAGAGAGTGGGTTCAAGAGTTTGATTTTCTTCTCCAGTAGCCATGTGGCCACGACTTTCACGATCATGAGGCGGTTTTGGTGGCTTCCAATCAGTAGGTTTTCCGTGTATCTTCCAACATGTCTCTTTAGTGTGTCCAGGTCTCCTGCAGTGGTCACACCAAGGTCTGCCTCTCCTTGATCTATTGTCATAGCCTGGAATATTGACCCCTCGAGAAGCAAGGGCCGAGCTCTCTGTAGAGGCTGAAGTGGTTTGAGTTCCCAGCATCACTTTCTTCCTGCTTTCCTCCCTCCGTACCTCAGAGAAGGCCTCTCGAATGGATGGTAAAGGCTTTATGCTCAATACTCGTCCACGAACTTCATCAAGATTCTTATTGAGACCAAGTAAGAATTTGAAGATTCGTTCTTTTTCAACAACTTTCTTGTATTTGATGTTGTCCTCAAGGCAGTTCCACTCCAATTCCTCAAAAATATCAAGTTGTTGCCAATGCCGAGTCAAGGTATTGAAATATTGAGTCACCGTGAGATCCCCTTGTCTTAGATCATGGAGGATGCTTTTGATCTAAAAGATTTCTGCCGTATTTTCATTGTTGGAGTAGGTTTCTTTCGCTGCATCCCATATTTCTTTTGCCGTCCCATAGAACATGAAATTTTCACCAATTTCATTAGTCATAGAATTGATCAGCCATGACATCACCATATTGTTCTCTAATTTCCAAAGTTTAAACTTTGGGTCTTCCTTCGACGGAGGTGCAGCTGCACCAGTGAGATAATCATCATTCCCCTTTCCACAAACGAACATCATAACGGATTGAGACCATTGGAGAAAGTTAAATCCGTTGAGTTTGTGCCCTGTGATGGGAAGAAGAGAGCTTTCAGATCCACCTAGGTTGCTGGAGATGACAACTCCTTGATCGGACACAATTTCTGAACTCGAACTTGTTTTATGGCCAGCCATGCCGTATTTTGTCATCTAGAATTCAATGGTTTAGATGGTGCTCTGATACCATGAAGAAAGAGGAGGAAAACCTCTATATTTTTCTTATATGTAAACTGCTGAAATATACATCATATATAGGGAGAAGATGACAACAATTATGGCATTATTCTCCCTTGATTTCAGCAACTAAAAAAGGATAAAATCAATTTAAAATAAAAGGAGAGAATCTAGATAAAAGGTATCCAAATCTCATTATAACTTATAAATAACAGAACTCCTAAAATTAAGGACTCAAATCTTGAATTTCCACAGTTAGAAAAAATACCCCTAGCTTGCCTATCGCCATGTTTCTAATTTTGTTACTAAAGCCTCCTTAGGATTATCAATTAGTACTACAATCAACCATGCAAAACACACCCTGAAATATTTTCTTGAATATCTTTCTCGAATTAATACATAGACCTCTATCTAGAACAATATTATAGACGTCTGGAAGGATTTTTTAAAAAAGTATCAAGCGTAGGTCTCACCACGGCTTCGAAAGGTAGAGAAGCATGTTTTTGGCCTATAAGTGAAATATTTTCTTGAATATCTTTCTCGAATTAATACATAGACCTCTATCTAGAACAACATTATAGATGTCTGGAAGGATTTTTTTCAAAAGTAACAGGCGTAGGTCTCACCACGGCTTCGAAAGGTAGAGAAGCATGTTTTTGGCAAAGGGGTCAAAACTAGCTTGGTTTGGGAAGTGATAAGTTGCTAAATGGTAAATACAAAAAGTTCTCTGCATTAATGAAGTATTGCAACCCTAGGGCTAGTCAATCTCAGATTATTACGAACAAAATTGGGGGACTTAAATATTTTAGGAAATTGTGACAAAATTAAAACAACCAATAAATCGTGAAATGCAAAAGTACTAAGGAAAAACATATAAAGGAAACCAAAATAGACCATGTTGATTGGCTAAAATAAACTTTTACTAGTTAAAAGTTATTATTTAACTGCAAGTGTGAATATGCCACATACAACCTATTAATAATGTCAAACCGAAAGGTAACATTGATGAGCAATGGAAACGCTACAAAAGTTTAAGACATCGAACTCAACATCTCTCAATATAGGTAAGATCAATTCTGAGATTACTTAAACTGCACCTCTGCCCTGCAAGTTTCACGGTCAATAGATGATAAAAAAAGGATATACTAGAGATCGTGAAAATGTATGAGAAAGTGTGAAAGAAAGGGTAAATATCACTGATAATGTGATTATAACCTTGAATACTAAGGACTATGCAACTAGCAACATAAAACACTTCCAAAACTCCAACCCGAGGACTGCCAGAAGAGAATAAGAGTATAGAATGTTAGCAACCACCTTTCGACTGACTATGGTCTTTGGGAATAGGTATATACAAGATAAACATGGACCACGGTTTCCTATCTTTTGTGCCAAGATCCTATTTCGATACAATCACCGCAGTTTACAACCAAACAACATAACTGGTCCTTTCTCCGGGCGTCAAATGCCACATAAAAACACCAAAGATTCCGTTCTAGCATGCATAACAACATGGATTCAGTACAACATAGAAAGTTCTTTCATGCAAAATACTATTCAGGGTCTCTCAAATATCATCAGTCAAACCGAAATTAAGGTTCGAAATGTCCGGAGGAATGAAGCGTGATTGACGGAGATATGAGATTATGAGTTGCTCAGGTATATATAAATACAACTTGTTATAGCACACCAAAAGAAGCAAGAATCTATCATCACCAATGAGGAAAACATTAGCAAGGCCATTCGTGGCTATTTTTCTAACCTTATCCTTGTTAAAACGGCCTGACATTAAGCGCAGTGGCATGGGAAGATGTCTCCTTGCTGTGTAAAAGAACAACAACAAAAATTAGACAAGTGTAATCGAAAATTTTTCAAGAAATAAGTTTCTTCAAAGTAAGAGAAACTTGGAAGTGGAAATCAACCAATCACCTAATTCAATTGTTGACATCTTGCAGAGTTCACTTTGACTATTACATGATAATGTCACAAAAAATAAACAGGTGTTAGAAGACTGAAGCTTATTCAAAATCAAATAAACAAAAGAAATTAAGATAAGAGGATACAAAATTTTAACCAATTAAACAAAGTAATTAAGAACCAAACCAGTTTATGTCACTTAAATCAGCATCTTCGTCCTTTATAGAAAACCCAGCTCTCTGAAACAGCGCCTTAATGTCATTGGCTACCTTTTCTTTTGGCATCTATTAGGAAACAGGAGGGAGTAATATTGCAAACGTCTTAGGTCAAAAAAAAAAAGAAGTATTCTGGTAAGTCATATGAGTTAGCGATTAGAATTTTCCTCTTTCACAAAAAGGGGCGAGGGGGAGAAAACAACTAGCATTCAAACTTGAACATTAAAAATAAGCACAGATGTCATAATCAAATAAGCATAGATGTCCCTGCGTCGTTGTTGCCTTAATATCCTCAAGGGACAAAGGCAACTTATGAGTTTTCTGACGTTTGAGGATTAACCTGCTTGCATAAAAATTAAGCATATCTTTGCTTTCAAATACGCCCCAAGGCATAATAATTTCTCGAGCAACCATCAGCATAGTAGCCATCTCAAAAAGAGATGGCACACTCAATTGCACCATCAGCATAGTAGCCATCTCAAAAATAGCATACTGAAATATTTTTTCCAAAGCGACTGGTAGGATATGTGTATATTGAAGTACATCTTCTTCTCGTATGTGTTTCATAAGATCGAGAAATGCACGTTTGTGGTCAACCACGGCAATATCATGAACTGTTGCACCAAAGTCAAGATCTTCAATTTCATGATAGTCCAACTGTCAATGTTTGAACAACACTAACATCACCACATGTGCCATAGTATGAGAAATGAGTAAAGTACGAAAACAAAAAACAAAAAAAAAAGGAAGAAATACAATCCCATGTAAATTACAACATTTACCAAAAGCACAGAGAGTAAGATGAATATATGAAAAGGGGAATTAATAAATACATATATACATAATCATATATATATATATATATAGAAGATAGACAGATACCACCTCAGAGTCAGAGTCAGACATCCTTTTCCCCAATTACAGTATCCAGAGTCTGGAACTCCTTACAAGAGACTCTGATGTAAGAATAAACAGCAGAATGGCTAGTTGAGAATAAATAAACAGAGTATAGGAAATTGTTCATTAGCGATTAATTTACAACACTAACCACCAGGGCCGCGACAAGGTCGACGGTGACTGAGCTGTTGTTCATCAGCGATAAATTTAGTACAATTGCAAAAATGGAAGGAATTGATTCTAATCGTAAAGAATCGATTTTGAGCTGGGATCTGAAATTATAATTGGAAAAGGGAAAAAAATGAGATTATGAGGGTAAATAATCGATTTTCAACATGATTCTTTTGGAAAAGGGGGAAAAATGAGATTATAAGGGTAAAGAATCGATTTTTAACATGAACCCCTAACCCTAATTTGCTATAATTAAGTGCAATTCTTATAAAATCATCCTATGATTTTAAAATTGTTCAAAAAAATATCTCTTATTGTTTTTAGGGTAGAGGGTATAAAATACCCTATCATTTGTCAAATGGGTACTAAATCCTCTATCATATAATAATAAAAAATAAACTAAATAATAAATAATAATAATAAATTAATAAAATAAATAATAAATTACATAAAACATATTTAAAAATATAATAAAAATAATAAATAATAAATAATAAGTAAATATAATAACAAATAATTATTTCATAATAATAATAATAAAAAATGAGTATAATAATATTAAATTAATAAAATATATTTTTAAATAATTAAAAATGAATAAATAGTTTATAAATAAAATTAATGAAATAATAATAAATAAATAAATAAAATATATTTATAAATTAATATATAAATTAATAAATAATAATTTATTAATATAAATAATAAATAAAATATAATATAATAATAATAATAAATGAATACAATAATAATAAATAAATATAATAATAAAAAATGGACTAAATAATAAATAATAATAATAAATTACATAAAACATATTTAAACATATAATAAAGATAATAAATAATAAACAAAATGAAATAAATAATAATAAAATAAAATAAATAAATATAATAATAAATAATAAGTAAATATAATAACAAATAAATACTTCATAATAATAATAAAAAATGAGTATATTAATATTAAATTAATAAAATATATTTTTAAATAATTAAAAATGAATAAATAATTTATAAATTAAATGAATAAAATAATGAAATAATAATAAATGAATAAATATAATATATTTATAAATTAATATATAAATTAGTAAATAATAATTTAATAATATAAATAATAAAATAATAAAATATATGATAAAGTGAATAAAATGTAAGTGATAAACACCTCAATAAACACCAAATTCATGTTTATTGGAATATGCCTAAAATTTGCCTAAGTGAAAAAGTGTTTTTTAACACACATATCCCAAAAACATTAACCAAACAAGTTTATAAACACAAAACACATAAACAGACACAAAAACACTGTTACCAAACAGGTCCTACATGTTCAAATATATTTCTATAGTTTCAATTATGATAAAAAAAAAAATCCCCTATCATCATGATGTCGTTAAAAAATAGGTAAATTTATTTTGTTACCTCTCTATATTTTATGTTAAAATAAAATAATAAAAGGTTAATTTCAATAAACCCCCCTGTAATATAAATTTCAAAACAAATATCTAAAATTTGAAAAAATATATAAATTAAAAAATATATATATGAATTTCTAAAAAGATATATAAATTTTGAAAAAAAATATATATAAAATTTGAAACAAAATATATAAAATTCGAAATATATATATATAATTCGAAAACAATATATAAATTTTCAAAATAATATATAAATTTTGAAAAAATATATATATTTCGAAATATATATATAAATTTTGAAGAAATATACTTTTCGAAATATATATAAATTTCGAAAAACAACATAGTCCTATATATTTTTTTCAAAATTTTTATTTTTTTCATAATTTATATATATTTTTTGAAATTTATATATATTTTTAAAAATTTATATATATATATATATTTCAAAATATATATATATTTTCAAAAAATATATATATATTTTTTGTTTCGAATTTTATATATATTTTTTGAAAGATATATTTTTTAAAAAACAATTATTGTTTTCAAAATTTATATATTTGTTTTGAAATTGATATATTGTTTTCGAATTTTGTATATTTTTTCAAATTTTATATGATTTTTTAGAATTTTATACATATGTTTTGAAATTTATATATTTATTTTGAAATATATATATAATTTTTTTTATTAAATGCGGGAAATATGGTACAGAGATGTGAAGAAGTGAGAGTAGGACTGACAATTCGTGTCAACAGGTCGACCTACGGGTCAACATGGCAATCTGATATTACTTGACACGAAAATCAAACATTTTAAATATGATACAATCCAACACGAAAAATAAAAAATAAAAAATAAAAATGAAATTGAAATTGAATTTGACACAATTCAATAATAGTTTATTAATGTATTTCAATCCATCACCAATTAGAGAATAGAAAAAATCAGCAAATAAATATAACAATAAATATAATCGTGTTAAACGAGTCAATTCGTGTCAGAAATTGCCAGCTCTAAGTGAGAGAGAGAAACTAGGGCAAATATAACATATATATTGTCCCTATATCATGAAAATACATTAAAGGGGAAAAAGATCTTTCTACTATCTTAAAAGGGGTAATAATGGCATTTCAGAAGCCATGTGAGGTGCACATGACCAACTAACGTCCTTTTCTAACGGATAAGTAATGACAAGGAGTAATTGACCCACTTTCAAATCTTTTGAGGACATTTTTGCCCAAAATAAAAATTAGGGATAGGGGTGTTTTATGCCTTTTACCCTTATTTTAAATTTGATCAAATACTCCCAGTTATGTGAAATGACCAAATTAGCTTCACTTAAAAATTTTAAAAGACCAAAATGTCTTTGTTTCCTACATCTACCATCATTCCATACCTAAAACACAAATCTTAAATTGCACTTCCATTTTCCTACATCCACACCATGAAAATCTTTTAAATTCAAGTCTCTCTAATCCATTTACTCCAAAACCCAAATCTCTTCCATTTTAAACAAACCAAATTTCAATTGAAATTCCAATTTTATCCATCAAGTAATTCACTCACTTATTAGTCTCTCTCTCCAATCTCTCTTAAATTAGGTTGGATTGGGTTGAAATCTTTTAAATGCAAGTCTCTCTCTACCTAAAAAACAAACCCACTTTCTCTCACCCATTCACTTCCATTTTCCTACATCCACACCATGAAAATCCTTTAAATTCAAGTCTCTCTCTAATCTCTCTGAAATTTGGGTTGAAATTGCTATTTAAATTGAAATTAGGTTTGTGATAAAGGGAAGGAATTAGAGTTTTGGAGTAAATGGGTGATAGAAAAGTAGGGTTGTGATAAATGGAAGGAATTATAGTTTAAGTGAGTTGAAATTGAGATTTAAATTGAAAGTGAGTTTGTGATAAATAGAAGGAATTATAGTTAAAATTGGGATTTATATTGAAAGTGAGTTTGTGATAAATGGAAGGAATTAGAGTTTAATTGGATTGAAATTGAAATAATGAAAAGAATTAGAGTTCTCGAGAATATTTTCGTAATCTTATAAAGGGCATGAGAATATTTGATTAAATTAAAAAATTCCATTTTTAAAATTTTTTTTTCTTTTTCGAAAGAGTAGATTGAAGCAAAACAGTAGCTTCTAAAATCGATTTTTTTTTATTATTTTTTTAAAACAACTAGTAGAAGAATTAAATCAACTTCAATTTAATTAGTTTCTTGTTGCGATTCCCCGGCAGCAACGCCAAAAACTTGGTGTGTTTTAAAATATTACTCGCAAGTGCACGAATCAATTGTAGTTTAGGTTATGCAAGAACGAGGTCGAACCCAAGGGAATGCTTTAAAGAGAACTTAATTAAACTCAAATTAATCTAAAACTAACCTAGTTTCTCAAAGTTTGTTTGTTGAAGTGATTTTTATACTAAACATGCAATATCGAAATACAAATAATTAAAGCGAGAATAATAGGGAGAAAATACTAAGGTATCGGAATCCACCACCACTAATCCATAAACTTCTAATTATTCTTTTATCAATTCCAATTTTAGAGTAGTAATTTAGAAATCAATCTTATTACTTTCTCAAGATTTAACAATAACGCGCTAATGAAATATATTTTCAAGAAATAGATTTTCTTTCGCTTTAAAGTGTAAAATTCTAAGCATCCTATGTATGCAATTTAATGGATCATATAAGATCAAAGATTTTTACTTATAAACTCATCAAATCCAAGATTGATTAATTGTGATAAGAATTCTTAACTATTTTAAATACATGATATTTATAGTGAAAGGAATTTAAAACAATTAATACTATGAAGCGAAAATCATAAGCATTTAAACCATACACATGGAAATTGATAAAAGAGTAAGAGTAATTTATTTCATAAATGGTGGTTTCATCATCAACCTTAGTTGAGGATTTAGTTACACATGCTTAAAAAGAAAATAATAAAGTAAGAACAATAAAACCCGGAATTGAAGATAAATTCTTCTCTTCTTTGGTGTCCTTCTTGCTCTCCTCCTTATTCTTCCTCTTCTTCCTCCCTTTCTTCTTCAAGATGTATCCATATTTATAGAGAAATATTAGAATCAAATTACAACTTATAAAGATAAATCAAATATTCTTTTCTTTTCTTTTTCATAACTTTCCATCACATTTTGTTCTTTTTCCATTTGCATTTGAATCTTCCAACTTTCATCCATGTGCATTTGATTCATTTATCACTTTATACCTATAAATGAAAGACATAAATGTAGATGTAATTTAATGACATTAAAAATGATTTATTCAACAATTTTATTATAAAAATTAAGTTTTGTGCACTTATCATTATTATACTTCTAAATTAATTAAAATAAATAGTTTTACCTACTAACAAATATACATTTGAGAATAAAATATGTATGTAAAATGAACTTATCAAATACCCCCAAACCTATATTTTGCTAGTCCTCGAGCAAAACAAAAAGAAATAAAATTCTAACTACACCATTTTCGCTGGTTGTCTCGATTACATTTAACATATGCAATAAGCCTTTGAACCCCTAGGTTTCCCCTAGTGGACGAGTTATAGTCTCGTGAGGGTTTCCAGTGATGATACCCACAAAAATCGATTCTCGTGAGGGTTGGATATACTACCCACAACTTCTCAATTTTTTATAATCACGCATTCATGCATTCACATACTCATCAACCAAGTCATGATATAATGCACAAGATATTATGGATGCAAATACTCCCATTCACTACCGAACAATAACTAATCTCGAGATTCGTGTCATGAATGGTTCCCACAAAAGTAAAAGATTTCGTTACTTTCTACTCCCAATCCAGACAACCCTTCGTGTTTTTGTGAACATTCTACTATGGTATTTCAATCTTTCTTTTTCTACAACATTGATAAAATTTTGCCAAAACATTATTCCATCCATCATTCCGCTTTTCATCCCTTTTTATCTTTCTAAGCTCCGGACTTTCCAGCGAGGATTTTTAATCCCAATCAACTGGGCCCTAACTTTTTTATTGGGATTTATGCTCATTAGTTTTCTCCCCTTTTTATGCGAACAATGATATTGGTGATACCAAGGTCCGGTTACTCAGATCGAAGAACTACTTTTTGCATTTTATTTTTCAAAATAAATTTCCAATTTTTCTCCATTTCAACTCCCCATCTCCCATTTTTTGTGGCAAAATTAATTTTTCAACTACATAGTCAAAGATCAATTGTTTTTTCCATAGTGAATGCGTGTTTGTGCTTATAGGTCAAAGTCGTCCTTTTCGGTTTCAATTTTACTAATCTATTCACCCATGTAAAACCATATCACTTCACTTAGCTCGATCTAATCATTACTCTCATGAATGGGAATATCGCATCACATACTACTCACACATCATAAACACAAACTCAATCAACTTATAATGCAAATCATTCATGCGTGAAAACAAATTTTTTTTTTTTCTGAAAAATTTCCATTTTTTTTTTCAAAATTAATGAATTACAAAACAACAAATTAGACACCATACCCCCAAACCTAAACTCAACATTGTCCCTAATGTTGGACAAACTCACACTTTGTAAACAAAAAGACAAGAGTGAAAAGGTATCACCTGACTCATGATAGGTTGATCTGGTCAAACTTGCTATCAAACAACAATGAGTTGTTAGAATTCAAAACAAAAATTAAAAATAAAGTAAAAAAAATCCTCAAATAGATATGTACAACAAGACCACATAGGTCAATCCTGATAAACGGGATCACTCAGAAAGATCTCCTCATTTTCTTGAGAAAGTAACTCTAAAAATGGTTTCAAACGCTGACCATTAACTTTGAACACATCACCATTTTTTGGATTTTCAATCTCAATGGCTCCATATGGATGAACAAATCGAACAATAAATGGACCAGACCATCGAGATCTCAACTTTCCTGGAAACAAATGCAACCGAGAATTATAAAGCAAGACTTTTTGACCAGGTGTTAAAGTTTTCCTAAGAATACTTTTGTCATACCTTATTTTCATTTGCTCTTTATAGATTTTTGTACTCTGGTAAGCATCATTTCTAATTTACTCCAACTCATTCAATTGAAGCTTCCTATGGACTCCTGCTTTGTCAAGGTTAAAGTTGAGTTGTTTTATAGCCCAAAAGGGTCTATGCTCTAACTCAACTGGGAGATGACAAGCTTTACCATACACCATTCGGTAAGGAGACATTCCAATGGGGTTCTTAAATGCAGTACGGTATGCCCACAGTGCATCACTAAGTCTCAAGGACCAGTCTTTCCTATTTGGGTTAACCGTTTTCTCCAAAATGTGTTTAATCTCTCTATTGGATAACTCAACTTGACTGCTAGTCTGGGGATGATAAGCGAGTGCAATTTTGTGGGTTACACAATATTTTCTCATTAATGCTTCGAAAACCTTATTGCAAAAATGTTTCCCCCCATCACTAATAATAGCACGGGGTGTACCAAAACGTGAAAAGATATTATCTTTCAAAAACTTGACCACCACCCTGTGATCATTAGTCTTACATGAAATTGCCTCAATCCATTTAGACACATAATCAACTGCGACAAGGATGTACAAATTGCCAAATGAATTAGGAAATGGTCCCATGAAATCAATGCCCCAAACATAAAAAACTTCAATAATCAGAATTGGGTTTAAAGGCATCATATTTCGATGTGAAATACTCCCTAACTTTTGACATCGCTCGCATGCTAAGCAATAAGAATGACAATCTTTAAAGATTGAGGGCCAGTAAAATCCAGATTGCAATATCTTTGCAGCGGTTCTCTTTGAACTAAAATGACCTCCACATGCATGATCATGACAAAAGGAGATTACACTAGTTTGGTCACAATTAGGGACACATCTTCGAATAATCTGATCAGGACAATACTTGAATAAGTACGAATCATCCCAAAAGAAGTGACGGGACTCAGATAAGAATTTGGATTTATCTTGCTTAGTCCAATGTGAAGGCATTTGACTTGTGACAAGATAAATCACAATGTCGGCAAACCAAGGTGACTCAGATACAACAAAGAGTTGTTTATCAGGGAAAGACTCAAGAATAGGCATGGAGTCTGAGGATGTCTCAAGAATGAGCTTAGACAAATGATCAACTACTACATTTTCAGACCCCTTCTTATCTCAAATTTCTAGATCAAAATCTTGTAGCAATAGGATCCATCGAATTAAACGCGGCTTAACATCTTTTTTAGAGAAGAGATACCTAAGTGCAACATGATCTGAGAAAATGAGGACTTTAGACCCTAACAGATATGACCTAAACTTGTCTAATGCAAACACAACTGCTAACAATTTTTTTTCAGTGGTAGAGTAATTCAGTTGTGCATCATTTAATGTCTTACTTGCATAATAGATCATAAGGTAGCCTATTCACACGTTGCCCTAACACAGCTCCAACTGCATAATCAGATGCATCGCACATAATCTCAAAAGGCGCATCCCAACTCGGTGGCTTCATGATAGGTGTTGTGGTCAACAATGTTTTGAGTTTCTCAAAGGCTTTCAGGCATTCGTCATCAAAGACAAAAGCAACATCTTTAGCAAGTAAATTGCAAAGTGGTCTGGAAATACTACTAAAGTTTTTAATGAATCGACGATAAAATCCCGCATGACCTAAGAATGACCTAATATCTTTGACCGTACGTGGTGGTGGAAGATTGGAAATCATATCAACCTTAGCTTTGTCAACCTCTATACCATTCTTTGAAATAACATGCCCCAAGACAATTCCCTTTTTCACCATAAAATGACATTTCTCTCAATTTAAGACCAGATTTTTCTCCTCACAACGTGTAAGCACGAGTTTTAAATGAATGAGGCATTCATCAAATGATGAGCCAAACACGGAGAAGTCATCCATAAACACCTCAAGAAAATGTTTTACCATATTAGAAAATATGCTGAGCATACACCGCTAAAAAGTAGCAGGTGCATTGCATAATCCAAATGGCATACATCTATAGGCAAATGTTCCAAAAGGACAAGTGAATGTGGTTTTTTCCTGATCCTCAGGTGCAATAGGATTTTTTGGTTATATCCAGAATAACCATCTAGGAAACAGTAGTACTCATGACCGGCTAATCTCTCAAGCATCTGATCGATAAAAGGAAATGGAAAATGATCTTTCCTAGTGACAGAGTTCAACTTCTTATAATCAATGCACACTCGCCATCCAGTGGTCATTCGGGTCGGTACTAACTCATTGGCATCATTTGTGACTACCGTGATACCTGATTTCTTAGGCACGACCTGAACAGGACTTACCCAAGAACTATCTGAAATAGGATATATGATCCCCACATCTAACAACTTCAAGACTTCTACCCTAACGACCTCTTTCATGTTAGGGTTAAGTCGTCTTTGCATTTCTCGCGAAGTTTTAGCATTTTCCTCAAGATGGATACGATGCATGCACACAGATGGAGATATGCCCTTAATGTCTGCTATAGTCCACCCAATAGCCGATTTATGCTCTCTAAGGACATTTAAGAGTTTTTCCTCATGTTTTTTATTTAACTCAGAAACAATGATGACAGGAAGACTCTCATCTGGACATAAGTAGGCATACTTCAGTTCAGAAGGTAAAACTTTCAGATCCAATTTTTGAGGTACCTCAACAGATGAGACATGTTTAGATTCAATTGATGAAAGGGGCTCTACCTTAGCTTTCCAATTCCTAATGTCCATAAAAGGGACAAAATCTAACAAGGTATTCACTTCTTCACAAGCACTATCCAAATCAAAATCATACCCAAAGTGATTTAGACATGCCTCTAAAGGATCATCAAAACTTGAATGTTCAAAAATCTCTTATACTAGACTTTCTATTAGATTCACATCACTCATATCCTTAGATTCTGATGGTTGTCGGCTCACATTAAAAACATTAAGCTCAACAGACATGTTTCCAAATGAAAGTTTTAGGACACCATTCCTACAATTGATTAAAGCATTTGAAGTGGCTAGGAATGGTCGACCAAGGATAACAAGAATTTGGCTATTGGGATTAGCCACAGGTTGAGTGTCTAAGACTATGAAGTCTACTGGAAAGAAGAATTTGTCAACCTGAATTAACACATCCTCAATGATACCACGATGTACCTTGACTGAACGATCTGCCAACTGTAGCACTACCTTTGTGAGTTTCAAATCACCAAGATCAAGTTGCTCATACACAGAGTATGGCAACAGATTTACACTCGCACCCAAATCAAGCAAAGCTTGCTCAATTATCTAGTTACCTATTGTACATGAGATTGTAGGACAACCAGGATCCTTGAATTTAGGTGGTGTGCGGTGTTGGATAATTGAGCTTACTTGCTCTGTAAGGAAGGCTTTTTTATACACATTCAATCCACGTTTAACCGTACACAAATCTTTCAAAAACTTAGCATAAGAGGGGGCCTGTTGAATTGCATCGAGAAATGGAATATTGATTTTGACTTGTTTGAATATTTCCATAATCTCTTTATAATGATGCCCCTTATTAGGATTTTGAAGTCTTTGAGGAAATGGTGCAGTAGGAACAAAGTTCCTAACTGAAGGTTCTACTAGAGAATTGCGGACAAGATCGGGAATGGTGCACTAGGAAGACTCCATGACTCAACAAATACACTACCAAAACAAGTATTTTCTTTATCTGAAATTTAATTCAAGGGTAGTAATTTCTATTTTTTTTTTTTTAATTTCCTATATGAGAGATTATTAGGACTAATTCCAAAATAATCTTCACCTAGTTAGACAGCTCCTACTCCCTTTCAAAGAAAACTAGTGGATGACCAGTTAAGGACCATCAAACTAACAACGAAGTAGTTCCCAGGAAAGTGTGGCGAGACACTAGGCCTGCTTAATGTCGCGTTAGCCACACTCCTAGACAGAACAGTCCTACCGTTTATCAATTTGATAGTGACTCACTAAAGTTACCAAAACTTTAACAATGTCCAAGAGGATCCTATGAGCTATATGAAAACCTATTGGCCAACGTCTACTTGATTTTAAATTAAACTAAATTTAGCCAAGGTTATACAAATGCAATGAGATTTTTAACCTAATGGACAATAAATTGGTGATGAAATCCAATCCTTATCTTGTTAAAGGGTTAATGCCCTTACTAAAATATTTATGCAAAATGCTAAATTAAAAATGCACATACAAGCAAGTCAACAAAAATAAAAGTAAAAGGGAATGAGTGTGTGAACTTTTTTATTTATTTTTTATTTTTTATATAAATAAATAAATAAAGAAATAAACGAGATAAAATAAAATAAATAACAAAAATAAATTTGAAGAAAGTGTGTACCTAAAGGTTATTTCTAGTGTTATTATATCCTAAAGGTAGCATGCAAAATTTCACCTATATAAAAACTATGTTCACCTAATCTAAAAAAAATATAATAATACTATTTACTAAAGATAGGGGTAGTTACCTGGATTCCGCAGTAATGCTATTGAAGATGACACAAAGAAATCCCGATATAAGCTTACTCAAGGCGATCTCCAAAGAAAATGAAATACTACCTACAAAATTAAAAAATATCAATTACTTAATTAAAATAAAACAAATAATAAAACAAAAAAAATAAAAATAATAAACAAGCACTAATTCTAAACTTAAGCTAAGAATAAAGAAAATAACTAAACTAAAAAATAAATAAAAGAAATAAAATTTGCTACAGTAGCCGAGTTGCTACAGTAATTTTCAAATTTTTTTTTTAATTTGTTATCACTAATAAAAAAAAACAATCTCTAAATTCAAAAGTGAAGAAACACTACCTTACTACAGTACTCTCAGAATTAGAAAGACAAATTTTTTTTTTCTTTCCTAAACAAAACAGTAGCTTATAAAAAAATTTATAATTTTTTTTTTTAACTTTGCTATAGTAGCCGAAATGCTACAGTAGTTTTTGAATTTTTTTTTTTTAAACAGTAGCTTATCACATCAAATTTTTTATTTTTATTTTTTATTATTGGGTCCCTAATGAGATGCTGGGATTTAAGGAGAGATTCTAAAAATTGTTGTTACAACTTACAACAATTCCAAAGCTATTAAACTACTGGAACTGTTAAAACAACATAAGTTGATGCAAATTTTTATTTATTTTTTTTAAATTTTTATTTTTCCGAAAGAGTAGATTGAAGCAAAACAGTAGCTTCTAAAATCGATTTTTTTTTAAACAACTAGTAGAAGAATTAAATCAACTTCAATTTAATTAGTTTCTTGTTGCGATTCCCCGACAACGGTGCCAAAAACTTGGTGTGTTTTAAAATATTACTCGCAAGTGCACGAATCAATTGTAGTTTAGGTTATGCAAGAACGAGGTCGAACCCAAGGGAATGCTTTAAAGAGAACTTAATTAAACTCAAATTAATCTAAAACTAACCTAGTTTCTCAAAGTTTGTTTGTTGAAGTGATTTTTATACTAAACATGCAATATCGAAATACAAATAATTAAAGCGAGAATAATAGGGAGAAAATACTAAGGTATCGGAATCCACCACCACTAATCCATAAACTTCTAATTATTCTTTTATCAATTCCAATTTTAGAGTAGTAATTTAGAAATCAATCTTATTACTTTCTCAAGATTTAACAATAACGCGCTAATGAAATATATTTTCAAGAAATAGATTTTCTTTCGCTTTAAAGTGTAAAATTCTAAGCATCCTATGTATGCAATTTAATGGATCATATAAGATCAAAGATTTTTACTTATAAACTCATCAAATCCAAGATTGATTAATTGTGATAAGAATTCTTAACTATTTTAAATACATGATATTTATAGTGAAAGGAATTTAAAACAATTAATACTATGAAGCGAAAATCATAAGCATTTAAACCATACACATGGAAATTGATAAAAGAGTAAGAGTAATTTATTTCATAAATGGTGGTTTCATCATCAACCTTAGTTGAGGATTTAGTTACACATGCTTAAAAAGAAAATAATAAAGTAAGAACAATAAAACCCGGAATTGAAGATAAATTCTTCTCTTCTTTGGTGTCCTTCTTGCTCTCCTCCTTCTTCTTCCTCTTCTTCCTCCCTTTCTTCTTCAAGATGTATCCATATTTATAGAGAAATATTGGAATAAAATTACAACTTGTAAAGATAAATCAAATATTCTTTTCTTTTTTTTTCATAACTTTCCATCACATTTTGTTCTTTTTTTCCATGTGCATTTGAATCTTCCAACTTTCATCCATGTGCATTTGATTCATCCAACTTTCATCCATGTGCATTTGATTCATTTATCACTTTACACCTATAAATGAAAGACATAAATGTAGATGTAATTTAATGACATTGAAAATGATTTATTCAACAATTTTATTATAAAAATTAAGTTTTGTGCACTTATCATTATTATACTTCTAAATTAATTAAAATAAATAGTTTTACCTATTAACAAATATACATTTGGGAATAAAATATGTATGTAAAATGGACTTATCAGTTATATGTAAATTTATGAAGCACAGAGACTTCGTCTCATCCTACTGTAGTCAGGTCGAACATACGTGTTCATGTTGGATATTTCGACTGTTTCCTCTTGAATCGGCAAAGACAACCGATTATGAAATTTGATGAGCGGGCGTGCCAAGAATCTTAACCTAGATTCCAAAGGGATCGGAGCAAAAAAAGTCTCCTTTCGATTTGAGTTCACAGGGGATACGTGAAAGGGGGAACACCAAACTTTCACATTGAGCTATTTTCTATACTTCAATAAAGAGGACTTGTAACGGTTACCTTTTGCAAAGTTGGATAAATGTCTTTATTTAAAGATTACAAAAATAACAATCCCCGTGAAAGTTTGTAAAGAAGAAACAAACCCTATTTAAGTTTAAAATTTAAAGACAATAATAATTTATTTTTAAATTATAACAAAATCATCAACTGTTTCTTTGTATCATTAGCCGATTAATGTAAGGTTTCTTCCCCCTTTAAATTCCAATTATGAGTGAAACTCTCTTGGTCCATATCTTTGTAGTGACTCTTGGACTCAATCTATGAATCAATTATCATATGACCACATTTCTTTAAATTCAAATGATAGACTCCTCATTTGTAGCATGCCTATCCAATGAAGATATAACAATATGCACAAACAAGTTTTTTCACGTCACCTATTTGAGCCATACCACCTCAGTTACCCAATTATCCTTGGACCCACTTACTACATCACATGTCAAGTTAGGGTGTCAACACGGACACACCTCAAACACGTGTCCGACGCGTGTCAGTCACGTCTAAAACTGTGTTAAACTGTTTTAACACTTAAATATTTTAGGACACTTTATGGACACATTTATAATACTTCAATAAACACATCTTGATAGTTCAGTGACAAGTTTTGGACACTTTGATGACACGCCATGGTAAATTTTAATTAAAAATATATTATGAACTAAGTAAAATATAGAATAAAACTTAAGAAAAAGAATAAAATAAATACTTTAAGATCTAAATGAATAATATTTTATAGTTATATGGATACAATAGTTAAGTTTAATTTATATTAAATATAAATAAATTTTATTTTTGTTTTTTGACATTTCCATGTCGTGTCCTGTCCTAATTCTTTAAGATTTGTTGTGTTGTAGTATCATGTTATGTTCCATATCCGTGTTTCACAAATGTAAAGTGTCTTCTTTCCTCTCATTGCAACATGACTCACGATTGTGTTACCTTTGTTCAGTGATAAACATAAAACACAGTTTGTGCACCTATAAAATAAAAATCCTTCCCGCCCTATATATATATGAAATTAAATTCATTTTGTTACCATAACAATTTGTTGGGATTAAGCGGTCCAAAAATGAAATAAGAATGCAAGAAAAGGTACGACACTAAATATATACGTGGTTCGGTTCAATTTGAGACCCACGTCCACGGGAGAAAAAGTTTCACTATTGATTAAAAAGAAACAATGATTGAGGAGATACAACTTCACTCGACTCATTTTCTCTTTGCCTATTCTTCTGCAAATGGGTTTTGCAGGCTCACTCTTTTTCTGTCACTGTATTACTTGTTTGATGCTTGGTATGATTTGCTTCTTCAGATACAAGCCTGTATATAGGCTATAGCTTCACCCACCTATGAAGCTATTGAATTCATGGAATTCAATTCTCAGCAAAAAAGGTGAGCACCGACTATCCAATCCATCTACCACTTTTATTAGGCGGGACCTTATTGTTATTATTCTAATAATCTTCCCCTTCCGCCAATAGAAGGATATTGTAGCATGACTCCTCAATTGGAATCCATCCCAGCGACCTTTGCACATAGCTTATGTTTGTCTCTGGGAATAACCTTGGTCAACATGTCAACAATGTTTTTGTCGGTGTGAATCTTATTTAGCATCATTTGTTGCTTGTCGATTACCTTGCGAAACCAATGATACCTGATATCAATGTGTTTGGTGCGAGAATGGTACACTGCGTTCTTGCTGAGGTCAATGGAACTTTGACTATCACAATTCAACACAAATTCTATTTACTTCAAACCAAGCTCTTGAATGAATCGCTTCATCCATAACATCTCTTTCCCAGCTTCAGTGGCTGCAATATATTTCGCCTCAGTCGTAGACAAGGTAACACATTTTTGCAGTTTGAACTACCAAGATACAGTTCCCCCTGCAAAAGTAAATAGATATCCAGATGTTGATTTTCTGCCATCAAGATCTCTTGCCATTTTAGCATCTGTATAGCCTTCAAGAATTGGTTTTGATCCTCCAAAACTTAGACACAACTTTGAGCTTCCTCGTAAATATCTGAAGATCCACTTAACACCTTCCCAATTTTTTTCGGGATATGAGAGAAATCTGATTACTACACCAACAACATGAGCGATGTCTAGTCGTGTACAGACCATTGCGTACATGAGACTTCCAACTGCGGTTGAGTATGGGATAGTCGTTGTTGTGAAATTTAGAGTAACCCAAAAGATAGATTAACCCAAACCAAATTTTACTCGCAAGTATACGAATTATAGTAGTAAATAGTACAAGTATTGCGAGGTCATTCCCACGAGGATTGATTAGAGAAATTAAATCTAAAAATTACTATCTAACTAATTCAACCAAATATTGATGATTTTGATAAAAGGATAATTGTAAAAGAGATGAAAAAACAATGATAAAGAAAATACCAAGGCTTTGATTCCACCACTAATCAATACAATTCCAATTTTCAATTGAAGTTATTAAATAGCCAAATAATCTTCACACATCCAATAAAAAATAATTATAATCAAATATATGGATGGCCTATCCGGGTTAGGGCATAGGTTCAATTAAATATTTATTATCTTTGATCATGAATAATAAACAAATAATTGAAAGAATAACATAAATCACAACTAACTATCCATGGTCAGGCATAAATAATTATGATTTACTTTCTTATTCTTAAATCGTCAAATAAGATTACATGTTCATGGTCAGACACAAGTAACCTATATGCTAAACTTCCAATAAATTCAATTAAAGTCTTGGTTAAAGCACATAAAATTGAAAGTATAGGAAAACATTAAAATAATAAGAAGAAGAATTTAAATGAAAGATTGAACTAGTTATTTCAATTGAAATAATAGAATTATAAATGAAAAGGGTTTCCTCTCAGCCCTGGCCGAGAGAATTAGTTACACATGAAGAAAAAAAATAATAAAACAACAACCAAACCGAAATTGAAGATGGAAGAACGCATTTGCTTTCTCCGTGGATTGCACCAGTCTTCTCTTCTTTTCCTTAGCTCTTGATGATCCTTTGTGCATCCATATATGCCCTATTTATAGGGATCCTCAAGGTTTCATCTAGGAAAGTAAATAAGAGAATACAATATTCCCATATTTCTTTTCCTAATTGGTGATATCTTGCAGTCCGCTTTTGACCAATTTGGAGAGTAAATTTGGAAGATATTGGTGAGATACTCTTTTCTTGTTAATCAAGTCCTCTTCCCACAGCCCTTGATTTCATTCCATTCTAATCGTTCCTTCAAAATATGTGATTATATTACCAAGTTGATGCTGATTTTCGCACAAAATAGTATGCCAGATTTAAAATGTCTTTTTCGCCCTCTAAACTTCAGAATTAGGGTTTCTATGTGAAATACCAATATTCTTTAAATTGAATCAGCTTTCTAGGAACACTGGGCTCACACAAATCCGAACAACGGGCTGAAATATATGGCCCAGATACTAAGACGTGGTCTAAACAGATTTTGGGCTTGTTTAGATGGATTTAACCCATTTGTACCATAAATCACCAATAACCTATAAAAATATAAAAACACAAATATTAATTAAAATAATTTAAAATAAATGACTAAAAAATATATTTTTGGAGGTTAATCGTGTATGAATTATGCACTTATCAGTCGTCATTGATTTCTCTTCCTCCGATGTTGTTGGACATGATTGTTTACTGAGCTTAAAGTGATTGGCTAAGGGAGTGCTAACTGGTTTAACATGCTTCATGTTGAATCTTTACAGAACCTTTTCAATATATCTTTCTTGAGATAGCCAAAGTCTGTGATTCTGTCTAGGGGTGAGCATGGACCGGATTGGAGTCAATCCAATCCGCTAATACCGGATTCACCATTTATGAATCCAGTCCAATCCATTTGCCCAACGGATCCAATCCAAACCGGACCGCGATGAGCCGGATTGGTTCGGATCGGATTCACGGATCGAAAGTTTAAAAAAATAAAGATAGTAAGAGAAGAAATAAAGATCTATTAGTGGGTCTATTACATTTATTTTCTTATTAGTGCCATATTGTTAACTGCTAGTTACTGCCTGCACATTTTCAAGTAAATTGACATACTTTGTATCATATATACACACAGACAGGAAAAAAAATTAAAAGTCCCCAAATTGAGTATTTTAGGAAACATTACCTCCAAATGAAAATGAGATTTTAGATGGTAAACACATAAATTCACACACATAGATATATATATTTCAAAATCAACGTACAAAAAAAGAAAGAATCCCATAGCATATGGTATTTTAGAATCTGCAACTTCCAATTGAGAATGAGTTGTTACATATTACACAAACATATACATATAATATTCACATGATATAGACAACTTCTAGTTTTATAAGTCGAATATCCAATTAAACAATTACACTATCGTAAAATTCATAACCCAAAATTTAACAAGTATAATTCCAAACGAAAACAACAACACGGCAAACAACAACAGATAACCCTAATTCTAAACTTTGTTTGGTTGCTAAGAAAAAGAACAGAGAACCAAACAGAGTCCAATTCCCCGTACCAGAAAAAAGTCCATTCGCAGTTAATTCAGAATTTTAACAGGACTAAAAGCCAATAGAATCTGGAACACATCATATAGACCCTTTTAAAATTACAGAAATTAAACTTTAAAATTAGCATAAAAGAAATATTACCACTGTAGAAGGGGACGAGTAAGTCGTCGCTGGAGGTAAGAGAATAAACCAGAGCGGGTGAAAATTGGTGAAAAAAGAGAAGTAGTGAGAATTGGCGTGAGAGGGATGGGTGTCTCATTCGTGAGAGAGAAGGAGACGTGAGATATGGAGGCGCTAAGTTTCTAACCTAGTGAAGACCTCTTAGGGCTTTTAGCAGCCGTTGGATGAACAATCTGATGGCTGTTATAAATTATCCTCATATTATTTTAAAAAATATAATTTAATTAATTACCCTTTTCAATTAAATTACCCTCAATTTAATTTTTTTTATATATATATACTAATTTAAATCAATTATCTTAAAATTAAAAAATTAAAATTAAAGTAATAAGTGTTGTTGTTTAAACTTTAAAATTATTTTTAAAATAAAATAGTAAAAACTTTTAACTATATCTTTCATATACCGTAATATTTAAACAAAATAAGAAAATTAATTTAATTAATTACCCTTTTCAATTAAATTACCCTCAATTTTAAAATATATATATACTAATTTAAATCAATTGTCTTAAAATTAAAAATTAAAAATAAAGTAATAAGTGTTGTTGTTTAAACTTTAAAATTATTTTAAAAATAAAATAGTAAAAACTTTTAACTATATCTTTCATATACCGTAATATTTAAACAAAATAAGAAAAATATATAAACTTTAGAATTATTTAAAAAAATTAAACTATATATTTAAACTATACAAAAACTATGTGTTTTAAAAAAATTAAGTTATTTAAACTTTAAAATTATTTTAAAAATAAAATAGTGAAAACTTTTAACTATATATTTCATTTGAGGGTTTAGAGTTTAGGGTATACGGTTTACGGTTTAGGGTTACTATATCTTCGGCTCCCAATCTTGATAAATTATCTTTTTTATTAATTCTAGTTTAATTTATTCATTTATTTAGTTCAAGACACTTATACACACAACAAGCTCAACTTACTTAGCCATTGAAATATACATAACTTAAAATTTTGACTTATATTGAAACCTTGCATGAAAAATATTTCACACCACAATAATATTTTAGTAATAATTATAAAATATCATTTTTTGGGGGTATTCACTCATTTTCTTTTATAATTGTTATATACACTTTCTTTTAAAGAAAATACTTGCATTGAAATAATAAAATGTATTAATGTACTTTAATGATATTTTTTGGATTTTGTTATTAAAGTCTTAATAGATTAAAACTTAATTGTAATTTTTCAAATAGAATAAATGTATAAGAATATTTTAGAGGTCCTTTATAATGGTAAATAACTAATAGAAAGTCTTCCTTTCTATTTTTTCTGAAAATTGTAATAGTGGCGAATGTTTTAATGTATGAAAATATTATAAATGACTTACAGTTTTACAATAGTATGTATAGATATGGATAATTATTTGTATATAATAAGATATTATGATTTATTTTTGAATAGTATATTGCTGATTTAAGATATTATAATTTAATTTAAAATAATATATTATGTGATATATGATTAATATTATATATTGAAATATATATGAACAATACCGGATTGGATCGGATTAACCGGATTATTAAAAATACAATCCAGGACCGATCCGTAAAATACCGGATTGGATGTTTTTGAATCCATGTTCAATCCAATCCATAAAAAATCCAATCCAAAATATCCGGATCGGATTTGACGGATTGGACATACGAATTTGTGAATTTTTGCTCACCCCTAATTCTATCTGTCTCGAGAGATCTGCATGCCGATAATCTGCTTTGTCGTTCCCAAGTCTTTCATGGCAAAGGACTTGCTTAATTCATTCTTTAGTTTTCTAATCTTGATAATGTCATGACCAACAATTAACATGACATCGACATATAGCAAGAGAATAATGAAATCACCATCTAAAAATTTGTTGATGAACACGCAATGATCTGCAGTGGTTCTGTTGTACCCATGTTGGTCCATGAATGAGTTTAACTTCTTGTACCATTGTCTTGGTGCTTGCTTAAGCCAATAGAGACTCTTCTTCAATCGGCACACAAGATTTTATTTTCCCCTGGTTCTAAATCCTTTAGGCTGCTCCATGTAGATTTCTTCATCTAGATCACCGTGTAGGAATGCAGTCTTTACGTTAAGATTTTCAATCTCCAGGTTCAAGCTAGTTGTTAGGCCAAGAATAACTCGGATGGATGACATTTTCACCACAAGAGCAAATACTTTTTCATTGATTTCATACATGAGACTTCCAACTGCGGTTGAGTATGGGATAGTCGTCATTGATTTCTCTTCCTCCGGTGTTGTTGGACATGATTGTTTATTGAGCTTAAAGTGATTGGTCAAGGGAGTACTAACTGGTTTAACATGTTTCATGTTAATACATAGACCTCTATATAGAACAACATTATAGACGGCTGGAAGTTTTTTTTTCAAAAGTATCAGGCGTAGGTCTCACGAGAAGCATGTTTTTGGTTTATAAGTGTGGAAGGGGTCAAAACTAGCTTGGTTTGGGAAGTGATAACTTGCTAAATGGTACATACAAAAAGATCTCTGCATTGAAGAAGTATTGCAACCCTAGGGCTAGTCAATCTCAGATTATTACAAACAAATTTGGGTGGGACATATAAATTTTAGAAAATTGTGACAAAATTAAAACAACCAATAAATCGAGAAATGCAAAAATACTAAGGAAAAACATATAAAGGAGACCAAAACAGACCATGTTGATTGACTTAAATGAACTTTTACTAGTTAAAAGTTAGTATTTAACTGAAGTATGAATATGCCACATACAACCTATTAATAATGTCAAACCGAAAGGTAACATTGATGACCAATGGAAACGCTACAAAAGTTTGAGATGTTGAACTCCTATAAAGCTAAAAAATCAACATATCTCGATATAGGTAAGATTAATTCTGAGATTACTTAAACTGCACATCTGCCCTGAAAGTTTCAGGGTTCAATAGATAATAAAAAGAGGATATACTAGAGATCGTTAAAAAGTACGTGAAAGTGTGAAAGAAAAGGTAAATATTACTGATAATGTGATGATAAGGTCATCTTCTCCTGTGTGAATGTGAATGTCAAAATAGGGTCTTCTTCATACATGGTGAATTCAATTTCTCGCTCTCCCTCTCTGTAATTTATGCTATGTAATAATTGATTTAGCTGTTTTTTAGATTTCTTATTCATTTGTTACATGGAGTATTTGTAGGTTGATTGTAGAAGATAGTGGCAAATCATAGAGATGAGAGTGAAAGTAGTAGCAAAAGAATGCTAATGCTAAGCACGAGCTGTTGGCTGACTATGAGACACTCTTTTAATGCACATATCAAATCAACACGAGGATCGAAATGCATTTAACATGTCTATAGAAGGAGGAACCGGGCAAGGTGATGAGCGTGAAAAAGCATTGTCCAAACAAGACAATGTTTTGAAATAAGGTATTGATATTATGCGAGGGGCTTATCGAATATTATCACGAACACTCTTTTTGTCGTGATTATGTATAAATATCGTGACGCATGATTTTTTTTGTGTAACAAGTCTTGCATTTAATTTATTCGAGAAAAATATTAAATTAATTTTTTTTCACAATACATAACATGGATTGTGAAAGTTAATTTGAATGTCTTCTATTTATGTTTCGTATCATTTGTTTGATTTTGTTATTTACATAGTACACTTCTTGTTGTAAAATGATAGCATTGTTTGTGATTGGTGTGGACCCTATGGTAGTGGGATTGATAGTAACAAGGAAGAGTTTTGGAAATTGGTTCCAATAGGGGAGTTGAAAAAAATTGTTGAGTTGTTAGCAACTTTGCTATGCGGATATACCAAATCAGCTGCCCGCCTAATGAAGAAATGTGCATTTGGTGTAAAGCTAAACCAAACTAGTTTTTTTCAATACTTCAAATTCCACTATAAATCCATGAGGCGCATGTAAAATGATTCCGACACCCGATCCCACGAATCATATAAGACTCGGACTGGATAATGCACAATCCACTAACCCATTCAATCTAATAGAGATGATTTTCCAAGATGAGTGCATTCCTTGATAGATTGGATGTTAACTTTTGACATTACCACCTACTTATTAGAGGTGGATTTTGGGAGTTTAATATCAGTGAAGCTCCAAACATGTCATAAAAATTATAAGGAAAATGAGAGGTAAAATACGAATACTCAGACCAGTGGGTTGAAACAAACCAATCCTATCTTGCAACAAATAGGGGAAATATTAGAAGTGACCAAAACATGGGGGTTCAGAATTTATAAAGGACAGCATCCCTTAAAATTAAATACATGGGAAAGGCAATATAACACTCATCAAAAGTAGATTAGGAATTTAGGACAATACCAAACCGTTAGCCCAGTTGATAATATATTCACAAATATTAAGCAGCCAAATAGATTTACGATTTCACAATAAAACTACTGTGCAGCCAGTATATCCTCAACACTCCAGATGCAATCTGTTCAACAAACTACAAACTGAATTACGTATAGATCAGTAAAAACTAAATATGAGGGGTGATTCGGAAACCCCAGACACTTCTCAACGTATCAGGCTGAGCTGATGGCGCTCAATTATGGATATGAATTAGCGGAAAAGTTGGGAATAAAACGAATTGTTTCTGTAGTTGATTCCACTGAATTAGTAAAAGCATTGAATGGGTCAAGATATCCAGCTGATGACCACTTTTTTGTGAAACATGTGTGAGTAAATATGTCCTTTTTTTTTTCTTTTTTTGTTGATAATTATTAATCAGCTTGTACTCCAATACTAATTAAATTTCTTGTAGGGAGGTGAAGAAACGAATCCGTCGCTTTGAAAGCCATGAGCTTTGACCTATAAAAAGAGAGGGTAATAAAGTGGCACATTACTTGAAGGAAGTCGGATCGCAAGGGTTCCCCATAAAGGAGGAGAAATTGAAGAAATTAGTGGATGAAGACATGAAGATCGCACATGCCGGATAGTTAATGTCAACCTTCGCCGGATAGTTAAGCCTAAAAAGAAGTGATACATATTTAGTGGAAGGAAAGAAGATTGGATGTTCAGGTGTTCTAGAGGAAAATACATTTTCCTTCACCTCCCTACAAGAAATTTAATTAGTATTGGAGTACAAGTTGATCAATAATTATCAACAAAAAAGGACAAATTTACTCACACATGTTTCACAAAAAAGTAGTCATCAGCTGGATATCTTGGCCCATTCAATGCTTTTACTAATTCAGTGGAATCAACTACAGAAACAATTCATTTTATTCCCAACTTTTCCGCTAATTCATATCCATAATTGAGTGCCATCAGCTCAGCCTGATACGATGAGAAGTGTATGGGGTTGCGGGGGTTTCCGGGATCGCCCCTCATATCAAAATCTTCAAATTTTATCCGACTATTCGCACCTGTTGCTGCGATCTTTTCAAGGACAGCTCCGGAGTTGTCTCTTAAAACAAAACCAAAACCCATTAGATGAGCGCCATAAGTAGTTGTTCTATATGCTCCGTCGGAGTTCAACTGAGTTATATCATCCGGTGGCATCTCCAACCCAATTAGCTTAATTGGATGCTTGAGTAAGGGAAACGGAGGATCTTTCACTATTTGAATCGGACGGAATCTGTGGTGACAAAAACTCCTAAGTATAGCTTTCCACTGTAACTCAAATGAGGCAGATTGTAACAATCGCAGAAAATCCTCATCGCTAATATACTTCTTCCCCTTATTCAAGTTGTTCACAAATCCTTCGTCCTCCCCCATATATGTCAGAAAATTACCAGTAAAAATCAAATAAAATTTTCGAAACTTTCCATAATAGCCCTGGTGACACACTATTATTTTCCAGAAAAGTTTCCATTCCTTTACTGCATAACATACAAAATCAAAAAGATAAAATCAGAATTTAAAAAAAAAAAAAACAGACCGTTTACTTCTTCAAGACTATTAATGCTAGATTTGGATGTTCAAAAAATTGTTTCACACGTACATACTAACATTTCAATATCGCATAAAACATCATCATTTGACGTGAAACGACACATTCCCATTATAAATTAATTCACAGCACAGAAATTACCAGGTTCGCCCTCTGTCTCAGTAGAGAAGGAAATGACTGCAGAACCACTGGAAGGGATCACATCCCCACTACCACTGTAGGGGACGAGGTCCCGACTACCACTGTACGGGAAGAGGTGGTCCCACCTGCATAAACCAACTGGAATAAACAACAAAATGCACATGTTAGTTCAAAATCCACCTAAATATCACCTTCCAAAAAAAACAAAAAACAAATATATCCTAATAGGAGATAACAATCACTTCTGGAATAAAGGAAAAGGACATTATGTGGGACATTGACTTTATGAATGTGTAATGGCCATTGATCAATTTGTAATGGCCCAATTTTATGAATGTGGGAACTAAAATTCATATTTCAGGAAAAATGAGACATTATGTTTCAGTAGCCATTGCAGAAGTGAACATTGATTAAAGCCAATGCATGTTGCCCCAAAAAGAATCAGTTTAATAGAAAGACGTGATGTTGAGTAGTGTGATATCTCAATGCACTCCCATTGAGAAAGACTTGTTTCTTCTAGTATTGAAAATGTGTGTACTTGAATTTCAAGAGATCATAAAGTTTGTTGTCTCAACTCTCAAGTAATATTCAAGCTAACAACCAACAACCTTAATTTGCTTCATCAATGGAGACTATGCCTGTTATGGGGAAATAAGAATACCTATATCCCTACTTCATAATAGATAGGCAGACACAAAGTAAAGGAAGAGGATTATCATTCTAAGACTGCAGGGAGGCCCAACTCTTGTAACACCACGGCTGCTACTAATATCCTAACTTTTAAGACTCAATCAGCCAATATTCACAATGAAATCCCTAGAGGCTTGCACGATCTCTAGCCAAGCCGAGCTCCTATTGTCTCCACATTTGAATTAAAGCTCATACCAGAGCAGAAAAAACCGGAGATGCCAAGAAAATAGAGATAACATATATGAGATTCAGATGAAATCGCTTCAAGTTTTCACTAAATAAGGTCTACATGAGAGTGACAGAGTATCCACACAAACACAAACATGGATAGAAGGATTGAATTCCGGGAATGATAGATTAACCAGAAGTAATCAAAAGAACAGCAACTCACTTCCAATAAGTCAAGGAATCTTTACATGAGGGTTGACCTTCATTAGGTTTTCAACCAAATTTCATCATGTTCAACCAAGCAAATGCATGTTCCTTGCAGTGTTAAACTCATGTTGCTTTTTTTAAGTTTTTAATTTCTTGACAGGTCAAACATCTTCAATTTCATTCATCATACTTATTCATCCTTCTTATTCTTCATACAACCCTCAATTGTGCTTTCTTTAATCAACAAGAAACTAGTCCAGGAAGTGAAGCATTGTACTTGAAATTTTAAAAATATTCACAAAGAGAAAAAAGAAAAACATAAATAAGAGGAAATTCCACAATAGATATTCATAATAGTACTCGAAGTTGAACAAAATCAAGGTGGCGACTCAAACCGGCTCAGTTTTATGTGGATCAGAAAGATTACTAAAACCCCAGATGCCCGTCTCCTAACTCTTTCATATGGCCCGCTCCCTTTTTAACTGAAACAAGAATTTCGCAGGCCATTTTCTCAACCCGAGTCCCAGTAATTTTGAGGTGCCAGTGGTAAAAAACGATCTCTCAGCCTACTTTTTAAGTTACACACATTGAAATGAGTTTGGACTCAACATCTCAAATAGACTGTCCTCGCTTTTAGGAACTTGGATTGACGAGCCGAAGGCAGCCATCTTCTCTGATAAATTCTGCAGGGCCTCATGCTTATTAGCCAATTCCATCAGCTCCTTGATCCTCCTAAATGAAACATTGCTGGTCTTTTGCCCTTTCTCTACCATCTCCAAGGAACACTTCTCTGCTTCCATCAACTTCCCCATATTACAAAGCAAATCAAACAACATATCAGACACCAAAATAAAGGACCCAAAGCCCTTCTCCACCATGTCACCCCAAAGCTCAAGTGCCATCTCTACCAGCTCATGCCTACTGAACAACCTGATCAAAAACATACAAGACTGCGTGTTCGGCAAGCACCCAGTACTCTTCATCCTCTGATACAAACTCCAAGAGCTTCTCAAATCGTTCGACCAAAACAAAGACCTAAAGAACACATTGTAAGTCGTTGCATTCGGCTCCAAACCCTTAACCACCATCTCATCCATCAAATTGCAAGCAGCATCAAGCCTCTTGGCAATGCAGAAGCTCCTAATCACAGCGTTGCAACATCCGGATAACACCCATACTCCCTCATTTCCTCCAACACCTTTCTAGCTTTATCAGGCTGACCAACCAACCCCAGACCCCCCTATTAGACTAGTATACGCTATCACATCCGGTGATATATCCTCCTCCCTCATTTTGTCAAACACCTTGTAGGCATTCTCAATCTCTCTACCCTTACAGTACACATCAATCAAACAATTGTACGAAACAAGGTCCGGCTCAAAACCCATTTCCCTCATCTCCTCAAAGAACCCTTCCGCCTCCTCGGGCGACTTCCAACCCGATAACAGAATGTTTAAGATCTGTAAATTCGGGCAAAACTCCTTCTTCAAAATATGATACACATTCCTAGCATCCACCATACTCTTCTCCTGGCACAATGTCCTCAACAGGGCATTGAAACAATCAATACCCAATCGAGGAACAAGCTTCCTCAACATTTTAAACGAATCAACCGTCTGCATAACCGAACAAGCCTTAGCAGTCCTACCAAAAACTACCATAACAGTGCGTGGTGATATCAATGTACCCAAAACTAACATAAAAAAATCTTATGGGAGTCCTACATGTGTAGAGTGTATACGATGCTTGTTGGTGTCAGACAGTTTTCAAAGCGGGTTTTTTGCCCTTTTAGGTGGGTTCATGCTTCCTCAGGCTTCATTCATGCACCAGTTATTGGCCTCAGCATCAGTTATGAGTTTTTGGTGTTGGCGGCGCTAAAACCTACCATACTTGCAATCAATCTCAAATATGATACTATATTCATATTTTCAATTGAAAAATACCACAATACTTACAAGAACACATTCAGAGACCTAATTTATTATGTGGGACATTGACTTTAGCTACACATTTACAACCTGGGAACTCTTATATCAGAATTTGTCACCATATGGAAACTACTATTTGAAAAAGTCTTGTATATACATATTGACACAAAAAACCTCCTCTATAAGGATAAGCTTCGTAAAATATAGTTTATCTCCTATTCTACTAAGGCCATGACGTTAAAGGTGAATAGTGGAGATTTGATCGTCACGGTGGGTTGGGTCCAGATGAATCCAGAATAGTGAAGCCTATGGAGGATGGCATTGTTGTTCGATCTCCTCATTACACAGTCCAGACACGGCAAGGATCATCTACAGCAAAGGGCAGAGAGCCAGTTAATGGTTCAGTAACATATCATAGGTGCTCAAAAGCCGAGAAGGGTAAAAGGGTGGACGGTGCTGGACTGTTTCAACAAGTAAAGGAAGGTGTTGTACCTATGAGGGCAGCGCCTCTTTGTCTATGGTGGTGCTTGTGGAAGGAAACAAAATCGGTGCAGCTTTGAGGGGATAAAATCTTCAATTAGCACGGTTAAGAACTTGGTCATTTCATCTCTTTTTGGGCGGGGAAAGGGCAATTATTGTACATCCCAAGAGGAGAAAAACGATTTTTTGGGATCTTTGGGTCCTTGAGGATTTTGGCTTTTTGTTTTTGGGTTTCGCTTCCCTTAGAGCAGTTCCTTTATAATACACTTTACTTATCAAATAAAAAAACCTCGAGGAAAATTCAAGACTTTTTGAACAGCTCCTATCTACAGATGAACCAACAATTTACCTGTCTTTCAAAAGCTCCTAACTGTGCGCAGTGTGGGTACCTAGTCCTTGTCAAACATGTGGAAATAAATGTATCATGAAACAATCAACCAACCAAAATATCCAACATGCAACTCTGTAATTTTTACTAGGTCTTGAGGACCTTGAGGAAGTCATTGTTGGAGGTAACAAAGGTTAAGGGGCTTACACATAGCTTTTAATGCTACTTCATATGATCCTAGAGAAGCCTGGCTTAGAAGTTCGAGTTCAAACTTTCCAGAGATCGTATAAAGGTTCCAACTACTCGAGATAACGACATACTTAAACTTTTGTTTTATTATGATTCTGTCCTCTAATCCTTTTCTTTTTTGCTCTATTGCACCTCCACATTTATGTAGCAATCTTATACAATTAATTTAGGAAACTTTGAACCCTCGTCGCTAATATATTTCTTCCCCTCTTTCATCCTCCATCATATATTTCAGAAAATTACAAGTAAAAAGCAAATCGAATTTTTGAAACTTACCGAAATAACCTTGGTGAAAAACGATTAACTTCCAGAAAAGTATCCATTCATTTACTGCATAGCATACAAAATCAGAAGGATAACATCAGAATTTTAAAAAAAAAATCAGATCGTTTACTTCTTCAAGACAATTAATGCTAGATTTGGATGTTGAAATAGTTGTTTAATACGTACATACTAGCATTACAATATCTCCTAAAATAAAACATCATTTGACATGAAACAAGACATTCCCATTTCTGGTCATTCAAGTGAAATAAAAGATGCTAAATTACCAGGTTCTCCCTCTGTCTCAGTAGAGAAGGAAATGACTGCAGAACCACTGGAAGGGATCACATCCCCACTACCACTGTAGGGGACGAGGTCCCGGCTACCACTGTACGGGACGAGATCCCGACAACCACTGTACGGGAAGAGGTGGTCTCCCTTGCATAAACCAGCTGGAATAAACAACAACAGCGACATAATGCACATGTTAGTTCAAAATCTAACTAAATATCACCTTTGAAAAAAAAAACCTAAACCCTAAACAAATATATCCTAATAGGAGATAACAATTCAAAAAGGACAAACAAATATATCCTAATAGGAGATAACAATTCAAAAAGGACAGAATAAGAGTCATCAAATACTGATTAAAAATAGTTTTAAAAGGGCTCAGCTTTCAAACTGAAGTTAAAAATGTTTAAAATTAAATCACAGAACATAAATTACCAATTCTTGTGTACCTCCAAACCAATACTTGAAACGTTCATTGAAGAAGCACAAAAGCAGATAAAGAACACTGATATGACACAACATGGACGTGATGGCAACAAATCTTAAGAATAGGAAAGAATATGATGGGGATGCAACAAATATTTAATAGTATATATTGTGTTGTACTTTAAGAAAGCAGGAATAAAATTACTCTTTTATCAGCCTAATTACAAAGACAAACCCAAAAAAAAAATAACAGGTTAAAAAAAAAAAACAGTGCTTTGGTGGAAAAAAGAAGAGATAATTAACAAAACTTAACAATGTAAAATGCACCAAAGCACCCCAGGTCCACCTTCGACCTCAAGCATTTGATAAACATGTCGGTCATAAAGTGGCACATTACTTGGTGGAAGTCGAATCGCAAGGGTTCCCCATAAAGGAGGAGAAATTGAAGAAATTAGAGGATGAAGACATGAAGATCGCACATGCCCTGATAGTTAATGTCAACCTTCGCCGGTTTGTGAAGCCTAAAAAGAAGTGATACATATTTAGTTGAAGGAAAGAAGATTGGATGTTCAGGTGTTCTAGAGGAAAATACATTTTGGAGTACAAGCTGATCAATAATTATCAACAAAAAAGGACAAATTTACTCACACATGTTTCACAAAAAAGTAGTCATCAGCTGGATATCTTGGCCCATTCAATGCTTTTACTAATTCAGTGGAATCAACTACAGAAACAATTCGTTTTATTCCCAACTTTTCCGCTAATTCATATCCATTATTGAGCGCCGTCAGCTCAACCTGATACGATGAGGAGAAGTGTCTGGGGTTGCGGGGGTTTCCGGGATCGCCCCTCATATCAAAATCTTCAAATTTTATCCGACTATTCGCACCTGTTGCGACCTTTTCAAGGACAGCTCCGGAGTTGTCTCTTAAAACATAACCAAAACCCATTAGAGGAGCGCCATAAGTAGTTGTTCTATATGCTCCGTCGGAGTTCAACTGAGTTATGTCATCCGGTGGCATCTCCAACCCAATTAGCTCAATTGGATGCTTGAGTAAGGGAAATGGAGGATCTTTCACTATTTGAATCGGACGGAATCTGTGGTGACAAAAACTCAGAAGTATAGCTTTCCACTGTAACCCAAATGAGGCAGATTGTAACAATCGCAGAAAGTCCTCATCGCTAATATACTTCTTCCCCTTATTCAAGTTGTTCACAAATCCGTAGTCCTCCTCCATATATGTCAGAAAATTACCAGTAAATATCAAATAAAATTTTCGAAACTTTCCATAATAGCCCTGGTGACACACAATTATTTTCCAGAAAAGTTTCCATTCCTTTACTGCATAACATACATAATCAAAAAGATAAAATCAGAATTTAAAAAAAAAAAAAACAGACCGTTTACTTCATCAATACTATTAATGCTAGATTTGGATGTTCAAAAAATTGTTTCACACGTACATACTAACATTTCAATATCGCATAAAACATCATCATTTGATGTGAAACGAGACATTCCCATTTATGGGAATTCAATTGAAGTAAAAGATGCTAAATTAATTCACAGCACAGAAATTACCAGGTTCGCCCTCTGTCTCAGTAGAGAAGGAAATGACTACATAACCACTGGAAGGGATCACATCCCCACTACCACTGTAGGGGACGAGGTCCCGACTACCACTGTACGGGACGAGATCCCGACAACCACTGTACGGGAAGAGGTGCCATAGTAGGAGAAATGAGTGAAGTACGAAAACAAAAAACAAAAAAAGGAAGAAATACAATCCCATGTAAATTACAACATATTCCAAAAGCACAGAGAGTAAGATGAATATATGAAAAGGGGAATTAATAAATACATATATACATAATCATATATATATATATAGAAGATAGACAGATACCACCTCAGAGTCAGAGTCAGACATCCTTTTCCCCAATTACAGTATCCAGAGTCTGGAACTCCTTACAAGAGACTCTGATGTAAGAATAAACAGCAGAATGGCTAGTTGAGAATAAATAAACAGAGTATAGGAAATTGTTCATTAGCGATTAATTTACAACACTAACCACCAGGGCCGCGAGGGCCGCGACAAGATCGACGGTGACTGAGCTGTTGTTCATCAGCGATAAATTTTGTACAATTGCAAAAATGGAAGGAATTGGGGGGGGGGGGGGGGGGGGGGGGGGGGAGGGGGAATGAGATTATAAGGGTAAAGAATCGATTTTTAACATGAAACCCTAACCCTAATTTGCTATAGAACTGTTTTTATATAATACCCAAAATACCCTTGTAATTAAGCGCAATTCTTATAAAATCCTCCTATGATTTCAAAATTGTTAAAAAAATATCCCTTATTGTTTTTAGGGTATAGGTCATAAAATATCCTACAGTTTAATGGCCACTAAATTCCCTACATGTTCAAACATATTTGTATAATTTCAATTGTGATCAAAAAGTCTCCTACCGTCATAATGACATTAAAAAGTAGGTGAATTTATTTTGTTACCTCTCTATATTTTATATAAAAATGAAATAATAAAAGGTTAATTTCAATAAACCCTCCTCTAATATAAATTTCAAAACAAATATCTAAAATTCAAAAATATATATATGAATTTCTAAAACAATATATAAATTTCGAAAAAACTATATAAAATTTGAAACAAAGTATATAAAATTCGAAAAAAGTATATATATTTTTTGAATATATATATAATTCAAAATATATATATAAAATTCAAAAAACATATATAAATTTTGAAAATAATATATATATTTCAAAATATATATATATAAATTTTGAAGAAATATATTTTTTGAAATATATAATTTTTGAAAAATAACATAGTCCTATATATTTTTTTCAAATTTTTTTATTTTTTTCATAATTTATATATATTTTTTGAAATTTATATATATATTTTATGAAATTTATATATTTTTTTATTTTTTTATTTTTTTTCAAATTTTATATATATTTTTGAAATATATATATTTTTTCGAATTTTATATGTTTTTTTCAAAATTTATATATTTTTTTCAAAAAAATATATATTTTAAAAAAAATTATTGTTTTCGAAATTTATATATTTGTTTTGAAATTGATATATTGTTTTCGAATTTTATATATATTTTTGAATTTTATATGTTTTTTTAGAATTTTATACATATTTTTTGAATTTTATATATTTATTTTGAAATATATATATAAACTTTTTGATGAAATGCGAGAGAGATGGTGCAGAGATGTGAAGAAGTGAGAGAGAGAAATTAGGGCAAATATAACATATATATTGTCCCTATATCATGAAAATACATTAAGGGGGCAAAAGGTCTTTCTACTCTCTTAAAAAGGATAATAATGGCATTTCAGATGTCATGTGAGGTGCATATGACCAACTAACGTCTATTTCTAGCAAAGAACTGACGGCATGGAATATTTGGCCCACTTTCAAATCTTTTGAGGAATTTTTTGCCCAAAGTAAAAATTAGGGGTAGGGTGTTTTATGCCCTTTACCCTTGTTTTAAATTTGATCAAATACCCCTAGTTATATGAAATGATCAAATTACCCTCACTTAAAAATTTTAAAATACCAAAATGTCTTTGTCTCCTACATCTACCATCATTCCATACCTAAAACACAAATCTTAAATTGCACTTCCATTTTCTTACATCCACACCATCAAAATCCTTTAAATCCAAGTATTTCTAATTCATTTACTCCAAAACCCAAATCCTTTCCATTTTAAACAAACCAAATTTCAATTGAAATTCCAATTTTATCCATCAAGTAATTCACTCACTCAGTCTCTCTCTCTCCAATCTCTCTGAAATTGGGTTGGGTTGAAATCCTTTAAATTCAAGTCTTTCTCTACCTAAAAAACAAACACACTTTCTCTCACCCATTCACTTCCATTTTCCTACATCCACACCATGAAAATCCTTCAAATTCAAGTCTCTCTCTAATTTCTCTGAAATTTGGGTTGAAATTGCTATTTAAATTGAAATTGGGTTTGTGATAAATGAAAGGAATTAGAGTTTTGGAGTAAATGGGTGATAAAAAGTAGGGTTGTGATAAATGGAAGGAATTATAGTTTAATTGGGTTGAAATTGGGATTTAAATTGAAAGTGAGTTTGTGATAAATAGAAGGAATTATAGTTAAAATTGTGATTTATATTGAAAGTGAGTTTGTGATAAATGGAATGAATTAGGGCCCGTTTGGGAATTTGCTTTTGGTTTTGGTCTTATGATTTTGGTTTTGGTGGTCTTGGGTGGTTTTAGATAATCTAAAACCTATATATAATGTTTGGTAAGGAGTTGGTCTTGGTCTTGGTATAATTATATATATATACTAATATGTATTAAAAATATATAAATATGAAAAATATATATATAAAATTGGAAAAAAATGAAAAAATATATATATAATTAAAAAAAATCCCGAAAACATTTGACATTTTTATTTTTTATTATTCCAAAAAATATATATATAATCGAAAAAAATATTTTAAAATGTGAAAATTATATATATAATTCAAATAATATATCTTAAATTCGAAAAAATATATATAATTCAAAAAAAATATAAAATTCTGAATAATTTTATTATATACTGAAAAAATTTAAAAATTTAGAAAAAAAGGATATAAAATGGGGAAAAATAAATTTTTTCCGAAAAAATAATTTCTTTCCGAAAAGTAATTTTTTTTCCGAAAAATTAATTTTTTTCCGAAAATTAATTTTTTCCTGAAAATTAATTTTTTTTGGGAATAAAATAATTTTTTCAGAAAAAAAATAATTTTTTTCCAAATATTATATATTATTTTTTTCAAAATAATTCATATTTTCGGCCATATATATATATAGAGAGAGAGAAAAAAAAGACAAAATTGATAGGCCAAAACCATGGTTTTAGTGGTTGGTTTTGAAAAGCCCAAAACCAAATCCAAAACCCACCAACCAAACATGGTTTGGTTTTGAAATCAAAGACAAAAACCAAAACCAAAACCATGCCCAAAACCACCAATCCAAACAGGCCCTTGGAGTTTTGTAGTAAATGAATTAGAGAATATGAGTTTGTGATAAATGGAAGGAATTAGAGTTTAATTGGATTTAAATTAAAATAATGAAAAGAATAGAGTCACATCTAAAACTGTGTTAAACTATTTTAACACTTAAATATTTTAGGACACTTTATGGACACATTTATAATACTTCAATAAACACGTCTTGATAGTTCAGTGACAAGTTTTGGACACTTTGATGACATACCATAGTAAATTTTAATTAAAAATATATTATGAACTAAGTAAAATGTAGAATAAAACTTAAGAAAAAGAATAAAATAAATACTTTAAGATCTAAATGAATAATATTTTATAGTTATATGGATACAATAGTTAAGTTTAATTTATATTAAATATAAATAATTTTTCTTTTGTTTTTTGACATTTCCATGTCGTGTCCTGTCTTAATTCTTTAAGATTTGTTGTGTTGTAGTATCATGTCGTGTTCCATATCCGTGTTTCACATATGTAAAGTGTCTTCTTTCCTTCTCATTGCAACATGACTCACGATCGTGTTACCTTTGTTCAGTGATAAACATAAAACATAGTTTGTGCACTTATAAAATAAAAATCCTTCTTGCCCTATATATATATATGAAATTAAATTCATTTTGTTACCATAACAATGTGTTAGGATTAAGCGGTCCAAAAATGAAATCAGAATGCAAGAAAAGATACGACACTAAATATATACGTGGTTCGGTCCAATTTGAGACCTACGTTCACGGGAGATAGTTTCACTATTAATTGAAAAGAAACAATGATTGAGGAGATACAACTTCACTCGACTCATTTTCTCTCTGCCTATTCTTCTACAAATGGGTTTTGCATGCTCACTCTATTTCTCTCATTGTATTACTTGTTTGATGCTTGGTACGATTTGTTTATTCAGATATAAACCTATATATAGGCTATAGCTTTACCCACCTATGAAGCTATTGAATTCATGGAATTCAATTCTCAGCAAGAAAGGTGAGCACCGACTATCTAATCCATCTACCATTTTTATTAGGCGGGACCTTATTGTTATTATTCTAATAATCTTCCCCTTCCGCCAATAGAAGGAGATTTACAGCATGACTCCTCAGTTGGAGTCCATCCCAAGCTCCCAGCGACCTTTACACATAGCTCATGTTTGTCTCTGGGAATAACTTGGTCAACATGTCAGCAATGTTTTTATCGGTGTGAATCTTATTTAGCATCATTTGTTGCTTGTCGATTACCTCGCGAAACCAATGATACTTGATATCAATGTGTTTTGTGCTAGAATGGTACAGTACGTTCTTGCTGAGGTCAATGGCATTTTGACTATCACAGTTCAACACAAATTTTGTTTACTTCAAACCAAGCTCTTGAAGGAATCGCTTCATCCATAACATCTCTTTCCTAGCTTTAGTGGCTGCAATATATTCCGCCTCAGTCGTAAACAATATGACATTTTCACCACAAGAGCAAATACTTTTTCAAAATCGATGCCCTTCTTCTGTCTGAATCCATTAATAACCAGTTTTGCTTTGTTCATTGGTTGTATTTTATTTTCTTCAGCCTTTAGCTTGAAAAACCACTTGTTTTTTAGAGCTTTTCTTCCTTGTTGTAGTTTTACCACATCATATGTGTGGTTCTCATGCAGCGATTTCATCTATTCCTGCATGACATTTATCCTTTCCGCCTTGTGATTATCTGTAATAGCTTCTTGGTAGCTCTTTGGTTTTCCCCCATCACTAAGCATCACATATTATGTGGGAGAATATCTGCGACTTGGATGTCGCTCTCTGGTGGATCTCCTTTGATGATTAACAGGGTTTTCTTCTGCATCTGGTCCTGGTTATGCACTTTCATCTGCTGGATCTCCTTGAACAACTCCCCCATCATTTTGTGCTCTCGGTGGAGGAACTGGGTTTAGGTTAGCTGGTAACTTTTCAGATGACTCTGGTTTCTTATATTTTTCAATATCTTCAATGGGCTGATCTTCGAAAAACACTACATCTCTGTTTCTGATGATCCTTTTGTTGATAGGATCCCAGAGTATGTAACCGAACTCTTCATGGGTATAACCCAGGAAGATGTATTATTTGGCATTTTCGTCAAGCTTGGATCTTGCATCTCTTGGGATATGGACAAATGCTCTGTAACCGAACACCTTCAAGTGTTTATAGGAAACATCTTTCCCTGTCCATATTCTTCAGGTACATCACTGTTTAGTGGAACTGAGGGAGATGATTGATTAAGTCAACCGTTGTTCTCATTACTTCACCCCATAAAGGATTTGGCAACTTGGCATAAGATAACATGCACTTGATTCTTTCGCAGATGGTTCTGTTCATCCTTTCTGCAAGGCAGTTGTGTTGAGGAGTTTTCGGCACTGATTTCTCGTCTAATGCCGAAACTTCTACAATACTCCTAGAAAGGTCCTCTGTACTCGCCACCATTGTCTGCACGTACACACCTTAGTCGTTTTCCAGTTTCCCTTTCAACCTTTGCATGAAACTGTTTGAATACTTCGAGCACATGGTCTTTAGTTTTCAAGGCAAAGGTCCATAATTTCCTAGAATGGTCATCAATCAATGTGACAAAATATAGGGATCCTCCAAGAGTTCTGGTTTGCATGGTGCAGACGTCAGTGTGTATTAGATCTAGAATATCCAGTTTTCTAAATGGAGGAGAACTGCGAAATGCAACTTTATGTTGTTTTCCCATAATACAATTAACACAAGTGTATAATGGAATACATTTCATTTGGGTAAGAGCTCCTTTCTGGCGAGTATCTTGAGTCATTTCTCGCTCATATGACCGAGTCTTTTATGCCATAACTCGGTGGGAACTTCCTTCTCCATCGCATTCACCTCAACTCTGTACAGTTTTGCTTGCATTGTGTAGAGAGAGCTGGTTTTCTTTCCTCTGGCCACCACAAGATTGCTTTTGGTGATCTTCCACTTCCCATCACCAAAGTAACTGTTGTAGTCTTCATCATCGAGCTTCCCGGTGGAGACTAGTTTGAGAGGAATATCTGGGACATGTCTCACATATTTGAGGAGTAGTTTGCATCCATTGTTGTTTTCCAAGAGAATATCACCCTTATCAATAATTTTGGATGCTCTGTGATTTTCCAACTTTATAAGTCCGAATTTTCCACTAGTGTAAGATATGAAAATATCCTTCCTTAAAGTGACGTGACAAGAAACACTTAAGTCAATAACCCAGGTAGAATCTTCTGATGTGAGGTGGACACAATCATCATCTTAAATGATGACTATCTCTTCTTCGATTGTTGCGGCTGCTTTTGAGATACTTTATTTACCTCTATTTATGGTATTTTGTATAAACTGTTCAATTTTTAGCTTCCTGCATTCTCTGATAAAATGTCCTGGCTTGTCGCTGTGTTGTCGCTTTTGAAAGTGGACTTTGATCGCCCATAATGCTGCGGTTGGTTGCGATAGTTTTTGCTTTTGCTTCTACTGCGCCATTCTTTTCTTTCTCGTCTTTCAGTGACAATAGCTTTAGACTCCGAATCATATCCTTATTCATTTCTTCTTGCTTCCTCGTTTAGCATTTTGTCTTTCGCCATTTCCATGTTAATTATTCCATCTGGTGCCTAATTGCTTAGGCAATGTTTGTCAGGCTGTCTTTCTGGTATGGTTTGGTCTGGTCTAATCTAATCTGGAAAAGTCTGTTTGGTAAGCGGTCTGGTCTTACTATTTATTTATTATTTATTATAATATTTATTTATGTATTATTTATTTCTTTATTTATTATTTCTTCACTTTATAATATATTTTATTATTTTATTATTAAATTATTATTTATTAATTTATATATTAATTTATAAATATATTCTATTTATTTATTATTATTTCATTATTTAATTCATTTAATTTATAAATTATTTATTTATTTTTAATTATTTAAAAATATATTTTATGAAGTATTTATTCATTATTATATTTACTTATTATTTATTATTATATCTATTTATTATTATTTATTTATTATTATTATTTATTTCATTTTTTATTATTTATTATTTTTATTATATTTTTAAATATGTTTTATGTAATTTATTATTATTATATTTATTTATTATTATTGTATTCATTTTTTATTATTATTATGTTTTATTTAATTTATTATTTATATTATTAATTATTCATTTTTAATTATTTATAAATATATTTTATTATTTATTTATTTATTTATTATTATTATATTCATTTATTATTATTATTAGGTATAATTTATTTCATTTTGTTTATTATTTATTATTTATATTTTATTTTTAAAATATGTTTTATTTAATTTATTATTATTATTTATTCATTTTTAATTATTTATAAATATATTTTATTAATAAGACCAGACCGGACCACCAGGAACCACCTTTTTTTTTTTGTCTGAAATGAGGTCATTTTGGTCTTACTTGGTCTAACCAAAAATTTGGGACCAATGCTACCAAAAACGGTCTAGTCCCATAAAACGCAAGACCAGATCAGACCAGACCACCTGGGACCAGACCACCTACCAAACATGGCCTTATAGAGACAAATAGCGTTTCCCAGCTTTTAGGAATGGAGTGCAATGAGAATACTGTTTGCATCTCAACTTCTATAATCATCTTGATAGAGTTAAATTGGTCCAACAGCCCCTGAAATTTGCTTATGTGTTCTGACACATTTTTACTATCATTTATTTAAGATTTACAATACGGCTCAAAACATTTACCTTATTTTCAAATGTCTTCCGACATATTCTCCAATTTTTGCCAAAAAGAATAAGCATTGTGGTTGGCAAAATTTTGCATATTACATAAAAACAATTATATAGGGTGCGTTTGGATAGGGGTGTTTCCGTTTTTGTTCTTGTTTTTTCCATTGTTCACGGGAACAAAAACGCGTTTGGGAGCCTTTGATTGTTTTTGTTTTCGTGAACAGTAAAAAAACGTTTTATCACCCTTAGTTCAAAATTTGAGAACACCAAAATAATATTTTTTTGTTTTGTTTTTGGCACTGTTTGTTCTCAGCAAAAAAAATAAAATAATTGTTGCAGATTCCCTAACCACTATCTTCAACCTCCAAACCCTAACCTCCGTCTTCAACCTTCAAACCCTAACCTCCAAAATTATTATTATTATTTTTTTGTTCCCGAAAAATTTTTAGACAAAATTTCCAACCAAATATATTTTTATTTCCGAATTACCCTTAGGACAAGAACAAAAAAATTTTTGTTCTCACAAAATAAAAAACAAAAACGAAAACCCTATTTTCCAAACTCACCCATAACAATCAGGGTTAAGGTTTCATGTTAAAAATCGATTCTTTACCCTTATAATCTCAAATTTTCATGTTAAAAATGGATTCTTTACCGATACAATCTCATTTTTTCCCAATTTCAGATCCCAGCTCAAAATTGATTCTTTACGATTAGAATCAATTCCATCTTTGCAATTTTACTAAATAAATCGCTGATGTACAATATCTCAGTGACCGTCGACCTTGTCGCGGCCCTGGTGGTTAGTGTTCTAAATTAATCGCTATCCTGCTGGACATCAGAGTCTCTTGTAAGGAGTTCCAGACTGTGGATACTGTAATTGGGGAAAAGGATGTCTGACTCTGACTCTGAGGAGGTAACTGTCTATCTTCTATATATATATATATATATATATATATTTATGAATGTATTTATTAACTTCCCTTTTTCATATTCATCTTACTCTATGTGCTTTTGGTAAATCTTCTAATTTACATGGGAGTGTTTTTCTGTTTTGGTACTTTATTCATTACTCCTACTATGGCACATGTGGTGATGTTAGTGTTGTTCAAACATTGACAGTTGGACTACTATCATGAAATTGAAGATGTTGACTTTGGTAGAAGAGTTGATGACATCGCCGTGGTTGACCACAAACGTGCATTTCTCCACCTTATGAGTTACCTACGAAGAGATGGTGTAAATCAATCAATATATATCCCACCAGTCGCTTTGCAAAAAATAATTGAGTACGGTGCAATTGAGTGTGCCATCTCTTTTTTAGGAGGAGAGACTGATTTCATTGCAGATCTCAATCTTCCCTTTGCGGATGGAAGATATCCATTGCATTTAGCAGCTAATTATTATTCGGACGAAATGGTTGCTTTGTTACTTCACCACGGAGCTCGAACTGATGTCAGAACCATTCAAGGGGAATGTAGGGGCGATTTGTTACCTCTAAATGTGTCGCTAGAAACAGTAAGGTAGAAGGCAGATAGTGTAATATTAAGTTTTTTGTTCCTAAGTTCTTCCATGGGGTCCATAATATGATTAGTCCTTAAACTACTAATTCTTCTCCATTTTGCTTGATTTGATTTCTTATGTGGGCGATGCAGTTATCATCCATACTTGATCGATTGGACGCCGAAACAATCCATATTCAAGTTGATCATTATACTCTGCCTGCCCCAAATGGTCTGTTTCGAACCAATTATTTATGTGTAGGTTTTGTTTGAGTAGTCATATTCTTTATATCGTTTCTTATTATGTTCAAACAACTTTGTTGGCAGAATGCATTTTTAGAAATTAATAGGTTGCTTGCATGGAGAACAAAGGAGATCGATACAATATTCAGCCATTATGCTAGGGAGGGTGACCTTATTGAGATGGCTACTATGCTCATGGTTGCTCGGGAAATTATTATGCCTCGGGGCGGATTTGAAAGCAAAGATATTCTTAATTTTGATGAAAGCAGGCTAATCCTCAAACGTCATAAAATGTATAAGTTGCCTCCGTCCCTTGCGGATATTAAGGCAGCAACGACGCAGGGACCACTGTTGCTCGAAGTGTTTGAAAAGGCTGGTGGTGCTGTTGAAAAATACAGGCAGTCAGTACAAAATGAAGTAAGTTGTTATGATCCATATCTTTTTAATGTTTTTTGTGCTCTTTTCTTGCAATTTCTCATGTCAGTCTTTTTCCCCGAATTTGTGGGGAGACATATTTGATTATGACGTATGTGCTTATTTTTAATGTTCAAGTTTGAATGCTAGTTGTTTTCTCCCCCTCGCCCCTTTTCTGAAATGAGGTCAATATGCATTAAACGTTTTATCCAATAGAGTTAGTCAAACGAATGGGGTGATACAGAATCATAATGGTTTGGAAAATTCTAATCGCTAACTCATATGACTACCAGATACTTCATTTTTTTTTTTGACCTAAGACGTTTGCAATATTACTCCCTCCTGTTTCCTCATAGATGCCAAAAGAAAAGGTAGCCAATGACATTAAGGTGCTGTTTGAGAGAGCTGGGTTTTCTATAAAGGACGAAGATGCTGATTTAAGTGACATAGACTGGTTTGGTTCTTAATTACTTTGTTTAATTGGTTAAATTTTTGTATCTTCTTATCTTAATTTCTTTTGTTTATTTGACTTTGAATAAGCTTCAGTCTTCTAATACATGTTTATTTTTTGTGACGTTATTATGTAATAGTCAAAGTGAACTCTGCAAGACGACAACAATACAATTAGGTGATTGATAGATTTCCACTTCAAGTTTCTCATACTTGGAAGAAACTTATTTCCAGATATTTTTTTCCATTACACTTGTCTAATTTTTTTTGTTGTTCTTTTAAACAGCAAGGAGATATCTTCCCATGCCACTCCCCTTAATGTCGGGCAGTTTTAACAAGGATAAGGTTATAAAAACAGCCATGAATGGCCTTGCTAATGTTTTTCTCTTTGGTGATGATAGATTCTTGCTTCTTTTGGTGTGCTATAACAAGTTGTATTTATAAATACCTGAGCAACTCAGAATCTCATATCTCCGTCAATCACACTTCATTCCTCCGCACATTGCAAACCTTAATTTCGGTTTGACTGATGATATTTGAGAGACCTTGAATAGTATTTCGCGTGAAAGAACTTTCTATGCTGTAGTGAATCCATGTTGTTATGCATACTAGAATGGAATCTTCGGTGTTTTTATGTGGCATTGGACGCACGGAGAAAGGATCAGTTATGTTGTTTGGTTGAAAACTGCAGTGATTCTATCGAAATAGGATCTTAGCATAAAAGATAGGAAACGGAGGTCCATGTTTATCTTGTATATACCTATTCCCAAAGACTATAGTCAGTCGAAAGGTGGTTACTAACATTCTATACTCTTCTTCTCTTCTGGTATTCCTCAAGTTTGAGTTTTGGAAGTGTTTTATGTTGCTAGTTGCATAGTCCTTAGTATTCCAGGTTATCATCACATTATTAGTGATATTTACCCTTTCTTTCACACTTTCACGTACATTTTAACTATCTCTAGTATATCCTCTTTATATTATCTATTGGACCCCGAACCTGAAACTTTCAGGGCAGAGGTGCAGTTTAAGTAATCTCATAATTGATCTTACCTATATTGAGAGATGTTGCTCGATTGTCTTAATGGGTTTTTAGCTTCATAGGAGTTCGACGTCTTAAACTTTTGTAGCATTTCCATTGCTCATCAATGTTACCCTTCGGTTTGACATTATTAATAGGTTGTATGTGGCATATTCATACTTCAGTTAAATACTAACTTTTAACTAGTAAAAGTTTATTTAAGCCAATCAACATGGTCTGTTTTGGTTTTCTTTATATGTTTTTCCTTAGTATTTTTTCATTTCTCGATTTATTGGTTGTTTTTAATTTTGTCACAATTTTCTAAAATATATACGTCCCACCCAAATTTGTTCGTAATAATCTGAGATTCACTAGCCCTAAGGTTGCAATACTTCATTATTGCAGAGAACTTTTTGTATGTACCATTTAGCAACTTATCACTTACCAAACCAATCTAGTTTTGACCCCTTTCACTTATAAACCAAAAACATGATTCTCTACCTTTCAAAGGCATGGCGAGACCTACGCCTGATACTTTTGGAAATAACCTTCCAGACGTCTATACTGCTGTTCTAGATAGAGGTTTATGTATTAATTCGAGAAAGATATTCAAGAAAACATTTCAGGGTGTGTTTTGCATGGTTGATTGTAGTACTAATTGATAATTCTAAGGAGGCTTTGGTAACAAAATTAGAAACATGGCGATAGGCAAGCTAGTGGTATTTTTTCTAACAAAGGAAAATCAATTAAATTAAAATATTAATTAATATAATGCTTATTAGGCAACAATATCATATGGTGCAGAGTGGTGGGCGTTGGAAAAACCACTTATATGACACATTCCAGTTGAAAACGAGGATGCTACCTTGAATAAGGCCCTACTTGACATAGTTTATATTTCTGGCTTTCTGCGGAAAAAAAAGAGAAGCATAAGTTGTTTTGAAAAGCTGATACCCCCAGCTTCTTTAAAACGTTCTTCCAAGGCCTAAAAACTCTTTTAAAATTTTTGCCAAATACCATTCAAAATAGCTTTTTCCTCCAGGAAGTCAAAAACAACTTTTGAAAAACCAATCCAAACAGGGCCTAATACTAGTAACCAAAAGAGATTATCTGAATTTGAATGCGTGGGATACATTAATTATAACACCAATAAATGAAAAATGTGGAAATGTAGAAATAGGTTGTATGGCCATATTAAACATAGACTTGATGTTAAATATGTTAAAATGTGTTTTTGTGAGGATATGGCCCGAAATTGGTTTCGGGTCGCGACCTGGTTTACCTGAAAAGCTCTGGGGTTCGGGGCATCAGGCCCAAGGAAATATTTTTGACCCGTTTTACTTTTATGGGTCGTGGGCTTATTTAGTCTCTTTTGTAGGCCGTTATAAATATAAGGGCAATTAGGGTTTGGAGTGGTAGAGAGAAAAATAGATACCTAATTCAGAGAGAGAGAGAGAGCGCTAGGGTTTCTTGTGGTTGTACTTGTAATATCATGTTTCTTGCATAGTGAAAACTTTCGCTAGATCTCCGTCAATAACGTAGGCACGACTTGTGCCAAACCTTGTAAATCTTTGTGTCTTGTGTGGCGTTCTTATTTTTCTGTTTTGATTTCGTGTGATTTGGTACGTTTCCCACAACTATTTGTTTTCCCGTACTCAACAAGCTAGTGAAAGACATGCTTGTGGGATGAAGTATTTAGGAAAATTATCATAAACCAATTTAAAATTCATGCGGATGACGTCATTCATGGAGTAATGAAGGAAACTATGGTGATGAATGCATGTGAAAGAATATATGTACATCAATTTACTCAATCCTCTTAGTCGAACATAAAATTAATCTCATTTTTGGAGTTTTTTTATTTGTTGTTTTGCATATTTTGAATCATTATTATTATGTACAAGATTGAATTCATCAAATCAAAGAGATGTGTGCTGATTTAGCTATTTTATTTAATTAAAATGTGTATGTTGATTAGGCTAATCCACTAATTGAAATGATGAAAAGATTTTTTGATTTGGATATTGAGTAGCTTTTGTTACATAGTTGAATTGTTTCTAATATATTAATACTGATTGTTTAAAGTTGTTCACTTCTAGGTATCTACACATCTCATATTAAACGTATAAATAGCTCATGCTCTTAGCTGTGTAGACAACTCATAGTCAACAATCTCAATATTTAACATGCATCATTACTATACATGCATTGGCGCCTTATTGCATCTTGAGCTAATTACTATATTTCTCTCTACTTCTTACAGAGTTCAGTCCCTTACAAAGTGGGACAGTGGGGACCGTGGAGCGCTGCTACACATTTCATTGAACATCTGCATTTTGTTTTTAGGCCTCCTCGTCCGTCACAGAAAGATGGATCATCAGGTTTTCGCATTTATCATACGCCACTTAATGGACCCTCAGCGATGAAGGTTTCAGTACCATTTATTCTGTCAAGAAATGGTTTTGTGGATTTAGCATTAGCAGTCAAGAAGGGGATAACTCGCATGTGATTTGTTAATACTGTTTGATGGTAAGGATGATTGGTTTTCCCGCCTATAATGTTTTTATTTATTCATTTCAAATCTAATCCTTTTATTTCCAATAAATCGATATTCTATTCATTGCATGAATGGAATCATCTTTTTGTCCCTTCAATTCTTGCAATTAATCATGCATCTTTCCATTTCCATTTTGATTTTGATTTTGATTAATGCAATTTATTTAATTTTTTTTTTTAATGTGCATGTGGAACTTTAGGAGATTGCACTGGGGACTTGACTTGCCTTTTGTTTGAATTGTAAATGGGATCTATTATTAGTGCTCTAAAAACCTTGCATTCTCTTTTCTGCATGAAGTTTTGTTTCCCTTATTATAGGGGATAGATTGGGGGGATTTTGTGGAAGTGTAATTAGTAAAATAGGAGGGGGTGGAAGTGTAATTGAATTCAAAAAAGCAATTTTACTAATTACACTTACACCCCCTCCTATTTTACTAATTACACTTCCACCCCTTATTACAAAAAAAAAATATATATATATTACGAAAATTACAATTTGATTTTTTTTTTTATAAAATTCGAAACAAACATATAAAATTCAAAATATATATATATAATTCGTAAAAAATATATAAAATTTGAAAAAACATATAAATTTTGAAAAAATATATAAAATTCGAATGAAACATATAAAATTAAAAAAAACATATAAAATTTGTAAACAATATATAAAATTCGATAAAAAATATAAAATTATAAATATATATATAAAATTCAAATATATATATATATATATATATAAAGTGTGACTGAAGTTTAAGTGGACAAGCCTCAAAGTCATTAGTCACGGTAACGGATCTTCTCCGACTCTTTACAGAGCTATTTCAAGGGTCACAATGGTGACACATGCTCCACTAATTTCCTCTCACAATTTTTTATTCAACACTTATTTCTTTCTCTCTCTACCACTTTCCTCTCTCCATCACCGTCACTTTTCCTCTCTACAAATAAATATAAAATAAAAATAAAAATTATATAAAATAAAAATCGAAATTAAATATATTAATATTTTAATCAAAATTGTATAAAATAAAATTCAAAATAAAAAAAATAATCGATTAACTATACTGATTAAAGGGTCCCTTGGTATCCAAATCTAGGGGTGCACACGGTCCGGTTCGCTTCCGATTCCGACTAAAACCGGAATCGAACAAATACTTTCGGTTCCTTAAAATGAGAACTGGAGCCGAACCGTTAATTTTGATTCAAATATATTTACGGTGCGGTTCGCTTTCGATTTCGACCTAAATTGGAATCGAACCGATACTTTCGGTTCTTTAAAAATGAGAACTGGAACTGAACCGTTAATTTTGATTCAAATATTAACATATTTAATTTTGATTAAAATATTTTAATAAAGTATCGGTTCGATTCCGATTTTGCTCACCATCGTGGGGCATGTGTCGCCATCGTGTCCCTTGAAATAGCTCTGTAGTGAGCGAGAGAGGATCCGTTACCTTGACTAATGATTCTGAGACTTGTCACTTAAACTTTAGTCACACTTTATATATATATATATATATTTGAATTTTATATATTTGTTTCAAATTTTAAATTTTTTTTTTTGAATTTTATATGTTTCTTTCGAATTTTATATATTGTTTCAAAATTTATATATTTTTTGAATTTTATATGTTTTTTCAAATTTTATATATTTTTTCGAATTTTATATATTTTTTCGAATTTTATATCTTTGTTTCGAATTTTATATAAAAAAATCAAATCGTAATTTTCGTAATATATATATATATATATATATATATATATATATATATATATATTTTGCAATAAAGGGTGAAAGTGTAATTAGTAAAATAGGAGGGGATGAAAATATATTTTCATATTAGGGGGTAAAGTGCATGTTTTTAATAGTTTGAGGGGGTGGTTTTTAGATTGGGGGTATTTCTTGCAAAGGCGTCCATCTTATGATAAAAGTAATTTTCTGTGCGATGAATACTACTAGTAATAATTAATGTGCAGCCCTCTGAAAGTTCTGTAAACAAGGAACAAGTCAAGCTAGGTTTGAGTGTTAGCTAAGGCCTTGTTTGGTAGGTAGTTCGGTTCCAGCTGGTTTGGTCTGGTCTTGTGTTTTATTGGACCAACCGACCAGACAATGTTTGGTAATATTGGTCTCAAATTTTTGGTTAGCCCAAGTAAGACCAAAATGACTTCATTTCAGACAAAAAAAAAAAGGTGGTTCATGGTGATCCGGTCTGGTCTTATTAATAAAATATATTTGTAAATAATTAAAAATAAATAAATAATAATAATAATTAATAATAATAATAATAAATTAAATAAAACATATTTTAAAAATAAAATATAAATAATAAATAATAAACAAAATGAAATAAATAATACCTAATAATAATAAAAAATGAATAAATAATAAAATATATTTATAAATAATTAAAAATTAATAATATAAATAATAAATTAAATAAAACATAATAATAATAAAAAATGAATACAATAATAAATAAATATAATAATAAAAAATGGACTAAATAATAAATAATAATAATAAATTAATAAAATAAATAATAAATTACATAAAACATATTTAAAAATATAATGAAAATAATAAATAATAAATAGATATAATAATAAATAATAAGTAAATATAATAATGAATAAATACTTCATAATAATAATAAAAAATGAGTATAATAATAATAAATTAATATTAAATTAATAAAATATATTTTTAAATAATTAAAAATGAATAAATAATTTATAAATAAAATGAATTAAATAATAATAAATAAATAGAATATATTTATAAATTAATATATAAATTAATAAATAATAATATAAATAATAATTTAATAATATAAATAATAAAATATATTATAAAGTGAAGAAATAATAAATAAAGAAAGAAATAATACATAAATAAATATTATAATAAATAATAAATAAATAGTAAGACCAGACCGCTTACCAAACAAACTTTTTCCAGATCAGATCGAACCAGACTAGATCGGACCAGATCGAACCGAACCAGACCAGAAAGACCGCCTACCAAACATGGCCTAAGATTTTAGGGTGATTATACTAACCTTTTTTGAAGTCTGTACAAATACAATTTATGCTTAAGGTCCGTTTGGAGCCTTAGAATTGGAATTGGGGGCTCCAATTCCAAATCCGTTGTTGCTTGGATGTAACAAAATATTTTGGAATTGAAATTGAAATGCAATTCTAAAGACACCAATTCCATAACTTGAATTCTGAATTCCGTAAGGAGAAGTTGTGATTTCCAATTCCATATCTTCTCCAAACCTTGACCCACTAAATACTCTTTCTAAGAATAAATTTTTCACAATCACAAACATACATATATATATATATATACATAAATACCTATATATATACACACCTGTATATATACAAGCTTATATATAAAAATATATACACACGCATATATATATGGTAATTTGCACTAATACCCCCTGAGGTTTAGGTTAATTCCACATTTAGGCCGGTCAACGCGTTTATCGTCCCAACGCCCCCTGAGGTTTGGTTTTTCTTGCAATGACACCCCCTGGGCCAATAAAATGACCAGAATACCCTTGAGAGAAATATCTGTCATGTCAAATGACCTTCATGCCCCAACCTCAAATATATAAAATTTCGAAAAACATATATATAAATTCAAAAAATATATATAAATTTTGAAAAAATGTATAAAATTCAAAAACAAATATATAAATTTCAAAAAATATATATATAATTCAAAAATATATATAAAATTTGAAAAAATAAATATTAAATTCGAAAATATATATTTTCAAAAACAAAATTCAACAAATTATATAATTTTAGAAGAAAAAAAAAATATTGGTAAAATGTCTTATCTTTTCTAATGAAGTGAATCAAACTACTTACTACCAACATCAATTAGTGGTCTTCTTTTATATATATTTTTCGAATATATATATATATATATATATATATTTACAAAATTTATATGATGTTTTCGAAAATTTTATGATATATCCGAATTTTATAAAAACAATTCAAAATTTATATACATTTGTTTCAAAATTTATATATATATTTGAAATTTATATATTTTTTTGAATTTTCTATATTGTTTTTGAAATTTATATATTTTTTTGAATTTTCTATATTGTTTTTGAAATTTATATATATTTTTGAATTATATATATATATATTTTGAATTTTATATATTGTTTTCAAATTATATATATATGATATATTCAAATTTTATATATTGTTTTCAAAATTTATATATATTTGTTCCGAAATTTATATATATATTTTTATATATATTTGAAAGTTATATATATTTGTTCCGAAATTTATATATATATTTATATATATATTTGAAATTTATATATATTTGTTTTCGAATTTTATATATTTGTTTCGAATTTTATATTTTTTTTCAAACTTTATATATATTTTTTGAATTTTATATATTTTTTTAAAATTTGAATTATATATATATTGTTTGAGGGTGGAGGAATGCGATTGAAATTGAAAAGTATAGGGGCAATGCAGATATAAGAGAGGTTAATTGATTAAATTAGAAGTGGGGTGATGTGGAGGGTTTTGGTTTAGAGGCATGGAGGTCATTTGATGCAGGGGGATCCGAGTCAGACGATGCCGAGCTGTCAGATTGTTCATTAATGGCGCTGGATTACCTGGAGCGGGATGATCAACGCAAGGATGGTAAGAAATCGTGATCTAGCCTAATTGGGGCAGTTTCTGTGCACGTGTCGGTTTTTTGGCCATAACTGAAGCTACAAGTGTCCGATTCGCGCCCGTGACCCCAATTCAGAAAGCTAATCTCGACGCGCACGTCGTGGCAACCGAGCTACGCTCGGTGCACATCGTTTCAAGCCCTAAATCCGTTGTTTTCCTTTTTCAAATCTTTATTTTTAGTTAATTTTTGCTATTTATGGTAATCTTTTATTTGTCGATTAGGAGATGATTCTGAACCCGATTTGGGCCAGATTTTTGGCAATCTTTTGATTTATTTCCGTATTTCGTTTTGGTAATACTTTTAGGGTTTTGCTATTTTTGGGTAAAAATCCCATTAGGGGACGATTTTCAGCTATTTAAACCCGGCTTGTGGGTTGTTTTTCGTCATTCTTGATTATAAACAATTTTATTGAATTCCAGAGTGTTCTCTGAAATTTTTGGGTCGACTCATGTTTTTTTCCCTTGCAAATTACCTATTGCACTAGCCTGCAAAATAATCCCTATTCTGTCCGGCGTCATCATTTCACATGTAATAAGGGATAAAGCTCAAGGGCATGCTGGTCTTTTCACCCCTCCAAGGGGGTGTCATTGCAAGAAAAACTAAACCTCAGGGGGTATTGGGACGACAAACGCGTTGACTAACCTAAATGTGGAATTGACCAAAACCTTAGAGGGTATTAGTGCAAATTACCCATATATATATGTACTTATAGAGGGATATATATATAATAAATATGAATATACATATACAAATATATAGTCACACACACATAAATATATACACATATAAACACATACATCTACATTCTAAACTCACACATATATACACATATACACATGCATATACACACATATATTCATACTTATACTTGTATACTTATACATATATATATATATATATACATATACATATATATATATATACATATATATATATATTTATCTATATTGTCTAATTGATTTTAAAGTTATGATATTTTACATTCAAATTGGATTTGGGATTGAAATTCAATTATATTTTTTAAGACATATCCAAACAATGTAATTGGAATTGCATTTGTGGAATTGAAATACCATGAAATTTTAATTCCAATGCAATTCCAAATCCAAACAACCAAACGGACCATGAATCACCTTCTTTAATTAAACATCTCAATCTCCTTTTGCATGATGTGGCGGGATTAGTTATATTGTCAATTTTGGTATGCACACAACCAAGTCAAGTAGCTAAGGACTTTAATTCACTCCAATTCCTCACCAAGGTTGGGTGAGATCTGATGAAGAATTCAGTGAAATCTGCCGGACACAGATTCGGATTCAGATATTTAGATGAGTGGGGGCGAAATCATCGTTACTCTAAATTTAGTAAGGGCTTTGGGAATTTTTTGAAAAATTCCAATGGGGGCATAGTCATAATTATTCCAAATTTAAGGGTAAAAGTTAGAAAAAAAAAATCCAGTATGAGACACCGCCCCCGCTCATCCTTACATGGGTTTGTTCCTGCATCTAGCATTATAGTGGCACTACATTAATAAGACTGGCACTACATTAATAAGACCTACTTGCTATCAGATGGATTATGATGATCATATTTGTCGTATATAATAAACATATATTTTTCGTCAGGTTGTATAATAGTTCAATTAATTCGTTTTATTGATGAGAAAAACTATCCCATGTCTCTAATCACAAAAAATGACTGTTTATCATGATTTGTAGTTGTGGCATCAACTTAAATAGTTATATAAAAAATATAAGTGGTACTATATGATCATTGGAATGTAATTCCAAGCGTTACAAAATAAGCGATAAGCTGCGAATCATAATTTTAATTACAAATTATACACATTTAATTTTTATTTAATCGGCAATTTTATCTTATTTATGAACATCTTCTCTATGTAAGTATGTGTAAAATGGAATATTTTTAATCTCATCCAAACATTGTTCACTTTCTCAATGATAGTACATGCCTTTGTCTTCATTCCACTGTCGCAATTATATCATATTCATGAACCTACACTACAAACAATTCTTCTATACTCCTTGAGTACCACGGCTTCACACCATTAACTATTCAATTAATTAATCAAACATTAAATTCAATACAACGTACCCATCTTCATAAACTCCTTTTTATTCCAAACTCTTTTGTCACATTCCTCATACAAACCCTAATATTCTGGCCCATGATGTCCCAAGCCCTTTCACACCACCTATAGCCCCTCCACCACCAAAGTCCAACCTACCCATGTTGTACTATGGCCTAGTGGTCACAGGCACAGCTGCCATAGTCCTAGTAGTCTACAACTGGCACCGCAGATCACATGGTATCAGAGCAAGAAGTGTTGAGGCCATGATCATATCACATGGTATCATAGCAAGAAGTGTTGAGGCCATGACCAGTACAAGTCGGAGTTTCGAGAACCCTAATATGAAGTTAGTGTCGAGTTATGAGTATAAGAAGGGAGGAGTGGATCAAGATCAGTCTCAGGGTGGTTATGAATATGAATGTGCTGTGTGTTTGTCTGTGTTTGAAGAAGGCGAAGAAGTGAGTCAACTTCCAAGGTGTAAACACTCTTTTCATGCTGCATGCATAGAGATGTGGTTGTTTTCTCATTTGGATTGCCCTCTTTGCCGGACGCCCGTGCAGCCGCCGATTCTTCACCTGCATACGGTGTCGGACCAATCGGAGTATTCCCGGGAAGGGTTGATGGTTGATTCAGGCATGTTAGTTTGATTAATGTCTTCCCTTTTCTTTTCTTCCTCAGATTTTTTTTTGGGGTTTTTTTTGTTTAATATACTTGTTTTTGTAAAATAATGATACTATTATTCTTTCGGTTGAGGTGGACCCTTTGATAGAGTGAGATTGATATCAACAAGGAACCCTTTGAAATGAGGTATTGGTATTATCAGTAGGTGTCTGCAAAAACTCGCGAAATTCGTATGTCAAATTCGATTCGGGTATATTAGATCGGATTTTTTATGGATTGGATTGGACATGGATTCAAAAACATCCAATTCGGTATTTTACGGATCGGTCCTGAATTACATTTTCAATAATTCGTTTAATCCGGTTCAATCCGGTATTGTTCGTATATATTTTAATATATTATATTAATAATATATCACATAATATATTATTTTAAATTGAATTATAATATCTTAAATCAATAATATACTATTCCAAACTAAATCATAATATCTTATTTTATACAAATAATTATCTATATCTATCCATACTATTGTAAAAATACAAGTCCTTTATAATATTTTCATACATTAAAACATTCATCACTATTGCAATTTTCAGAAAAATATAATGGAAGACTTTCTATTAGTTATTTACTATTATAAAAGAGTAAGACCTCTAAAATATTTTTATACATTTATTCCATTTGAAAAATTACAATTAAATTTTAATTTAATAAAGACTTTAATAACTAAATTCAAAAAAATATCATTAAAGTACATTAATACATTTTATTATTTCAATGCAAGTATTTTCTTTAAAAGAAAGTATACGCAACAATTAGAAAAGAAAATGAATGAATACCAAAATTTTAAATTTTTATAATTTCATAGTTAAATAAATATAACAGATAATATTTTATAGTAATTATTACTAAAAAATTATTGTGTTGTGAAATATCTTTCATGCAAGGTTTCAATATAAGTCACAACTTTAAGTTATGTATATTTCATATATCAATATAAGTCAAGCTTGTTGTGTATATAAGTGTCTTGAAATAAATAGATGAACAAATTAAACTAGAATGAATAATAAATTTCATTAATACAATAAAAAAGATAATTTATTAATAACATCTCTAAAAGTCAATCAAGGTTGGGAGCCGAAGATGTAGTAAACCCTAAACCCTCAAATGAAAGATATAGTTAAAAGTTTTCACCATTTTATTTTTTAAATAATTTTAAAGTTTAAATAACAACACTTATTACTTTAAGTTTAATTGTTTTTAAGTTTAAATTTTGAGATAATTGATTTAAATTAGTATATATATATTTTTTGTGTTTTTTTTTTAAATATTAGTGTAATTTGATTGAAAGGGTAATTAGTTATTTTATATATATTTTTTAAATATTAGGATAATTTATAACAACCATCAGATTCTTCATCTAAGGGCTGCTAAAAAGCATAAAAGAACTTCAATAGGTTAAACAATAGACATCCACTTCTCTCACGCCTCTTTCTCTCTCACGACTTTTGCGTAGACACCCATCTCTCTCTCACCAATTTTCACCAGCTCTGTCTTCTTCTCTTACCTTCAACAATGGCTTCGTCATCTTCTTTCACATCGATAATATTTCTTATATGTTAATTTTAAAGTTTAATTTCTGTAATTTGAATTTAGGGCAAAACTTCATCTTCTTTTTTGTATTTGAATTGTGTATTTTATTTTTTGGTGGCTTCTCCTCTCTCTTCAACAAGCCCTAATTTCTTACTTGTTTTATAAAAATCTGAGCTGCATACGATTTATTGCATGTTTGTACTAAAATTGGAGGTCGCAATCATAGATAAGGCATATTCTTCTTTAAATTTCAAATCAGTACTCTAAAACAATAATATATATTAAGAGTGATTCCATGACACATGATTTGTTGAGTTACAGACTATAACACCTTGTTGAATGGATTGAATTTTGAATTTTAGGTTACTGAGTGCTCTTCACGAGTATGAACATTTAATGAACAATTGATTTATCCTGCATTTGGTGCAAGATTTCATTTCATGCTAATTTTCGACAATATATGGTGATAATTAATTTGCCATTAATACACCATACTCAAATATACACAATTTGCTACTGGTATTATGTCAATTTGCTACTATGTCAGTTTTACTTTTATTGCTCCTGAGTTGCTCTCACTTCCTTCTGTTTCTTTGAGACAGTTTAAGTTTGTCATAGCTTCATAGGTTGCAACTTCAGAATTGCATTAATGTTATTCCTTTCTTAGATATTTTAATTTGTTACACATATTATGTTGATTATTTTACAACAGTTGTTAATGATCAAGTGTGGGAGGTCTGTTGTGATATACTAAAAGTCTAAAAGTTCTATACTAAATGTACATGTTTATATTGAAAGTTGGTGTATAATTTGCTACTGTAATAATATATTGAAAGTCTGCTACAAATGAACTTTTATTGGTGAAAGCTCTTGTCTTGCTATCTTTATTTTTTAATCTTTGAATCCGTGAATTCGATCCGAACCAATCTGGTTCATCGCGGTCCGATTTGGATTGGATCCGTTAGGCAAATGGATTGGATTAGATCCATAAATGGTGAATTTGGTATTAATGAATTGGATCCAAAATACCTTCAATCCGGTCCAATCCGATCCGTAAACACCCAAAATACCTTCAATCCGGTTCAATCCGATCCGTGAACACCCCTAGTATTATGCGATCCGCTTCTGGAATATTTTCCAGATTTCTCTTTTTGCCGTGGTTATGTATAATTTTTTTTTTCCTGGAACAAGTCTTTGCATTTAATTATTCGAGAAAAAATATATCATATCAAAATTTATTTACAATAAATAACACAGATTGTGGAAGTGTACTCTTCTTATTTAATGGTACACTTGTTGTAGTAAAATGATACTATAGTATAATTTGTGGTTGGTGTGGACCCTATGGTAGAGTGAGATTGATAGTAACAAGGAAGTGGTTTTTGGTAATTAGTAAGGTTCAGAGAGTTGAAAAAAAATTTGTTGAGTGGTTAGCAACTTGCACTAGTTGAGGACCTGAGGTCTGTGGGCCCACCTAATCAAGAAAGGTTCATTTGGTGTAAAAGCTATCCCAATTTCTCTTCTTTTCATCACTTCAAATTCCACTTTACTTTTAGACAGAATGAAATTGTCATGTTTTACTTATAGCTCTTTGCCAAGCGTCTTATTCTTCTGCCACTTTTTTCTTCTCTTTCGATATGGCTTTATTCTTGACTAATTTATGAGATTCGTGTAAAATGATAAGAATTTGAATCAGATAAGATTTGGACTATGTGATCACTCATTAGTCTTACGAATATTTATGTGTCATGTTTAAGTAAATGTACAATCCCCAACCCATTCTATATAATAGATATATGAGTTTTCGATGAGTGCATTCCCTGATAGAACGGGATGTCAAGTTTTGATATTACCATCTGCTTATTAGAGGTGGATTTTGGGAGTTTAATATCCGTGAAGCTCCAAATATGTCATAGTTAATTATAATGAAAATGAGAGGTAAAATACGAATATCGACTATTGGGGTAAATGCTACCAATTTCTGTTCTTTTCATTACTTCAAAGTACACTTGACTTTTAAACAGATTGAAATTGTCATGTTTTACTGATGGCTCTTTGCCAAGCATCTTATTATTCTGTGACTTTCTTTTTTTTCTTTTTCCTTTTCCAACTACTAGTAGTGTGTTAGACACTAATCCATCAGACCCATGTAAAATAATCCCGACACGAATCAAATAAGACTATGACAATATCGACTGTACCAAATCGTTACTAGTTGATAAAAATATTACAAGGCCAAATAGATTTTCGTTTCGCAATCAAACTACTGTACAAGGAAAATTACATTATTTTTAAATTGTCTAAACATGCCGGTAAGTTGCTAATTTAGAGGTGGCAAACGGGCGGGTTTGAATCGGATTGTTAACGGGCGGGTCATAAACGGGTCACCAACCCGTTATGACGGGTTAATAACGGGTCCGGTTGTAAATGGGTTGGGTCAACCCGACCCATATATATATATATATATCTTTTAGAATAGTTATATGTATATATTTATTGAAAAAAAAAATTCAACTAAAAAATATATATATATATATATGATTGAACAAGAAAATATCAATACACAGATATTTATTAAACCTCTTAACTTCATTTATATATCTCTATAATATATGCATATGTACAGACTTCAATACACAAATATTAAGCCTTTTAACTTCTTCATGCATAACTGAACCCCCATATATATATTTACACAGTGTGTGTGTTACAAATGTATACACATATATATCTATTAAAGGCCCTAATACATATTTTTGCAGTTTGATACAAAATTTGTTGCTTATATCTTGTACATCAATTTTCAACAAATTGTAATAAAAAAATAATAATATATATATATATATATATGTATATAATATATAATATAATCAATTAAGATTATATATTTCGCTGCATAGCACAAAGTTGCTTATACTGTTATAGATCTCAAGATTGGAAGCTACCTATCAAGTGTCAACGGTCACTCTCTATCTCTCATCTGAATATCCTACATGTGCAATAAAATTTTATTTAAACGTAATAATAATTTTTGTCATTTACTTTCTGAAACAAAAATGTTATTTTTTCCTTCTTTTTCCTTCGTAATTTTCCAAAATGGTTAAACATTTTAGTTATCTTTTTTTCTTCATTTCTCTTACATTACATCTATAATGTTATTCATTCTTTCCCTAAAAGACATGTAGGAAAAAAATAATTATTTACCGAAAAAAAAAAATTGATGCAAAGGAATTGGTGCAAGGTATGTTAAACCAAGTTACAGATCTTCCATGAATAACACACTGAATAAATTTATTGAAAAACAAGACTCATCTAAAATTTTACATATATATATATATATATATGTGTGTATTTGTGTGTATAAGAGAAATTTGATCCGTTTAACAACTTGTAATATATATATATATATATATAATTAGGTGTGAGATTCTATGATGAGATGGTATGAAGGTGTGTTGAAGGAGTAGAATCTCCATTCTCTTCTACTAATATTGACTGGTGACCTCCATTGATCTTCAATGGAGACTGTGTTGCTTCTTTACTTTTACATTCAATGTCCTTTATAAAAGCTAATTGCTAGCTTGTGGCTTAACGGGTTGACACGGTACTCTCACTTGACCCGTTAACAACCCACATGTTAAACCACTCAACCATTACTTAACCAATTAGCAATGCGGATGTTAAACCATTCACCCATTACCCAATTTTAACGGGCGGGTGCGAGCGAGTTGATGGGTTTGGGTAATTTTTGCCACCTCTAGTCGTTGTCTATCCCACCGTCATCAGTTCCTCCAGTGGCTTCAGCTGGTGCTGCAACCTTGTTCTTCGCAGCTGGGGCAGCTACTACAGATGAGGGTGCATTCAAGAGCTGCAGACATAATCGAAAACACATAACGACATCACTATAAATACTCGTAAAACTAATTTACACCGAGGAGAAGCGAAGTGTAGCACAAGTTCATGTATGCAAAGGAATTCATAGAATGATAGAAATACCTCTGAAATGATATCGATTCCAATTTCATGAAGAACCAGACTAACACTTCCTCATCCCCTTCCAAAGCATCATTAATGCTATAAATAGAATACATTAACCAAATAATGGTACCAATCATCAAACAGTGTTAACAAATCATATGCGAGTTATCCCCTTCTTGATTGCTAATGCTAAATCGACCTTTGTTTTGACTTAAGTGGCGTATGATAAGTGCGTAAACCTGTTGATCCATCTTTCTGTGACGGACGAGGAGGCCTAAAAACAAAATGCAGATGTTCAATGAAATGTGTAGCAGCGCTCCACGGTCCCCACTGTCCCACTTTGTAAGGGACTGAACTCTGTAAGAAGTAGAGAGAAATATAGTAATTAGCTCAAGATGCAATAAGGCGCCAATGCATGTTAAATATTGAGATTGTTGACTATGAGTTGTCTACACAGCTATACATTTAATATGAGATGTGTAGATACCTAGAAGTGAACAACTTTAAACAGTTAGTATTAATATATATACAAACAATTCAACTATGTAACAAAAGCTTGTACATAATAATAATTCAAAATCTGCAAAACAACAAATAAAAAAAAACTCCAAAAATGAAATTATTTGTATGTTCGACTAAGAGGATTGAGTAAATTGATGTACATAAATTCTTTCATATGCATTCATCGCCATAGTTTCCTTCATTACTATATGAATGTCGTCGTCCACATGAATTTTGCATTTAATTCTTTCCCAATTATTTCATCCCACAAAAGCTTTGGTCGGCCTTTTACTCGCTTGTTGAGTACGGAAAAGAAAAGAAAAAAATGTTGCAGCAGACCACCAAATCACACGAAATCAAAATAGAAAAATAAGCACGCCACAAAAGACACAAAGATTTACAAGGTTCGACATAAGTCGTGCCTACATCATTGACGGAGATCCGGCGAAAGTTTTCACTATGCAAGAAACAGGAGATTACAAGTACATCCAGAATAAACCCTAGCGCTTTCTCTCTCTGCAAATTAGAGTTTTATTTTCTCTCTACCACTCCAAATCGTAATTGTCCTTATATTTATAACGGGTTACAAAAGATACTAAATAAGCCCATGGCCCGTAAGAGTAAAACATGTCAAAAAAACATTCTCAGGGCCAAGCCCCCGAACCACCAGAGCTTTACGGATCAACCAGATAGCGACCCCAATCCAAATTCGGGTCATATCATCACAAAAACACATTTTTACATATGCAACATCGAGTCTATGTTTAATATGGCCATACGACCTATTTCTACATTTCCTCATTTTTCATTTATTGGCGTTATAACTAATGTATCACACGCTTTCAAATTCATATAATCTCTTCAGGTTACTAATATTATTCAAGGTAGCATCCTTGTTTTCCACTGGAATGTGTGATATAAGTGGTTTTTCCAACTGCCACCACTCCGTAACATATAATATGGGTGGGATGTATATATTTTAGAAAATTGCGACAAAATTAAAACAACCAATAAATCGAGAAATGCAAAAATACTAAGGAAAAACATATAAAGGAGACCAAAACAGACCATGTTGATTGACTTAAATGAACTTTTACTAGTTAAAAGTTAGTATTTAACTGAAGTATGAATATGCCACATACAACCTATTAATAATGTCAAACCGAAAGGTAACATCGATGACCAATGGAAACGCTACAAAAGTTTGAGATATCGAACTCCTATGAAGCTAAAAAATCAACATCTCTCGATATAGGTAAGATTAATTCTGAGATTACTTAAACTGCACCTCTGCCCTAAAAGTTTCAGGGTTCAATAGATAATAAAAAGAGGATATACTAGAGATCGTTAAAAAGTACGTGAAAGTGTGAAAGAAAAGGTAAATATTACTGATAATGTGATGATAACCTCATGGTCATCTTCTCCTGTGTGAATGTGAATGTCAAAATAGGGTCTTCTTCTCCAATGTCCTTGAATTTACTCTTCTCTCCCCAACCAAAACAACAAACCACTCTCTAATTTGCGATTATTGTACATGGTGAATTCAATTTCTCGCTCTCCCTTTCTGTAATTTATGCTATGTAATAATTGATTTAGCTGTTTTTTAGATTTCTTATTCATTTGTTACATGGAGTATTTGTAGGTTGATTGTAGAAGATAGTGGCAAATCATAGAGATGAGAGTGAAAGTAGTAGCAAAAGAATGCTAATGCTAAGCACGAGCTGTTGGCTGACTATGAGACACTCTTTTAATGCACATATCAAATCAACACGAGGATCGAAATGCATTTAACATGTCTATAGAAGGAGGAACCGGGCAAGGTGATGAGCGTGAAAAAGCATTGTCCAAACAAGACAATATTTTGAAATAAGGTATTGATATTATGCGAGGGGCTTATCGAATATTGTCACGAACACTCTTTTTGTCGTGATTATGTATAAATATCGTGACGCATGATTTTTTTTGTGTAGCAAGTCTTGCATTTAATTTATTCGAGAAAAATATTAAATTAATTTTTTTTCACAATACATAAGTTAATTTGAATGTCTTCTATTTATGTTTCGTATCATTTGTTTGATTTTGTAATTTACATAGTACACTTCTTGTTGTAAAATGATAGCATTGTTTGTGATTGGTGTGGACCCTATGGTAGAGTGGGATTGATAGTAACAAGGAAGAGTTTTGGAAATTGGTTCCAATAGGGGAGTTGAAAAAACATTGTTGAGTTGTATAAATCATGAGGCCCATGTAAAATGATTCCGACACCCGATCCCACGAATCATATAAGACTCGGACTGGATAATGCACAATCCACTAACCCATTCAATCTAATAGAGATGATTTTCCAAGATGAGTGCATTCCTTGATAGATTGGATGTTAACTTTTGACATTACCACCTACTTATTAGAGGTGGATTTTGGGAATTTAATATCAGTGAAGCTCCAAACATGTCATAGTTAATTATAAGGAAAATGAGAGGTAAAATACGAATACTCAGACCAGTGGGTTGAAACAAACCAATCCTATCTTGCAACAAATAGGGGAAATATTAGAAGTGACCAAAACATGGGGGTTCAGAATTTATAAAGGACAGCATCCCTTAAAATTAAATACATGGGAAAGGCAATATAACACTCATCAAAAGTAGATTAGGAATTTAGGACAATACCAAACCGTTAGCCCAGTTGATAATATATTCACAAATATTAAGCAGCCAAATAGATTTACGATTTCACAATCAAACTACTGTGCAGCCAGTATATCCTCAACACTCCAGATGCAATCTGTTCAACAAACTACAAACTGAATTACGTATAGATCAGTAAAAAAATGTATTTTCCTTGAGAACACCTGAACATCCAATCTTCTTTCCTTCAACTAAATATCCGGGTTTTGGTTCTGTTTTAAGAGACAACTCTGGAGCTGTCCTTGAAAAGGTCGCAAAAGGTGCGAACAGTCGGAATTTTTTTGAAGATTTTGATATGGGGGGCGATCCCAGAAACCCTCACAACCCCATACACTTCTCATCGTATCAGGCTGAGCTGATGGCGCTCAATTATGGATATGAATTAGCGGAAAAGTTGAGAATAAAACGAATTGTTTCTGTAGTTGATTCCACTAAATTAGTAAAAGCATTGAATGGACCAAGACATCCCGCTAATGACTACTTTTTTGTGAAACTTGTGAGTAAATTTGTCCGGGCATGTGCGATCTTCTCTTTAGGCTTCACAAACTGGCGAAGGTTGACATTAACTATCCGGGCATGTGCGATCTTCATGTCTTCATCCACTAATTTCTTCAATTTCTCCTCCTTTATGGATAACCCTTGCAATCCGACTTCCGCCAAGTAATGTGCCACTTTATTACCCTCTCTTCTTTTTATAGCTCTAAGCTCATGGCTTTCAAAGCGACGGATTCGTTGCTTCACCTCCCTACAAGAAATTTAATTAGTATTGGAGTACAAGCTGATAAATAATTATCAACAAAAAAAGAAAAAAAAAAGGACAAATTTACTCACACGTGTTTCACAAAAAAGTAGTCATCAGCGGGATATCTTGGCCCATTCAATGCTTTTACTAATTCAGTGGAATCAACTACAGAAACAATTCGTTTTATTCTCAACTTTTCCGCTAATTCATATCCATAATTGAGTGCCAATGAGAAGAGTCTGGGTTGCGGGGGTTTCCGGGATCGCCCCTCATATCAAAATCTTCAAATTTTATCACCTATTGCGACCTTTTCAAGGACAGCTCCGGAGTTGTCTCTTAAAACAGAACCAAAACCCATTAGATGAGCGCCATAAGTAGTTGTTCTATATGCTCCGTCGGAGTTCAACTGAGTTATGTCACCCGGTGGCATCTCCAACCCAATTAGCTCAATTGGATGCTTGAGTAAGGGAAACGGAGGATCTTTTTCACTATTTGAATCGGACGGAATCTGTGGTGACAAAAACTCCTAAGTATACTTTCCACTGTAACCCAAATGAGGCAGATTGTAACAATTGCACAAAGTCTCATCGCTAATATACGTCTTCCCCTTATTCTAAGTTGTTCACAAATCCGTCGTCCTCCTCCATATATGTCAGAAAATTACCAGTAAAAATCAAATAATTTTTTTCAAATTTTCCATAATAGCCCTGGTGACACACAATTATTTTCCAGAAAAGTTTCCATTCCTTTACTGCATAACATACAGAATCAAAAAGATAAAATCAGAATTTAAAAAAAAAAAACAGACCGTTTACTTCTTCAAGACTATTAATGCTAGATTTGGATGTTCAAAAAATTGTTTCAGACGTGAAACGAGACATTCACAATTATGGGAATTCAATTGAAGTAAAAGATGCTAAATTAATTCACAGCACAGAAATTACCAGGTTCGCCCTCTGTCTCAGTAGAGAAGGAAATGACTGCAGAACCACTTGAAGGGAACAAAAAACAAAAAAAGGGAAGAAATACAATCCCATGTAAATTACAACATTTACCAAAAGCACAGAGAGTAAGATGAATATATGAAAAGGGGAATTAATAAATACATATATACATAATCATATATATATATACATAGAAGATAGACAGATACCACCTCAGAGTCAGAGTCAGATATCTTTTCCCCAATTACATTATCCAGAGTCTGGAACTTCTTACAAGAGACTCTGATGTAAGAATAAACAGCAGAATGGCTAGTTGAGAATAAATAAACAGAGTATAGGAAATTGTTCATTAGCGATTAATTTACAACACTAACCACTAGGGCCGCGACAAGGTCGACGGTGACTGAGCTGTTGTTCATCAGCGATAAATTTAGTACAATTGCAAAAATGGAAGGAATTGATTCTAATCGTAAAGAATCGATTTTGAGCTGGGAATGAGATTATAAGGGTAAAGAATCGATTTTTAACATGAAACCCAAACCCTAATTTGCTATATAACTGTTTTTATATAATACCCAAAATACCCTTATAATTAAGCTCAATTCTTATAAAATCCTTCTATGATTTCAAAATTGTTAAAAAAATATCCCTTATTATTTTTAGGGTAAAGGATATAAAATACCCCTATAGTTTGTCAAATAGCCACTAAACCCCCTACATGTTCAAACATATTTGTATAATTTCAATTATGATAAAAAAGTCCCCTACCATCATAATGATGTTAAAAAGTAGGTGAATTTACTTTGTTACTTCTCTATATTTTACATAAAAATGAAATAATAAAAGGTTAATTTCAATAAACCGCCCTCTAATATAAATTTCAAAACAAAAATCTAAAATTCAAAAATATATATATGAATTTCTAAAACAATATATAAATTTCGAAAAAAATATATAAATTTTGAAACAAAGTATATAAAACTCGAAAAAAGTATATATATTTTTTGAATATATATATAATTCAAAAAAAATATATAAAATTTGAAAATATATATATAAATTTTGAAGAAATGTATTTTTCGAAATATATAATTTTTGAAAAACAACATAGTCCTATATATTTTTTTCAATTTTTTTTATTTTTTTCATAATTTATATATTTTTTAAAAAATTTATATATATATATTTTTTGAAATTTATATATTTTTTCTATTTTTTTATTTTATTTTCAAAATTTATATATATATATATTTGAAATATATATATTTTTTCGAATTTTATATGTTTTTTTCAAAATTTATATATTTTTAAAGAATTATTGTTTTCGAAATTTATATATTTGTTTTGAAATTGATATATTGTTTTTGAATTTTATATATATTTTTGAATTTTATATGTTTTTTTAGAATTTTATACATATTTTTTGAATTTTATATATTTATTTTGAAATATATATATAAACTTTTTGATGAAATGCGAGAGAGATGGTGCAGAGATGTGAAGAAGTGAGAGAGAGAAACTAGGGCAAATATAACATATATATTGTCCCTATATCATGAAAATACATTAAGGGGGCAAAAGGTCTTTCTACTCTCTTAAAAAAGATAATAATGGCATTTCAGATGTCATGTGAGGTGCACATGACCAACTAACGTCTATTTCTAACATAGAACTGACGGCATGGAATATTTGGCCCACTTTCAAATCTTTTGAGGAATTTTTTTGCCCAAAATAAAAATTAGGGGTAGGGTGTTTTATGCCCTTTACCCTTGTTTTAAATTTGATCAAATACCCCCAGTTATATGAAATGACCAAATTACTCTCACTTAAAAATTTTAAAATACCAAAATGTCTTTGTCTCCTACATCTACCATCATTCCATACCTAAAATACAAATCTTAAATTGCACTTCCATTTTCTTACATCCACACCATCAAAATCCTTTAAATTCAAGTATCTCTAATTCATTTACTCCAAAACCCAAATCCTTTCCATTTTAAACAAACCAAATTTCAATTGAAATTCCAATTTTATCCATCAAGTAATTCACTCACTCAGTCTCTCTCTCTGAAATTGGGTTGGGTTGAAATCCTTTAAATTCAAGTCTTTCTCTACCTAAAAAACAAACCCACTTTCTCTCACCCATTCACTTCCATTTTCCTACATCCACACCATGAAAATCCTTCAAATTCAAGTCTCTATCTAATTTCTCTGAAATTTGGGATGGAAGGAATTAGAGTTTTGGAGTAAATGGGTGATGGAAAGTAGGGTTGTGATAAATGGAAGGAATTATAGTTTAATTGGGTTGAAATTGTGATTTAAATTGAAAGTGAGTTTGTGATAAATAGAAGGAATTACAGTTAAAATTGGGATTTATATTGAAAGTGAGTTTGTGATAAATGGAAGGAATTAAAGTTTCGGAGTAAATGAATTAGAGAATATGAGTTTGTGATAAATGGAAGGAATTAGAGTATAATTGGATTGAAATTAAGATTGAAATTAAAATAATATAATGAATTAGAGTTCTCGAGGGTATTTTCGTAATCTTATAAAGGGCAAGGGGATATTTGATTAAATTGAAAATCATAGGGGGATTTAAAATCACAGGGATTTTTTTGAACAATTTGAAAACTATAAGGGGATTTTCTGGTAATAGCCCTAATCATTAATGTGTATATAATCAGAATGATGGAATGATAGAGAAGAGATTCTATTGAGTTTTCCGGTGTTTCCCCTGTCTCTGTACCAATCAGAATAGATATACACCAAATTAATAATGACAAATATTAATAGGCAAAACATGCCTACCAAAATCCTTAAGATAAGTGGTCATTCGAACACATTTGGAAAATGACAAAATTCAGAACAAACTAACCTTATTTGGAATTTTTCAAACGTTGTTTTTGGCTTTCTAGAGGAAAAAACTATTTAAAATTTTTAGAAGAGTTTCTGGGCATTGAAAGAACGTTTTAAAGAAATTGGGGATACCAGTTTCTCAAAACAACTTTTGTTTCTCTTCTTCTTTTACGTAGAGCCAAAAGCAGAAGTTATGTCAAACATGGCCATATGTAAATTTATGAAGCACAGAGACTTCGTCTCATCCTACCGTAGTCAGGTTGAACATACGTGTTCATGTTGGATATTACGACTGTTTCCTCTTGAATCGGCTAAGACATCCAATTATGAAATCTGATGTGCGGACGTGCCAAGAATCTTAACCTAGATTCCAAAGGGATCGGAGCAAAAAAAAGTCTCCTTTCAATTTGAGTTCACTGGAGATACGTGGAACGGGGAACACGAAACTTCCACTTTGAGCTGTTTTCTATACTTCAATGAAGAGGACTTGTAACAGTTGGGAAAACAATCAAAGAACATGCATTTCACACAAATAAAGTTATATTTGAATGAAAAATGAATGAATTTGATTAAACTATAAGCAAGAGAGAAAAATATAGAGACGTAAGATGAGAAAGAAAATAAAGGAAGATATATAGAGAGAAAGATAGAGGGATGAAAAAGTTAGAAGGTCAAAGGGAATTACAACTATGAGAATAAGTAAGTTATGATTGATTGGTCGTGGACCTTTTGCAAAGTGAGATAAATGTCTTTATTTAAATATTACAAAAATAACAATTCCCGTGAAAGTTTGTAAGGAAGAAACAACCCCTATTTAAGTTTAGAATTAAAAGACAATAATAATTTATTTTTAAATTATAACAAAATCATCAACTGTTTCTTTGTATCATTAACCGATTAATGCAAGGTTTCATCCCCCTTTAAATTCCAATTATGAGTAAAACTATCTTGGTCTATATCTTTGTAATGACTCTTGGACTCAATCTCTGAATCAATTATCATGTGACCACATTTCTTTAAATTCAAATGATAGACTCCTCATTTGTAGCATGACTATCCTTTCGAGATATAATAATATGCACAAACAAGTTTTTTCACGTCACCTATTTGAGCCACACCACCTCAATTACCCAATTATCCTTGGACCCACTTACTACATCACATGTCAAGTTGGGGTGTCAACACGGACACACCTCAAACACATGTCCGACAGTCACGTCTAAAATTGTGTTAAACTGTTTTAACACTTAAATATTTTAGGACACTTTATGGACACATTTATAATACTTCAATAAACACGTCTTGATAGTTCAGTGACAAGTTTTTGACACTTTGATGACATACCATGGTAAATTTTAATTAAAAATATATTATGAACTAAGTAAAATGTAGAATAAAACTTAAGAAAAAGAATAAAATAAATACTTTAAGATCTAAATGAATAATATTTTATAGTTATATGGATACAATAGTTAAGTTTAATTTATATTAAATATAAAGAATTTTTCTTTTGTTTTTTGACATTTCCATGTCGTGTCCTGTCCTAATTCTTTAAGATTTGTTGTGTTGTAGTATCATGTCGTGTTCCATATCCGTGTTTCACATATGTAAAGTGTCTTCTTTCCTTCTCATTGCAACATGACTCACGATCGTGTTACCTTTGTTCAGTGATAAACATAAAACACAGTTTGTGCACCTATAAAATAAAAATCCTTCTCGCCCTATATATATATGAAATTAAATTCATTTTGTTACCATAACAATGTGTTAGGATTAAACGGTCCAAAAATGAAATCAGAATGCAAGAAAAGATACGACACTAAATATATACGTGGTTCGGTCCAATTTGAGACCTACGTTCACGGGAGAGAGTTTCACTATTGATTGAAAAGAAACAATGATTGAGGAGATACAACTTCACTCGACTCATTTTCTCTCTGCTTATTCTTCTACAAATGGGTTTTGCATGCTCACTCTATTTCTCTCACTGTATTAATTGTTTGATGCTTGGTACGATTTGCTTATTCAGATACAAACCTATATATAGGCTATAGCTTCACCCACCTATGAAGCTATTGAATTCATGGAATTCAATTCTCAGCAAGAAAGGTGAGCACCGACTATCTAATCCATCTACCACTTTTATTAGGCGGGACCTTATTGTTATTATTTTAATAATCTTCCCCTTCCGCCAATAGAAGGAGATTTACAGCATGACTCCTCAGTTGGAGTCCATCCCAGGCTCCCAGCGACCTTTGCACATAGCTCATGTTTGTCTCTGGGAATAACTTGGTCAACATGTCAGCAATGTTTTTATCGGTGTGAATCTTATTTAGCATCATTTGTTGCTTGTCGATTACCTCGCGAAACCAATGATACCTGATATCAATGTGTTTTGTGCTAGAATGGTACATTGCGTTCTTGCTGAGGTCAATGGCATTTTGACTATCACAGTTTAACACAAATTTTGTTTACTTCAAACCAAGCTCTTGAAGGAATCGCTTCATCCATAACATCTCTTTCCTAGCTTTAGTGGCTGCAATATATTCCGCCTCAGTCGTAAACAAGGCAACACATTTTTGCAGTTTAAACTGCCAAGATACAGTTCCCCCTGCAAAAGTAAATAGATATCCTGATGTTGATTTTCTGCCATTTTAGCATCTGCATAGCGTTCAATAATTAGTTTTTATCCTCCAAAACTCAGACACAACTTTGAGTTTCCTCATAAATATCTGAAGATCCACTTAACACCTTCCCAAATTTTTTCCGGGATATGAGAGAAATCTGATTACCACACCAACAACATGAGCGATGTCTGGTCGTGTACAGACCATTGCGTACATGAGACTTCAAACTGTGGTTGAGTATGGGATAGTTGTTATTGATTTATCCTCCACCAGTGTTGTTGGACATTATTGTTTACTGAGCTTAAAGTGATTGGCCAAGGGAGTGCTAACTGGTTTAACATGTTTCATGTTAAATATTTACAGAACCTTTTCAATATATCTTTCTTGAGATAGCCAAAGTTTATGATTCTGTTTGTCTCGAGAGATCTGCATGTTGATAATCTGTTTTATCGTTCCCAAGTCTTTCATGACAAAGGACTTGTTTAAATCATTTTTTAGTTGTACCCATGTTGGTCCATGAATGAGTCAAACTTCTTGTACCACTGTCTTGGTGCCTGCTTAAGCCCATAAAGACTTTTCTTCAATCGGCACAAAAGATTTTATTTTCCCCTGGTTCTGAATCCTTCAGGTTGCTCCATGTAGATTTCTTCATCTAGATCACCGTGTAGGAATGCAGTCTTTACGTCAAGCTATTCAATCTCAAGGTTCAAGCTGGTTGTTAGGCTAAGAAAAACTCGTATGGATGACATTTTCACCACAAGAGCAAATACTTTTTCAAAATCGATGCCCTTCTTCTGTCTGAATCCCTTAATAACCAGTTTTGATTTGTTCATTGGTTGTATTTTATTTTCTTCAGCCTTTAGCTTGAAAAACCACTTGTTTTTTAGAGCTTTTCTTCCTTGTTGTAGTTTGACCACATCATATGTGTGGTTCTCATGCAGCGATATCATATCTTCTTGCATGACATTTATCCTTTCCGCCTTGTGATTATCTGTAATATAGCTATTTGGTTTTCCCTATCACTAAGCATCACATATTCCGTGGGAGAATATCTGCGACTTGGATGTCGCTCTTTGGTGGATCTCCTTTGATGATTAACAGGGTTTTCTTCTGCATCTGGTCCTGGTTATGCACTTTCATCTGTTGGATCTCCTTGAACAACTCCCCCATCATTTTGTGCTCTCGGTGGAGGAACTGGGTTTAGGTTAGCTGGTAACTCTTCAGATGACTCTGGTTTCTTCTATTTTTCAATATCTTCAATGGGCTGATCTTCGAAAAACACTACATCTCTGCTTCTGATAATCCTTTTGTTGATAGGATCCCAGAGTATGTAACCGAACTCTTCATGGGTATAACCCAGGAAGATGCATTATTTGGCATTTTCGTCAAGCTTGGATCTTGCATCTCTTGGGATATGGACAAATGCTCTGCAACCGAACACCTTCAAGTGTTTGTAGGAAACATCTTTCCCTGTCCATATTCTTCAGGTACATCACTGTTTAGTGGAACTGAGGGAGATAGATTGATTAAGTCAACCGTTGTTCTCATTACTTCACCCCATAAAGGATTTAGCAACTTGGCATAAGATAACATGCACTTGATTCTTTCGCATATGATTATGTTCATCCTTTCTGCAAGGCAGTTGTGTTGAGGAGTTTTCGGCACTGATTTCTCGAGTCTGATGCCGAAACTTCTACAATACTCCTAGAAAGGTCCTCTGTACTCGCCACCATTGTCTGCACGTACACACCTTAGTCGTTTTCCAGTTTCCCTTTCAACCTTTGCATGAAACTGTTTGAATACTTCGAGCACATGGTCTTTAGTTTTCAAGGCAAAGGTCCATAATTTCCTGGAATGGTCATCAATCAATGTGACAAAATATAGGGCTCCTCCAAGAGTTCTAGTTTGCATGGTGCAGACGTCAGTGTGTATTAGATCTAGAATATCCAGTTTTCTAGATGGAGGAGAACTGCGAAATGCAACTTTGTGTTGTTTTCCCATAATATAATTAACACAAATGTATAATGGAATACATTTCATTTGGGTAAGAGCTCATTTTTGGCGAGTATCTTGAGTCATTTCTCGCTCATATGACCGAGTCTTTTATGCCATAACTCGGTGGGAACTTCCTTCTCCATCGCATTCACCTCAACTCTGCACAGTTTTGCTTGCATTGTGTAGAGAGAGCTGGTTTTCTTTCCTCTGGCCACCACAAGATTGCTTTTGGTGATCATCCACTTCCCATCACCAAAGTAACTGTTGTAGTATTCATCATCGAGCTTCCCAGTGGAGACTAGGTTGAGAGGAATATCTGGGACATGTCTTACATATTTGAGGAGTAGTTTGCATCCATTGTTGTTTTCCAAGAAAATATCGCCCTTACCAATAATTTTGGATGCTCTGTGATTTTCCAACTTTATAAGTCCGAATTCGCCAATAGTGTAAGATATAAAAATATCCTTCCTTAAAGTGACGTGACAAGAAGCACTTGAGTTAATAACCTAGGTAGAATCTTCTGATGTGAGGTGGACACAATCATCATCTTAAACGATGACTATCTCTTCTTTGATTGTTGCGGTTGTTTTTAAGATACTTTATTTACCTCTATTTCTGGTATTTTGTCTAAACTGTTCAGCTTTTAGCTTCCTGCATTCTCTAATAAAATGTCCTGGCTTGTCGCAGTGTTATCGCTTTTGAAAGTGGACTTTGATCGCCCATGATGCTGCGGTTGGTTGCGATAGTTTTTGCTTTTGCTTCTACTGCGCCATTCTTTTCTTTCTTGTCTTTCAGTGACAAGAGCTTTAGCTTCCGGATCATATCCTTATTCATTTCTTCTTGCTTCCTCGTTTAGCATTTTGTCTTTTGCCATTTCCATGTTAATTATTCCATCTGGTGCCTAATTGCTTATAGAGACAACTAGCGTTTCCCAGCTTTTAGGAATGGAGTGCAACGAGAATACTGCTTGCATATCAACTTCTATAGTCATCTTGATAGATTTAAATTGGTCCAACAACCTCTGAAATTTGCTCATGTGTTCTGGCATATTTTTACTATCCTTTATTTAATATTTACAATACGGCTAAAAAAATTTACCTTATTTTCAAATGTTTTCCGACATATTCTCCAATTTTTGCCCACTAGAATAAGCATTGTGGTTGGCAAAATTTTGGATATTACATAAAAACAGTTATATAGCAATCAGGGTTAGGGTTTCATGTTAAAAATCGATTCTTTATCCTTATAAAAATTTTGGATATTACATAAAAACAGTTATATAGCAATCAGGGTTAGGGTTTCATGTTAAAAATCGATTCTTTATCCTTATAATCTCAATTTTTCATGTTAAAAATGGATTATTTACCCATACAATCTCATTTTTTCCCCTTTTCCAATTGTAATTTCAGATCCCAGCTCAAAATCGATTCTTTACGATTAGAATCAATTCCATTTTTGCAATTTTACTAAATAAATCGCTGATGTACAATATCTCAGTGACCGTCGACCTTGTCGCGGCCCTGGTGGTTAGGGTTCTAAATTTATCGCTATTATGCTGTACATCAGAGTCTCTTGTAAGGAGTTCCAGACTGTGGATACTGTAATTGGGGAAAAGGATGTCTGACTCTGACTCTGAGGAGGTAACTGTCTATCTTCTATATATATATATATTTATGAATGTATTTATTAACTTCCCTTTTTCATATTCATCTTACTCTATGTGCTTTTGGTAAATCTTCTAATTTACATGGGAGTGTTTTTCTGTTTTGGTACTTTATTCATTACTCCTACTATGACACACGTGGTGATGTTAGTGTTGTTCAAACATTGACAGTTGGACTACTATCATGAAATTGAAGATGTTGACTTTGGTAGAAGAGTTGATGACATTGCCGTGGTTGACCACAAACGTGCATTTCTCCACCTTATGAGTTACCTACGAAGAGATGGTGTAAATCAATCAATATATATCCCACCAGTCGCTTTGCAAAAAATAATTGTGTACGGTGCAATTGAGTGTGCCATCTCTTTTTTAGGAGGAGAGACTGATTTCATTGCAGATCTCAATCTTCCCTTTAAGGATGGAAGATATCCGTTGCATTTAGCAGCTAATTATTATTCGGACGAAATGGTTGCTTTGTTACTTCACCACGGAGCTCGAACTGATGTCAGAACCATTCAAGGGAAATATAGGGGCGATTTGTTACCTCTAAATGTGTCGCTAGAAACAATAAGGTAGAAGGCAGATAGTGTAATATTAAGTTTTTTGTTCCTAAGTTCTTCCATGGGGTCCATAATATGATTAGTCCTTAAACTACTAATTCTTATCCATTTTGCTTAATTTGATTTCTTATGTGGGCGATGCAGTTATCATCCATACTTGATTTATTGGACGCCGAAACAATCCATATTCAAGTTGATCATTATACTCTGCTTGCCCCAAATGGTCTGTTTCGAACCAATTATTTGTGTGTAGGTTTTGTTTGAGTAGTCATATTCTTTATATCGTTTCTTATTATGTTCAAACAATTTTGTTGGCAGAATGCATTTTTAGAAATTAATAGGTTGCTTGCATGGAGAACAAAGGAGATCGATACAGTATTCAGCCATTATGCTAGGGAGGGTGACCTTATTGAGATGGCTACTATGCTCATGGTTGCTCGGGAAATTATTATGCCTCGGGGCGTATTTGAAAGCAAAGATATTCTTAATTTTGATGAAAGCAGGCTAATCCTCAAACGTCATAAAATGTATAAGTTGCCTCCGTCCCTTGCGGATATTAAGGCAGCAACGACGCAGGGACCACTGTTGCTCGAAGTGTTTGAAAAGGCTGGTGGTGCTGTTGAAAAATACAGGCAATCAGTACAAAATGAAGTAAGTTGTTATGATCCATATCTTTTTAATGTTTTTTGTGCTCTTTTCTTGCAATTTCTCATGTCAGTCTTTTTCCCCGAAATTGTGGGGAGACATATTTGATTATGACGTCTGTGCTTATTTTTAATGTTCAAGTTTGAATGCTAGTTGTTTTCTCCCCCTCGCCCCTTTTCTGAAATGAGGTCAATATGCATTAAACGTTTTATCCAATAGAGTTATTCAAACGAATGGGGTGATACTTCATTTTTTTTTTTTTTTGACCTAAGACGGTTGCAATATTACTCCCTCCTGTTTCCTCATAGATGCCAAAAGAAAAGGTAGCCAATGACATTAAGGTGCTGTTTGAGAGAGCTGGGTTTTCTATAAAGGATGAAGATGCTGATTTAAGTGACATAGACTGGTTTGGTTCTTAATTACTTTGTTTAATTGGTTAAATTTTTGTATCTTCTTATCTTAATTTCTTTTGTTTATTTGACTTTGGATAAGCTTCAGTCTTCTAATACATGTTTATTTTTTGTGACGTTATTATGTAATAGTCAAAGTGAACTCTGCAAGACGACAACAATACAATTAGGTGATTGATAGATTTCCACTTCAAGTTTCTCATACTTGGAAGAAACTTATTTCCAGATATTTTTTTCCATTACACTTGTCTAATTTTTGTTGTTGTTCTTTTAAACAGCAAGGAGATATCTTCCCATGCCACTCCCCTTAATGTCGGGCAGTTTTAACAAGGATAAGGTTAGAAAAACAGCCATGAATGGCCTTGCTAATGTTTTTCTCTTTGGTGATGATAGATTCTTGCTTCTTTTGGTGTGCTATAACAAGTTGTATTTATAAATACCTGAGCAACTCAGAATCTCATATCTCCGTCAATCACACTTCATTCCTCCGCACATTGCAAACCTTAATTTCGGTTTGACTGATGATATTTGAGAGACCTTGAATAGTATTTCGCGTGAAAGAACTTTCTATGCTGTAGTGAATCCATGTTGTTATGCATACTAGAACGGAATCTTCGGTGTTTTTATGTGGCATTGGACGCACGGAGAAAGGATCAGTTATGTTGTTTGGTTGAAAACTGCGGTGATTCTATCGAAATAGGATCTTAGCATAAAAGATAGGAAACCGAGGTCCATGTTTATCTTGTATACACCTATTCCCAAAGACTATAGTCAGTCGAAAGGTGGTTACTAACATTCTATACTCTTCTTCTCTTCTGGTATTCCTCAAGTTTGAGTTTTGGAAGTGTTTTATGTTGCTAGTTGCATAGTCCTTAGTATTCCAGGTTATCATCACATTATTAGTAATAATTACCCTTTCTTTCACACTTTCACGTACATTTTAACTATCTCTACTATATCCTCTTTATATTATCTATTGGACCCCGAACCTGAAACTTTCAGGACAGAGGTGCAGTTTAAGTAATCTCAGAATTGATCTTACCTATATTGAGAGATGTTGCTCGATTGTCTTAATGGGTTTTTAGCTTCATAGGAGTTCGACGTCTTAAACTTTTGTAGCATTTCCATTGCTCATCAATGTTACCCTTCGGTTTGACATTATTAATAGGTTGTATGTGGCATATTCATACTTCAGTTAAATACTAACTTTTAACTAGTAAAAGTTTATTTAAGCCAATCAACATGGTCTGTTTTGGTTTTCTTTATATGTTTTTCCTTAGTATTTTTGCATTTCTCGATTTATTGGTTGTTTTTAATTTTGTCACAATTTTCTAAAATATATACGTCCCACTCAAATTTGTTCGTAATAATCTGAGATTGACTAGCCCTAAGGTTGCAATACTTCATTATTGCAGAGAACTTTTTGTATGTACCATTTAGCAACTTATCACTTACCAAACCAATCTAGTTTTGACCCCTTTCACTTATAAACCAAAAACATGCTTCTCTACCTTTCAAAGGCATGGCGAGACCTACGCCTGATACTTTTGGAAATAACCTTCCAGACGTCTATACTGCTGTTCTAGATAGAGGTTTATGTATTAATTCGAGAAAGATATTCAAGAAAACATTTCAGGGTGTGTTTTGCATGGTTGATTGTAGTACTAATTGATAATTCTAAGGAGGCTTTGGTAACAAAATTAGAAACATGGCGATAGGCAAGCTAGTGGTATTTTTTCTAACAAAGGAAAATCAATTAAATTAAAATATTAATTAATATAATGCTTATTAGGCAACAATATCATATGGTGCAGAGTGGTGGGCGTTGGAAAAATCACTTATATGACACATTCCAGTTGAAAACGAGGATGCTACCTTGAATAAGGCCCTGCTTGACATAGTTTCTATTTCTGACTTTCCGCGGAAGAAAAAGAGAAGCAGAAGTTGTTTTGAAAAACTGATACCCCCAGCTTCTTTAAAACGCTCTTCCAAGGCCCACAACTTTTTTTGCCAAATACCGTTCAAAGTAGCTTTTTCCTCCAGGAAGCCAAAAACAACTTTTGAAAAACCAATCCAAACAGGGCCTAATACTAGTAACCAAAAGAGATTATCTGAATTTGAATGCGTGGGATACATTAATTATAACACCAATAAATGAAAAATGTGGAAATGTAGAAATAGGTTGTATGGCTATATGAAACATAGACTCGATGTTAAATATGTTAAAATGTGTTTTTGTGAGGATATGGCCCGAATTTGGTTTCGGGTCGCGACCTGGTTTACCTGAAAAGCTCTGGGGTTCGGGGCATCAGGCCCAAGGAAATTTTTTTGACCCATTTTACTTTTATGGGCCGTGGGCTTATTTAGTCTCTTTTGTAGGCCGTTATAAATATAAGGGCAATTAGGGTTTGGAGTGGTAGAGAGAAATAAATACCTAATTCAGAGAGAGAGAGAGAGAGAGAGCTAGGGTTTCTTGTGGCTGTACTTGTAATATCATGTTTCTTGCATAGTGAAAACTTTCGCCAGATCTCCGTCAATAACGTAGGCACGACTTGTGCCAAACCTTGTAAATCTTTGTGTCTTGTGTGGCGTTCTTATTTTTCTGTTTTGATTTCGTGTGATTTGGTGCGTTTGCCACAACTTTTTTTTTTTTTCCGTACTCAACAAGCTAGTGAAAGACATGCTTGTGGGATGAAGTATTTAGGAAAATTATCATAAACCAATTTAAAATTCATGCGGATGACGTCATTCATGGAGTAATGAAGGAAACTATGGTGATGAATGCATGTGAAAGAATATATGTACATCAATTTACTCAATCCTCTTAGTCGAACATAAAATTAATCTCATTTTTGGAGTTTTTTTATTTGTTGTTTTGCATATTTTGAATCATTATTATTATGTACAAGATTGAATTCATCAAATTAAAGAGATGTGTGCTGATTTAGCTATTTTATTTAATTAAAATGTGTATGTTGATTAGGCTAATCCACTAATTGAAATGATGAAAAGATTTTTTGATTTGGATATTGAGTAGCTTTTGTTGCATAGTTGAATTGTTTCTAATATATTAATATTGTTTAAAGTTGTTCACTTCTAGGTATCTACACATCTCATATTAAACGTATAAATAGCTCATGCTCTTAGCTGTGTAGACAACTCATAGTCAACAATCTCAATATTTAACATGCATCATTACTATACATGCATTGGCGCCTTATTGCATCTTGAGCTGATTACTATATTTCTCTCTACTTCTTACAGAGTTCAGTCCCTTACAAAGTGGGACAGTGGGGACCGTGGAGCGCTGCTACACATTTCATTGAACATCTGCATTTTGTTTTTAGGCCTCCTCGTCCGTCACAGAAAGATGGATCAACAGGTTTTCGCATTTATCATACGCCACTTAATGGACCCTCAGCGATGAAGGTTTCAGCACCATTTATTCTGTCAAGAAATGGTTTTGTGGATTTAGCATTAGCAGTCAAGAAGGGGATAACTCGTATGTGATTTGTTAATACTGTTTGATGGTAAGGATGATTGGTTTTCCCGCCTTTAATGTTTTTATTTATTCATTTCAAATCTAATCCTTTTACTTCCAAGAAATCGATATTCTATTCATTGCATGAATGGAATCATCTTTTTGTCCCTTCAATTCTTGCAATTAATCATGCATCTTTCCATTTCCATTTCGATTTTGATTTTGATTAATGCAATTTATTTATTTATTTTTTGTAATGTGCATGTGGAACTTTAGGATATTGCACTGGGGACTTGACTTGCCTTTTGTTTGAATTGTAAATGGGATCTATTATTAGTGCTCTAGAAACCTTGCATTCTCTTTTCTGCATGAAGTTTTGTTTCCCTTATTATAGATTTTTTTTTTCTATTCTCTAATTTTCTATTCTTTGTTACCCACTTCTTGTATTTGATCAGTAATAACATGTTGCTCGCCAGTTATGGAGAGAGCGGTGAGAAACCCTAGTGGTAATTGAACAACTTAATGGAAATACGATTTGTGGGGATTTTGTAAAGAAAACCCCAATGTTCAATTCAAGATAGTAACCTGGCGACTTAATGGTATTATTATTATATTTTTTTAGGGTTATTATCACAAAACTCATGAGATTTTACCAAATGATCAGATTGCCTCATGACCTATCAAATAACTCCATAATCTTTTCAATTTGATCAATGTCTACCTTCACCATCGAATTGACAAAGGGTTAATTATCTTGACACTTTCTAAAGCTTGATCTATCTTCAATCACACTATTCAAGTTTGATAATTGTCATTTATACTCTTGATTTTTTTCAAACTCACATAATTTACACCCCTTATACCTAAAATATCCTCAAAGTTGAGATATTTGGTAATTTAAAACGTGGTTTACTAGCCTTATCCTTTTATTATCCAAACCAACTAATAATTTTTTAAATTTGTCATAAATAAAAAACAAATTCGTTTATATATAAATATTTTAAAAAACAAAAAAAAATCTAATTGGTAGATCGAAATATTTTCTACACTAATTGTTTTTTATTTCGATAAAAAGTCCGTCAAACACATTTTTGCATAAATAAAAAAAGTAGGGTAAATATTTTTTTTCAAAAAAATAATAATTATAATGCCGAAATATTTTTTTCGAATTACCAATTAGGGTAAAATATAAAAAATAATTATATATTTTTTATTTTTATATAAAAATAAAAACATTTCAGCATTATTTTTTTAAAATTTTACTATAAACGAATGTTTTTATTTATTTATGTCAAAATAAAAAATTAATGGCTTGTTTGGATAATAAAAGATGAGGCTAGTAAACCTTGTTTTCAAACACCAAATATTTGAACTACTCTCTTTCCCAACTAACCCCCTAATCTTTCAAAGTGACACAAAATTTCCCCAATCTATCCCCTATAATGCAGAGTTCAAAAAAATAATTTTACTAATTACACTTCCACCCTCTCCTATTTTACTAATTACACTTCCACCCATAGTACAAAATATATATATATATTACGAAAATTACAATTTGATTTTTTTTTTTTTATAAAATTCGAAACAAACATATAAAATTCGAAAAAATATATATAATTCGTAAAAAATATATAAAATTTGAAAAAACATATAAAGTTTGAAAAAATATATAAAATTCGAAAGAAACATATAAAATTCAAGAAAAAAACATATAAAATTTGTAAACAATATATAAAATCCAAAAAAATATATAAAATTCTAAATATATATATATATAAAGTGTGACTGAAGTTTAAGTGGACAAGCTTCAGAGTCATTAGTCACAGTAATGGATCCTCTCCAGCTCTTTAAAGAACTATTTCAAGGGTCACAATGGTGACACATGCTCCACTAATTTCCTCTCACAATTTTTTATTCGACACTTATTTCTTTCTCTCTCTACCACTTTCCTCTCTCCATCACCGTCACTTTTCCTCTCTATAAATAAATATAAAATAAAAATAAAAATTATATAAATAATATTTTAATCAAAATTATATAAAATAAAAATAAAAAATAAATATATTAATATTTTAATCCAAATTATATAAAATAAAATTCAAAAAAAAAATTAATCGATTAACTATACTGATTAAAGGGTCCCTTGGTACCCAAATCTAGGGGTGCACACGGTCCGGTTTGCTTCCGATTCCGACCAAAACCGGAATCGAACAAATACTTTCGGTTCCTTAAAAATGAGAACTGGAGCCGAACCGTTAATTTTGATTTAAATATTAATATATATATAGTGCGGTTCGCTTTCGATTCCGACCAAAATTGGAATCGAACCGATACTTTCGGTTCTTTAAAAATGAGAACTGGAACCAAACCGTTAATTTTGATTCAAATATTAACATATTTAATTTCAATTAAAATATTTTAATTAAGTATCGGTTCGATTCCGATTTTGCTCACCATCGTGTCCCTTGAAATAGCTCTGTAGTGAGCTGGAGAGGATCCATTACTTTGACTAATGACTCTGAGAGTTGTCACTTAAACTTTAGTCACACTTTATATATATATATATATATATATATATTTGAATTTTATATATTTGTTTCAAATTTTATATGTTTTTTTTTTAATTTTATATGTTTCTTTCGAATTTTATATATTGTTTCAAAATTTATATATTTTTGAATTTTATATGTTTTTTCAAATTTTATATATTTTTTACAAATTATATATATTTTTTCGAATTTTATATCTTTGTTTCGAATTTTATATAAAAAAATCAAATTGTAATTTTCGTAATATATATATATATATATTTTTTTTTTTTTTGCAATAAAGGGTGGAAGTGTAATTAGTAAAATAGGAGGGGATGAAAATATATTTTCATACTACAGCTAGGGGGTAAAGTGCATGTTTTTAATAGTTTGAGGGGGTGGTTTTTAGATTGGGGGTATTTCTTGCAAAGGCGTCCATCTTATGATAAAAGTAATTTTCTGTGCGATGAATACTACTAGTAATAATTAATGTGCAGCCCTCTGAAAGTTCTGTAAACAAGGAACAAGTCAAGCTAGGTTTGAGTGTTAGCTAAGGCTTTGTTTGGTAGGTGGTTCGGTTCCAGCTGGTTTGGTCTGGTCTTGTGTTTTATTGGACCAGACCATGTTTGGTAGCATTGGTCCCAAATTTTTGGTTAGCCCAAGTAAGACCAAATCAGACCAAAATGACCTCATTTCAGACAAAAAAAAAAGGTGGTTCATGGTGGTCCGGTCTTGTCTTATTAATAAAATATATTTATAAATAATTAAAAATGAATAAATAATAATAATAAATTAATAATAATAATAATAAATTAAATAAAACATATTTTAAAAATAAAATATAAATATTAAATAATAAACAAAATGAAATAAATAAGACCTAATAATAATAAAAAATGAATATAATAATAATAAATAAATATAATAATAAATAAATGAATAAATAAATATAATAATAAATAAATGAATAAATAATAAAATATATTTATAAATAATTAAAAATGAATAATTAATAATATAATAATAAATTAAATAAAACATAATAATAATAAAAAATGAATACAATAATAAATAAATATAATAATAAAAAATAGACTTAATAATAAATAATAATAAATTAATAAAATAAATAATAAATTACATAAAACATATTTAAAAATATAATAAAAATAATAAATAATAAACAAAATGAAATAAATAATAATAATAAATAAATATAATAAAAAATAATAAATAGATATAATAATAAAAAAATATAATAATAAATAATAAGTAAATATAATAATGAATAAATACTTCATAATAATAATAAAAAATGAATATAATAATATTAAATTAATATTAAATTAATAAAATATATTTTCAAATAATTAAAAATGAATAAATAATTTATAAATAAAATGAATTTAATAATGAAATAATAATAAATAAATAGAATATATTTATAAATTAATATATAAATTAATAAATAATAATATAAATAATAATTTAATAATATAAATAATAAAATATATTATAAAGTGAAGAAATAATAAAGAAAGAAAGAAATAATACATAAATAAATATTATAATAAATAATAAATAAATAGTAAAACCAGACCGCTTACCAAACAGACTTTTTCCAGAACGGACCAGACCGGACCAGATCGAACCGAACCAGACCAGACCAAACCAGACCAGAAAGACCGCCTACCAAACATGGCCTAAGATTTTAGGGTGATTATACTAACCTTTTCTGAAGTCTGTACAAATACAATTTATGCTTAGGGTCCGTTTGGAGCCTTGGAATTGGAATTGGGGGCTCCAATTCCAAATCCGTTGTTGCTTGGATGTAACAAAATATTTTGGAATTGAAATTGAAATGCAATTCTAAAGACACCAATTCCATAACTTGAATTATGAATTCCGTAAGGAGAAGTTGTGATTTTCAATTCCATATCTTCTCCAAACCTTGACCCACTAAATACTCTTTCTAAGAATAAATTTTTCACAACCACAAACATACATATATATATATACATAAATACCTATATATATACACACTTGTATATATACGAGCTTATAAATAAAAATATATATACACGCATATATATATTGGGTAATTTGCACTAACACCCCCTGAGGTTTAGGTCAATTCCACATTTAGGCCGGTCAACACGTTTGTCGTCCCAACGCCCCCTGGGCCAATAAAATGACCATAATACCCTTGAGAGAAAGATCTGTCATGTCAAATGACCTTCATGCCCCAACCTCAAATATATAAAATTTCGAAAAACATATATATAAATTCAAAAAATATATATAAAATTTGAAAAAATGTATGAAATTCGAAAACAAATATATAAATTTCAAAAAATATATATAAAATTCGAAAATATATATTTTCAAAAACAAAATTCAAAAAATTATATAATTTTAGAAGAAAAAAAATATATATTGGTAAAATGTCTTATCTTTTCTAATGAAGTGAATCAAACTACTTACCACCAACATCAATTAGTGGTCTTCTTTTATATATATTTTTCGAATATATATATATATATATATATATATATATATATATATATATATATTCGAAAAATATATATAAAAGAAGACCACTAATTGATGTTATATATATATATTTACGAAATTTATATGATGTTTTCGAAAATTTTATGATATATCCGAATTTTATAAAAAAAATTCAAAATTTATATATATTTGTTTCAAAATTTATATATATATTTGAATTATATATATATTTTTTGAATTTTATATATTGTTTTTGAAATTTATATTTTTTTTTGAATTTTCTATATTGTTTTTGAAATTTATATATATTTTTGAATTATATATATATATTTTGAATTTTATATATTGTTTTCAAAATTTATATATATTTGTTCCGAAATTTATATATATATTTTTAAAATTTAATATATTGTTTTCGAATTTTCTATATTTGTTTCGAATTTTATATTTTTTTTTCAAACTTTATATATATTTTTTGAATTTTATATATTTTTTTAAAATTTGAATTATATATATATATATTGTTTGAGGGTGGAGGAATGCGATTGAAATTGAAAAGTATAGGGGCAATGCAAATATAAGAGGGGTTAGTTGATTAAATTGGAAGTGGGGTGATGTGGAGGGTTTTGGTTTAGAGGCATGGAGGTCATTTCACATGTAATAAGGGATAAAGCTCAAGGGCATGCTGGTCTTTTCACCCCTCCAAGGGGGTGTCATTGCAAGAAAAACCAAACCTCAGGGGGCATTGGGACGACAAACACGTTGACTGACCTAAATGTAGAATTGACCTAAACCTTAGGGGGTATTAGTGCAAATTACCCATATATATGTACTTATGGAAGGATATATATATAATAAATATGAATATACATATACAAATATATAGTCACACACACATAAATATATACACATATAAACACATACATCTACATTCTAAACTCACACATATATACACATATACACATGCATATACACACATATATTCATACTTATATTTGTATACTTATACATATATATATTTATCTATATTGTCTAATTGATTTTAAAGTTATGATATTTTACATTTAAATTGGATTTGGGATTGAAATTCAATTACATTTTTTAAGACATATCCAAACAATGTAATTGAAATTGCATTTATGAAATTAAAATATAATAAAATTTTAATTCCAATGCAATTCCAAATTCACACAACCAAACCCACCCATGAATCACCTTTAATTAAACATCTCAATCTCCTTTTCATGATGTGGCGGGATTAGTTATATTGTCAATTTTGGTATGCACACAACCAAGTCAAGTAGCTAAGGACTTTAATTCACTCCAATTCCTCACCAAGGTTGGGTGAGATCTGATGAAGAATTCAGTGAAATCTGCCGGACACGGATTTGGATTCAGAGATTTAGATGAGTGGGGGCGAAATCATCATTACTCTAAATTTAGTAAGGGCTTTGGGAATTTTTTGAAAAATTCCAATGGGGGCATAGTCATAATTATTCCAAATTTAAGGATAAAAGTTAGAAAAAAAAAATCCATGAGACACCGCCCCACTCATCCTTACATGGGTTTGTTCCTGCATCTAGCATTATAGTGTCACTACATTAATAAGACCTACTTGCTATCGGATGGATTATGATGATCATATTTGTCGTATATAATAAACATATATTTTTCGTCAGATTGTATAATAGTTCAATTAATTCATTTTATTGATGAGAAAAACTATCCCATGTCTCTAATCACAAAAAATGACTGTTTATCATGATTTGTAGTTGTAGTTGTGGCATCAACTTAAATAGTTATATAAATAATATAAGTGGTACTATATGATCATTGGAATGTAATTCCAAGCGTTACAAAATAAGCGATATGCTGCGAATCATAATTTTAATTACAAATTATAAACATTTAATTTTTATTTAATCGGCAATTTTATCTTATTTATGAACATCTTCTCTATGTAAGTATATGTGTAAAATGGAATATTTTTAATCTCATCCAAACATTGTTCACTTTCTCAATGATAGTACATGCCTTTGTCTTCATTTCACTGTCGCAATTATATCATATTCATGAACCTACACTACAAACAATTCTTCTATACTCCTTGAGTACCACGGCTTCACACCATTAACCATTCAATTAATTAATCAAACAATCAAACATTAAATTCAATACAACGTACCCATCTTCATAAACTCCTTTTTATTCCAAACCCTTTTCTCACATTCCTCATACAAACCCTAATATTCTGGTCCATGATGTCCCAAGCCCTTTCACACCACCTATAGCCCCTCCACCACCAAAGTCCAACCTACCCATGTTGTACTATGGCCTAGTGGTCACAGGCACAGCTGCCATAGTCCTAGTAGTCTACAACTGGCACCGCAGATCACATGGTATCGGAGCAAGAAGTGTTGAGGCCATGACCAGTACAAGTCGGAGTTTCAAGAACCCTAATATGAAGTTAGTGTCGAGTTATAAGTATAAGAAGGGAGGAGTGGATCAAGATCAGCCTCAGGGTGGTTATGAATATGAATGTGCTGTGTGTTTGTCTGTGTTTGAAGAAGGCGAAGAAGTGAGTCAACTTCCAAGGTGTAAACACTCTTTTCATGCTGCATGCATAGAGATGTGGTTGTTTTCTCATTTGGATTGCCCTCTTTGCCGGACGCCAGTTCTTCACCGGCATACGGTGTCGGACCAATCGGAGAATTCCCGGGAAGGGTTGATGGTTGATTCAGGCATGTTAGTTTGATTAATGTCTTCCCTTTTCTTTTCTTCCTCAGATTTTTTTTTTTGGGGTTTTTTGTTTAATATACTTGTTTTTGTAAAATAATGATACTATTATTCTTTCGGTTGAGGTGGACCCTTTGATAGAGTGAGATTGCTATTAACAAGGAACTGTTCTGAAATGAGGTATTGGTATTATCAGTAGGTGTGTGCAAAAACTCACGAAATTTGTATGTCGAATTCGATTCGGGTATATTAGATCGGATTTTTTATGAATTGGATTGGACATGGATTCAAAAACACCCAATTTGGTATTTTACGGATCGGTCTTGAATTACATTTTCAATAATTCGTTTAATCCGGTCCAATCCGGTATTGTTCATATATATTTTAATATATTATATTAATAATATATCACATAATATATTATTTTAAATTGAACTATAATATCTTAAATCAATAATATACTATTCCAAATTAAATCATAATATCATATTTTATACAAATAATTATCTATATCTATCCATACTATTGTAAAAATATAAGTCATTCATAATATTTTCATACATTAAAACATTCATCACTATTGCAATTTTCAGAAAAATATAATGGAAGACTTTCTATTAGTTATTTACTATTATAAAAGAGTAAGGCCTCTAAAATATTTTTATACATTTATTCCATTTGAAAAATTACAATTAAATTTTAATTTAATAAAGACTTTAATAACTAAATTCAAAAAAATATCATTAAAGTACATTAATACATTTTATTATTTCAATGCAAGTATTTTCTTTAAAAGAAAGTATACGCAACAATTAGAAAAGAAAATGAATGAATACCCAAATTTTAAATTTTTATAATTTCATAGTTAAATAAATATAACAGATAATATTTTATAGTAATTATTACTAAAAAATTATTGTGTTGTGAAATATCTTTCATGCAAGGTTTCAATATAAGTCACAACTTTAAGTTATGTATATTTCATATATCAATATAAGTCAAGCTTGTTGTGTATATAAGTGTCTTGAAATAAATAGATGAACAAATTAAACTAGAATGAATAATAAATTTCATTAATACAATAAAAAAGATAATTTATTAATAACATCTCTAAAAGTCAATCAAGGTTGGGAGCCGAAGATGTAGTAAACCCTAAACCCTCAAATGAAAGATATAGTTAAATTTTTTCATGATTTTATTTTTTAAATAATTTTAAAGTTTAAATAACAACACTTATTACTTTAAGTTTAATTTTTTTTAAGTTTAAATTTTGAGATAATTGATTTAAATTAGTATATATATTTTTTTGTGTTTTTTTTTAAATATTAGTGTAATTTGATTGAAAGGGTAATTAGTTATTTTATATATATTTTTTAAATATTAGGATAATTTATAACACCCATCAAATTCTTCATCTAAGGGCTGCTAAAAAGCCTAAAGGATCTTCAATAGGTTAAACAATAGACATCCACTTCTCTCACGCCTCTTTCTCTCTCACGACTTTTGCGTAGACACCCATCTCTCTCTCACCTTTTCTCACTGTCATCTCTCTTTCACCAATTTTCACCAGCTTTGACTTCTTCTCTTACCTTCAACAATGGCTTCGTCATCTTCTTTCACATCGATAATATTTCTTATATGTTAATTTTAAAGTTTAATTTATGTAATTTGAATTTAGGGCAAAACTTCATCTTCTTTTTTGTATTTGAGTTGTGTATTTTATTTTTTGGTGGCTTCTCCTCTCTCTTCAACAAGCCCTAATTTCTTACTTGTTTTATAAAAATCTGAGCTGCATACGATTTATTGCATGTTTGTACTAAAATTGGAGGTCGCAATCATAGATAAGGCATATTCTTCTTTAAATTTCAAATCAATACACTAAAACAATAATATATATTAAGAGTGATTCCATGACACATGATTTGTTGAGTTACAGACTATAACACCTTGTTGAATGGATTGAATTTTGAATTTTAGGTTACTGAGTGCTCTTCACTAGTATGAACATTTAGTGAACAATTGATTTATCCTGCATTTGGTGCAAGCTTTCATTTCATGCTAATTTTTGACAATATATGGTGATAATTAATCTGCCATTAATACACCATACTCAAATATACACAATTTGCTACTGGTATTATGTCAATTTGCTACTATGTTAGTTTTACTTTTATTGCTCTTGAGTTGCTCTCTCTTCCTTCTGTTTCTTTGAGACAGTTTAAGTTTGTCATAGCTTCACATGTTGCAACTTCACAATTGCATTAATGTTATTCCTTTCTTAGATATTTTAATTTGTTACACATATTATGTTGATTATTTTACCACAGTTATTAATGATCAAGTGTGGGAGGTCTGTTGTGATATACTAAAAGTCTAAAAGTTCGATACTAAATGTACATGTTTATATTGAAAGTTGGTGTATAATTTGCTACTGTAATATATTGAAAGTCTGCTACAAATGAACTTGTATTGGTGAAAGCTCGTCTTGCTATATTTATTTTTTTAATATTTGAATCCGTGAATTCGATCCGAACCAATCTAGTTCATCGCGGTCCAATTTGGATTGGATCCGTTAGGCAAATGGATTGGATTAGATCCATAAATGGTGAATTTGGTATTAATGAATTGGATCCAAAATACCTTCAATCCGGTCTAATCCGATGCGTAAATACCCAAAATACCCTCAATCTGGTTCAATCCGATCCGTGAACACCCCTAGTATTATGCGATCCGCTTCCGGAATATTTTCCAGATCTCTCTTTTTGCCGTGGTTATGTATAAATTTTTTTTTCCTGGAACAAGTCTTTGCATTTAATTAGTCGAGAAAAAATATATCATATCAAAATTTATATACAATAAATAAAACAGATTGTGCAAGTGTACTCTTCTTATTTAATAGTACACTTGTTGTAGTAAAATGATACTGTAATATAATTTGTGGTTGGTGTGGACCCTATGGTAGAGTGAGATTGATAGTAACAAGGAAATGGTTTTTGGTAACAAGGTTCAGAGTTGAAAAAAAAGTTGTTGAGTGGTTAGCAACTTGCACTAGTTGAGAACCTGAGGTCTGTGGGCCCACCTAATCAAGAAAGGTTCATTTGGTGTAAAAGCTAAACCAATTTCTCTTCTTTTCATCACTTCAAATTCTACTTTACTTTTAGACAGAATGAAATTGTCATGTTTTACTTATAGCTCTTTGCCAAGCGTCTTATTTTTCTGCCACGTTAAAAGATTCGTGTAAAATGATAACGATTTGAATTAAATAAGATTTGGACTATGTGATCACTTATTAGTCTTACGAATATTTATGTGTCATGTTTAAGTAAATGCACAATCCCTAACCCATTCTATATAATAGATATATGAGTTTCCGATGAGTACATTCTCTGATAGATCGGGATGTCAAGTTTTGACATTACCACCTGCTTATTAGAGGTGGATTTTGGGAGTTTAATATCCGTGAAGCTCCAAACATGTCATAGTAATTATAATGAAAATGAGAGGTAAAATACGAATATCGACTATTGGGGTAAATGCTACCAATTTCTGTTCTTTTCATTACTTCAAAGTCCACTTTACTTTTAAACAGATTGAAATTGTCATGTTTTACTGATGGCTCTTTGCCAAGCATCTTATTATTCTGTGACTTTCTTTTTTTTCTTTTTCCCTTTCCAACTACTAGTAGTGTGTTGGACACTAATCCATCATACCCATGTAAAATAATCCCGACACGAATCAAGTAAGACTATAACAATATCGACTGTACCAAACCGTTACTAGTTGATAAAAATATTACAAGGCCAAATAGATTTTCGTTTTGCAATCAAACTACTGTACAAGGAAAATTACATTATTTTTAAATTGTCTAAACGTGCCGGTAAGTTGCTGACTTAGAGGTGGCAAACGGACGGGTTAGGGCGGGTTTGAGTCGGATTGTTAATGGGCGGGTCATAAATGGGTCACCAACCCGTTATGACGGGTTGATAACGGGTCGGGTTGATAATGGGTTGGGTCAACCCGACCCATATATATATATATCTTTTAGAATAGTTATATGTATATATTTATTGAAAAAAAAATTCAACTAAAAAATATATATATATATATGATTGAACAAGAAAATATCAATACACAGATATTTATTAAACCTCTTAACTTCATTTATATATCACTATAATATATGCATATGTACATACTTCAATACACAAATATTAAGCCTTTTAACTTCTTCATGCATAACTGAACCCCCATATATATATTTACATAGTGTGTGTGTTACAAATGTATACACATATATATCTATTAAAGGCCCTTATACATATTTTTGCAGTTTGATACAAAATTTGTTGCTTATATCTTGTAACATCAATTTTCAACAAATTGTAATAAAAAAGTAATAATATATATATGTATATAATATATAATATAATCAATTAAGATTATATATTTCGCTGCATAGCGCAAAGTTGCGTATACTGTTATAGATCTCAAGATTGGAAGCTACCTATCAAGTGTCAACGGTCACTTTCTATCTCTCATCTGAATCTCCTACATGTGCAATAAAATTTTATTTAAACGTAATAATGATTTTTGTCATTTACTTTCTGAAACAAAAATGTTATTTTTTCCTTCTTTTTCCTTCGTAATTTTCCAAAATGGTTAAACATTTTAGTTATCTTTTTTTTTTTCATTTCTCTTACATTACATCTGTAATGTTATTCATTCTTTCCCTAAAAGACATGTAGAAAAAAAAAAATTTATTTACCGAAAAAAAAAATTCAGGTAGAAAAAAAAAAATTTGATGCAAAGGAATTGGTGCAAGGTATGTTAAACCAAGTTACAGATCTTGCATGAATAACACACTGCATAAATTTATATATATGTGTGTATATATATATATATATGTGTATTTGTGTGTATAAGAGAAATTTGATCCGTTTAACAACTTGTAATATATATATATATGTATATATATATATAATTAGGTGTGAGATTCTATGAGATGGTATGAAGGTGTGTTGAAGGAGTAGAATCTCCATTCTCTTCTACTAATATTGACTGGTGACCTCCATTGATCTTCAATGGAGACTGTTTTGCTTCTTTACTTTTACATTCAATGTCCTTTATAAAAGCTAATTGTTAGCTTGTGGCTTAACGAGTTGACACGGGTACCCTCACTTGACCCGTTAACAACCCACATGTTAAACCACTCACTCATTACTTAACCAATTAGCAATGCGCATGTTAAACCATTCACCCATTACCCAATTTTAGCGGGCGGGTGCGAGCGAGTTGATGGGTTTGGGTAATTTTTGCCACCTCTAGTCGCTGTCTATCCCACCGTCATCAGTTCCTCCAGTGGCTTCGGCTGGTGCTGCAACCTTGTTCTTCGCAGCTGGGGCAGCTACTACAGATGAGGGTGCATTCAAGAGCTGCAGACAGAATTGAAAACACATAACGACATCACTATAAATACTCAGTAAAACTAATTTACACCGAGGAGAAGCGAAGTGTAGCACAAGTTCATGTATGCAAAGGAATTCATAGAATGATAGAAATACCTCTGAAATGATATCGATTCCAATTTCATGAAGAACCAGACTAACACTTCCTCATCCCCTTCCAAAGCATCATTAATGCTATAAATAGAATACATTAACCAAATATTGGTACCAATCATCAAACAGTGTTAACAAATCATATGCGAGTTATCCCCTTCTTGATTGCTAATGCTAAATCGACCTTTGTTTTGACTTAAGTGGCGTATGATAAGTGCGTAAACCTAATTCATCTTTCAGTGACGGATAAGGAGGAATTAGAACAAATTTCAGATGTTGAATGAAATATATAGCAGCGCTCCACGGTCCCCACTGTCCCACTTTGTAAGGGACTGAACTCTGTAAGAAGTAGAGAGAAATATAGTAATTAGCTCAAGATGCAATAAGGCGCCAATGCATGTATAGTAATGATGCATGTTAAATATTGAGATTGTTGACTATGAGTTGTCTACACAGCTATACATTTAATATGAGATGTGTAGATACCTAGAAGTGAACAACTTTAAACAGTTAGTATTAATATATATACAAACAATTCAACTATGTAACAAAAGCTTGTACATAATAATAATTCAAAATCTGCAAAACAACGAATAAAAAAAAACTCCAAAAATGAGATTATTTGTATGTTCGACTAAGAGGATTGAGTAAATTGATGTACATAAATTCTTTCATATGCATTCATCGCCATAGTTTCCTTCATTACTATATGAATGTCGTCGTCCGCATGAATTTTGCATTTAATTCTTTCCCAATTATTTCATCCCACAAAAGCTTTGGTCGGCCTTTTACTCGCTTGTTGAGTACGGAAAAGAAAAGAAAAAAATGTTGCGACAGACCACCAAATCACACGAAATCAAAATAGAAAAATAAGCACGCCACAGAAGACACAAAGATTTACAAGGTCCGACATAAGTTGTGCCTACATCATTGACGGAGATCCGGCGAAAATTTTCACTATGCAAGAAACAGGAGATTACAAGTACATCCACAATAAACCCTAGCGCTCTCTCTCTCTGCAAATTAGAGTTTTATTTTCTCTCTACCACTCCAAACCATAATTGTCCTTATATTTATAACGGGCTACGAAAGATACTAAATAAGCCCATGGCCCGTAAGAGTAAAACATGTAAAAAAAATATTCTTAGGGCCAAGCCCCTGAACCACCAGAGCTTTACGGATCAACCAGATAGCGACCCCAATCCAAATTCGGGCCATATCATCACAAAAACACATTTTTACATATGCAACATCGAGTCTATGTTTAATATGGCCATACGACCTATTTCTACATTTCCTCATTTTTCATTTATTGGCGCTATAACTAATGTATCACACGCTTTCAAATTCATATAATCTCTTCAGGTTACTAGTATTATTCAAGGTAGCATCCTTGTTTTCCACTGGAATGTGTCATATAAGTGGTTTTTCCAACTGCCGCCACTCCGTAACATATAATATGGGTGGGACGTATATATTTTAGAAAATTGTGACAAAATTAAAACAACCAATAAATCGAGAAATGCAAAAATACAAAGGAAAAACATATAAAGGAGACCAAAACAGACCATGTTGATTGACTTAAATGAACTTTTACTAGTTAAAAGTTAGTATTTAACTGAAGTATGAATATGCCACATACAACCTATTAATAATGTCAAACCGAAAGGTAACATTGATGACCAATGGAAATGCTACAAAAGTTTGAGATGTCGAACTCCTATGAAGCTAAAAAATCAACATCTCTCGATATAGGTAAGATTAATTATGAGATTACTTAAACTGCACCTCTGCCCTGAAAGTTTCAGGGTTCAATAGATAATAAAAAGAGGATATACTAGAGAACGTTAAAAAGTACGTGAAAGTGTGAAAGAAAAGGTAAATATTACTGATAATGTGATGATAACCTCAGGGTCATCTTCTCCTGTGTGAATGCATGTGAATGTCAAAATAGGGTCTTCTTCTCCAATGTCCTTGAATTTACTCTTCTCTCCCCAACCAAAACAACAAACAACTCTCTAATTTGCGATTATTGTACATGGTGAATTCAATTTCTCGCTCTCCCTCTCTGTAATTTATGCTATGTAATAATTGATTTTGCTGTTTTTTAGATTTTTTACTCATTTGTTACATGGAGTATTTGTAGGTTGATTGTAGAAGATAGTGGCAAATCATAGAGATGAGAGTGAAAGTAGTAGCAAAAGAATGCTAATGCTAATCACGAGCTGTTGGCTGACTATGAGACACTCTTTTAATGCACATATCAAATCAACACGAGGATCGAAATGCATTTAACATGTCTATAGAAGGAGGAACCAGGCAAGGTGATGAGCGTGAAAAAGCATTGTCCTATGAGTCTAAGAAAGCTTCAATCCATTCTCCTTCAAATATGTGTTTAAGATAATCCTTTTTGTTTATATTTGTAGACCTTCACTTATTTTTTTTGAAAGTTAAACTTTACTCTCACACATTAGGCCTTTGATCCCTTTCACTTATTGAAAGTAAAACCATTGAACCATTAGGCCTTCGATCCCTTTCACTTATTTGTCCTTCAAATTATTCCTAACATTTGCCAAACTTAGCTTTTATGGAAAACTACTAAAAGGTTTCTTCAGTTGTCGCCTCTTCTCTTTTCCTCTCCATCATCTCGCTCTGAAGTTCTGCTCCACTTTGCAATGTCAAAAAGTATAATATATATTTCTCCATTCAACTTCTAATATGAAGTTAGTGTCGAGTTATAAGTATAAGAAGGGAGGAGTGGATCAAGATCAGCCTCAGGGTGGTTATGAGTATGAATGTGCTGTGTGTTTGTCTGTGTTTGAAGAAGGTGAAGAAGTGAGTCAACTTCCAAGATGTAAACACTCTTTTCATGCTGAATGTAAAGAGATGTGGTTGTTCTCTCATTTGGATTGCCCTCTTTGCCGGACGCCGGTTGTCCACCGGCATACGGTGTCAGAGCTACCGGAGAATTCTCGGGAAGGGTTGATGGTAGACTCAGGCATGTTAGTTTGATCAATTTCTTCCCTTTTTCCTTCTTCCTCAATTTTTTTTTGTTTAATATATTTGTTTTTTGTAAAATAATGATACTATTATTCTTTCGATTGGGGTGGAACCTTTTGATAGGGTGAGATTGATAGTAACAAGACAATGTTTTGAAATAAGGTATTGATATTATGCGAGGGGATCGAATATTGTCACGAACACTCTTTTTGTCGTGATTATGTAAAAATATCGTGACGCATGATTTTTTTCGTGAACAAGTCTTGCATTTAATTTATTCGAGAGAAATATTAAATTAATATTTTTTCACAATACATAACATAGATTGTGAAAGTTAATTTGAATATCTTCTATTTATGTTTCGTATCATTTGTTTGATTTTGTTATTTAAATAGTACACTTCTTGTTGTAAAATGATAGCATTGTTTGTGATTGGTGTGGACCCTATGGTAGAGTGGGATTGATAGTAACAAGGAAGAGTTTTGGTAATTGGTTACAATAGGGGAGTTGAAAAAAAATTGTTGAGTTGTTAGCAACTTTGCTATGCGGATATACCAAATCAGCTGCCCGCCTAATGAAGAAATGTGCATTTGGTGTAAAGCTAAACCAAACTAGTATTTTTCAATACTTCAAATTCCACTATAAATCCATGAGGCCCATGTAAAATGATCCCGACACGAATCATAAAAGACTGTGTAAAATGATTCCGACACGAATCATATAAGACTCGGACTGGATAATGCACAATCCACTAACCCATTCAATCTAATAGAGATGATTTTCCAAGATGAGTGCATTCCTTGATAGATTGGATGTTAACTTTTGACATTACCACCTACTTATTAGAGGTGGATTTTGGGAGTTTAATATCAGTGAAGCTCCAAACATGTCATAGTTAATTATAAGGAAAATGAGAGGTAAAATACGAATACTCAGACCAGTGGGTTGAAACAAACCAATCCTATCTTGCAACAAATTGGGGAAATATTAGAAGTGACCAAAACATGGGGGTTCAGAATTTATAAAGGACAGCATCCCTTAAAATTAAATACATGGGAAAGGCAATATAACACTCATCAAAAGTAGCTTAGGAATTTAGGACAATACCAAACCGTTAGCCCAGTTGATAATATATTCACAAATATTAAGCAGCCAAATAGATTTACGATTTCACAATCAAACTACTGTGCAGCCAGTATATCCTCAACACTCCAGATGCAATCTGTTCAACAAACTACAAACTGAATTACGTATAGATCAGTAAAAAAATGTATTTTCCTCGAGAACACCTGAACATCCAATCTTCTTTCCTTCAACTAAATATCCGGGTTTTGGTTCTGTTTTAAGAGACAACTCTGGAGCTGTCCTTGAAAAGGTCGCAAAAGGTGCGAACAGTCGGAATTTTTTTGAAGATTTTGATATGGGGGGCGATCCCAGAAACCCTCGCAACCCCATACACTTCTCATCGTATCAGGCTGAGCTGATGGCGCTCAATTATGGATATAAATTAGCGGAAAAGTTGGGAATAAAACGAATTGTTTCTGTAGTTGATTCCACTGAATTAGTAAAAGCATTGAATGGGCCAAGACATCCAGCTGATGACTACTTTTTTGTGAAACATGTGAGTAAATTTGTCCGGGCATGTGCGATCTTCTTTTTAGGCTTCACAAACTGGCGAAGGTTGACATTAACTATCCGGGCATGTGCGATCTTCATGTCTTCATCCACTAATTTCTTCAATTTCTCCTCCTTTATGGATTACCCTTGCAATCCGACTTCCGCCAAGTAATGTGCCACTTTATTACCCTCTCTTCTTTTTATAGCTCTAAGTTCATGGCTTTCAAAGCGACGGATTCGTTCCTTCACCTCCCTACATGAAATTTAATTAGTATTTGAGTACAAGCTGATCAATAATTATCAACAAAAAAAGAAAAAAAAAAGGACAAATTTACTCACACATGTTTCACAAAAAAGTAGTCATCAGCTGGATATCTTGGCCCATTCAATGCTTTTACTAATTCAGTGGAATCAACTACAGAAATAATTCGTTTTATTCCCAACTTTTCCGCTAATTCATATCCATTGAGTGCCATCAACTTAGCCTGATATGATGAGAAGTGTCTGGGGTTGCGGGGGTTTCCGGGATCGCCCCTCATATCAAAATCTTCAAATTTTATCCGACTGTTCGCACCTATTGCGACCATTTCAAGGACAGCTCCGGAGTTGTCTCTTAAAACAGAACCAAAACCCATTAGATGAGCGCCATAAGTAGTTGTTCTATATGCTCCGTCGGAGTTCAACTGAGTTATGTCATCCGGTGGCATCTCCAACCCAATTAGCTCAATTGGATGCTTGAGTAAGGGAAACGGAAGATCTTTTTCACTATTTGAATCGGACGGAATCTGTGGTGACAAAAACTCCTAAGTATAGCTTTCCACTGTAACCCAAATGAGGCAGATTGTAACAATCGCACAAAGTCTCATCGCTAATATACTTCTTCCCCTTATTCAAGTTGTTCACAAATCCGTCCTCCTCCTCCATATATGTCAGAAAATTACCATTAAAAATCAAATAATTTTTTTGAAACTTTCCATAATAGCCCTGGTGACACACAATTATTTTCCAGAAAAGTTTCCATTCCTTTACTGCATAACATACAGAATCAAAAAGATAAAATCAGAATTTAAAAAAAAAAAACAGACCGTTTACTTCTTCAAGACTATTAATGCTAGATTTGGATGTTCAAAAAATTGTTTCACACGTACATACTTGAAAGGTTTACACAAGTATTGATTGTGAAAACTTATATTCTTTCATTGATGTGAATCAACTTTATACAAGAGCTGCAATAGAAATAAATAAGGAAACTATCCTAAGAATATACGGAATGAATGCAATTGATTTACAAAATATTACACACTAAATGAGGGATAATGATGGAGAATAATATACAATCAATCCAGCAGATTGTGTGGAGAAGATCATGGCGTGACAACCGTCATTGGCTTAACATGCCCCCGCAAGATTGACTGGCCGTTGAGGACACCAATCTTGGACCGATGAGTATGGAAGTGATGACGTGGCAGAGGCTTAGTGAGTGAGTCGGCAAGTTGATCCAAGGTATAAACATGAGAAACTCGCAACCGACCTGTAGCAACTTGATCCCGAACAAAATGGAAGTCAATGGCAATATGTTTCATGCGGGAATGAAAGACAGGATTAGCACAAACATAGGTTGCACCAATATTATCATAGTAGACGACTGGAGAGGAGGGTAGAGCAATCCGCAATTCACTAATTAAATTCGTCAGCCAATTAACTTCAGCAGCAGTGGAAGCAATGGCATGATATTCAGCTTCGGTGGAAGAGCGAGCGACGGTCTTTTGCTTCTTGGAACTCCATGAGATTGGATTGGGACCAAGAAAAATAACATAAGCTGTAGTGGAAGTTCTGTCATCTGGATCACCTGCCCAATCGGCGTCCGCAAAGGCATGTAGTGATAAAGAAGACCCTCGGCGAAGCATCAAACCAAAGTCTAATGTGCCAGCAAGATAGCGAAGCAATCTTTTTGTAGCGGACCAATGAAGATTTGAGGGACAATGCATAAATTGAGACAATTTATTCACTGCGAAAGAGATGTACGGCCGAGTTAGCGAAAGATATTGTAATGATCCCATAACCTGTCGATAAAGAGTAGCATCGGCGGGAGGCGTACCATCCGAGAGTTTGAGACTCTCAGTCACGGCTAAAGGAGTCGAAACAGGTTTGGCATCCAGCATGTTCACCCGTTGAAGCAAGTCCATAATATATTTCCGCTGAGATAAAAATAGACCAGTGGTAGTAAATTGAGCTTCAACTCCAAGAAAGTAGGAGAGAGCACCAAGATCCTTAAGAGAAAAACGGCGAGCAAGAACTTTGATAAAGGCTGCCACACTTGTAATAGAGGAACCTGTGATGATAATGTCATCAACATATACAAGGAGATAGATCACTGAACCGGTGTTATGAAACATAAAGAGAGATGTATTAGAGTGAGAATTGGTGAACCCTTCAGAAATAAGAAAACTCCGAAGTTCATTGTACCATGCTCTCGGAGCTTGCCGAAGACCATAAATAGCTTTTTGCAGTTTGCATACATGAGTAGGATTATTAGTGTCCTCAAACCCGGGAGGTTGATCCATGAACACCTCGTCAGACAAAGAACCCTGCAAGAAAGCATTATTGACATCGAGTTGGCGGAGATGCCATCCTTTAGTCACCGCAAGAGTAAGCAATAAACGGACAGTAGCAGGCTTGACCACGGGACTATATGTTTCAGAAAAATCTATCCCTGGTCTCTGATGAAAGCCCTTAGCTACTAAACGAGCCTTATACCGAGCAATGGTCCCATTTGGATTTCTCTTAATCCGGTAGACCCACTTACAACCAATAACATTTTGTGTGGAGTTGCGAGGTACTAAATTCCAGGTTTTATTGGCTAAAAGGGCATTGTATTCATCACTCATGGCGTGACGCCAAGCTGGGTGTTTTTGGGCTTGCTTATATGTGGAAGGTTCGACAATGGATGGAGCAGTAGTGGTGTTAAGATCAAGAATTTGTTTAGGTTTGCTAATATTATTTCTCAATCTAGTGTTATAAGGATGGGCAACATGTAATGGTGAAGAAAAAATAGATGAGGAGGATGAGTTACTTACCTGTGAAGGAGAGGAGACTTCCTGGGTACATGACACGGAACTAGTAGCGGTTGAAGTGTTCGAATTCTGAGAATGTGAGCTATCCAATTGAGGTGAGTGGTGTTGAGGAAGGGAAGGAACCTCATTGTGGAAAGACTCATTAGGTTGAGAAGGATTTGGTAGTGATTCGATTGCCTTTTCAGCTTGAAAAGTTAGACTTTCAGAGTTAGAATGATCGGGAATCCAATCCTTTATATTTGGAATGATTGTATTTTTATTAATAGAGGTATGTGAATGGAATGGAAACACATTTTCCACAAAGTGTACATGACGGGAGGTGAAAATTTTTGTGGTTTGTGGGTCAAGGCAGAGATATGCGTGGTGAGTAACAGAGTAGCCAACAAAGACACACGGACAGGACTTAGGTTCTAATTTGTTAGTGGTGTAAGGCCGAAACCAGGGATAACAAAGACACCCAAAAATTTTCAAAGAAAAATAATTAGGTGATTTTCCAAATAGATGAAAGAAAGGAGATTGATTATGAGTGACAGGAGATGGCATTCGATTAATGAGGTATATTGCTGTTTGAAAGGCCAAAGACCAGTATTTGAGGGGTATCGAGGCATGATGAAGGAGTGTGAGCGCTGTTTCAACAATATGTCGATGTTTACGCTCAGCTGTGCCTACATGCTCGGGTGTATGGGGTGGTGACTTAAGATGTTGAATGCCAACTTGTGACAGAAAATGACCCAGACCCTTAGCTTCACCACTACCATCTGTATACACAGTTTGAATAGTAGTGGTAAAATAACATTCAACCAGAGATTTAAAATTTTCAAAAACCTTTACGACATCAGATTTATGTTTGAGAGGATAAAGCCATGTATACTTGGTAAAGTAATCCACAAAAATAACATAGTAACGAAAATTATCGAAAGAAATAAGGGGGGCTGAGCCCCAAACATCCATAAAAATAATCTCAAAAGGTTTATGACAATTTAATGACGAGGAGCCAAATGGTAGTTTATGACTCTTATTACATAAACAAGCATTGCAAGGAAGAGAAAGAGAACTGGACTTAGATAAAGGTAGTTTATTAGAGGCAATAATTGTGTGAAGAATTTTGGACGACGGGTGACCGAGACGACAATGCCAGGAAGCAACTGGTACAAGTGAAGACGAGGAAGAGGTGGCTGCCAGAGCAAGTTTGTGTGAACCACTAGCTGGAGACTCAGAATTCGGCCACTCGTACACGTTTCCTTTATTCCGGCCTCGCACCAAGGATGCCCCCGTAGTGAGATCCTTCACAAGAAAGAAATCAAGGAAAAATTCAATGGATGTGTTATTTTGTGAGCAAAATTGAGAAACAGATAGTAAATTTTTCTTGATTTTTGGAGCACACAAAACATTATTGAGTTGAAAGATAGAGTCATTAGAACTAAGAGTAGTAAATCCAATATGAGAGATAGGAATATTTTTACCATCGCCGACGATGACATCATCATTACCACCATATTCCGAGTGGATCGATAGATTTTGGAGATCTGAAGTGATGTGGTGAGATGCTCCGGAGTCTACAATCCAACCTGACTAGTTTCCGGAATTTTCATGTGTCGTAAAATTTGCTTGAGGCCAAGAGGGAGCAAATGGTGGTGGACGAGATCGACAAAATTTAGCAATGTGCCCAATCTTGTCGCATAATTGACACACAGACCGAGGTTGTCCACATGAGGGTTTAGTCGCCAAGTTTGATTTGGCGAAAAATTCTGACTGTGGGTGTTGGAAGTAGACGAATTTCCACGATTCACTTGGTTCGATTGGTAATAATGATTCCCAAATCCTTGATTACCACGATGCTCTTGATTCGATTGATAAAACTGATTCCCAAAACCTTGATTTCCACCATAGCTATCAGTATTGCCTTGCCGTCTTTGAAAATTATTTTGGTTTCCACCTTTTCCCTTTTTGTTCTTTTGCGTATACTGTGCAGTGATAACAGTTGGTTCCTTTGTTGGATTATTGTGCTTGAGACTAGTTTCATAATCAAGCAATTTTTCCAACAGCTCTTCAAAGCCAATGGGAGACTCTCTTGCTCATAGAGCAGCTTTGATTTCTTTGTAATCATCTGTAAGACCATTGAGGGTGTGCACAACAATCTTACCATCGCTCACTTCATGGCCTATCATTGCGAGATCATCGACAATAGTCTTGACAGATTGCATGAACTCAGAGATGTTCTTTCCATCTTGACTAACCTTGGTAAGTGAATCGAGGAGACCAACCATCCGATTATTGGATTTGTTGGCATATGTAGCCTTGAGTTTCTTCCAGGCTTCTTCTGAATTTTTACAACGAGAGACAAGAGGGGCAGCAGGTCCGGTGACTGCAGTTTATATGGCTAGAAGAATGAGACGATCTTGTCGAACCCATATTTTGTGTTCTGGTTTGTCGACTGGAGGACAAGGATGAGTCCCATCTATGAATCCCATAAGATCATAACCAAGAAACAGATTAGTCATCTGCGAGCACCACATCGAATAATTTCCGCCTTTGGATAGTTTGTGCGGAATCAATGTAGTAGTGTTGATAGAGATAACCTGAGAAGAAGAAAGATTGGTTGCACTTCCAGTCATAACCGTGACACTGTTTGTTTTAGTCATGGCCGTGATCGAGTTGAGATAGAGAGAAGGAAGATGCCTTTAGGGCTCTGATACCATGAAAGGTTTACACAAGTATTGATTATGAAAACTTATATTCTTTCATTGATGTGAATCAACTTTATACAAGAGCTGCAATAGAAATAAATAAGGAAACTATCCTAAGAATATACGGAATGAATGCAATTGATTTACAAAATATTACACACTAAATGAGGGATAATGATGCAGAATAATATACAATCAATCCAGCAGATTGTGTGGAGAAGATCATGGGGTGACAGCCGTCATTGGCTTAACAATACTAACATTTCAATATCGCATAAAACATCATCATTTGACGTGAAACGAGACATTTACAATTATGGGAATTCAATTGAAGTAAAAGATGCTAAATTAATTCACAGCACAAAAATTACCAGGTTCGCCCTTTGTCTCAGTAGAGAAGAAAATGACTGCAGAACCACTGGAACGGATCACATCCCCACTACCACTGTACGGGACAAACAGAGTATAGGAAATTGTTCATTAGCGATTAATTTACAACACTAACCACCAGGGCCGCGACAAGGTCGACGGTGTCTGAGTTGTTGTTCATCAGCGATAAATTTAGTACAATTGCAAAAATGGAAGGAATTGATTCTAATCGTAAAGAATCGATTTTGAAATACCCCTATAGTTTGTCAAATGGCCACTAAACCCCATACATGTTCAAACATATTTGTATAATTTCAATTGTGATAAAAAAATCCCCCTACCGTCATAATGACGTTAAAAAGTAGGTGAATTTACTTTGTTACTTCTCTATATTTTACATAAAAATGAAATAATAAAAGGTTAATTTCAATAAACCCCCCTCTAATATAAATTTCAAAACAAATATCTAAAATTCAAAAATATATATATGAATTTCTAAAACAATATATAAATTTCGAAAAAAATATATAAATTTTGAAACAAAGTATATAAAATTCGAAAAAAGTATATATATATTTTTTGAATATATATATAAAATTCGAAAAAAATATATAAATTTTGAAAATATATATATAAATTTTGAAAATAATATATATATTTCAAAATATATATATAAATTTTGAAGAAATGTATTTTTTATAAATATATATTTTTTAAAAAAACAACATAGTCCTATATATTTTTTTCAAATTTTTTATTTTTTTCATAATTTATATATATATTTTTAAATTTATATATATATTTTTTGAAATTTATATATTTTTTCTAATTTTTTATTTTTTTTTTCAAAATTTATATATTTTTTTGAAATATATATATTTTTTCGAATTTTATATGTTTTTTTTCAAAATTTATATATTTTTTTCGAAAATATATATATATATATTTAAAAAAATTATTGTTTTCGAAATTTATATATTTGTTTTGAAATTGATATATTGTTTTCGAATTTTATATATATTTTTGAATTTTATATGATTTTTGAGAATTTTATACATTTTTTTTTAATTTTATATATTTATTTTGAAATATATATATAAACTTTTTGATGAAATGCGAGAGAGATGGTGCAGAGATGTGAAGAAGTGAGAGAGAGAAACTAGGGAAAATATAACATATATATTGTCCCTATATCATGAAAATACATTAAGGGGGCAAAAGGTCTTTCTACTCTCTTAAAAAGGATAATAATGGCATTTCAGATGTCATGTGAGGTGCACATGACCAACTAACGTCTATTTCTAACAGAGAACTGACGGCATGGAATATTTGGCCCACTTTCAAATCTTTTGAGGAATTTTTTGCCCAAAATAAAAATTATGGGTAGGGTGTTTTATGCCCTTTACCCTTGTTTTAAATTTGATCAAATACCCCCAGTTATATGAAATGACCAAATTACCCTCACTTAAAAAATTTAAAATACCAAAATGTCTTTGTCTCCTACATCTACCATCATTCCATACCTAAAACACAAATCTTAAATTGCACTTCCATTTTCTTACATCCACACCATCAAAATCCTTTAAATTCAAGTATCTCTAATTCATTTACTCCAAAACCCAAATCCTTTCCATTTTAAACAAACCAAATTTCAATTGAAATTCCAATTTCATCCATCAAGTAATTCACTCACTCAGTCTCTCTCTCTCCAATCTCTCTGAAATTGGGTTGGGTTGAAATCCTTTAAATTCAAGTATTTCTCTACCTAAAAAACAAACCCACTTTCTCTCACCCATTCACTTCCATTTTCCTACATCCACACCATGAAAATCCTTCAAATTCAAGTCTCTATCTAATTTCTCTGAAATTTGGGTTGAAATTGCTATTTAAATTGAAATTGGGTTTGTGATAAATGGAAGGAATTATAGTTTAATTGGGTTGAAATTGTGATTTAAATTGAAAGTGGGTTTGTGATAAATAGAAGGAATTATAGTTAAAATTGGGATTTATATTGAAAGTGAGTTTGTGATAAATGGAAGGAATTAAAGTTTTGGAGTAAATGAATTAGAGAATATGAGTTTGTGATAAATGGAAGGAATTAGAGTTTAATTGGATTGAAATTGAGATTTAAATTAAAATAATAAAAAGAATTAGAGTTCTCGAGGGTATTTTCGTAATCTTATAAAGGGCAAGGGGATATTTGATTAAATTGAAAATCATAGGGGGATTTAAAATCACAGGGATTTTTTTGAACAATTTGAAAACTATAAGGGGATTTTCTGGTAATAGCCCTAATCATTAATGTGTATATAATCAGAATGATGGAATGACAGAGAAGAGATTCTATCGAGTTTTCCGGTGTTTCCCTTGTCTCTGTACCAATCAGAATAGATATACACCAAATTAATAATGACAAATATTAATAGGCAAAACATGCCTACCAAAATCCTTAAGATAAGTAGTCATTCGAACACATTTGGAAAAGGACAAAATTCAGAACAAACTAACCCTATTTAGATTTTTTCAAACGTTGTTTTTGACTTTCTAGAGGAAAAAACTTTTAAAATTTTTTAGAAGAGTTTCTGGGCCTTGGAAGAACATTTTAAAGAAATTGGGGGTACCAATTTCTCAAAACAACTTTTGTTTCTCTTCTTCTTTTACGTAGAGCCAAAAACAGAAGTTATGCCAAATAGGCCCATATGTAAATTTATGAAGCACAGAGACTTCGTCTCATCCTACCGTAGTCAGGTCGAACATACGTGTTCATGTTGGATATTCCGACTGTTTCCTCTTGAATCGGCTAAGACAGCCAATTATGAAATTTGATGTGCGGGCGTGCCAAGAATCTTAACCTAGATTCCAAAGGGATCGGAGCAAAAAAAAGTCTCCTTTCAATTTGAGTTCACTGGAGATACGTGGAAGGGGGGGGGGGGGGGGGGAACACGAAACTTCCACTTTGAGCTATTTTCTATTCTTTAATGAAGAGGACTTGTAACGGTTGGGAAAACAATCAAAGAACATGCATTTCACACAAATAAAGTTATATTTGAATGAAAAATGAATGAACTTGATTAAACTATAAGCAAGAGAGAGAAATATAGAGACGTAAGATGAGAAAGAAAATAAAGGAAGATATATATAGAGAAAGATAGAGGGATGAGAAAGTTAGAAGGTCAAAGGGAATTACAACTATGAGAATAAGTAAGTTATGATTGATTAGTCGTGGTCCTTTTGCAAAGTTAGATAAATGTCTTTATTTAAATATTACAAAAATAACAATTCCCGTGAAAGTTTGTAAGGAATAAACAACCCCTATTTAAGTTTAAAATTTAAAGACAATAATAATTTATTTTTAAATTATAACAAAATCATCAACTGTTTCTTTGTATCATTAGCCGATTAATGCAATGTTTCATCCCCCTTTAAATTCCAATTATGAGTGAAACTATCTTGGTCTATATCTTTGTAGTGACTCTTGGACTCAATCTCTGAATCAATTATCATGTGACCACATTTCTTTAAATTCAAATGATAGACTCCTCATTTGTAGCATGACTATCCTTTCGAGATATAACAATATGCACAAACAAGTTTTTTCACGTCACCTATTTGAGCCACACCACCTCAGTTACCCAATTATCCTTGGATCCACTTGCTACATCACATGTCAAGTTGGGGTGTCAACACGGACACACCTCAAACATATGTCCGACGCGTGTCAGTCACGTCTAAAACTGTGTTAAACTGTTTTAACACTTAAATATTTTAGGACACTTTATGGACACATTTATAATACTTCAATAAACACGTCTTGATAGTTCAGTGACAAGTTTTGGACACTTTGATGACATACCATGGTAAATTTTAATTAAAAATATATTATGAACTAAGTAAAATGTAGAATAAAACTTAAGAAAAAGAATAAAATAAATACTTTAAGATCTAAATGAATAATATTTTATAGTTATATGGATACAATAGTTAATTTTAATTTATATTAAATATAAATAATTTTTATTTTGTTTTTTGACATTTCAATGTCGTGTCCTGTCCTAATTCTTTAAGATTTGTTGTGTTGTAGTATCATGTCGTGTTCCATATCCGTGTTTCACATATGTAAAGTGTCTTCTTTCCTTCTCATTGAAACATGACTCACGATCGTGTTACCTTTGTTCAGTGATAAACATAAAACACAGTTTGTGCACCTATAAAATAAAAATCCTTCTCGCCCTATATATATATGAAATTAAATTCATTTTGTTACCATAACAATGTGTTGGGATTAAGCGGTCCAAAAATGAAATAAGAATGCAAGAAAAGATACGACACTAAATATATACGTGGTTCGGTCCAATTTGAGACCTACGTTCACGAGAGAGAGTTTCACTATTGATTGAAAAGAAACAATGATTGAGGAGATACAACTTCACTCGACTCATTTTCTCTCTACCTATTCTTCTACAAATGGGTTTTGCATGCTCACTATATTTCTCTCACTGTATTACTTGCTTGATGCTTGATACGATTTGCTTATTCAGATACAAACCTATATATAGGCTATAGCTTCACCCACCTATGAAGCTATTGAATTCATGGAATTCAATTCTCAGCAAGAAAGGTGAGCACCGACTATCTAATCCATCTACCACTTTATTAGGCGGGACCTTATTGTTATTATTCTAATAATATTCCCCTTCCGCCAATAGAAGGAGATTTATAACATGACTCCTCAGTTGGAGTCCATCCCAGGCTCCCACCGACATTTGCACATAGCTCATGTTTGTCTATGGGAATAACTTGGTCAACATGCCAGCAATTTTTTTATCGGTGTGAATCTTATTTAGCATCATTTGTTGCTTGTCGATTACCTCGCGAAACCAATGATACCTGATATCAATGTGTTTTGTGCTAGAATGGTACATTGCGTTCTTGCTGAGGTCAATGGCATTTTGACTATCACAGTTCAACACAAATTTTGTTTACTTCAAACCAAGCTCTTGAAGGAATCGCTTCATCCATAACATCTTTTTCCTAGCTTTAGTGGCTACAATATATTCCGCCTCAGTCGTAAACAAGGCAACACATTTTTGCAGTTTAAACTGCCAAGATACAGTTCCCCCTGCAAAAGTAAATAGATATCCTGATGTTGATTTTCTGCCATCAAGATCTTTTGCCATTTTAGCATATGCATAGCATTCAATAATTGGTTTTGATCCTCTAAAACTTAGACACAACTTTGAGTTTCTTCGTAAATATCTGAAGATCCACTTAACACCTTCCCAAATTTTTTCCGGGATATGAGAGAAATCTGATTACCACACCAACAACATGAGCGATGTCTGGTCGTGTACAGACCATTGCGTACATGAGACTTCCAACTGTGGTTGAGTATGGGATAGTCGTTATTGATTTCTCCTCCTCCAATGTTATTGGACATTATTGTTTACTGAGCTTAAAGTGATTGGCCAAGGGAGTGCTAACTGGTTTAGCATGTTTCATGTTAAATCTTTACAGAACCTTTTCAATATATCTTTCTTGAGATAGCCAAAGTCTGTGATTTTGTCTGTCTCGAGAGATCTGCATGTTGATAATCTGTTTTGTCGTTCCCAAGTCTTTCATGACAAATGACTTGTTTAATTCATTCTTTAGTTGTACCCATGTTGGTCCATGAATGAGTCAAACTTCTTGTACCACTGTCTTGGTGCCTGTTTAAGCCCATAGAGACTCTTCTTCAATCGACACAAAAGATTTTATTTTCCCTTGGTTCTGAATCCTTCAGGCTGCTCCATGTAGATTTTTTCATCTAGATCACCGTGTAGGAATGCAGTCTTTACGTCAAGCTATTCAATCTCCAGGTTCAAGCTGGTTGTTAGGCTAAGAACAACTCAGATGGATGACATTTTCACCACAAGAGCAAATACTTTTTCAAAATCGATGCCCTTCTTCTGTCTGAATCCCTTAATAACTAGTTTTGCTTTGTTCATTGGTTGTATTTTATTTTCTTCAGCCTTTAGCTTGAAAAACCACTTATTTTTTAGAGCTTTTCTTCCTTGTTGTAGTTTGACCACATCTTATGTGTGGTTCTCATGCAGCGATTTCATCTCTTCCTGCATGACATTGATCCATTCCGCCTTGTGATTATCTGCAATAGATTCTTGGTAGCTCTTTGGTTTTCCCCCATCACTAAGCATCACATATTCCGTGGGAGAATATCTGCGACTTGGATGTTGCTCTCTGGTGGATCTCCTTTGACGATTAACAGGGTTTTCTTCTGCATCTAGTCCTGGTTATGCACATTCATCTGCTAGATCTCCTTGAACAACTCCCCCATCATTTTGTGGTCTCGGTGGAGGAACTGGGTTTAGGTTAGCTGGTAACTCTTCAGATGACTCTGGTTTCTTCTATTTTTCAATATCTTCAATGGGCTGATCTTCGAAAAACACTACATCTCTGCTTCTGATGATCCTTTTGTTGATAGGATCCCAGAGTATGTAACCGAACTCTTCATGGGTATAACCCAGGAAGATGCATTATTTGGCATTTTCGTCAAGCTTGGATCTTGCATCTCTTGGGATATGGACAAATGCTCTGCAACCGAACACCTTCAAGTGTTTGTAGGAAACATCTTTCCCTGTCCATATTCTTCAGGTACATCACTGTTTAGTGGAATTGAGGGAGATAGATTGATTAAGTCAACCGTTGTTCTCGTTGCTTCACCCCATAAAGGATTTGGCAACTTGGCATAAGATAACATGCACTTGATTCTTTCGCAGATGGTTTTGTTCATCCTTTCTGCAAGGCAGTTGTGTTGAGGAGTTTTCAGCACTGATTTCTCGAGTCAGATGGTTTTGTTCATCCTTTCGCAGATTGCTTTTGGTGATCATCCACTTCCCATCACCAAAGTAACTGTTGTAGTCTTCATCATCGAGCTTCCCAGTGGAGACTAGGTTGAGAGGAATATATGGGACATGTCTTACATATTTGAGGAGTAGTTTGCATCCATTGTTGTTTTCCAAGAAAATATCGCCCTTACCAATAATTTTGGATGCTCTGTGATTTTCCAACTTTATAAGTCCGAATTCGCCACTAGTATAAGATATGAAAATATCCTTCCTTAAAGTGACGTGACAAGAAGCACTAGAGTTAATAACCCAGGTAGAATCTTTTGATGTGAGGTGGACACAATCATCATCTTAAACAATGACTATCTCTTCTTCGATTGTTGCGGCTGCTTTTGAGATACTTTATTTACCTCTATTTCTGGTATTTTGTCTAAACTGTTCAGCTTTTAGCTTTCTGCATTCTCTGATAAAATGTCCTGGCTTGTCGCAGTGTTATCGCTTTTGAAAGTGGACTTTGATCGCCCACGATGCTGCGGTTGGTTGCGATAGTTTTTGTTTTTGCTTCTACTGCGCCATTCTTTTCTTTCTTGTCTTTCAGTGACAAGAGCTTTAGCTTCCGGATCATATCCTTATTCATTTCTTCTTGCTTCCTCGTTTAGCATTTTGTCTTTCGCCATTTCCATGTTAATTATTCCATTTGGTGCCTAATTGTTTATAGAGACAACTAACATTTCCCAGCTTTTAGGAATGGAGTGCAATGAGAATACTGCTTGCATCTCAACTTCTATAGTCATCTTGATAGAGTTAAATTGGTCCAACAACCTCTGAAATTTGCTCATGTGTTCTGGCATATTTTTACTATCCTTTATTTAAGATTTACAATACGGCTCAAAAAATTTACCTTATTTTCAAATGTCTTCCGACATATTCTCCAATTTTTGCCCAAAGAGAATAAGCGTTGTGGTTGGCAAAATTTTGGATATTACATAAAAAAACAGTTATATAGCAATCAGGGTTAGGGTTTCATGTTAAAAATCGATTCTTTACCCTTATAATCTCAAATTTTCATGTTAAAAATGGATTCTTTACCCATACAATCTCATTTTTTCCCCTTTTCCAATTGTAATTTCAGATCCCAGCTCAAAATCGATTCTTTACGATTAGAATCAATTCCATTTTTGCAATTTTACTAAATAAATCGCTGATGTACAATATCTCAGTGACCGTCGACCTTGTCGCGGCCCTGGTGGTTAGGGTTCTAAATTAATCGCTATTCTGCTGTACATCAGAGTCTCTTGTAAGGAGTTCCAGACTGTGGATACTGTAATTGGGGAAAAGGATGTCTGACTCTGACTCTGAGGAGGTAACTGTCTATCTTCTATATATATATATATATATATATATATATATTTATGAATGTATTTATTAACTTCCCTTTTTCATATTCATCTTACTCTATGTGCTTTTGGTAAATCTTCTAATTTACATGGGAGTGTTTTTCTGTTTTGGTACTTTACTCATTACTCCTACTATGGCACATGTGGTGATGTTAGTGTTGTTCAAACATTGACAGTTGGACTACTATCATGAAATTGAAGATGTTGACTTTTGTAGAAGAGTTGATGACATTGCCGTGGTTGACCACAAACGTGCATTTCTCCACCTTATGAGTTACCTACGAAGAGATGGTGTAAATCAATCAATATATATCCCACCAGTCGCTTTGCAAAAAATAATTGTGTATGGTGCAATTGAGTGTGCCATCTCTTTTTTAGGAGGAGAGACTGATTTCATTGCAGATCTCAATCTTCCCTTTGCGGATGGAAGATATCCATTGCATTTAGCAGCTAATTATTATTCGGACGAAATGGTTGCTTTGTTACTTCACCACGGAGCTCGAACTGATGTCAGAACCGTTCAAGGGGAATGTAGGGGCGATTTGTTACCTCTAAATGTGTCGCTAGAAACAGTAAGGTAGAAGGCAGATAGTGTAATATTAAGTTTTTTGTTCCTAAGTTCTTCCATGGGGTCCATAATATGATTAGTCCTTAAACTACTAATTCTTCTCCATTTTGCTTGATTTGATTTCTTATGTGGGCGATGCAGTTATCATCCATACTTGATTGATTGGACGCCGAAACAATCCATATTCAAGTTGATCATTATACTCTGCCTGCCCCAAATGGTCTGTTTCGAACCAATTATTTGTGTGTAGGTTTTGTTTGAGTAGTCATATTCTTTATATCGTTTCTTATTATGTTCAAACAATTTTGTTGGCAGAATGCATTTTTAGAAATTAATAGGTTGCTTGCATGGAGAACAAAGGAGATCGATACAATATTCAGCCATTATGCTAGGGAGGGTGACCTTATTGAGATGGCTACTATGCTCATGGTTGCTCGGGAAATTATTATGCCTCGGGGCGTATTTGAAAGCAAAGATATTCTTAATTTTGATGAAAGCAGGCTAATCCTCAAACGTCATAAAATGTATAAGTTGCCTCCGTCCCTTGCGGATATTAAGGCAGCAACGACGCAGGGACCACTGTTGCTCAAAGTGTTTGAAAAGGCTGGTGCTGCTGTTGAAAAATACAGGTAGTCAGTACAAAATGAAGTAAGTTGTTATGATCCATATCTTTTTAATGTTTTTTGTGCTCTTTTCTTGCAATTTCTCATGTCAGTCTTTTTCCCCGAAATTGTGGGGAGACATATTTGATTATGACGTCTGTGCTTATTTTTAATGTTCAAGTTTGAATGCTAGTTGTTTTGTCCCCCTCGCCCCTTTTCTGAAATGAGGTCAATATGCATTAAACGTTTTATCCAATAGAGTTATTCAAACGAATGGGGTGATACAGAATCATAATGGTTTGGAAAATTCTAATCGCTAACTCATATGACTACCAGATACTTCATTTTTTTTTTTTTTGACCTAAGACGTTTGCAATATTACTCCCTCCTGTTTCCTCATAGATGCCAAAAGAAAAGGTAGCCAATGACATTAAGGTGCTGTTTGAGAGAGCTGGGTTTTCTATAAAGGACGAAGATGCTGATTTAAGTGACATAGACTGGTTTGGTTCTTAATTACTTTGTTTAATTGGTTAAATTTTTGTATCTTCTTATCTTAATTTCTTTTGTTTATTTGACTTTGAATAAGCTTCAGTCTTCTAATACATGTTTATTTTTTGTGACGTTATTATGTAATAGTCAAAGTGAACTCTGCAAGACGACAACAATACAATTAGGTGATTGATAGATTTCCACTTCAAGTTTCTCGTACTTGGAAGAAACTTATTTCCAGATATTTTTTTCCATTACACTTGTCTAAATTTTTTTGTTGTTCTTTTAAACAGCAAGGAGATATCTTCCCATGCCACTCCCCTTAATGTCGGGCAGTTTTAACAAGGATAAGGTTAGAAAAACAGCCATGAATGGCCTTGCTAATGTTTTTCTCTTTGGTGATGATAGATTCTTGCTTCTTTTGGTGTGCTATAACAAGTTGTATTTACCTTCCAAAAAAAAAAAAAACAAGTTGTATTTATAAATACCTGAGCAACTCAGAATCTCATATCTCCGTCAATCACACTTCATTCCTCCGCACATTGCAAACCTTAATTTCGGTTTGACTGATGATATTTGAGAGACCTTGAATAGTATTTCGCGTGAAAGAACTTTCTATGCTGTAGTGAATCCATGTTGTTATTCATACTAGAACGGAATCTTCGGTGTTTTTATGTGGCATTGGACGCACGGAGAAAGGATCAGTTATGTTGTTTGGTTGAAAACTGCGGTGATTCTATCGAAATAGGATCTTAGCATAAAAGATAGGAAACCGAGGTCCATGTTTATCTTGTATATAACTATTCCCAAAGACTATAGTCAGTCGAAAGGTGGTTACTAACATTCTATACTCCTCTTCTCTTCTGGTATTCCTCAAGTTTGAGTTTTGGAAGTGTTTTATGTTGCTAGTTGCATAGTCCTTAGTATTCCAGGTTATCATCACATTATTAGTGATATTTACCCTTTCTTTCACACTTTCACGTACATTTTAACTATCTCTAGTATATCCTCTTTATATTATCTATTGGACCCCGAACCTGAAACTTTCAGGGCAGAGGTGCAGTTTAAGTAATCTCAGAATTGATCTTACCTATATTGAGAGATGTTGCTCGATTGTCTTAATGGGTTTTTAGCTTCATAGGAGTTCGACGTCTTAAACTTTTGTAGCATTTCCATTGCTCATCAATGTTACCCTTCGGTTTGACATTATTAATAGGTTGTATGTGGCATATTCATACTTCAGTTAAATACTAACTTTTAACTAGTAAAAGTTTATTTAAGCCAATCAACATGGTCTGTTTTGGTTTTCTTTATATGTTTTTCCTTAGTATTTTTGCATTTCTCGATTTATTGGTTGTTTTTAATTTTGTCACAATTTTCTAAAATATATACGTCCCACCCAAATTTGTTCGTAATAATCTGAGATTGACTAGCCCTAAGGTTGCAATACTTCATTATTGCAGAGAACTTTTTGTATGTACCATTTATCAACTTATCACTTACCAAACCAATCTAGTTTTGACCCCTTTCACTTATAAACCAAAAACATGCTTCTCTACCTTTCAAAGGCATGGCGAGACCTACGCCTGATACTTTTGGAAATAACCTTCCAGACGTCTATACTGCTATTCTAGATAGAGGTTTATGTATTACTTCGAGAAAGATATTCAAGAAAACATTTCAGGGTGTGTTTTGCATGGTTGATTGTAGTACTAATTGATAATTCTAAGGAGGCTTTGGTAACAAAATTAGAAACATGGCGATAGGCAAGCTAGTGGTATTTTTTCTAACAAAGGAAAATCAATTAAATTAAAATATTAATTAATATAATGCTTATTAGGCAACAATATCATATGGTGCAGAGTGGTGGGCGTTGGAAAAACCACTTATATGACACATTCCAGTTGAAAACGAGGATGTTACCTTGAATAAGGCCCTGCTTGACATAGTTTCTATTTCTGGCTTTCCGCGGAAGAAAAAGAGAAGCAGAAGTTGTTTTGAAAAGCTGGTACCCCCAGCTTCTTTAAAACGCTTTTCCAAGGCCCAAAAACTCTTTTAAAAAATTTGCCAAATACCATTCAAAATAGCTTTTTCCTCCAGGAAGCCAAAAACAGCTTTTGAAAAACCAATCCAAACAGGGCCTAATACTAGTAACAAAAGAGATTATCTGAATTTGAATGCGTGGGATACATTAATTATAACACCAATAAATGAAAATTGTGGAAATGTAGAAATAGGTTGTATGGCCATATTAAACATAGACTCGATGTTAAATATGTTAAAATGTGTTTTTGTGAGTATATGGCCCGAATTTGGTTTCGGGTCGTGACCTGGTTTACCTGAAAAGCTCTGGGATTCGGGGCATCAGGCTCAAGAAATTTTTTTTGACCCGTTTTACTTTTATGGGCCGTGGGCTTATTTAGTCTCTTTTGTAGGCCGTTATAAATATAAGGGCAATTAGGGTTTGGAGTGGTAGAGAGAAAAATAGATACCTAATTCGCAAGAGAGAGAGAGAGCGCTAGGGTTTCTTGTGGCTGTACTTGTAATATCATGTTTCTTGCGTAGTGAAAACTTTCGCCAGATCTCCGTCAATAACGTAGGCACGACTTGTGCCAAACCTTGTAAATCTTTGTGTCTTGTGTGGCGTTCTTATTTTTCTGTTTTGATTTTGTGTGATTTGGTGCGTTTGCCACAACTTTTTTTTTTTTTTGCCCGTACTCAACAAGCTAGTGAAAGACATGCTTGTGGGATGAAGTATTTAGGAAAATTATCATAAACCAATTTAAAATTCATGCGGATGACGTCATTCATGGAGTAATGAAGGAAACTATGGTGATGAATGCATGTGAAAGAATATATGTACATCAATTTACTCAATCCTCTTAGTCGAACATAAAATTAATCTCATTTTTGGAGTTTTTTTATTTGTTGTTTTGCATATTTTGAATCATTATTATTATGTACAAGATTGAATTCATCAAATTAAAGAGATGTGTGCTGATTTAGCTATTTTATTTAATTAAAATGTGTATGTTGATTAGGCTAATCCACTAATTGAAATGATGAAAAGATTTTTTGATTTGGATATTGAGTAGCTTTTGTTACATAGTTGAATTGTTTCTAATATATTAATACTGATTGTTTAAAGTTGTTCACTTCTAGGTATCTACACATCTCATATTAAACGTATAAATAGCTCATGCTCTTAGCTGTGTAGACAACTCATAGTCAACAATCTCAATATTTAACATGCATCATTACTATACATGCATTGGCGCCTTATTGCATCTTGAGCTGATTACTATATTTCTCTCTACTTCTTACAGAGTTCAGTCCCTTACAAAGTGGGACAGTGGGGACCGTGGAGCGCTGCTACACATTTCATTGAACATCTGCATTTTGTTTTTAGGCCTCCTCGTCCGTCACAGAAAGATGGATCAACAGGTTTTCGCATTTATCATACGCCACTTAATGGACCCTCAGCGATGAAGGTTTCAGCACCATTTATTCTGTCAAGAAATGGTTTTGTGGATTTAGCATTAGCAGTCAAGAAGGGGATAACTCGCATGTGATTTGTTAATACTGTTTGATGGTAAGGATGATTGGTTTTCCTGCCTTTAATGTTTTTATTTATTCATTTCAAATCTAATCCTTTTACTTCCAATAAATCGATATTCTATTCATTGCATGAATGGAATCATCTTTTTGTCCCTTCAATTCTTGCAATTAATCATGCATCTTTCCATTTCCATTTCGATTTTGATTTTGATTAATGCAATTTATTTATTTATTTTTTGTAATGTGCATGTGGAACTTTAGGATATTGCACTGGGGACTTGACTTGCCTTTTGTTTGAATTGTAAATGGGATCTATTATTAGTGCTCTAGAAACCTTGCATTCTCTTTTCTGCATGAAGTTTTGTTTCCCTTATTATAGATTTTTTTTTTCTATTCTCTAATTTTCTATTCTTTGTTACCCACTTCTTGTATTTGATCAGTAATAACATGTTGCTCGCCAGTTATGGAGAGAGCGGTGAGAAACCCTAGTGGTAATTGAACAACTTAATGGAAATACGATTTGTGGGGATTTTGTAAAGAAAACCCCAATGTTCAATTCAAGATAGTAACCTGGCGACTTAATGGTATTATTATTATATATTTTTAGGGTTATTATCACAAAACTCATGAGATTTTACCAAATGATCAGATTGCTCATGACCTATCAAATAACTCCATAATCTTTTCAATTTGATCAATGTCTACCTTCACCATCGAATTGACAAGGGTTAATTATCTTGACACTTTCTGAAGCTTGATCTATCTTCAATCACACTATTCAAGTTTGATAATTGTCATTTATACTCTTGATTTTTTTCAAACTCACATAATTTACACCCCTTATACCTAAAATACCCTCAAAGTTGAGATATTTGGTATTTTAAAACGTGGTTTACTAGCCTTATCCTTTTATTATCCAAACCAACTAATAATTTTTTAAATTTGTCATAAATAAAAAACAAATTCGTTTATATATAAATATTTTAAAAAACAAAAAAAAATCTAATTGGTAGATCGAAATATTTTCTACACTAATTGTTTTTTATTTCGATAAAAAGTCCGTCAAACACATTTTTGCATAAATAAAAAAAGTAGGATAAATATTTTTTTTTCAAAAAAATAATAATTATAATGCCGAAATATTTTTTTCGAATTACCAATTAGGGTAAAATATAAAAAATAATTATATATTTTTTATTTTTATATAAAAATAAAAACATTTCAGCATTATTTTTTAAAAATTTTACTATAAACGAATGTTTTTATTTATTTATGTCAAAATAAAAAATTTATGGCTTGTTTGGATAATAAAAGATGAGGCTAGTAAACCTTGTTTTCAAACACCAAATATTTGAACTACTCTCTTTCCCAACTAACCCCATAATCTTTCAAAGTGACACAAAATTTCCCCAATCTATCCCCTATAATGCAGAGTTCAAAAAAATAATTTTACTAATTACACTTCCACCCCCTCCTATTTTACTAATTACACTTCCACCCATAGTACAAAATATATATATATATTACGAAAATTACAATTTGATTTTTTTTTTTTTATAAAATTCGAAACAAACATATAAAATTCGAAAAAATATATATAATTCGTAAAAAATATATAAAATTTGAAAAAACATATAAAGTTTGAAAAAATATATAAAATTCGAAAGAAACATATAAAATTTAAGAAAAAAACATATAAAATTTGTAAACAATATATAAAATTCAAAAAAATATATAAAATTCTAAATATATATATATATAAAGTGTGACTGAAGTTTAAGTGGACAAGTTTCAGAGTCATTAGTCACAGTAATGGATCATCTCCAGCTCTTTACAGAGCTATTTCAAGGGTCACAATGGTGACACATGCTCCACTAATTTCCTCTCACAATTTTTTATTCAACACTTATTTCTTTCTCTCTCTACCACTTTCCTCTCTCCATCACCGTCACTTTTCCTCTCTATAAATAAATATAAAATAAAAATAAAAATTATATAAATAATATTTTAATCAAAATTATATAAAATAAAAATAAAAAATAAATATTTTAATATTTTAATCAAAATTATATAAAATAAAATTCAAAATAAAAAAATTAATCGATTAACTATACTGATTAAAGGGTCCCTTGGTACCCAAATCTAGGGGTGCACACGGTCCGGTTTGCTTCCGATTCCGACCAAAACCGGAATCGAACAAATACTTTCGGTTCCTTAAAAATGAGAACTGGAGCCGAACCGTTAATTTTGATTCAAATATTAATATATATATGGTGCGGTTCGCTTTCGATTCCGACCAAAATTGGAATCGAACCGATACTTTCGGTTATTTAAAAATGAGAACTGGAACAAAACCGTTAATTTTGATTCAAATATTAACATATTTAATTTCAATTAAAATATTTTAATTAAGTATCGGTTTGATTCCGATTTTGCTCACCATCGTGTCCCTTGAAATAGCTCTGTAGTGAGCTGGAGAGGATCTGTTACTTTGACTAATGACTCTGAGACTTGTCACTTAAACTTTAGTCACACTTTATATATATATATATATATATTTGAATTTTATATATTTGTTTCAAATTTTATATGTTTTTTTTTGAATTTTATATGTTTCTTTCGAATTTTATATATTGTTTCAAAATTTATATATTTTTGAATTTTATATGTTTTTTCAAATTTTATATATTTTTTACAAATTATATATATTTTTTCGAATTTTATATCTTTGTTTCGAATTTTATATAAAAAAATCAAATTGTAATTTTCGTAATATATATATATATATATATATATATATATATATATATTTTGCAATAAAGGGTGGAAGTGTAATTAGTAAAATAGGAGGGGATGAAAATATATTTTCATATTACAGTTAGGGGGTAAAGTGCATGTTTTTAATAGTTTGAGGGGGTGGTTTTTAGATTGGGGGTATTTCTTGCAAAGGCGTCCATCTTATGATAAAAGTAATTTTCTGTGCGATGAATACTACTAGTAATAATTAATGTGCAGCCCTCTGAAAGTTCTGTAAACAAGGAACAAGTCAAGCTAGGTTTGAGTGTTAGCTAAGGCTTTGTTTGGTAGGTGGTTCGGTTCCAGCTGGTTTGGTCTGGTCTTGTGTTTTATTGGACTAGACCATGTTTGGTAGCATTGGTCCCAAATTTTTGGTTAGCCCAAGTAAGACCAAATCACACCAAAATGACCTCATTTCAGACAAAAAAAAAAGGTGGTTCATGGTGGTCCGGTCTTGTCTTATTAATAAAATATATTTATAAATAATTAAAAATGAATAAATAGTAATAATAAATTAATAATAATAATAATAAATTAAATAAAACATATTTTTAAAATAAAATATAAATAATAAATAAAATGAAATAAATAAGACCTAATAATAATAAAAAATGAATATAATAATAATAAATAAATATAATAATAAATAAATGAATAAATAAATATAATAATAAATAAATGAATAAATAATAAAATATATTTATAAATAATTAAAAATGAATAATTAATAATATAATAATAAATTAAATAAAACATAATAATAATAAAAAATGAATACAATAATAAATAAATATAATAATAAAAAATGGACTTAATAATAAATAATAATAAATTAATAAAATAAATAATAAATTACATAAAAAATATTTAAAAATATAATAAAAATAATAAATAATAAACAAAATGAAATAAATAATAATAATAAATAAATATAATAAAAAATAATAAATAGATATAATAATAAATAAATATAATAATAAATAATAAGTAAATATAATAATGAATAAATACTTCATAATAATAATAATAAATTAATATAATAATAATAAATTAATATTAAATTAATAAAATATATTTTTAAATAATTAAAAATGAATAAATAATTTATAAATAAAATGAATTAAATAATGAAATAATAATAAATAAATAGAATATATTTATAAATTAATATATAAATTAATAAATAATAATATAAATAATAATTTAATAATATAAATAATAAAATATATTATAAAGTGAAGAAATAATAAAGAAAGAAAGAAATAATACATAAATAAATATTATAATAAATAATAAATAAATAGTAAAACCAGACCGCTTACCAAACAGACTTTTTCCAGATCAGACCAGACCGGACCAGATCGAACCGAACCAGACCAGACCAAACCAGACCAGAAAGACCGCCTACCAAACATGGCCTAAGATTTTAGGGTGATTATACTAACCTTTTCTGAAGTCTGTACAAATACAATTTATGCTTAGGGTCCGTTTGGAGCCTTGGAATTGGAATTGGGGGCTCCAATTCCAAATCCGTTGTTGCTTGGATGTAACAAAATATTTTGGAATTGAAATTGAAATGCAATTCTAAAGACACCAATTCCATAACTTAAATTATGAATTCCGTAAGGAGAAGTTGTGATTTTCAATTCCATATCTTCTCCAAACCTTGACCCACTAAATACTCTTTCTAAGAATAAATTTTTCACAACCACAAACATACATATATATATATACATAAATACATATATATATACACACTTGTATATATACGAGCTTATAAATAAAAATATATATACACGCATATATATATATAGGGTAATTTGCACTAACACCCCCTGAGGTTTAGGTCAATTCCACATTTAGGCCGGTCAACACGTTTGTCGTCCCAACGCCCCCTGGGCCAATAAAATGACCATAATACCCTTGAGAGAAAGATCTGTCATGTCAAATGACCTTCATGCCCCAACCTCAAATATATAAAATTTCGAAAAACATATATATAAATTCAAAAAATATATATAAAATTTGAAAAAATGTATGAAATTCGAAAACAAATATATAAATTTCAAAAAATATATATAAAATTCGAAAAAATAAATATAAAATTCGAAAATATATATTTTCAAAAACAAAATTCAAAAAATTATATAAGTTTAGAAGAAAAAAAATATATATTGGTAAAATGTCTTATCTTTTCTAATGAAGTGAATCAAACTACTTACCACCAACATCAATTAGTGGTCTTCTTTTATATATATTTTTCGAATATATATATATTTACGAAATTTATATGATGTTTTCGAAAATTTTATGATATATCCGAATTTTATAAAAACAATTCAAAATTTATATATATTTGTTTCAAAATTTATATATATATTTGAATTTTATATATATATTTTGAATTTTATATATTGTTTTTGAAATTTATATTTTTTTTTGAATTTTCTATATTGTTTTTGAAATTTATATATATTTTTGAATTATATATATATATTTTGAATTTTATATATTGTTCTCAAATTATATATATGATATATTCAAATTTTATATATTGTTTTCAAAATTTATATATATTTGTTCCGAAATTTATATATATATTTTTAAAATTTAATATATTGTTTTCGAATTTTCTATATTTGTTTCGAATTTTATATATTTTTTTCAAACTTTATATATATTTTTTGAATTTTATATATTTTTTTAAAATTTGAATTATATATATATATATTGTTTGAGGGTGGAGGAATGCGATTGAAATTGAAAAGTATAGGGGCAATGCAGATATAAGAGGGGTTAGTTGATTAAATTGAAAGTGGGGTGATGTGGAGGGTTTTGGTTTAGAGGCATGGAGGTCATTTCACATGTAATAAGGGATAAAGCTCAAGGGCATGCTGGTCTTTTCACCCCTCCAAGGGGGTGTCATTGCAAGAAAAACCAAACCTCAGGGGGCATTGGGACGACAAACACGTTGACTGACCTAAATGTAGAATTGACCTAAACCTTAGGGGGTATTAGTGCAAATTACCCATATATATGTACTTATGGAAGGATATATATATAATAAATATGAATATACATATACAAATATATAGTCACACACACATAAATATATACACATATAAACACATACATCTACATTCTAAACTCACACATATATACACATATACACATGCATATACACACATATATTCATACTTATACTTGTATACTTATACATATATATATTTATCTATATTGTCTAATTGATTTTAAAGTTATGATATTTTACATTTAAATTGGATTTGGGATTGAAATTCAATTACATTTTTAAGACATATCCAAACAATGTAATTGAAATTGCATTTATGGAATTAAAATATAATAAAATTTTAATTCCAATGCAATTCCAAATTCACACAACCAAACCGACCCATGAATCACCTTTAATTAAACATCTCAATCTCCTTTTCATGATGTGGCGGGATTAGTTATATTGTCAATTTTGGTATGCACACAACCAAGTCAAGTAGCTAAGGACTTTAATTCACTCCAATTCCTCACCAAGGTTGGGTGAGATCTGATGAAGAATTCAGTGAAATCTGCCGGACACGGATTCGGATTCAGAGAATTAGATGAGTGGGGGCGAAATCATCATTACTCTAAATTTAGTAAGGGCTTTGGGAATTTTTTGAAAAATTCCAATGGGGGCATAGTCATAATTATTCCAAATTTAAGGATAAAAGTTAGAAAAAAAAAAATCCAGTGTGAGACACCGCCCCCACTCATCCTTACATGGGTTTGTTCCTGCATCTAGCATTATAGTGTCACTACATTGATAAGACCTACTTGCTATCGGATGGATTATGATGGTCATATTTGTCGTATATAATAAACATATATTTTTCGTCAGGTTGTATAATAGTTCAATTAATTCATTTTATTGATGAGAAAAACTATCCCATGTCTCTAATCACAAAAAATGACTGTTTATCATGATTTGTAGTTGTAGTTGTGGCATCAACTTAAATAGTTATATAAATAATATAAGTGGTACTATATGATCATTGGAATGTAATTCCAAGCGTTACAAAATAAGCGATATGCTGCGAATCATAATTTTAATTACAAATTATACACATTTAATTTTTATTTAATCGGCAATTTTATCTTATTTATGAACATCTTCTCTATGTAAGTATATGTGTAAAATGGAATATTTTTAATGTCATCCAAACATTGTTCACTTTCTCAATGATAGTACATGCCTTTGTCTTCATTTCACTGTCGCAATTATATCATATTCATGAACCTACACTACAAACAATTCTTCTATACTCCTTGAGTACCACGGCTTCACACCATTAACCATTCAATTAATTAATCAAACAATCAAACATTAAATTCAATACAACGTACCCATCTTCATAAACTCCTTTTTATTCCAAACCCTTTTGTCACATTCCTCATACAAACCCTAATATTCTGGCCCATGATGTCCCAAGCCCTTTCACACCACCTATAGCCCCTCCACCACCAAAGTCCAACCTACCCATGTTGTACTATGGCCTAGTGGTCACAGGCACAGCTGCCATAGTCCTAGTAGTCTACAACTGGCACCGCAGATCACATGGTATCGGAGCAAGAAGTGTTGAGGCCATGACCAGTACAAGTCGGAGTTTCAAGAACCCTAATATGAAGTTAGTGTCGAGTTATAAGTATAAGAAGGGAGGAGTGGATCAAGATCAGCCTCAGGGTGGTTATGAATATGAATGTGCTGTGTGTTTGTCTGTGTTTGAAGAAGGCGAAGAAGTGAGTCAACTTCCAAGGTGTAAACACTCTTTTCATGCTGCATGCATAGAGATGTGGTTGTTTTCTCATTTGGATTGCCCTCTTTGCCGGACGCCGGTTCTTCACCGGCATACGGTGTCGGACCAATCGGAGAATTCCCGGGAAGGGTTGATGGTTGATTCAGGCATGTTAGTTTGATTAATGTCTTCCCTTTTCTTTTCTTCCACAGATTTTTTTTTTGGGGGTTTTTTGTTTAATATACTTGTTTTTGTAAAATAATGATACTATTATTCTTTCGGTTGAGGTGGACCCTTTGATAGAGTGAGATTGATATTAACAAGGAACTGTTCTGAAATGAGGTATTGGTATTATCAGTAGGTGTGTGCAAAAACTCACGAAATTCGTATGTCGAATTCGATTCGGGTATATTAGATCGGATTTTTTATGAATTGGATTGGACATGGATTCAAAAACACCCAATTCGGTATTTTACGGATCGGTCTTGAATTACATTTTCAATAATTCGTTTAATCCGGTCCAATCCGGTATTGTTCATATATATTTTAATATATTATATTAATAATATATCACATAATATATTATTTTAAATTGAACTATAATATCTTAAATCAATAATATACTATTCCAAATTAAATCATAATATCATATTTTATACAAATAATTATCTATATCTATCCATACTATTGTAAAAATATAAGTCATTCATAATATTTTCATACATTAAAACATTCATCACTATTGCAATTTTCAGAAAAATATAATGGAAGACTTTCTATTAGTTATTTACTATTATAAAAGAGTAAGGCCTCTAAAATATTTTTATACATTTATTCCATTTGAAAAATTACAATTAAATTTTAATTTAATAAAGACTTTAATAACTAAATTCAAAAAAATATCATTAAAGTACATTAATACATTTTATTATTTCAATGCAAGTATTTTCTTTAAAAGAAAGTATACGCAACAATTAGAAAAGAAAATGAATGAATACCCAAATTTTAAATTTTTATAATTTCATAGTTAAATAAATATAACAGATAATATTTTATAGTAATTATTACTAAAAAATTATTGTGTTGTGAAATATCTTTCATGCAAGGTTTCAATATAAGTCACAACTTTAAGTTATGTATATTTCATATATCAATATAAGTCAAGTTTGTTGTGTATATAAGTGTCTTGAAATAAATAGATGAACAAATTAAACTAGAATGAATAATAAATTTCATTAATACAATAAAAAAGATAATTTATTAATAACATCTCTAAAAGTCAATCAAGGTTGGGAGCCGAAGATGTAGTAAACCCTAAACCCTCAAATGAAAGATATAGTTAAATTTTTTCATTATTTTATTTTTTAAATAATTTTAAAGTTTAAATAACAACACTTATTACTTTAAGTTTAATTTTTTTAAGTTTAAATTTTGAGATAATTGATTTAAATTAGTATATATATTTTTTTGTGTTTTTTTTTAAATATTAGTGTAATTTGATTGAAAGGGTAATTAGTTATTTTATATATATTTTTTAAATATTAGGATAATTTATAACACCCATCAGATTCTTCATCTAAGGGTTGCTAAAAAGCCTAAAGGATCTTCAATAGGTTAAACAATAGACATCCACTTCTCTCACGCCTCTTTCTCTCTCACGACTTTTGCGTAGACACCCATCTCTCTCTCACCTTTTCTCACTGTCATCTCTCTTTCACCAATTTTCACCAGCTCTGGCTTCTTCTCTTACATTCAACAATGGCTTCGTCATCTTCTTTCACATCGATAATATTTCTTATATGTTAATTTTAAAGTTTAATTTCTGTAATTTGAATTTAGGGCAAAACTTCATCTTCTTTTTTGTATTTGAGTTGTGTATTTTATTTTTTGGTGGCTTCTCCTCTCTCTTCAACAAGCCCTAATTTCTTACTTGTTTTATAAAAATCTGAGCTGCATACGATTTATTGCATGTTTGTACCAAAATTGGAGGTCGCAATCATAGATAAGGCATATTCTTCTTTAAATTTCAAATCAATACTCTAAAACAATAATATATATTAAGAGTGATTCCATGACACATGATTTGTTGAGTTACAGACTATAACACCCTGTTGAATGGATTGAATTTTGAATTTTAGGTTACTGAATGCTCTTCACTAGTATGAACATTTAGTGAACAATTGATTTATCCTGCATTTGGTGCAAGCTTTCATTTCATGCTAATTTTTGACAATATATGGTGATAATTAATCTGCCATTAATACACCATACTCAAATATACACAATTTGCTACTGGTATTATGTCAATTTGCTACTATGTCAGTTTTACTTTTATTGCTCCTGAGTTGCTCTCTCTTCCTTCTGTTTCTTTGAGACAGTTTAAGTTTGTCATAGCTTCACATGTTGCAACTTCACAATTGCATTAATGTTATTCCTTTCTTAGATATTTTAATTTGTTACACATATTATGTTGATTATTTTACCACAGTTATTAATGATCAAGTGTGGGAGGTCTGTTGTGATATACTAAAAGTCTAAAAGTTCTATACTAAATGTACATGTTTATATTGAAAGTCTGCTACAAATGAACTTTTATTGGTGAAAGCTCGTCTTGCTATATTTATTTTTTAATATTTGAATCCGTGAATTCGATCCGAACCAATCTAGTTCATCGCGGTCCAATTTGGATTGGATCCGTTAGGCAAATGGATTGGATTAGATCCATAAATGGTGAATTTGGTATTAATGAATTGGATTCAAAATACCTTCAATCCGGTCCAATCCGATGTGTAAACACCCAAAATACCCTCAATCTGGTTCAATCCGATTCGTGAACACCCCTAGTATTATGCGATCCGCTTCCGGAATATTTTCCAGATCTCTCTTTTTGCCGTGGTTATGTATAAATTTTTTTTTCCTGGAACAAGTCTTTGCATTTAATTAGTCGAGAAAAAATATATCATATCAAAATTTATATACAATAAATAACACAGATTGTGCAAGTGTACTCTTCTTATTTAATAGTACACTTGTTGTAGTAAAATGATACTGTAATATAATTTGTGGTTGGTGTGGACCCTATGGTAGAGTGAGATTGATAGTAACAAGGAAGTGGTTTTTGGTAACAAGGTTCAGAGAGTTGAAAAAAAAATTGTTGAGTGGTTAGCAACTTGCACTAGTTGAGAACCTGAGGTCTGTGGGCCCACCTAATCAAGAAAGGTTCATTTGGTGTAAAAGCTAAACCAATTTCTCTTCTTTTCATCACTTCAAATTCTACTTTACTTTTAGACAGAATGAAATTGTCATGTTTTACTTATAGCTCTTTGCCAAGCGTCTTATTTTTCTGCCACTTTATTCTTCTCTTTCGATATCACTTTATTTTTGACTAATTTAAAAGATTCGTGTAAAATGATAACGATTTGAATTAAATAAGATTTGGACTATGTGATCACTTATTAGTCTTACGAATATTTATGTGTCATGTTTAAGTAAATGCACAATCCCCAACCCATTCTATATAATAGATATATGAGTTTCCGATGAGTACATTCTCTGATAGATCGGAATGTCAAGTTTTGACATTACCACTTGCTTATTAGAGGTGGATTTTGGGAGTTTAATATCCGTGAAGTTCCAAACATGTCATAGTTAATTATAATGAAAATGAGAGGTAAAATACGAATATCGACTATTGGGGTAAATGCTACCAATTTCTGTTCTTTTCATTACTTCAAAGTCCACTTTACTTTTAAACAGATTGAAATTGTCATGTTTTACTGATGGCTCTTTGCCAAGCATCTTATTATTCTGTGACTTTCTTTTTTTTCTTTTTCCCTTTCCAACTACTAGTAGTGTGATGGACACTAATCCATCAGACCCATGTAAAATAATCCCGACACGAATCAAGTAAGACTATAACAATATCGACTGTACCAAACCGTTACTAGTTGATAAAAATATTACAAGGCCAAATAGATTTTCGTTTTGCAATCAAACTACTGTACAAGGAAAATTACATTATTTTTAAATTGTCTAAACGTGCCGGTAAGTTGCTGACTTAGAGGTGGCAAACGGGCGGGTTAGGGCGGGTTTGAGTCGGATTGTTAATGGGCGGGTCATAAACGGGTCACCAACCCGTTATGACGGGTTGATAACGGGTCGGGTTGATAATGGGTTGGGTCAACCCGACCCATATATATATATATCTTTTAGAATAGTTATATGTATATATTTATTGAAAAAAAAATTCAACTAAAAAATATATATATATATGATTGAACAAAAAAATATCAATACACAGATATTTATTAAACCTCTTAACTTCATTTATATATCTCTATAATATATGCATATGTACATACTTCAATACACAAATATTAAGCCTTTTAACTTCTTCATGCATAACTGAACCCCCATATATATATTTACATAGTGTGTGTGTTACAAATGTATACACATATATATCTATTAAAGGCCCTTATACATATTTTTGCAGTTTGATACAAAATTTGTTGCTTATATATTGTAACATCAATTTTCAACAAATTGTAATAAAAAAGTAATAATATATATATGTATATAATATATAATATAATCAATTAAGATTATATATTTCGCTGCATAGCGCAAAGTTGCGTATACTGTTATAGATCTCAAGATTGGAAGCTACCTATCAAGTGTCAACGGTCACTTTCTATCTCTCATCTGAATCTCCTACATGTGCAATAAAATTTTATTTAAACGTAATAATGATTTTTGTCATTTACTTTCTGAAACAAAAATGTTATTTTTTCCTTCTTTTTCCTTCGTAATTTTCCAAAATGGTTAAACATTTTAGTTATCTTTTTTTTTTCATTTCTCTTACATTACATCTGTAATGTTATTCATTCTTTCCCTAAAAGACATGTAGAAAAAAAAAAATTATTTACCGAAAAAAAAAATTCAGGTAGAAAAAAAAAAATTTGATGCAAAGGAATTGGTGCAAGGTATGTTAAACCAAGTTACAGATCTTGCATGAATAACACACTGCATAAATTTATTGAAAAACAAGACTCATCTAAAATTTTACATATATATATATGTGTGTATTTGTGTGTATAAGAGAAATTTGATCCGTTTAACAACTGGTAATATATATATATATATGTATATATATATATAATTAGGTGTGAGATTCTATGAGATGGTATGAAGGTGTGTTGAAGGAGTAGAATCTCCATTCTCTTCTACTAATATTGACTGGTGACCTCCATTGATCTTCAATGGAGACTGTTTTGCTTCTTTACTTTTACATTCAATGTCCTTTATAAAAGCTAATTGTTAGCTTGTGGCTTAACGAGTTGACACGGGTACCCTCACTTGACCCGTTAACAACCCACATGTTAAACCACTCACTCATTACTTAACCAATTAGCAATGCGCATGTTAAACCATTCACCCATTACCCAATTTTAGCGGGCGGGTGCGAGCGAGTTGATGGGTTTGGGTAATTTTTGCCACCTCTAGTCGCTGTCTATCCCACCGTCATCAGTTCCTCCAGTGGCTTCGGCTGGTGCTGCAACCTTGTTCTTCGCAGCTGGGGCAGCTACTACAGATGAGGGTGCATTCAAGAGCTGCAGACAGAATCGAAAACACATAACGACGTCACTATAAATACTCGTAAAACTAATTTACCCCGAGGAGAAGCGAAGTGTAGCACAAGTTCATGTATGCAAAGGAATTCATAGAATGATAGAAATACCTCTGAAATGATATCGATTCCAATTTCATGAAGAACCAGACTAACACTTCCTCATCCCCTTCCAAAGCATCATTAATGCTATAAATAGAATACATTAACCAAATATTGGTACCAATCATCAAACAGTGTTAACAAATCATATGCGAGTTATCCCCTTCTTGATTGCTAATGCTAAATCGACCTTTGTTTTGACTTAAGTGGCGTATGATAAGTGCGTAAACCTAATTCATCTTTCAGTGACGGATAAGGAGGAATTAGAACAAATTTCAGATGTCGAATGAAATATATAGCAGCGCTCCACGGTCCCCACTGTCCCACTTTGTAAGGGACTGAACTCTGTAAGAAGTAGAGAGAAATATAGTAATTAGCTCAAGATGCAATAAGGCGCCAATGCATGTATAGTAATGATGCATGTTAAATATTGAGATTGTTGACTGAGTTGTCTACACAGCTATACATTTAATATGAGATGTGTAGATACCTAGAAGTGAACAACTTTAAACAGTTAGTATTAATATATATACAAACAATTCAACTATGTAACAAAAGCTTGTACATAATAATAATTCAAAATCTGCAAAACAACGAATAAAAAAAAACTCCAAAAATGAGATTATTTGTATGTTCGACTAAGAGGATTGAGTAAATTGATGTACATAAATTCTTTCATATGCATTCATCGCCATAGTTTCCTTCATTACTATATGAATGTCGTCGTCCGCATGAATTTTGCATTTAATTCTTTCCCAATTATTTCATCCCACAAAAGCTTTGGTCGGCCTTTTACTCGCTTGTTGAGTACGGAAAAGAAAAGAAAAAAATGTTGCGACAGACCACCAAATCACACGAAATCAAAATAGAAAAATAAGCACGCCACAGAAGACACAAAGATTTACAAGGTTCGACATAAGTCGTGCCTACATCATTGACGGAGATCCGGCGAAAATTTTCACTATGCAAGAAACAGGAGATTACAAGTACATCCACAATAAACCCAAGCGCTCTCTCTCTCTGCAAATTAGAGTTTTATTTTCTCTCTACCACTCCAAACCATAATTGTCCTTATATTTATAACGGGCTACTAAAGATACTAAATAAGCCCATGGCCTGTAAGAGTAAAACATGTAAAAAAAATATTCTCAGGGCCAAGCCCCTGAACCACCAGAGCTTTACGGATCAACCAGATAGCGACCCCAATCCAAATTCGGGCCATATCATCACAAAAACACATTTTTACATATGCAACATCGAGTCTATGTTTAATATGGCCATACGACCTATTTCTACATTTCCTCATTTTTCATTTATTGGCGCTATAACTAATGTATCACACGCTTTCAAATTCATATAATCTCTTCAGGTTACTAGTTATTCAAGGTAGCATCCTTGTTTTCCACTGGAATGTGTCATATAAGTGGTTTTTCCAACTGCCACCACTCCGTAACATATAATATGGGTGGGACGTATATATTTTAGAAAATTGTGACAAAATTAAAACAACCAATAAATCGAGAAATGCAAAAATACAAAGGAAAAACATATAAAGGAGACCAAAACAGACCATGTTGATTGACTTAAATGAACTTTTACTAGTTAAAAGTTAGTATTTAACTGAAGTATGAATATGCCACATACAACCTATTAATAATGTCAAACCGAAAGGTAACATTGATGACCAATGGAAACGCTACAAAAGTTTGAGATGTTGAACTCCTATGAAGCTAAAAAATCAACATAGGTAAGATTAATTCTGAGATTACTTAAACTGCACATCTGCCCTGAAAGTTTCAGGGTTCAATAGATAATAAAAAGAGGATATACTAGAGATCGTTAAAAAGTACGTGAAAGTGTGAAAGAAAAGGTAAATATTACTGATAATGTGATGATAACCTCAGGGTCATCTTCTCCTGTGTGAATGTGAATGTCAAAATAGGGTCTTCTTCTCCAATGTCCTTGAATTTACTCTTCTCTCCCCAACCAAAACAACAAACCACTCTCTAATTTGCGATTATTGTACATGGTGAATTCAATTTCTCGCTCTCCCTCTCTGTAATTTATGCTATGTAATAATTGATTTTGCTGTTTTTTAGATTTCTTACTCATTTGTTACATGGAGTATTTGTAGGTTGATTGTAGAAGATAGTGGCAAATCATAGAGATGAGAGTGAAAGTAGTAGCAAAAGAATGCTAATGCTAATCACGAGCTGTTGGCTGACTATGAGACACTCTTTTAATGCACATATCAAATCAACACGAGGATCGAAATGCATTTAACATGTCTATAGAAGGAGGAACCAGGCAAGGTGATGGGCGTGAAAATGTTGAAAGATAAACTTGTATCAGACAAATCCACATGATCAGATATGCATCACATGCATGAATCAACAACAAATGTCAAAGAAAACTGCACCAATTACCATGTGCAATATTGTCAAGAGCATGCGTGAAGATAAGATGCTCAAAGTCCATAAAAGCTGCAAAGCTGATTTTACTTGTTTGTATCTGTATTTCAAATCTATATATAGGTGTGGTGTGTTGTATTGAAAAATAAGAAGAAAAGAGAGAAAAATCAGTGTGAGAGTAGTGTATACGTTTTATGTTCAATTCTCTGTTTTGAAATAAAAGTGAGTGTTTCCTATATATGAGTGTATCCTGGGCTTAACTAAATCACCATAAGTGATTTACAACATGGTATCAGAGCCTGTTCAAGCTTGAGCAAGCCCAGAAGCAAAGAAACAAAACAGAGCCGAAGCTTTCAAAGCTTATTCGTGCCTTACAGGTGTTCAAACCACACATTTGACCACATAAAACGCTTCCTTGTTCCAGCAGGAACACAACCGTGAAAAGAACACAGCCACGCTCCACCGCACGCGCCCTCACGCGCCTCCACAAGATCGGCGAGTGAAGCCCACGCGCACCACACGCGCTCAGTCGTCTTCAACCTTCGGACGCGCGTGACGCCCACGCGCACCCACGTGCACCACGCGCCCACGCGCTGCCACGTCACCAGTGACTTCACCTCTCTTGCCACGTCAGCTGCCACGTCATCGCCAGCTGCCACGTCATCAGCCTGCCACGTCAGCACAGTGCCACGTCAGCAAATATTTCTGGAAATTACCAAACTGCCCCTAGTTGGTATTTTGTCCGTTCCGGGCTCATTTTTTCTCCGATTTGAGCAAACGAATAGTCGTTTTTGACTAAACGAAACGCTCCGGACGCAACCGTGCAGTCGGTTTGACCAGATTCAATACCGATTTTTAAGAAAGAAGCACCTCAAGTGTTTAAGTAAACCCGGTGACGTCCTCCAGCAATTTCTTCCAGCCCCAGCTTCCGCGTTTGGATAAAACCAATTATGAGAATTGGTCTATCCAGATGAAAGTCCTGCTTGCCTCACAAGATTTGTGGGATTTTATTGAGACCGGTTATGAAGAACCAGTTTCAAAAGAAAGCGAAGATCGACTGAGCGAGACCCAAAAGGTCGTGCTCAAAGAAGCCCGAAAGAAGGACAAAAAGGCGTTGTACCTGCTTTATCAAAGTGTCGATGAAGCAAGTTTTGAAAAGATCTCAGCCGTCAACACCGCCAAGCAAGCATGGGAAATCCTTCGAAAAGCACATCGAGGAATTGAAAAAACAGTTAAAGTTCGACTCCAAGTTCTAAGGGGTGAATTTGAACTGCTGCAAATGAAAGACACAGAGTCAATTTCTGAGTACTTTACCAGAACATTGACTATTGTGAATCAAATCAGAAGATATGGAGAAAAAATTGAAGATGTTCGTGTGCTTGAGAAGATTATGCGCTCCCTCAACTCAAAGTTCGAGCATGTAGTTGTTGCTATTGAAGAATCAAAGGATCTCGATGCAATGACAGTAGACGAGCTGATGGCCACGCTAGAGATTCACGAACAAAGAATCAACAAGAGGAACACCCCAGGTACTCTAGAGCAAGCTCTTCAGTCAAATCTAACATTTAAAGAAAATAAAGAGGAGCGATGGGGAAATTCTCAAAGAGGCCGAGGTAGAGGTCGTGGTTATCGAGGACGAGGTTCTGGATCCAGAGGCGGTGGTGGAAGAACCAACTCCAATACCGAAAGAAATAATCAAGGTGGAAGAAATCAACCTTTCAGAGGACGAGGACGAGGACGAGACCGTGGAAGCAACTTCAACAATCGCTAGAATTATGACAAAAGCAATGTTCAATGCTACAACTGCAACAAGTATGGACACTACAGCAACGAATGCAGAGGAAAGACAGTTGCTGAAGGAGGTGAACAAGTAAACTTTGCTGAGAAAGAAGAAAATGAGCCAAGATCAATGCTGTTGATGGCTCAAAATGAAAATACCGATGATGAAGGTATATGGTATCTAGATTCAGGAGCCAGTAATCACATGTGCGGAAATAAACACATGTTTGTCGAGCTTGACGAGACGACACAAGGGCAAGTCTCATTTGGTGATTGTTCAAAAATCGCAGTAAGAGGAAAGGGCAATATTCTGATCAAGCTCAAGAATGGAGACCATGACTTCATATCCAATGTTTACTATGTTCCAGATATGAAGAACAATATTTTGAGTCTCGGACAGCTCCTGGAGAAAGGCTACGACATCAGCATGAAGGATTTGTGTCTAACAATCAAAGATACAAATGAAAATCTCATTGCCCGGATAAAGATGTCAAAGAATAGGATGTTTCCTATGCACATTCAGCACGATGCAGCGAAGTGTTTAAATGCAGTTGTTGAAGACAAGGACTGGCTATGGCATTTGAGATACGGACATCTCAACTTTGAAGGCCTGAAGCTGCTCGCAAGCAAACAGATGGTGAAAGGACTTCCCTACATCAACCGTCCTAATGAAGTATGTGAATATTGTGTACTTGGGAAACATCACAGACTGAGCTTTGCTAAAGAAGTAAAATGGCGATCATCAAAGCTGCTGGAGCTCGTTCACACAGACGTGTGTGGTCCACTGAAGCCAGAATCATATGGAAAGAGCAGGTATTTTCTTACCTTCACCGATGATTATAGCAGAAAGATATGGGTGTACTTTTTGCAGAAGAAATCAGAAGTATTTGACAAGTTCCAGGAGTTTAAAGCTCTTGTTGAGAAGCAGAGCGGCTATAATATCAAGACGTTGCGGTCAGATCAAGGAGGAGAATATATGTTGAATGCATTCCAGATTTACTGCAAAGAGCACGGCATCCGACAGCAAACAACACCAGCCTATACACCTCAGTTAAATAGTGTTTCTGAAAGGAAGAACCGCACGATCCTGGACATGGTCAGAAGTATGCTGAAAGGAAAGACAATGCCCAAGGAATTTTGGGCTGAAGCAGTATCTTGTGCTGTCTATCTGCTAAATAGGTGTCCAACCAGAAGACTCCAGTTTAAGACACCTGAAGAAACCTGGAGTTCATACAAGCCAAGTGTCAATCACCTCAGAATTTTTGGGTGTATTGCTTACACCAAGATTCCAGAAGCCAGAAGAACCAAGCTTGACGACAAAGGACAAAAATGTATCTTTATCGGCTATGGCGACAGAACAATGGGATATAAGCTGTTTAATCCCATCACCAAGGAAGTAATCATGAGTAGAGACGTGATCTTTGAAGAAAATGAAGCTTGGAGCTGGGATCAAAATGAAGATGGAAAAACCAAGGAGCTTGTACTTGAAGAAGATGAAGAAGTAGAAAAAGAAGTTGCAATGGAGCCGCAAATTCTACCACATCAATCGCCTGTACCTGCAAGAAATGATCCTTCATCGTCATCATCACCAGATGAAAGATCAAGTGAAAGACCCAGAAAAGTGAGAAGTCTGAGAGAACTATATGAAGCCACTGAAGAAGATCAAGACCAGAATTTGCTATGCCTATTTCTGGATAGTGATCCTGTCAACTTCACAGAAGCCATCCAAGAGAAGAAGTGGAAGTCAGCAATGGATGAAGAAATCAGGGCCATAGACAAGAATGACACATGGGAGCTGTGTAGTCTACCAAAAGGTCAAAAGCCTATTGGAGTCAAATGGGTCTACAAGACAAAGAAGAATGAAAAAGGCGAAATTCAGAGATACAAAGCTCGCCTGGTTGCAAAAGGCTACAAACAGAGACAGGGACTCGACTATGGTGAAGTATTTGCTCCTGTTGCCCGATTAGAGACAATCAGGCTGATGATATCTATTGCTGCTCAGAATAGATGGAAGTTGAACCAACTTGATGTGAAGTCAGCATTTCTGAATGGATTTCTAGAAGAAGAAATCTATGTCGAACAACCGCTGGGATATACAAATGAAGGACATGAAGACAAGGTGTACAGGTTAAAGAAAGCTCTCTATGGACTGAAGCAAGCTCCACGTGCATGGAATACAAGAATTGACAAGTATTTCCATGATAATGGGTTCGAGAAATGTCCATACGAGCATGCATTGTACCTGAAGAAAGGTCCAGAAGGAAGTGTACTATTTGCAGGTCTATATGTTGATGATTTGATCTTCACAGGAAATAACCCAGCCATGTTTGAAGAGTTCAAGAAAACCATGATTCAAGAATTTGAGATGACAGACATAGGTCTGATGTCACACTTTCTTGGAATTGAAGTGAAGCAGAATGCTGAAGGAATCTCGATCTGCCAAAGTAGATATGCAAAGGAGATTCTCAAGAAGTTCAGAATGGAATCAAGCAATCCAGTATCAACTCCGGTGGAAAGCAGCGTGGAACTCAGAAAGAATGAAGATGGAGGAAATGTTGATCCAACATACTTCAAAAGTTTAGTTGGAAGTCTTCGGTACCTGACTTGTACCAGACCAGATATACTCTACGGAGTTGGATTGATCAGCAGATACATGGAGGAACCCGATCAATCACATCTGAATGCTGCGAAGAGAATACTCCGCTACATCAAAGGTACGATCAATGATGGTTTGCTATATACCTCAACTGATGAATTAAGATTCATTGGCTATTCAGATAGTGATTGGGGTAGAGATTTGGATGAAAGAAAAAGCATAACTGGATTTGTGTTTTTCATTGGAGATACAGCATTTACTTGGTCATCCAAGAAACAACAGATAGTAACTCTATCATCATGCGAAGCTGAATACGTAGCAGCCAGCTCAACTGTGTGTCATGCTATTTGGTTGAGAAATGTGTTGGAGCATTTGTGTTTTCCACAAGAAAATCCTACAGAGATTTTCATTGATAATCGTTCAGCAATTGCACTTGCAAAGAATCCAGTCTTCCATGAACGAAGCAAGCATATTGATACACGATATCATTCTATCAGGGAGCATGTGCAGAACAAAGAAGTGGAATTAATATCTTGCAAGACAAATGATCAAATTGCAGATATTTTTACAAAGCCATTGAAGCCAGACATGTTCAACAGACTGAAGATGATGTTAGGAATGCAGAAGTGTGGAGAATCAAGTTTAAGGGGGAATGTTGAAAGATAAACTTGTATCAGACAAATCCACATGATCAGATATGCATCACATGCATGAATCAACAACAAATGTCAAAGAAAACTGCACCAACTACCATGTGCAATATTGTCAAGAGCATGCGTGAAGATAAGATGCTCAAAGTCCATAAAAGCTGCAAAGCTGATTTTACTTGTTTGTATCTGTATTTCAAATCTATATATAGGTGTGGTGTGTTGTATTGAAAAATAAGAAGAAAAGAGAGAAAAATCAGTGTGAGAGTAGTGTATACGTTTTATGTTCAATTCTCTGTTTTGAAATAAAAGTGAGTGTTTCCTATATATGAGTGTATCCTGGGCTTAACTAAATCACCATAAGTGATTTACAACAGAAAAAACATTGTCCTATGAGTCTAAGAAAGCTTCAATCCATTCTCCTTCAAATATGTGTTTAAGATAATCCTTTTTGTTTATATTTGTAGACCTTCACTTATTTTTTTTGAAAGTTAAACTTTACTCTCACACATTAGGCCTTTGATCCCTTTCACTTATTGAAAGTAAAACCATTGAACCATTAGGCCTTCGATCCCTTTCACTTATTTGTCCTTCAAATTATTCCTAACATTTGCCAAACTTAGCTTTTATGGAAAACGACTAAAAGGTTTCTTCAGTTGTCGCCTCTTCTCTTTTCCTCTCCATCATCTCGCTCTGAAGTTCTGCTCCACTTTGCAATGTCAAAAAGTATAATATATATTTCTCCATTCAACTTCTAATATGAAGTTAGTGTCGAGTTATAAGTATAAGAAGGGAGGAGTGGATCAAGATCAGCCTCAGGGTGGTTATGAGTATGAATGTGCTGTGTGTTTGTCTGTGTTTGAAGAAGGTGAAGAAGTGAGTCAACTTCCAAGATGTAAACACTCTTTTCATGCTGAATGTAAAGAGATGTGGTTGTTCTCTCATTTGGATTGCCCTCTTTGCCGGACGCCGGTTGTCCACCGGCATACGGTGTCAGAGCTACCGGAGAATTCTCGGGAAGGGTTGATGGTAGACTCAGGCATGTTAGTTTGATCAATTTCTTCCCTTTTTCCTTCTTCCTCAATTTTTTTTTGTTTAATATATTTGTTTTTTGTAAAATAATGATACTATTATTCTTTCGATTGGGGTGGAACCTTTTGATAGGGTGAGATTGATAGTAACAAGACAATGTTTTGAAATAAGGTATTGATATTATGCCAGGGGATCGAATATTGTCACGAACACTCTTTTTGTCGTGATTATGTAAAAATATCGTGACGCATGATTTTTTTCGTGAACAAGTCTTGCATTTAATTTATTCAAGAAAAATATTAAATTAATATTTTTTCACAATACATAACATAGATTGTGAAAGTTAATTTGAATGTCTTCTACTTATGTTTCGTATCATTTGTTTGATCTTGTTATTTAAATAGTACACTTCTTGTTGTAAAATGATAGCATTGTTTGTGATTGGTGTGGACCCTATGGTAGAGTGGGATTGATAGTAACAAGGAAGAGTTTTGGTAATTGGTTACAATAGGGGAGTTGAAAAAAAATTGTTGAGTTGTTAGCAACTTTGCTATGCGGATATACCAAATCAGCAGCCCGCCTAATGAAGAAATGTACATTTGGTGTCAAGCTAAACCAAACTAGTTTTTTTCAATACTTCAAATTCCACTATAAATCCATGAGGACAATGTAAAATGATCCCGACACGAATCATAAAAGACTGTAAAATGATCCCGACACGAATCATATAAGACTCAGACTGGATAATGCACAATCCACTAACCCATTCAATCTAATAGAGATGATTTTCCAAGATGAGTGCATTCCTTGATAGATTGGATGTTAACTTTTGACATTACCACCTACTTATTAGAGGTGGATTTTGGGAGTTTAATATCAGTGAAGCTCCAAACATGTCATAGTTAATTATAAGGAAAATGAGAGGTAAAATACGAATACTCAGACCAGTGGGTTGAAACAAACCAATCCTATCTTGCAACAAGTAGGGGAAATATTAGAAGTGACCAAAACATGGGGGTTCAGAATTTATAAAGGACAGCATCCCTTAAAATTAAATACATGGGAAAGGCAATATAACACTCATCAAAAGTAGATTAGGAATTTAGGACAATACCAAACCGTTAGCCCAGTTGATAATATATTCACAAATATTAAGCAGCCAAATAGATTTACGTTTCACAATCAAACTACTGTGCAGCCAGTATATCCTCAACACTCCAGATGCACTCTGTTCAACAAACTACAAACTGAATTACGTATAGATCAGTAAAAAAATGTATTTTCCTCGAGAACACCTGAACATCCAATCTTCTTTCCTTCAACTAAATATCCGGGTTTTGGTTCTGTTTTAAGAGACAACTCTGGAGCTGTCCTTGAAAAGGTCTCAAAAGGTGCGAACAGTCGGAAAAAATTTGAAGATTTTGATACGAGGAGCGATCCCAGAAACCCTCGCAACCCCATACACTTCTCATCGTATCAGGCTGAGCTGATGGCGCTCAATTATGGATATAAATTAGCGGAAAAGTTGGGAATAAAACGAATTGTTTCTGTAGTTGATTCCACTGAATTAGTAAAATTCCACTGAATTAGTAAAAGCATTGAATGGGCCAAGACATCCAGCTGATGACTACTTTTTTGTGAAACATGTGTGAATAAATTTGTCCGGGCATGTGCGATCTTCATTTTAGGCTTCACAAACTGGCGAAGGTTGACATTAACTATCCGGGCATGTGCGATCTTCATGTCTTCATCCACTAATTTCTTCAATTTCTCCTCCTTTATGGATAACCCTTGCAATCCGACTTCCGCCAAGTAATGTGCCACTTTATTACCCTCTCTTTTTATAGCTCTTCATCCACTAATTTCTTCAATTTCTCCTCCTTTATGGATAACCCTTGCAATCCGACTTCCGCCAAGTAATGTGCCACTTTATTACCCTCTCTTTTTATAGCTCTAAGCTCATGGCTTTCAAAGCGACGGATTCGTTCCTTCACCTCCCTACAAGAAATTTAATTAGTATTGGAGTACAAGCTGATCAATAATTATCAACAAAAAAAGAAAAAGAAAAAAAAGGACAAATTTACTCACACATGTTTCACAAAAAAGTAGTCATCAGCTGGATGTCTTGGCCCATTCAATGCTTTTACTAATTCAGTGGAATCAACTACAGAAACAATTCGTTTTATTCCCAACTTTTCCGCTAATTTATATCCAAAATTGAGCGCCATCAGCTCAGCCTGATACGATGAGAAGTGTATGGGGTTGCGAGGGTTTCTGGGATCGCCCCTCATATCAAAATCTTCAAAAAAATTCTGACTGTTCGCACCTTTTGCGACCTTTTCAAGGACAGCTCCAGAGTTGTCTCTTAAAACAGAACCAAAACCAATTAGATGAGCGCCATAATTAGTTCTTCTATATGCTCCGTTGGAGTTCAACAGAGTTATGTCATCCGGTGGCATCTCCAACCCAATTAGCTCAATTGGATGCTTGAGTAAGGGAAACGGAGGATCTTTCACTATTTGAATTGGACGGAATCTGTGGTGACAAAAACTCCTAAGTACAGCTTTCCACTGTAAGCCAAATGAGGCAGATTGTAACAATCGCACAAAGTCCTCATCGCTAATATACTTCTTCCCCTTATTCAAGTTGTTCACAAATCCGTCCTCCTCCTCCATATATGTCAGAAAATTACCGGTAAAAATCAAAAAAAAAATTTGAAACTTTCCATAATAGCCCTGGTGACACACAATTATTTTCCAGAAAAGTTTCCATTCCTTTACTGCATAACATACAGAATCAAAAAGATAAAATCAGAATTTTTTTTAAAAAAACAGACCGATTACTTCTTCAAGACTATTAATGCTAGATTTGGATGTTCAAAAAATTGTTTCACACGTACATACTAACATTTCAATATTGCATAAAACATCATCATTTGACGTGAAACGAGACATTCCCATTTATGGGAATTCAAGTGAAGTAAAAGATGCTAAATTAATTCACAGCACAGAAATTACCAGGTTCGCCCTCTGTCTCAGTAGAGAAGGAAATGACTGCAGAACCACTGGAAGGGATCACATCCCCACTACCACTGTAGGGGACGAGGTCCCGACTACCACTGTACGGGACGAGATCCCGACAACCACTGTACGGGAAGAGGTGGTCCCACCTGCATAAACCAACTGGAATAAACAACAAAATGCACATGTTAGTTCAAAATCCACCTAAATATCACCTTCCAAAAAAAACAAATATATCCTAATAGGAGATAACGATCACTTCTGGAATAAAGGAAAATAGAAACTTAAAAAAGGACAGATTATGTGGGACATTGACTTTATGAATGTGTAATGGCCATTGATCAATTTGTAATGGCCCAATTTTATGAATGTGGGAGCTAAAATTCATATTTCAGGAAAAATGTGACATTATGTTTCAGTAGCCATTCCAGAAGTGAACATTGATTAAAGCCAATGCATGTTGCCCCAAAAAGAATCAGTTTAATAGAAAGACGTGATGTTGAGTAGTGTGATATCTCAATGCACTCCCATTGTGAAAGACTTGTTTCTTCTAGTATTGAAAATGTGTGTACTTGAATTTCAAGAGATCATAAAGTTTGTTGTCTCAACTCTCAAGTAATATTCAAGCTAACAACCAACAACCTTAATTTGCTTCATCAATGGAGACTATACCTGTTATGGGGAAATAAGAATACCTTTATCCCGACTTCATAATAGATAGGCAGACACAAAGTAAAGGAAGAGGATTTTCATTCTAAGACTGCAGGGAGGCCCAACTCTTGTAACACCACGGCTGCTACTAATATCCTAACTTTTAAGACTCAATCAGCCAATATTCACAATGAAATCCCTAGAGGCTTGCACGATCTCTAGCCAAGCCGAGCTCCTATTGTCTCCACATTTGAATTAAAGCTCATACCAGAGAAGAAAAAACCGGAGATGCCAAGAAAATAGAGATAACATATATGAGATTCAGATGAAATCGCTTCAAGTTTTCACTAAATATGGTCTACATGAGACTGATAGAGTATCCACACAAACACAAATATGGATAGAAGGATTGAATTCCGGGAATGATAGATTAACCAGAAGTAATCAAAAGAGCAGCTACTTGCTTCCAATAAGTCAAGGAATCTTTACATGAGGGTTGACCTTCATTAGGTTTTCAACCAAATTTCATCATGTTCAACCAAGCAAATGCATGTTCCTTGCAGTGTTAAACTCATGTTGCTTTTTTTTAAGTTTTTAATTTCTTGACAGATCAAACATCTTCAATTTCATTCATCATACTTATTCATCCTTCTTATTCTTCATACAACCCTCAATTGTGCTTTCTTTAATCAACAAGAAACTAGTCCAGGAAGTGAAGCATTGTACTTGAAATTTTAAAAATATTCACAAAGAGAAAAAAGAAAAACATAAATAAGAGGAAATTCCACAATAGATATTCATAATAGTACTCGAAGTTGAACAAAATCAAGGTGGCGACTCAAACCAGCTCAGTTTTATGTGGATCAGAAAGATTACTAAAACCCCAGATGCCCGTCTCCTAACTCTTTCATATGGCCCGCTCCCTTTTTAACTGAAACAAGAATTTCGTAGGGCATTTTCTCAACCCGAGTCCCAGTAATTTTGAGGTGCCAGTGGTAAAAAACGATCTCTCAGCCTACTTTTTAAGCTACACACATTGAAATGAGTTTGGACTCAACATCCCAAATAGACTGTCCTCGCTTTTAGGAACTTGGATTGACGAGCCGAAGGCAGCCATCTCCTAAATGAAACATTGCTGGTCTTTTGCCCTTTCTCTACCATCTCCAAGGAACACTTCTCTGCTTCCATCAACTTCCCCATTTTACAAAGCAAATCAAACAACACATCAGACACCAAAATAAAAGACCCAAAGCCCTTCTCCACCATGTCACCCCAAAGCTCAAGTGCCATCTCTACCAGCTCGTGCCTACTGAACAACCTGATCAAAAACATACAAGACTGCGTGTTTGGCAAGCACCCAGTACTCTTCATCCTCTGATACAAACTCCAAGAGCTTCTCAAATCATTCGACCAAAACAAAGACCTAAAGAACACATTGTAAGTCGTTGCATTCGGCTCCAAACCCTTAACCACCATCTCATCCATCAAATTGCAAGCAGCATCAAGCCTCTTGGCAATGCAGAAGCTCCTAATCACAGCGTTGCAACATCCGGATAACACCCATACTCCCTCATTTCCTCCAACACCTTTCTAGCTTTATCAGGCTGACCAACCAACCCCAGACCCCCCTATTAGACTAGTATACGCTATCACATCCGGTGATATATCCTCCTCCCTCATTTTGTCAAACACCTTGTAGGCATTCTCAATCTCTCTACCCTTACAGTACACATCAATCAAACAATTGTACGAAACAAGGTCCGGCTCAAAACCCATTTCCCTCATCTCCTCAAAGAACCCTTCCGCCTCCTCGGGCGACTTCCAACCCGATAACAGAATGCTAAAAGTCTGTAAATTCGGGCAAAACTCCTTCAAACTATGATACACATTCCTAGCATCCACCATACTCTTCTCCTGGCACAATGTCCTCAACAGGGGCATTGAAACAATCAATACCCAATCGAGGAACAAGCTTCCTCAACATTTTAAACGAATCAACCGTCTGCAAAACCGAACAAGCCTTAGCAGTCCTACCAAAAACTACCATAACAGTGCGTGGTGATATCAATGTACCCAAAACTAAAATAAAAAGTCTATGGGAGTCCTACATGTGTAGAGTGTATACGATGCTTGTTGGTGTCAGACAGTTTTCAAAGCGGGTTTTTTGCCCTTTTAGGTGGGTTCATGCTTCCTCAGGCTTCATTCATGCACCAGTTATTGGCCTCAGCCTCAGTTATGAGTTTTTGGTGTTGGCGGCGCTAAAACCTACCTATTGCAATCAATCTCAAATATGATACTATATTCATATTTTCAATTGAAAAATACCACAATACTTACAAGAACACATTCAGAGACCTAATTTATTATGTGGGACATTGACTTTAGCTACACATTTACAACCTGGGAACTCTTATATCGGAATTTGTCACAATATGGAAACTTCTATTTGAAAAAGTCTTATATATACATATTGACACAAAAAACCTCCTCGATCTGTTTTTTTTTTAAATTCTGATGTTAAGCGATCGGCTTGGGCTTGATAGTTAAGCGATCCGAGCTCAATCCCAATTTCCAGAGACATTTGCTAAAAGAGTCCCTGCTGAAAGATATTGGGCTCCGCGTAGCTAGTGAACATAATCTCGAGTAGGCTCGTAAAGCTCATGAACAGGTCCATAAGCATAGAGCCCAAACCATACCCCCTTTAAACGACGCATGCAGCAAGGGACCTACGCATGTGATAGTAGGTAACTCTTTCACACCAACGGTTAGTTTTTTAGGTAAGTTTTGAGACACACCGTCCAAAAACACCTTATCCGATGATAAGACCATTTTAAAAGATCAGGCCATCAACTTTAAATAGTAAGAACAAGGTGGCATCAATCATGATCCAAGTGTTGGACTGTTTCAACAAGTAAAGGAAGGTGTTGTACCTATGAGGGCAGCGCCTCTTTGTCTATGGTGGTGCTTGTGGAAGGAAACTTAATCGGCGCAGCTTTGAGGGGATGAAATCTTCAATTGGCATGGTTAAGAACTTGGTCATTTCATCTATTTTTGGGCGGGGAAAGGGCAGTTATTGTACATCCCGAGAGGAGAAAAACAATTTTTTGGGATCTTTGGGTCCTTGAGGAATTTGGCTTTTTGTTTTTGGGTTTCGCTCCCCTTAGAGCGGTTCCTTTAGAATACACTTTACTTATCAAATAAAAAAACCTCGAGGAAAATTCAGGACTTTTTGAAGAGCTCCTATCTACAGATGAACCAACAATTTACCTGTCTTTCAAAAGCTCCTAACTGTGCGCAGTGTGGGTACCTAGTCCTCGTCAAACATGTGGAAATAAATGTATCATGAAACAATCAACCAACCAAAATATCCAACGTGCAACTCTGTAATTTTTACTAGGTCTTGAGGACCTCGAGGAAGTCATTGTTGGAGGTAACACCTCAAAGCCAACAAGCTTAGAGGAAAAGTTAAGGGGCTTACACACAGCTTTTAATGCTACTTCATATGATCCTAGAGAAGCCTGGCTTAGAAGTTGGAGTTCAAACTTTCCAGAGATCGTATAAAGGTTCCAACTACTCGAGATAACGACATACTTAAACTTTTGTTTTATTATGATTCTGTCCTCTAATCCTTTTCTATTTTGCTCTATTGCACCTCCACATTTATGTAGCAATCTTATACAATTAATTTAGGAAACTTTGAACCCTCATCGCTAATATATTTCTTCCCCTCTTTCATCCTCCATCATATATTTCAGAAAATTACAAGTAAAAAGCAAATCGAATTTTTGAAATTTACCGAAATAACCTTGGTGAAAAACGATTAACTTCCAGAAAAGTATCCATTCATTTACTGCATAACATACAAAATCAGAAGGATAACATCAGAATTTAAAAAAAAAAAATCAGATCGTTTACTTCTTCAAGACAATTAATGCTTGATTTGGATGTTGAAATAGTTGTTTAATACGTACATACTAGCATTACAATATCTCCTAAAATAAAACATCATTTGACATGAAACAAGACATTCCCATTTCTGGTCATTCAAGTGAAATAAAAGATGCTAAATTACCAGGTTCTCCCTCTGTCTCAGTAGAGAAGGAAATGACTGCAGAACCACTGGAAGGGATCACATCCCCACTACCACTGTAGGGGACGAGGTCCCGGCTACCACTGTACGGGACGAGATCCCGACAACCACTGTACGGGAAGAGGTGGTCTCCCTTGCACAAACCAGCTGGAATAAACAACAACAGCGACATAATGCACATGTTAGTTCAAAATCTAACTAAATATCACCTTTGAAAAAAAAAAAAAAAAAACCTAAACCCTAAACAAATATATCCTAATAGGAGATAACAATTCAAAAAGGACAGAATAAGAGTCATCTAATAGTGATTAAAAATAGTTTTAAAAGGACTCAGCTTTCAAACTGAAGTTAAAAATGTTTAAAATTAAATCATAGAACATAAATTACCAATTCTTGTGGACATTCTTGTGTACCTCCAAACCAATACTGGAAACGTTCATTGAAGAAGCACAAAAGCAGATAAAGAACACTGATATGACACAACATGGACGTGATGACAACAAATCTTAAGAATAGGAAAGGATATGGTGGGGACGCAACAAATATTTAATAGTATATATTGTGTTGTACTTTAAGAAAGCAGGAATAAAATTACTCTTTTATCAGCCTAATTACAAAGACAGACCCAAAAAAAAATAACAGGTTAAAAAAAAACATAGTGCTTTGGTGGAAAAAAGAAGAGATAATTAACAAAACTTAACAATGTAAAATGCACCAAAGCACCCCAGGTCCACCTTCGACCTCAAGCATTTGATAAACATGTCGGTCAAATTCAAGACTATATAATAGCATCTCCAATTTCACCATGCAAGCTAGCCTACTCCTATAGTAGTATTGCAAGAATAAAGAGAGACCATAACGCTTTCTGCTTTTTCATATTCCTACTTGCACAATTAAAGATGGAACATGATTGATGTCTTGAAGCATCTATCGCACAAACTGTTTACTCCTATCAATCTGACAATGACACCACTAAAATGATGAGCTGTCTCGTTATCAATGTTACCTAGACTCCCAAATGGTATATAACACTGGAAATGAACAGAACTGTTCATGAACAGCTTAAGCTCCGCTTGCTAGACTCAGTTAAGGCTCGGCTTGGGCTTCTCAAACACTTTGAGCAACAGTGGTCCCTGCGTCGTTGTTGCCTTAATATCCTCAAGGGACAAAGGCAACTTATGAGTTTTCTGACGTTTGAGGATTAACCTGCTTGCATCAAAATTAAGAATATCTTTGCTTTCAAATACGCCCCGAGGCATAATAATTTCTCGAGCAACCATCAGCATAGTAGCCATCTCAATAAGGTCACCCTCCCTAGCATAATGGCTGAATATTGTATCGATCTCCTTTGTTCTCCATGCAAGCAACCTATTAATTTCTAAAAATGCGTTCTGCCAACAAAATTGTTTGAACATAATAAGAAACAATCGATATAAAGAATACGACTACTCAAAACAATACCTACACAGTGTGGGTACCTAGTCCTCGTCAAACATGTGGAAATAAATGTATCATGAAACAATCAACCAACCAAAATATCCAACGTGCAACTCTGTAATTTTTACTAGGTCTTGAGGACCTCGAGGAAGTCATTGTTGGAGGTAACACCTCAAAGCCAACAACCTTAGAGGAAAAGTTAAGGGGCTTACACATAGCTTTTAATGCTACTTCATATGATCCTAGAGAAGCCTGGCTTAGAAGTCGGAGTTCAAACTTTCCAGAGATCGTATAAAGGTTCCAACTACTCGAGATAACGACATACTTAAACTTTTGTTTTATTATGATTCTGTCCTCTAATCCTTTTCTTTTTTGCTCTATTGCACCTCCACATTTATGTAGCAATCTTATACAATTAATTTAGGAAACTTTGAACCCTCGTCGCTAATATATTTCTTCCCCTCTTTCATCCTCCATCATATATTTCAGAAAATTACAAGTAAAAAGCAAATCGAATTTTTGAAACTTGCCGAAATAACCTTGGTGAAAAACGATTAACTTCCAGAAAAGTATCCATTCATTTACTGCATAACATACAAAATCAGAAGGATAACATCAGAATTTTTTTAAAAAAACAGATCGTTTACTTCTTCAAGACAATTAATGCTAGATTTGGATGTTGAAATAGTTGTTTAATACGTTCATACTAGCATTACAAAATCTCCTCAAATAAAACACATTTGACATGAAACAAGACATTCCCATTTCTGGTCATTCAAGTGAAATAAAAGATGCTAAATTACCAGGTTCTCCCTCTGTCTCAGTAGAGAAGGAAATGACTGCAGAACCACTAGAAGGGATCACATCTCCACTACCACTGTACGGGACGAGATCCCGGCTACCATTAAAGGCATGTTTGGTTGAAGGGTTTCTGTTTCTGTTTGTGTGTTTTAGTTTAAAACACATGTTTGGTTGGATTTTTATATTTGTGTTTTCAAACCACATTAAACAAACACTTGCCTCTTTTAGTACAAAATGAAAAAACCAAAATTTGGTGTTTTTTCACTCCACTATTTATAAACATGAATTTGGTCTTACTATTTATTTATTATTTATTATAATATTTATTTATGTATAATTAATTTTCTTTCTTTATTATTTCTTCATTTTATAATATATTTTATAATTTATATTATTATTTATTAATTTATATATTAATTTACAAATATATTCTATTTATTTATTTATTATTTAATTCATTTTATTTATAAATTATTTATTCATTTTTAATTATTTAAAAAAATATTTTTATTAATTTAATATTAATTTATTATTATTATTATACTCATTTTTTATTATTATTATGAAGTATTTATTTGTTATTATATTTACTTATTATTTATTTATTATTTATTATTATTTATTTCATTTTGTTTATTATTTATTAATTTTATTATATTTTTAAATATGTTTTATGTAATTTATTATTTATTTTATTAATTTATTATTATTATTTATTATTTAGTCCTTTTTTATTATTATTTATTATTTATTATTATTATTTATTGTTTAGTCCATTTTTTTATTATTATATTTATTTATTATTATTATTATTTTATTTTATTTATTATTTATATTATTAATTATTGATTTTTAATTTTTCAATTTCAACCCAAAAAACATCCCTACCAAACATACTTATGTTTTTGGATGAATAAACAAAAAAACCAAAAACCTGTTTTTTGTTTATTTCAACGCAAACATAAACACAAACACAGCTCTACCAAACAGGCCCTAAGTTGTTCAATTACCACTAGGGTTTCTCACCGCTCTCTCTATAACTGCCCAGCAACATGTGTGTTATTACTGTTCAAACACAAGAAATGAGTAACGAAGAATATTAATTAGAGAATAGAAAAAAAAATTCCCTAATAAAACGAGAGAAAAAAAATCTGTAAGGGAAACAAAACTACATGTTCAAACATAATTTGTATAAGGCCATGTTTGGTAGGCGGTCTTTCTGATCTGGTTTGGTTTGGTCCGGTCCGGTCCGGTTCAGTCCGGTCTGGTTTGGTCTGGTCTGGTCTAATATGATCTGAATCCTAAACTTATGGCCATGTTTAGTAGGCGGTCTTTCTGATCTGGTTTGGTCAGGTCCTGTCAAGTCCGGTTCTGTCCGATCTAGTCTGGTCTGGTCTGGTTTGATCTGGATCCTATAAACTTAAAAGACTGTTTGGTAAGCAGTTTGGTCTTACTATTTATTTATTATTTATTATAATATTTATTTATGTATTATTTCTTTTTTTCTTTATTATTTTTTCACTTTATAATATATTTTATTATTTTATTATTTATATTATCAAATTATTATTTATATTATTATTTATTAATTTATATATTAATTTATAAATATATTCTATTTATTTATTTATTATTATTTCATTATTTAATTCATTTTATTTTAAATTATTTATTCATTTTTAATTATTTAAAAATATATTTTATTAATTTAATATTAATTTATTATTAGTATAGTCATTTTTATTATTATTATGAAGTATTTATTTATTATTATATTTACTTATTTTTTATCATTATGAAGTATTTATTTATTATTATATTTACTTATTATTTATTATTATATTTATTTATTATTATATCTATTTATTATTTTTTATTATATTATTTATTATTATTATTTATTTCATTTTGTTTATTATTTATTAATTTTATTATATTTTTAAATATGTTTTATGTAATTTATTATTTATTTTATTAATTTATTATTTAGTCCATTTTTTATTATTATATTTATTTATTATTATTGTATTCATTTTTTATTATTATTATGTTTTATTTAATTTATTATTTATATTATTAATTATTCATTTTTTATTATTTATAAATATATTTTGTTATTTATTCATTTATTTATTATTATATTTATTTATTATTATTATATTCATTTTTTATTATTATTAGGTATTATTTAATTCATTTTGTTTATTATTTATTATTTATATTTTATTTTTAAAATATGTTTTATTTAATTTATTATTATTATTATTAATTTATTATTATTATTTATTCATTTTTAATTATTTATAAATATATTTTATTAATAAGACCAGACGGACCAGGTAGAACCATAAAAAAAGTTGGTTCCAAAAATAACCCATTTGGTTCAATTTGGTCTCATTTGGTCTGGTTCCAAATTTTGACATCAAGTCCAAACAAACATGGTCTGGTCCCTGAAAATAAAGACCAGACCAGACCAGGTGGAACCAGACAGCCTACCAAACAGGGCCTAAGATTGCTACATAAATGTGGTTCAACCTCTCCAAGGAATTCGATATCCAGATACATAATTGCAACATATATATTTTTTGAAAATATATATATATATATATTAAATATATTTTTTGTTTCGAATTTTATATATTTTTTTCAAAATTTATATATTTTTTTCGAAAGATATATTTTTAAAAAAAAATTTATTGTTTTCGAAATTTATATATTTGTTTTGAAATTGATATATTGTTTTCGAATTTTGTATATTTTTTCAAATTTTATATGTTTTTTTAGAATTTTATACATATTTTTTGAAATTTATATATTTATTTTGAAATATATATATAATTTTTTTGATGAAATGCGAGAGAGATGGTGCAGAGATGTGAAGAAGTGAGAGAGAGAAACTAAGGAAAATATAACATATATATTGTCCCTATATCATGAAAATACATTAAAGGGGCAAAAGGTCTTTCTATTCTCTTAAAATGGGTAATAATGGCATTTCAGAGGTCATGTGAGGTGCACATGACCAACTAACGTCCATTTCTAACGGATAACTGACGGCAGGGAGTAATTGGCCCACTTTCAAATCTTTTTTGCCCAAAATAAAAATTAGGGGTAGGGGTATTTTATGCCCTTTACCCTTGTTTTAAATTTGATCAAATACCCACAGTTATGTGAAATGACAAAATTACCCTCACTTATTTTAAATTCAAGTCTCTCTAATCCATTTACTCCAAAACCCAAATCTCTTCCATTTTAAACAAACCAAATTTCAATTGAAATTCCAATTTTATCCATCAAGTAATTCACTCACTCAGTCTCTCTCTCCAATCTCTCTTAAATTGGGTTGGGTTGGGTTGAAATCCTTTAAATTCAAGTCTCTCTCTACCTAAAAAACAAACCTACTTTCTCTCACCCATTCACTTCTATTTTCCTACATCCACACCATGAAAATCCTTTAAATTCAAGTCTCTCTCTAATCTCTCTGAAATTTGGGTTGAAATTGCTATTTAAATTGAAATTGGGTTTGTGATAAATGGAAGGAATTAGAGTTTTGGAGTAAATGAGTGATAGAAAAGCAGGGTTGTGATAAATGGAAGGAATTATAGTTTAAGTGGGTTGAAATTGGGATTTAAATTGAAAGTGAGTTTGTGATAAATAGAAGGAATTAGAGTAAAATTGGGTTAAAATTGGGATTTATATTGAAAGTGGGTTTGTGATAAATGGAAGGAATTAGAGTTTTGGAGTAAATGAATTAGAGAATATGAGTTTGTGATAAATGGAAGGAATTAAAGTTTAATTGGATTGAAATTGAGATTTAAATTGAAATAATGAAAAGAATTAGAGTTTTTGAGGATATTTTCGTAATCTTATAAAGGACATGGGAATATTTGATTAAATTAAAAATCATAGGGGGTTTAAAACCAACAATTTGAAAACTATTTTCTAGTAATAGCCCTAATCATTATTGTGTATATAATCAGAATGATGGAATGACAGAGAAGAGATTCTATCGAGTTTTCCGGTGTTGCCCCTGCCCCTGTACCAATCAGAATAGATATACACCAAATTAATAATGACATATATTAATAGGAAAAACAGGCCTACCAAAATCCTTAAGATAAGTGGTCATTCGAACACATTTGGCGATGGACAAAATTCAAAACAAACTAACCCTATTTGGATTTTTTCAAACGCTGATTTTGGCTTTCTAGAGGGAAAAATTATTTAATTTTTTTAGAAGAGTCTAGGCCTTGGAAAAACATTTTAAATAAACTGGGGATACCAGTTTCTCAAAACAACTTTTATTTATCTTCTTCTTTTACGTAGAGCCAAAAGAAGAAGTTATGTCAAATAGGGCTATATGTAAATTTATGAAGCACAGAGACTTCGTCTCATCCTACTGTAGTCAGGTCGAACATATGTGTTCATGTTGGATATTTCGACTGTTTTCCTCTTGAATCGGCTAAGACAACCGATTATGAAATTTGATGTGCGGGCGTGCCAAGAATCTTAACCTAGATTCCAAAGGGATCGGAGCAAAAAAAGTCTCCTTTCGATTTGAGTTCACAGGGGATATGTGGAAGGGAGAACACGAAACTTTCACTTTGAGCTATTTTCTATACTTCAATAAAGAGGACTTGTAACAGTTGGGAAAACAATCAAAGAACATGCATTTCACACAAATAAAGTTATATTTGAATAAAAATGAATGAACTTGATTAAACTATAAGCAAGAGAGAGAGAAATATAGAGACGTAAGATGAGAAAGAAAAGAAAGGAAGATATATAGAGAGAAAGATAGAGGGAATTACAACTATGAGAATAACTAAGTTATGATTGATTGGTTGTGGATCTTTTGCAAAGTTGGATAAATGTCTTTATTTAAAGATTACAAAAATAACAATTCCCGTGAAAGTTTGTAAGGAAGAAACAAACCCTATTTAAGTTTAAAATTTAAAGACAATAATAATTTATTTTTAAATTATAACAAAATCATCAATTGTTTCTTTGTATCATTAGCCGATTAATGCAAGGTTTCTTCCCCCTTTAAATTCCAATTATGAGTGAAACTCTCTTGGTCCATATCTTTGTAGTGACTCTTGGACTCAATCTCTGAATCAATTATCATATGACCACATTTCTTTAAATTTAAATGATAGACTCCTCATTTGTAGCATGCCTATCCAAAAAAGATATAACAATATGCACAAACAAGTTTTTTCACGTCACCTATTTGAGCCACACCACCTCAGTTACCCAATTATCCTTGGACCCACTTACTACATCACATGTCAAGTTGGGGTGTCAACACGGACACACCTCAAACACTTGTCTGACGCGTGTCAGTCACGTCTAAAACTGTGTTAAACTGTTTTAACACTTAAATATTTTAGGACACATTTATAATACTTCAATAAACACGTCTTGATAGTTCAGTGACAAGTTTTGGACACTTTGATGACATGCCATGGTAAATTTTAATTAAAAATATATTATGAACTAAGTAAAATATAGAATAAAACTTAAGAAAAATAATAAAATAAATACTTTAAGATCTAAATGAATAATATTTTATAGTTATATGGATACAATAGTTAAGTTTAATTTATATTAAATATAAATAAATTTTCTTTTGTTTTTTGACATTTCCATGTCGTGTCATGTCCTAATTCTTTAAGATTTGTTGTGTTGTAGTATCATGTCGTGTTCCATATCCGTGTTTCACAAATGTAAAGTGTCTTATTTCCTTCTCATTGCAACATGACTCACGATCGTGTTACCTTTATTCAGTGATAAACATAAAACACAGTTTGTGCACCTATAAAATAAAAATCCTTCATGCCCTATATATATATATGAAATTAAATTCATTTTGTTACCATAACAATGTGTTGGGATTAAGCGGTCCAAAAATGAAATAAGAATGCAAGAAAAGATACGACACTAAATATATACGTGGTTTGGTTCAATTTGAGACCCACATCCACGGGATAAAGAGTTTCACTATTGATTAAAAAGAAACAATGATTGAGGAGATACAACTTCACTCGACTCATTTTATCTCTGCCTATTCTTCTGTAAATGGGTTTTGCAGGCTTACTCTATTTCTCTCACTATATTACTTGTTTGATGCTTGGTACGATTTGCTTCTTCAGATACAAGCCTGTATATAGGCTATAGCTTCACCCACCTATGAAGCTATTGAATTCATGGAATTCAATTCTCAGCAAGGAAGGTGAGCACCGACTATCCAATCCATCTACCACTTTTATTAGGCGGGACCTTATTGTTATTATTCTAATAATCTTCCCATTCCGCCAATAGAAGAAGATTGCAGCATGACTCCTCAGTTGGAGTCCATCCTAGTGACCTTTGCACATAGCTCATGTTTGTCTCTGGGAATAACCTTGGTCAACATGTCAACAATGTTTTTGTCGGTGTGAATCTTATTTAGCATAATTTGTTGCTTGTCGATTAGCTCGCGAAACGAATGATACCTGATATCAATGTGTTTTGTGGGAGAATGGTACATTGCATTCTTGTTGAGGTCAATGGAACTTTGACTATCACAATTCAACACAAATTTTGTTTACTTCAAACCAAGCTCTTGAAGGAATCGCTTCATCCATAACATCTTTTTCCCAGCTTCAGTGGCTGCAATATATTTCGCCTCAGTCGTAGACAAGGCAACACATTTTTGCAGTTTGAACTCGGTTCAAACTGGTTGTTAGGCCAAGAATAACTCGGATAGATGACATTTTCACCACAAGAGCAAATACTTTTTCAAAATCGATGCCCTTCTTCTGTCTGAATCCCTTAATAACCAGTTTTGCTTTGTTCATTGGTTGTATTTTATTTTCTTCAGCCTTTAGCTTGAAAACCCACTTGTTTTTTGGAGCTTTTCTTCCTTTCTGTAGTTTGACCAGATCATATGTGTGGTTCTCATACAGCGATTTCATCTCTTCCTGCATGTCTTTTATCCATTCTGCCTAGTGATTATCTGCAACAGCTTCCTGGTAGCTCTCTGGTTTTCCCCCGTCACTAAGCATCACATATTCCGTGGGAGAATATCTGCGACTTGGATGTCGCTCTCTGGTGGATCTCCTTTGACGTTAGCAAGGTTTTCTTCTGCATCTGGTCCTGGTTATGTACCTTCATCTGCTGGATCTCCTTGAACAGCTCCCCCATCATTTTGTGCTCTCGGTGGAGGAACTGGGTTTAGGTTAGCTGGTAACTCTTTAGGTGACTCTGGTTTCTTCTATTTTTCAATATCTTTAATGGGTTGATCTTCGAAAAACACTACATCTCTACTTCTAATGATCCTTTTGTTGATAGGATCCTAGAGTCTATAACCGAACTCTTCATGGGTATAACCCAGGAAAATGCATTATTTGGCCTTTTCATCAAGCTTGGATATTGCATCTCTTGGGATGTGGACAAATGCTTTGCAACCGAATACCTTCAAGTGTTTGTAGGAAACATCTTTCCCTGTTCATACTCTTCAGGTACATCACTGTTTAGTGGAACTGAAGGAGATAGATTGATTAAGTCAACCGTTGTTCTCATTGTTTCACCCCATAAAGGATTTGGTAACTTGGCATAAGATAACATGCACTTGATTCTTTCGCATATGGTTTTGTTCATCCTTTCTGCAAGGCAGTTGTGTTGAGTAGTTTTCGACACTGATTTCTCGAGTCTAATGCCGAAAATTCTGCAATACTCCTAGAATGGTCCTTTGTACTTGCCACCATTGTCTGCACGTACACACCTTAGTCGTTTTCCAGTTTCCCTTTCAACCTTTGCATGAAACTGTTTGAATACTTCGAGCACCTGGTCTTTAGTTTTCAAGGCAAAGGTCCATAATTTCCTATAATGGTCATCAATCAATGTGATAAAATATAGGGCTTCTCCAAGAGTTCTAGTTTGCATGGTGCAGACATCAATGTGTATTAGATCTAAAATATCTTGTTTTCTAGATAGAGGAGAATTGCGAAATGCAACTTTGTGTTGTTTTCCCATAATACAATTAACACAAGTGTGTAATAGAGTACCTTTCATTCGGGTAAGGGCTCCTTTCTGGCGAGTATCTTTAGTCATTTCTCACTCATATGACCAAGTCTTTTATGCCATAACTCGGTGGGAACTCCTTTTCCATCGCATTCACCTCAACTCTGCACAGTTTTGCTTGCATTGTGTAGAGAGATCTGGTTTTCTTTCCTCTGGCTACCACAAGATTGCTTTTGGTGAGCTTTCACTTCCTATCACCAAAGTAACTGTTATAGTCTTCATCATCGAGCTTCCCGGTGGAGATTAGGTTGAGAGGAATATCTGGGACATGTCTCACATCTTTGAGGAGTAGTTTGCATCCATTGCTATTTTCTAAGAAAATATCGCCCTTACCGATAATTTTGGATGCTCTATGATTTTCCAACTTTATAAGTCCGAATTCGCCACTGGTGTAGGATATGAAAATATCCTTCCTTAAAGTGACGTGACAAGAAGCTCCTGAGTCAATAACCCAGGTAGAATCTTCTGATGTGAGGTGGACACAATCATCATCTTAAACAATGACTATCTCTTCTCCGGCTGTTGCGGCTGCTTTTGAGATACTTTATTTACCTCTATTTATGGTATTTTGTCTAGATTGTTCAGCTCTTAGCTTCTTGCATTCTCTGATAAAATGTCTTGGCTTGTCGCAATGTTGTCATTTCTGAAAGTGGACTTTGATTGCCCACGATGTTGCGGTTGGTTGTTATAGTTTCTGCTTTTGCTTCTACCGCGCCATTCTTTTCTTTCTCGTCTTTCAGTGACAAGAGCTTCAGACTCCGGATCATATCCTAATTCATTTTTTCTTGCTTCCTTGTTTAGCATTTTGTCTTTCACCATTTCCATGTTAATTATTCCATTTGGAGCCTAATTGCTTATAGAGACAACCAGCGTTTCCCAACTTTTAGGAAGGGAGTGCAATGGGAATACTGTTTGTATCTTAACTTCTATAATCATCTTGATAGAGTTAAATTGGTTCAACAACCCCTGAAATTCGCTCATGTGTTCTGGCCAAGGTTCGCCGTAACGGTATCGGTCACTGTAACGGTAACGGTATCGGTGTAACGGACTCGGGTCAATATTGTGATTACGTAACGGGATTCGGTTATCGCAATCGTGAATTTTTTAAAATCTTGCACATCTCACCTAAAATGTTCTAATTGGATACTTTTGGCAACATGAATGAATAAAAATAATTTTTTGATAGATTTAAGTGAATTTTATTTTATTTTTTAAAGAATTTTAATATAAAAAAATAAGTTATTAATAAATATAATAATGTCGTCGTTATTTCAATGTTTATGATATACTTGTTATGATATTATTAAATTAAATTTAAATTTAAATAAATAAAAAATTGAAATCACAAAAGATATAATTTATTTCCAACAATGTAAAATAATTTTAAAAAAGGTACATGGTTCACTACCAAAATGAATTTCATGGTGAATCTTGTTGCTCTGGTTGGGGCGATTGCCAATTTTGAGATGTATCTTCAGTGGACATTTGATTCATCATTAGTAGACCATCTTCTCTTTGTAACTGATAAGGATGATTCTGACCCTGAGCATATTCCGATGAATTACTAGACTGATTTGTGGTGATGTTATGCCTTTGTCCATAATATCCATAAGACATCTGAGGTTGATGAGACACAATGGGGTATTCCTCTGCATGAAAAAAATCCATAAGGTTGTGGTTGATAATAGCTTTGACTTGTACCATACTGTGAGCTTAGTAATTGCCCCAAGGAAAATTCACCTACAAAGATTACTTAACCTATGCAAATTAATTTTTTTTTTCTTTACTTTTTAATAATTCAATAATGGAGTAACATTTATCATATTATATACATAACAAAAAGTTTTTCCATCCAAATTTTTGAAAAACTTCAATCGTGTTAACCGTTACGGTATTTTTGGAATTGGTGAAAATCGGAATTACAACCACCGTAATGACCATTACGGGTGTGAGAATCGGTTAACACCGCTATAACGATATCGACCATACAAAAACCCGTTACATCAAACCATGGTTCTGACACACTTTTTTATTGTCCTTTATTTAAGATTTACAATAAGGGTAAAAAATTTACCTTATTTTCAAATGTCTTCCGTGAGAATAACCATCATTGTGGTTGTCAAAATTTTGGATATTACATAAAAACAGTTATATAGCAATCAGGGTTAGGGTTTCATGTTAAAAATCGATTCTTTACCCTTATAATCTCAAATTTTCATGTTAAAAATGGATTATTTACCCATACAATCTCATTTTTTCCCCTTTTCCAATTGTAATTTCAGATCCCAGCTCAAAATGGATTCTTTACGATTAGAATCAATTCCATTTTTGCAATTTTACTAAATAAATCGCTGATGTACAATATCTCAGTGACCGTCGACCTTGTCGCGGCCCCGGTGGTTAGTGTTCTAAATTAATCGCTATTCTGCTGTACATCAGAGTCTCTTGTAAGGAGTTCCAGACTGTGGATACTGTAATTGGGGAAAAGGATGTCTGACTCCGACTCTGAGGAGGTAACTGTCTATCTTCTATATATATATATATATATTTATGAATGTATTTATTAACTTCCCTTTTTCATATTCATCTTACTCTATGTGCTTTTGGTAAATCTTCTAATTTACATGGGAGTGTTTTTCTGTTTTGGTACTTTACTCATTACTCCTACTATGGCACATGTGGTGATGTTAGTGTTGTTCAAACATTGACAGTTGGACTACTATCATGAAATTGAAGATGTTGACTTTGGTAGAAGAGTTGATGACATTGCCGTGGTTGACCACAAACGTGCATTTCTCCACCTTATGAGTTACCTACGAAGAGATGGTGTAAATCAATCAATATATATCCCACCAGTCGCTTTGCAAAAAATAATTGTGTACGGTGCAATTGAGTGTGCCATCTCTTTTTTAGGAGGAGAGACTGATTTCATTGCAGATCTCAATCTTCCCTTTAAGGATGGAAGATATCCATTGCATTTAGCAGCTAATTATTATTCGGACGAAATGGTTGCTTTGTTACTTCACCACGGAGCTCGAACTGATGTCAGAACCATTCAAGGGAAATATAGGGGCGATTTGTTACCTCTAAATGTGTCGCTAGAAACAATAAGGTAGAAGGCAGATAGTGTAATATTAAGTTTTTTGTTCCTAAGTTCTTCCATGGGGTCCATAATATGATTAGTCCTTAAACTACTAATTCTTCTCCATTTTGCTTGATTTGATTTCTTATGTGGGCGATGCAGTTATCATCCATACTTGATTGATTGGACGCCGAAACAATCCATATTCAAGTTGATCATTATACTCTGCCTGCCCCAAATGGTCTGTTTCGAACCAATTATTTGTGTGTAGGTTTTGTTTGAGTAGTCATATTCTTTATATGGTTTCTTATTATGTTCAAACAATTTTGTTGGCAGAATGCATTTTTAGAAATTAATAGGTTGCTTGCATGGAGAACAAAGGAGATCGATACAATATTCAGCCATTATGCTAGGGAGGGTGACCTTATTGAGATGGCTACTATGCTCATGGTTGCTCGGGAAATTATTATGCCTCGGGGCGTATTTGAAAGCAAAGATATTCTTAATTTTGATGAAAGCAGGCTAATCCTCAAACGTCATAAAATGTATAAGTTGCCTCCGTCCCTTGCGGATATTAAGGCAGCAACGACGCAGGGACCACTGTTGCTCAAAGTGTTTGAAAAGGCTGGTGTTGCTGTTGAAAAATACAGGCAGTCAGTACAAAATGAAGTAAGTTGTTATGATCCATATCTTTTTAATGTTTTTTGTGCTCTTTTCTTGCAATTTCTCATGTCAGTCTTTTTCCCCGAAATTGTGGGGAGACATATTTGATTATGACGTCTGTGCTTATTTTTAATGTTCAAGTTTGAATGCTAGTTGTTTTGTCCCCCTCGCCCCTTTTCTGAAATGAGGTCAATATGCATTAAACGTTTTATCCAATAGAGTTATTCAAACGAATGGGGTGATACAGAATCATAATGGTTTGGAAAATTCTAATCGCTAACTCATATGACTACCAGATACTTCATTTTTTTTTTTTTGACCTAAGACGTTTGCAATATTACTCCCTCCTGTTTCCTCATAGATGCCAAAAGAAAAGGTAGCCAATGACATTAAGGTGCTGTTTGAGAGAGCTGGGTTTTCTATAAAGGACGAAGATGCTGATTTAAGTGACATAGACTGGTTTGGTTCTTAATTACTTTGTTTAATTGGTTAAATTTTTGTATCTTCTTATCTTAATTTCTTTTGTTTATTTGACTTTGAATAAGCTTCAGTCTTCTAATACATGTTTATTTTTTGTGATGTTATTATGTAATAGTCAAAGTGAACTCTGCAAGACGACAACAATACAATTAGGTGATTGATAGATTTCCACTTCAAGCTTCTCATACTTGGAAGAAACTTATTTCCAGATATTTTTTTCCATTACACTTGTCTAATTTTTTTTGTTGTTCTTTTAAACAGCAAGGAGATATCTTCCCATGCCACTCCCCTTAATGTCGGGCAGTTTTAACAAGGATAAGGTTAGAAAAACAGCCATGAATGGCCTTGCTAATGTTTTTCTCTTTGGTGATGATAGATTCTTGCTTCTTTTGGTGTGCTATAACAAGTTGTATTTATAAATACATGAGCAACTCAGAATCTCATATCTCCGTCAATCACACTTCATTCCTCCGCACATTGCAAACCTTAATTTCGGTTTGACTGATGATATTTGAGAGACCTTGAATAGTATTTCGCGTGAAAGAACTTTCTATGCTGTAGTGAATCCATGTTGTTATGCATACTAGAACGGAATCTTCGGTGTTTTTATGCGGCATTGGACGCACGGAGAAAGGATCAGTTATGTTGTTTGGTTGAAAACTGCGGTGATTCTATCGAAATAGGATCTTAGCATAAAAGATAGGAAACCGAGGTCCATGTTTATCTTGTATATACCTATTCCCAAAGACTATAGTCAGTCGAAAGGTGGTTACTAACATTCTATACTCTTCTGGTATTCCTCAAGTTTGAGTTTTGGAAGTGTTTTATGTTGCTAGTTGCATAGTCCTTAGTATTCCAGGTTATCATCACATTATTAGTGATATTTGCCCTTTCTTTCACACTTTCACGTATATTTTAACTATCTCTAGTATATCCTCTTTATATTATCTATTGGACCCCGAACCTGAAACTTTCAGGGCAGAGGTGCAGTTTAAGTAATCTCAGAATTGATCTTACCTATATTGAGAGATGTTTCTCGATTGTCTTAATGGGTTTTTAGCTTCATAGGAGTTCGACGTCTTAAAATTTTGTAGCATTTCCATTGCTCATCAATGTTACCCTTCGGTTTGACATTATTAATAGGTTGTATGTGGCATATTCATACTTCAGTTAAATACTAACTTTTAACTAGTAAAAGTTTATTTAAGCCAATCAACATGGTATGTTTTGGTTTTCTTTATATGTTTTTCCTTAGTATTTTTGCATTTCTCGATTTATTGGTTGTTTTTAATTTTGTCACAATTTTCTAAAATATATACGTCCCACCCAAATTTGTTCGTAATAATCTGAGATTGACTAGCCCTAAGGTTGCAATATTTCATTATTGCAGAGAACTTTTTGTATGTACCATTTAGCAACTTATCACTTACCAAACCAATCTAGTTTTGACCCCTTTCACTTATAAACCAAAAACATGCTTCTCTACCTTTCAAAGGCATGGCGAGACCTACGCCTGATACTTTTGGAAATAACCTTCCAGACTTCTATACTGCTGTTCTAGATAGAGGTTTATGTATTAATTCGAGAAAAATATTCAAGAAAACATTTCAGGGTGTGCTTTGCATGGTTGATTGTAGTACTAATTGATAATTCTAAGGAGGCTTTGGTAACAAAATTAGAAACATGGCAATAGGCAAGCTAGTGGTATTTTTTCTAACAAAGGAAAATCAATTAAATTAAAATATTAATTAATATAATGCTTATTAGGCAACAATATCATATGGTGCAGAGTGGTGGGCGTTGGAAAAACCACTTATATGACACATTCCAGTTGAAAACGAGGATGCTACCTTGAATAAGGCCCTGCTTGACATAGTTTCTATTTCTGGCTTTCCGCGGAAGAAAAAGAGAAGCATAAGTTGTTTTGAAAAGCTGATACCCCAGCTTCTTTAAAACGCTCTTCCAAGGCCCAAAAACTCTTTTAAAATATTTGTCAAATACCGTTCAAAATAGCTTTTTCCTCCAGGAAGCCAAAAACAACTTTTGAAAAACCAATCCAAATAGGGCCTAATACTAGTAACCAAAAGAGATTATATGAATTTGAATGCGTGGGATACATTAATTATAACACCAATAAATGAAAAATGTGGAAATGTAGAAATAGGTTGCATGGCCATATTAAACATAGACTCGATGTTAAATATGTTAAAATGTGTTTTTGTGAGGATATGGCCCGAATTTGGTTTCGGGTCGCGACCTGGTTTACCTGAAAAACTCTGGGGTTCGGGGCATCAGGCCCAAGGAATTTTTTTTGATCCGTTTTACTTTTATGAGCCGTGGGCTTATTTAGTCTCTTTTGTAGGCCGTTATAAATATAAGGGCAATTAGAGTTTGGAGTGGTAGAGAGAAAAATAGATACCTAATTCAGAGAGAGAGAGAGAGTGCTAGGGTTTCTTGTGGCTGTACTTGTAATATCATGTTTCTTGCATAGTGAAAACTTTCGCCAGATCTCCGTCAATAACGTAGGCACGACTTGTGCCAAACCTTGTAAATCTTTGTGTCTTGTGTGGCGTTCTTATTTTTCTGTTTTGATTTCGTATGATTTGGTGCGTTTGCCACAACTTTTTTTTTTCCCGTACTCAACAAGCTAGTGAAAGACATGCTTGTGGGATGAAGTATTTAGGAAAATTATCATAAACCAATTTAAAATTCATGCGGATGACGTCATTCATGGAGTAATGAAGGAAACTATGGTGATGAATGCATGTGAAAGAATATATGTACATCAATTTACTCAATCCTCTTAGTCGAACATAAAATTAATCTCATTTTTGGAGTTTTTTTATTTGTTGTTTTGCATATTTTGAATCATTATTATTATGTACAAGATTGAATTCATCAAATTAAAGAGATGTGTGCTGATTTAGCTATTTTATTTAATTAAAATGTGTATGTTGATTAGGCTAATCCACTAATTGAAATGATGAAAAGATTTTTTGATTTGGATATTGAGTAGCTTTTGTTACATAGTTGAATTGTTTCTAATATATTAATACTGATTGTTTAAAGTTGTTCACTTCTAGGTATCTACACATCTCATATTAAACGTATAAATAGCTCATGCTCTTAGCTGTGTAGAGAACTCATAGTCAACAATCTCAATATTTAACATGCATCATTACTATACATGCATTGGCGCCTTATTGCATCTTGAGCTAATTACTATATTTCTCTCTACTTCTTACAGAGTTCAGTCCCTTACAAAGTGGGACAGTGGGGACCTTGGAGCGCTGCTACACATTTCATTGAACATCTGCATTTTGTTTTTAGGCCTCCTCGTCCGTCACAGAAAGATGGATCATCAGGTTTTCGCATTTATCATACGCCACTTAATGGACCCTCAGCGATGAAGGTTTCAGCACCATTTATTCTGTCAAGAAATGGTTTTGTGGATTTAGCATTAGCAGTCAAGAAGGGGATAACTCGCATGTGATTTGTTAATACTGTTTGATGGTAAGGATGATTGGTTTTCCCGCCTTTAATGTTTTTATTTATTCATTTCAAATCTAATCCTTTTATTTCCAACAAATCGATATTCTATTCATTGCATGAATGGAATCATCTTTTTGTCCCTTCAATTCTTGCAATTAATTATGCATCTTTCCATTTCCATTTGATTTTGATTAATGCAAATTTTTTTTTTAATTTTTTTTTTTTTAAATGTGCATGTGGAACTTTAGGAGATTGCACTGGGGACTTGACTTGCCTTTTGTTTGAATTGTAAATGGTATCTATTATTAGTGCACTAAAAACCTTGCATTCTCTTTTCTGCATGAAGTTTTGTTTCCCTTATTATAGTTTTTTTTTTCCATTCTCTAATTTGCTATTATTTGTTACCCACTTCTTGTATTTGATCAGTAATAACTAATAACATGTTGCTGGCCAGTTATGGAGAGAGCGGTGAGAAACCCTAGTGGTAATTGAACAACTTAATGGAAATACGATTTGTGGGGATTTTGTAAAGAAAACCCCAATGTTCAATTCAAGATGGTAACCTGGCGACTAAATGGTATTATTATATTTTTTTTAGGGTTATTATCACAAAACCCCTGAGATTTTACCAAATGATCATATTGCCTCCAGACCTATCAAATAACCCCCTCACCTTTTCAATTTGATCAATGTCCCCCTCCACCATCAAATTGACAAAGGATTAATTACCTTGACACTTTCTAAAGTTTGCTCAATCTTCAATCACAATCTTCAAGTTTGACAATCGTCATTTATACTCCTGATTTTTTTCAAACTCACATAATTTACACCCCTTATACCTAAAATACCCTCAAAGTTGAGATATTTGGTGTTTTAAAACAAGGTTTACTAGCCTCATCCTTTTATTATCCAAACCAACCAATAATTTTTTAATTTTCTCATAAATCAAAAAACAAAATCGTTTATATATAAATATTTTAAAAAGAAAAAAAAATTTTAATTGGTAGATTGAAATATTTTCTACACTAATTGTTTTTTATTTCGATAAAAAGTCCGTCAAACACATTTTTGCATAAATAAAAAAAGTAGGGTAAATATTTTTTTCAAAAAAATAATAATTATAATGCCAAAATATTTTTTTCGAATTACCAATTAGGGTAAAATATAAAAAATAATTATATATATTTTTATTTTTATATAAAAATAAAAACATTTCAGCATTATTTTTTTTATAAAAATAAAAATTATTTCTGCAAAATAAAAATTTATTTTTTAAATTTTACTATAAACGAATGTTTTATTTATTTATGTCAAAATAAAAAATTAATGGCTTGTTTGGATAATAAAAGATGAGGCTAGTAAATCTTGTTTTCAAACACCAAATATCTCAACTTTGAGGGTATTTTAGGTATAAGGGGTGTAAATGATGTGAGTCTAAAAAAATTAGGGGTACAAATGATGTTTGTCAAACTTAAGGGGTGTGATTGAAGATAGAACAAACTTTAGGGGGTGTCAAAGTAATTAACCCTTTGTCAATTTGATTGTGGAGGGGGACATTGATCAAATTAAAAAAGTTAGGGGATTATTTGATAGATAAGGGACAATATGATCATTTGATGAAATCTCATGAGGTTTTGTGATAATAACCCTTTATTTTATCTAGGGTAAAGTGCAACTAACCCCTGAACTATACTCTTTCTCCCAACTAACCCCCCTAATCTTTCACCCTCCTCCCCCCCCCCCCCCCCCCCCCAATCATCTATCCCCTATAGTGCAGAGTTCAAAAAAGCAGTTTACTAATTACACTTCCACTCTTCATTACAAAAAATATATATATATTACGAAAATTACAATTTCATTTTTTTTTATAAAATTCTAAATAAACATATAAAACTCAAAACAAACATATAAAATTCGAAAAAATATATATAATTCATAAAAAATATATAAAATTTGAAAAAACATATAAAATTTGAAACAATATATAAAATTCGAAAGAAACATATAAAATTAAAAAAAAAACATATAAATTTGTAAACAATATATAAAATTCGAAAAAACATATAAAATTTTAAAAATATATATAAAATTCAAAAATATATATATATATAAAGTGTTACTGAAGTTTAAGTGGATAAACCTCAGAGTCATTAGCCACGGTAACGGATCCTCTCTAGCTCTTTACAAAGCTATTTCAAGGGTCACGATGGTGACACATGCCTCACTAATTTCCTCTCACAATTTTTTATTCAACATTTATTTATTTCTTTCTCTCTCTACCACTTTCCTCTATCCATCACTATCACTTTTCCTCTCTACAAATAAATATAAAATATAAATAAAAATTATATAAATAATATTTTAATCAAAATTATATAAAATAAAATTCAAAATAAAAAAAAATTAATCGATTAACTATACTGATTAAAGGGTCACTTGGTACCCAAATCTAGGGGTGCACACGGTCCGGTTCTCTTCCGATTCCGATCGAAACCGGAATCGAGCAGATACTTTCGGTTCCTTAAAAATGAGAACCGGAACCGAACCGTTAATTTTGATTCAAATATTAATATATTCACGGTGCTGTTCGCTTTCAATTTTAACCGAAATCGGAATCGAATCGATACTTTCGGTTCTTTAAAAATGAGAATCGAAAAATTTTCTTTTAATGGGAGTTTTCAGGCATCTGGCCCCTGAGACTCATTGATGTCCTCTGGTTAGTTCAAATCAGGTTTGAACTCAACACTTAGAAAAATTTTCTTTTAATGGGAGTCTTCGGGCATCTGGCCCTTGGGACTTATTAATGTCCTCTGGTTAGTTCAAATCAGGTTTGAACTCAACACTTAGGAAAATTTGTATTCTTTACAAGGTTTGATTACACACACATATATAAAGAATTTGGTACTTTTATTTGAAATTTTGAAAAACGTATTGCAGATGTGTCGAATACTGGACGCAGATGCTTTATTATAATCGGTAGAGGTGTCATATGTCGGACACAGATGCTCTTATTTTTATTCAATGGAAAACTTCCTAAGGATAATGTCTCTTCAGATGGTAAGCATTCTGAGAGTTAGGCTCGCTGTGACCTATCTCGTTCTTTCGTACCCGATAGGCCCCATGACCAATTACCTCAATTATTGTATAAGGTCTTTCCCATGTTTCTCGTAACTTGCCAACGATCCCAATCTTCCTTCGGAGCACCATATCGCCTACCTGGAACTCCCTTATTCTGACTTTCTGGTTGAAACGAGCTCTGACCTGTTGCTGATAGGCAGCCAGTTGTATTCCCCGCGACTTCCCTTCTTTCCTCTAGTAAATCTAGATCATAGGCTAGGTGATGATTGTTCAGGCCTTCTTCCCATGCTTGACTTCTTAGCGTCGGTACCTTTAACTCTGTTGGAATAACCGCTTCAGCCCCTTAAGTAATGGCGAATGGGGTTTCTCCCGTCGGCTGTCTTGGGGTGGTCCGATAAGACCATAAGACTTCGGGTAACTTTTCCAACCAAGATCTTTTTGCTGCTTCAAGCTTTTTCCTCAGATTATCTAAGATCGTTATGTTCGTCCTTTCTGCCTATCCGTTGCCTTACGGGTAATCGACAAAAGAAGTATTCTGATTGATCCCATGTTTTACTAGGAACGTTCGAACCTTCCTGTTGTCTAGGTTGGTGTCGTTGTCCATCATTATCGTCCGGGGTAGACCGAACCTGCAAATGATGTGCCTCTAGATAAACTTGATAACATGGCTACTTTTGATGGTTGGGTATGCCTTGGCTTCCACCCAAATGTGTAGTAGATAAAATGGCTTGTGGGAGGGGACCCACGATGTCCATTCCCCATCGGGCGAACGGGTGGGGGATAATCGTTGGGTTTAATAACTCTGGAGGTGGATGGATGGCATCTCCATGAAATTGACATTTTTTACACCGTCGACCATATACCTCTGCGTCTTTTGACAAGTAAAGCCAAAAGTATCCCTAGGTGAGGACCTTATGGGCTAAAGACCTTCCCCCGGAATGATTGCCGCATGATCTGGCGTGTATTTATTCCATGACCACAGAAGCTTCAGAGGGTGTACAACATCTTAAGTATGACCCGAAGAATGACTTTCGGTAAAGTTGGCCGTTATATAGTGCGTATCTAACAGCTTTCATTCTTATCTTTTGGGCTTCTGGCTTTGATTCAGCAAAGGCACCCATCCTCAAATAGTCTACTATAGGGTCCATCCAACTTGGCTCCCATGGAATGATCATCACGTCTTCAGGCGGCTCCAAGCTTGATCGGACGACGAAATCCACTAGAGTTATTCAAGTTATACTCTCCCTTGCTGCGGAGGCCTGATTAGCTAAACGATATGCCTAACATTGTCTCCTCTCGGGATCTGTTCGAAAGTTAACTGCTGGAATCCTTCGGCCTCCTTTAGTACCAAATCTTTGTATGCTTCCATTTTAGGTTCTCGGGTTTCATACTCCCCATTCAACTATTGTATGACCAATTGAGAGTCACTTCTTACTTCTACCCTTTGTACTTGCAAGCTTCGAGCCGGGTGTATTCCTGCTAGAAGGGCCTCATATTCAGCTTCGTTATTGGAGGCTGGAAACTCCAAGCGAACGGACTGCTGAATTTTAGTGCCATCGGGTGTTACAAGCTCTATACCGATCCCTGCTCCATTGACATTTGACGACCCATCTACGAATATTACCCACAGGTCTGGTTTATCTTCTTCAGAAAAATCCACATGTTCAGTTTCTAGTAGAAAGTCAGCTACTGCTTATTCCTTGATGGCGGTTCGGGGGACATAGGTTATGTCGTAGATCCCCAATTCTATCACCCATTTGGATACTCTCCCTGACAGTTCGGCTTCTCCATTATGGATCTGATCAGAGTCAAAGTTGGTACCACGATCGGATGTGCTTCAAAGTAATGACAAAGACGTCATTTCGCATTGATCAGTGATAGTACCAGTTTCTCATGCTTGGTGTAATGAGTCTCAGCATCGGCAAAGGCTTTGTTGGTGTAGAAGATCGACATCTGACATCCCTTGCCCTTATTGACTAGAGCGGCACTGGTAGATGTCATAGATATGGCCAGGTATAGGTGCAAAGGTTCATCTGCTTCCGGGGTTGCTAGAATGGGAGGTTTTGTCATGTAGCTCTTGAGTTGCTTCAGAGCCTCTAGCTGTTCTGATCCCCAAACTTCTCCTTTTTCGGCCTTGATGGATTGGAAAAAAGGATGACATCGATCGATTAGGCGAGAGATAAAATGGCTGAGAGCCACCACCCTTCAGGTCAATACCTGGATTTCCTTATGGGATTTGGATTCCTCCATCTCGACGAAGGCCTTGACTTGTGCTGGGCTCGCCTGTATTCTTGTCTGATCAACTATGTGCCCCAAGAACTGGCTCGAGGACACTTTAAAGGAACATTTGGATGGGTTGAGCTTCATCTTATATTTTCTGAGGGTGTTAAACACCTGCTGCAGATATGTCAGGTGGTCATTATTTGTCTTGCTTTTGACCACCGTGTCATTAATGTATGCTTCTATGGTAGATCCCAACATGCCTTGAAAAACTTTGCTAACCAACCTAAAAAGGTTGCACCTGCATTCTTTAGTCCAAAAGGCATAACTGTATAATAATATATACCTGACTCAGTGATGAACGTTGTATTTTCCTCATCACCTGGGTTCATGTGTATCTGATTATACCTGGAATATGCATCAAGGAAGCTCAAGCGCTCGAATCCCGTGGTGGCATCCACAATCTGATTGATCTTTGGTAAGGGGAAGCAATCCTTCAGGCATGCCTTGTTCAGATTAATGAAGTCCACGCACTCTCCATTTTCCATTCTTCTTATGGATCACCACTACGTTGGCCAACCATGAGGGGTACTGTACCTCTTTAATGAATCCAGTTTGGAGAAGCTGATCCATCTCTTCGGCTATAATCTGATTTCAGTGGGCTCCCATGCGTCTCTGTTTCTGTCTTACTGGCTTGACGCTGGGGTCCATGTTGAGGGAATGTTGGGCTACTAAAGGATCAATACTAGGCATGTCCATGTGGCCCCATGCGAATATATCAACATTGGAGTGTAGAAAGGCTTCCAATTCTTCCTTCTCCTGTGCACTGAGGCCAAACCCGATATAAGTTATTCTTTCGAGGTGATCGGGGTAGACATGAACTTCTAGCAAAGGTTCAGCTGCTATGGATAACAACACACCCTTGCTCTGTTATTGTTATTGATCATCGGGCACTGTTTCGATTTTCGAAGCTCATTCCGGTTCAGCTATCTTCCTCAGGCCTTTCAGAGTGACAGCATAGCATTCTTTGGCCGCCACCTGATCTCCCCTGATGTCAATCACATCAACTCTGTTTGGATCGATGCATCGCATGACTTGATGTAAGGTGGACGGGACTCCATGCATCCGATGAATCCATCATCTGCCCATGAGCAGATTATATGAAGGCTTGACATCTACCACCACAAAAGTTTCTCTGAGCATGCGTTTTGCTGCTGTTACCGGTAGTATGATTTCTCCCATCGGTTCTACTCTTTTGCCATCAAAACCTGTTATCAAACTTCTAAAAGGGACTATCTCTTGGGGGTCGATCTCCAGTTTCTCAAAGGCCCATTTGGTGATTATGTTGGCGATGCTCCCTGGGTCGATCATTACCCTCTTAATTAGACAGTTTGAGACCATGAGGGAGATCACCAGGGGATCGTCATGCAGTGACTGGATACTCCTCAAGTCTGCAAAAGAGAAGGTTATCCGGGCGTTCTCCTTCGAGCTTGGAAACTCGTTGATCTCCTCAACCCGTTGTAGTTTCTGGGCCTAGCGCATCTGGGACATGCAGGCCTCCTCTATTTTTGACCTTTTGGGTCCTCCGTGAACCATGTGAATAACTTTTACAGGTTGGCCTGTCGTGCCCTAGGCCAAGGTATGTGAAGTCTAATCTGATCGAGTGCCCTCTTTGGAAACGTACTCGGCCAATTCTCCTTTAGCTATCATGTCCTTTACTTGCCTCCGGAGGCTTCTGCACTCGTTGGCGTGGTGCCCATATTCGCCGTGGAAGGCACAGTGCCTTGATATGTCTCTCTCAGTTCCATCGGTTGTCTGATGGGGGGAGGTGATCGGAAGATCCCTTTACCCTTAGTTTCTTGGTATAGCTTTTCCAAACTAACCTTTAGCGGGGTAATATTGTCTTTGAACCTTTGGCGCTTATTAGGGGCCTGGGAAGGTGCAGAAGAAACGCTTGGACGTTTTCGGTCTGGCGCCCGATCCTTGGCCTTTGGTTCAGATGCCTTAGCCTCCACGCTTGCGAAAGCTCCCCTTCTCTGTCGTATAGCCAATTCATCTTCTATCCGGAGATGTCCTTGTACCCTAGAGTTGAGTTATCTGATGTCCGCTGGTGGCCTCTTGACCAAAGATTGGTGGAACTTAGTCCCAGGGATCAATGCCATCCTAAAGGCCTCGACGGCAGAGTGTTGATCACAGTTATCGATTGAGGACATCTCGACATTAAATCGCAAGACAAAGCTCTTCAGGGACTCACCTTTCTCATGGATCATGGTGAACAGGCTGGAGATAGTCTTCTTCTACCTTTTGTTGCCAAAGTACTGGGTAATGAACAACTCGCAAAGTTTGAGCCAGCTTCCTATGGATTAGGGTGGTTGTTTTTTGAACCAGAGCAGGGCTGCTTCGGTCAGATTGGTGGGGAAGACCTTGCAAAGTAAGGCTTCGTTTTCGTTGTAGATGTTCATCTTCGTGTGGACATGGTAGATGTGTTCCGTTGGATCCTTTATGCCATCGAAGAGGGTAAATTTTGGTAAAATTTTGGTAATCTGAACCTCTCCGGGTAGGGCACGCTGGTGATCGTAAGTGTGAACGATGTCTGCATTGCGTCGATGGATGCTTCAGAGTCAAAATCATTGGGGGTCTGAATCTTCAGATCCTTGAGCACCTCTTTCTGAAATATGTTCATGATTTTTTATAACTTTTTCATGGTGAGGGTTTCCTCGGGATTGTGCGCCCCAAACACCTGTAGGGACGACTCTGCGTGCTACTCCCGATTGTGGTTGGACTCCGTACGACGGTCATTCTTTTCTGACTGATGACCCACGGATCGGTCTTGCCGGTTGGACTAGTCGTCATATTGGGCTTCATGAGGGTTTTGCAGCAGTGCCAACTTTGCTACCAACTCAGCGTTCTGTCTTTCCAACTCGGTGGCCTTCTGCTCGAGGGCCCGCCTGATCGGATCTTCGGTTTGGGAAGGTTGGCCTCCGTTGGGAAGCAACTCGGATTGATGTGATTGGGTGATCGCCATGGGTGATGCTAATCTAAGCTCTTAGAGGAGAGTGGGAAACTTTGAAAAGATCTCAATGATGCTTCCCCCGACATGTATCTATTTCATAACCGCAGAGGTTTCAAAGAGTGTAAGGCACATTAAGTATGGTCCGAAGAAAGACTTTCGATAAAGCTGGCCATTGTAGAGTGCATATCTTGCAGCTTTTATCCTTATATTTCAGGCTTTTGGCTTTGATTCAGGCAAGGCACCCATCCTCAAATAATCTACTATAGGGTCCATCCAATTTGGCTCCCATGGAATGATCATCACTTATTTGGGAGGCTCCAAGCTTGATCGGATGACAAAATCCATTGGAGCTATTCGAGTCATAATCTCCCCTGCTGCAGAGGCTTGATTAGCTAACCGATCCGCCATAACATTGTCTCATCTTGGGATCTTTTCAAAAGTCAATTGTTGGAATCCCTCGGCCTCTTTTAGTACCAATCCTTTGTATGCTTCCATTTTTGGATCTCAGGTTTCATACTCCCCACTCAACTATTGTATGACCAATTAAGAGTCACTTCTTACTTCCGCCTTCTGTACTTGCAAGCTTCGAGCCAAATAAATTCCTACTAAAAGGGCATCATACTCAGCTTTATTGTTGGAGGCTGGGAACTCCAAGCGAACACACTACTGAATTTTAGTGCCATCAGGCGTCACGAGCTCTACACCGATTCCCACTCCTTTGATATTTGACAACCCGTCCACGAATATTACCCATAAGCCCAGTTCATCTTATTCGGAAGAGTCTGCAGGTTCAGTTTCTAATAGAAAGTCAACTACCGTTTGTCCTTTGATGGCGGTTCAGGGGACATAGGTTATGTCATAGATCCCTAATTCTATCGCCCATTTGGATACTCTCCCTGACAGTTCGGGTTTCACCATTATGGATCTGATTGGAGTCGTAGTTGGCACCACGATCGGATGTGGTTTAAAGTAATGCCGAAGACGTTGTTTCGCATTAATCAGTGTTAGTACCAGTTTTTCATGTTTGATGTAGCGGGTCTCAGCATCGACAAAAGCTTTACTGGTGTAGAAGACCGGCATCTGGTACCTTTGCCCTCATTGACTAGAGCGACGCTGGTGGATGTTGTAGATATGGCCAGGTATAAGTGCACATGTTCATCTGCTTCCGGGGTTGCTAGTATGGGAGGCTTTGTCATGTAACTTTTGAGCTTCTTCAAGGCCTCTAACTATTCAGGTCCCCAGACTTCTCATTTTCCTGCCTTTATGGAATGGAAGAAAGGTCGACATCAATTGGTCAGGCGAAAGATAAAATGGCTGAGGGCCACCACATTTCCGGTCAGTACCTAGATCTCCTTCCAGGATTTGGGTTTTTCCATCCTGATGAGGGCCTTGACTTGTGTTGGGATTGCCTGTATTCCTGTTCGATTAACTATGTGCCCCAAGAATTGTCCCGAGGATACTCCGAAGGAACATTTGGATGGGTTGAGCTTCATCTTGTATTTTCTGAGCGTGTCAAACACCTGTTGCAGATCTGTCAGGTGGTCATTCTTTGCCTTGTTTTTGACCACGATATCTCAATGTATGCTTCTATGGTAGATCCCAGCATGCCCTGAAAAACCTTGCTGACCAGCCTCTGAAAAGTTGCACATGTATTCTTTGGTCCGAAAGGCATAACTATATAATAATATGTACCTGACTCAGCGATGAATGTTGTTTTTTCCTCATCATCGGGGTTCATGCGTATCTGATTATAACCGGAGTATGTGTCAAGGAAGCTCAAGTGTTTGAATCCCGCAATGGCATCTATCATCTGATCGATCTTTGGTAAGGGAAAACAGTCTTTCGGGCATGCTTTGTTCAAATTAGTGAAGTCCACGCAACTCTCCATTTTCCATTATTCTTCTGGACCACCACTATTTTGGCCAACCAGGAGGGGTAATGCACATCTTTGATGAATCCGGCTTGGAGAAATTGATCCACCTCTTCGGCTATGATCTGGTTTCGGTGGGATCCCATGCGTCTTTGCTTTTACCTGACGGGTTTAATGCTGGGGTCCACGTTGAGGGAATGTTGGGCTACTGAAGGATCGATACCGGGCATGTCCATGTGGCCCTATGCGAATACATCAGCATTGGAGCGCAAAAGGGCTTCCAATTCATTCTTCTCTTGCTTAGTGAGGCCGGATCCAATGTAAGTTATCTTCTCGGGATGATCTGTACCTCCAGTAGAGGTTCAGCTGTTATAGATGACCCCGCATCCCCGTCCTGTAATTGTTATTGATCGTCGAGCATAACTTGGCTTTTGAAGCTCGCTCCGGTTCTGCTCTTTTCCTCGGGCCTTTCAGAGTGACAGCGTAGCATTCTTTGGCCGCCACTTGATCCCCCCTGATGTCAATTACATCAATTTCATTCAGGTCGATGCATCGAATGACTTGATGTAGGGTGGAAGGAACTCCGTGCATCCAATGAATCCATCCTTTGCCCATGAGCAGATTGTAAGAGGGCTTGACATCCACCACCATAAAAGTATCTCTGAGCGTGCACCTTGCTGTCATCACTGGTAATATAATATCTCCCATCGGTTCCACTCTTTTGCCATCAAACCCTACTATCAGACTTCTGGAAGGGACGATCTCATAGGGATCAATCTCTAATTTCTCAAAGGCCCACTTGGTAATTATGTTGGCACTGCTCCCTGGGTTGATCATTACCCTCTTGATCAGATAATTAGAGACCATGAGGGAGATCACCAGGGGATCATCATGTGGTGACTGGATACTTCTTAAGTCTGCAGAAGAGAAGGTTATCTGGGCATCCTCATTTGGGCTTCAAAACTCATTGATCTCCCTAATCCTTCGCAGTCTCTAGGCTTGGCGCATTCGGGATCTACGGGTTTCCTCTATTTTTGATCTGTTAAGCCCTCCATAAACCATATGAATGACTTTTATGGGTTGGCCCGCTGTTCCCTTGGCCAGCGTATGTGAGGCTTGATCTAATCGAGTTTTCTACTTGGCAACATACTCAGCCAATTCCCCCTCGGCTATCATGGCTTCTACTTGCCTTCTGAGGCTTCTGCACTTGTTGGCGTGGTGCACATACTTGTCGTGGAAGGCACAGTGCCTGGACATATCCCTCAGCTCCATTGGCTGTTTGATAGGAGGTGATGATCGAAAGATTCCCTTACCCTTAGTTTCTTGGTACAGCTTCGCCAAACTAACCTTTAGTGGGGTAATCTTATCTTCGAACATTTGGAACTTCTCAGGGGCCTAGGAAGGTGCAGGAGAAGTGTTTGGACGTTTCTGGTCTAGCGCCCAATCTTTGGCCTTTGGTTCAGATGTCTTAGCCTCTACGCTTGCGAAGGCTGCCCTTCTCTGGCGTATAGCCAGTTCCTCTTCTATCCGGAGATGCCTTTGTGCCCTGAAATTGAGTTCTCCGATGTCCGCTGGTGGCCTCTTGACCAGAGACTAATAGAATTTAGTCCCGGGGATCAATGTCATCCTGAAAGCCTCGACGGCAGAGTGTTGATCACAGTTATCGATTGAGGACATCTCGACATTGAATCGCGAGATAAATCTCTTCAGGGATTCACCTTTCTCCTGGATCAGGGTGAACAGACTAGAGATAGTCTTCTTCTGTCTCTTGTTGTTGAAGTACTGGGCAATGAACAGCTCGTAGAGTCTGAGCCAGCTTCCTATGGATCGGGGCGGTTGTTTTTTGAACTAGAGTAGGGTTGTTTCGGTTAGGCTGGTGGGGAAGACCTTGCTAAGTAAGTATTCGTTTTCATTGTAGATGTTCATCTTTGTATGGACATAGTAGATATGCTTAGTTGGGTCCTTTGTGCCATCGAACAAGGTAAATTTCGGTAGTCTGAATTTCTACAAGTAGGGCACGCTGGTGATCGCTAGTGTGAACGGTGTCTGTATTACATCGATGGACGCCTTGGAGGCCAGATCGTTGGGAGTCTGAACCTTCAGATCTTTGAGCACCTCTCTCTGGAACTTGATCATGATCTCCTATAATTTTTTCATGGTTAGAGTCTCATCGGGACTGTGCACCCCGAGCACCTGTAGGGACAACTCTGCGTGTTCTTCCAGATTGTGGTTGGAATCTGTATGGTGGCCATCCTTTCCTGATTGGTGGCCCACGAATCGGTCTTGACGGTTGGATTGGTCTCCATGGTGAGATCCCTGGGGGTTTTGCAGCAGAACTAGTTTTGCCACCAACTCAGCATTCTGTCTTTCTAATTCAGCGACCTTTTGCTCCAGAGCCCGCCTGATCGGATCTTCGATTTGAAAGGGTTGACCTCCGTTAGGAGGCAACTCGGATTGCTGTGATCGGGTGATCACCATGGATGATGTTTAATCTAAGCTCTTGCAGAGAGTGGGAAGCTTTGAAAAATAAGCTTCCCACAGACGGCGCCAATTGTGTAAATGCAGAAAATATATACAACAAATTGGGTTGAATCGAATGCCCTTTCTTCTTCCTCTAGTCATGTATATATATAACTTTATAAATGAGTCCATACCCATCTATCAAGTTTATCAAACCCTTAAATTGTGGGATTTGATATATCCCCTTCCATCTATGGATTCTAATTACTTGGAGCTTACATAATTCTAGAAAATACTATGGTCTTGGCCCATTGGATCTTATGGTGGCCCAAACAAAATGGGTTGTAAAAACTAACTAATACACCATGGCAAATGTGAAAATCAAAAAGCGAAAAAAGAAATTGGGACATTATTAAAGTATATTACATTTACTACTCAATATTTATATATATTAATAAATATTATATAAATTTAAAATATAAATACTGAAATTATTCATATTTTTAATATTAGTATAGATGATCAATCATTATTAATAAATAATAAAATAATTAACAATCAACATTTATATATAGGTATAGTATTAAATATATACACATAAGAATATTAAATTTATATTTGTCCATATATATATTATATAATTTCGGATCGGATTGTTATCGAATCCGATTAACATAAATACAAATCTAATTTGTTAAGAAATTGAATTATCGGATTCAGATTCTTATTGAGTTATCGGATTTTATTTTCAATCCATATTCGTTTAATATGATCGAATTCAAATCGAAATTCTATCCATTGACGGGTCTAGTTGTCGCCGCTTCCCTTTTCCTCCCTGTCCTCTTGTTCTGAAGTTCTGCTTCACTTTGCAAAGACAAAAGGTATAATATATTTCTCCATTCAACTTCTAATTCCCAATTTGTTATTGTATACTATATTTGTATATCATCTCTCTTGATTCGTAACCCTAATTCTATACCCTTCGCACCGGCACAATTGCATGTGAATCTAGATAGGAAACAAGGGCGTCCCATCGGACTGATGGGTTTTGTATGGTACTCTTCCCTTCCATTCCAGCATTAATCATCCTTGGGATGCTTTTTGCGGTTTAGAACATAGGTATGAGAGGTTGATGATGTTTACAAATGAGCTTTTCAAGTTTAATGGTTGATTTTGGTTGAAGTTGAGCGTTGACAGTGATTTTCTTCTTCTTGTATTTGGGATATTTATTTGGTTAATTGTCATTTTATTAGGTTTTGTGATTCATTAAAGGGTTTGAATCTATTGAAAAATTAGTTTTTTTTTCCCTTTCCGATAAGGAGTGTATTCAGAACTTTATCCCGACTAATCCATGAAACCCGTATACAATGATTACAACACATATCAGATAAGACACGAACAATGATTACAACACATATCAGATAAGACACGAACGGTTGTCCATCTAATTCATGAGACCCGTGTAAAAATGATCACGACATGGATTAGATAAAACTCAGACTATATGCCCACTGGTTAGTCAGAAGTATTTTTATGTTCCATGTTTAAGTGCATTCCTTAATAGATCGGGATGTCAAGTTTTGACATTACCACTTACTTATTAGAGGTGGATTTTGGGAGTTTAATGAAAATGAGAGGTAAACTACGAATACTCGACTATTGGGGTGATACAAACCAACCCGATCTTACAATAAGTAGGGGAAATATTAGAAGTGACCTAGAGATAGGGGTTCAGAACTTATAAAGGACATACATAATCTCTTAAAATTAAATACATGGGAAAGGCAATATGACACATCAAAAGTTGATTACGAATTTTAGGACAATGTCAGACTGTACCAAAATATTACAAGGCCGAATATAATTTCGTTTCATAATCAAACTACTGTGCAAGCAAAATTACATTCTTCTTAAATTGTCTAAACGTGCCTGCAAGTCGCTGTCTATCCCACCGTCATCAGTTCCAGTGGCAGCGGCAGCGGCAGCGGCTTCAGCTGGTGCTGCAACCTTGTTCTTTGAAGCTGGGGCGGTTACTGCAGATGAGGGTGCATTCAAGAGCTGCAGACAGAATCGAAAACACATAACGACATCAGTATAAATACTCGTAAAACTGGATTACACCGAGGAGAAGCGAAGTGTATCACAAGTTCATGTATGCAAAGGAATTCATAGAATGATAGAAATACCTCCGAATTGATATCGATTCCAATTTCATCAAGAACCTGACTCACAAGCTCTTCAGTTTCTTCTTCTTCCTCATCCCCTTCCAAAGCATCATCAATGGCGTCTCCCATAACCTCAGTTACCATTTCCATTTTCTCATTCTGCCTCTCAAATTCTTGCATAATTTTCTGCAGTGATGGCAAGTTCATTTGCCTATTCATCTGCCCCATTGCCTTTGTGACACCTTTCATTGCCTCCCCCATGGCTTGTGTCGACTTCAAAGTCTGATTACAGATCACCAAGAAAAATAGATAAATAAAACAATAATAATTACTTCTGCACCGTCAAACAAAATTGTTAAAATTACAAGATCTATCTGGAGAAAGGTGAGCCAAATAAAGCATTTCAATGCACCATTTTACCTCAAGTTCGTTCAAGCACAAAACTAAAGTTGTCTGGGAAATCTAAGAACGCACAGTATTGTCTTCTTATCAAAACTACACTCCTTTTACGCATCTGAGCATTTCGAGTTTAAATCAAGTAGGTTGAACTAATAGGAAATCAAAGCAACGGCAGACAACTTGACATGGATCAAAACATGGTACAAATAAAACAAGAACATGATATTCAATATCAAATACCATCTTACGGAGCACTAAGACATGAGGGACATAGGGGACTTCAACTTTGAAGAGGATAAATAATAAAACAGTTCTTCCACAATCAAGACCTAATTATACACACACACAGACACGCATACATACATATATATGAATATATAATCCATATTCAGAACAAGGCATTCAGCAATTGGAGGATTCATAAGAGGAGCATTACTTTATCTTGTGTTTCCATTTTCATTATAATAATGAATGAAAAACTAATTCAAACCTTCGGAGGGTGATAATACATCTCCCTCCAACCCCCCATACCCCAGGCCAGTCTGTTTCCTCTCTTTTCCTCCCTTTTTTTGGCAAACAGAGGAGCTCAACACTTCCATTTCCAAATAACACACACCAGTCGATATGCTAACAGGGATTCGAGCTTGCAACTCCCCCATTGAAGGCGACACCATACTAGTTCACAATCCATAGTAGTGTTAGAGCTTGTTAGGTTTTCAGATTGCCATGTAATTCAGCTGACCTTATTTCAAAATTTCACAAAGAGAATTTACACAAGCTCTTTTTTTTATTATTATTATTTCCCCTCGTTTATGCATTTATCAAATATAAAAAAGACGAGGATGCAACAGGAGTTGAGCTCTAAATACAGAAGATGAGGAGATGCAGCAAAAATCCAAAAAGATGTTACATGATCTATAAGAATACAGTTCAATAAAAGAAAAAGGCTTACCTGAATTCTAAGAGAAACACCCTGGAGTTGGGATTTAAGCTTATAAAACTTTTCAACCTGATGTCGTGTTCTAATAAGGTCTTTAGCCATCACCTTCACAGCGCCCTGGAAAAAAATACTTCACATGAAAAAAATCCGGGCGTAACACATTATATATGTGCTCATAGATGATGACACTGAACTATTTAAAATTAATCAAGAATGCTGCAAGCCACAAGAAAAAATGCCCAACAATACTCAATTCAATTTCCAATATAGGCAGGAGAAAAAAGAAATTGTTAGATTTCAAAGTCAAACAGAGAAGAAATGATGGCAGAACTACGCGAATCTATCCACACAAACAACCTCTCCAAAAGAGGAGACTAAGGACAGCCAAAGGTAAAATTTTACAATGGGGTAATACAGAAACTGACAGGAAATACAAATAAGAGACTATAACTACCTCTTATAGAATTAAATAAAGTTGCAATCGAGTTGACTGTACTACATATATATATATATATATATATATATATTTTCTTTTTATTTTTATTTTTAATTATGCAACAAGAACAATTATTCAAGATGAGAAAGAAATGCACCAAAGAAGGCTGAGCTATCCTCGAATACAATGGCAAAGGAAATAGTCGCTAAATCCAATTAGAAGCCACAATCAGCAAAGAAAGGTAAAAAATAAAAATAATAAAAACTCTAAAACTCCCATTCAGCAAGTAATGTTGATTCTTGACGAAGGGTAAAAATGACCACTCATCGTAGCTAAAGAAAGTTTGGAAGTGGAAACTCCATGCCAACAAAGTAAAGAGGCAAAGGGTTAAGACTTTCAACTACAAGACCAGGACTCATCCTCATCTCAGTCAACCGATCAATCTCATCACCAGGAAGTGACTGCTATAGGAGGGACTAATTCTCAAGATCAATGCATTTCCTCGAAATCTGGTATATATGCTCTAAGATTCTTGATTGTTTCACAATGTGTTGTTCCTGATTTTGGCTGTCGCACTAGTAACATATAATTGGTTATTGTTAAGGTGGCTTGAACAACTTCTCATTTTGAATTTCTTGTTACCCAGATTTCTTGCAAGGGGTTTGTAGTGACGAGAGTTGAATAATGTGACCGTCATCTAGTTGAACCATGTTACACTTTTGTTGTTGCATGGATCTTCATATTTGACACTTCATTTGATGTCATTTCTTGATCAGTCTTCTCCTGTAAGCTTAAAGACTACTGTTGCAAGGTTGAGAGCTGATTGTATAATGATCATAAATATCTGGTGAAGCATATGATTTTGATCCTTGTGGTTGATCCCAATAAGGGTGAACTGAGTCATTGACGTTTTCTGATTGTTTTTCCCCTGAATTCCGAATCTAGTTTTACCAAATACCGTCAATGCTTTTAGCATTTCAATGGTAATTCTACTTGAAGTGCAATGCATCCTTCTCTGTAGTTCCATCAGTCTGTTAGGTTATATAGTTTGCCTCACATTATTTTTCTCACAACTGGAGCCACCAAGGAGCTACCTTTACAATTTGTTAAATTATGTATTTTGAGGTGCTGACATTTGTTGATCATCTAGTCTAACCTTAAATGATGGTTGTATTCCATCTACCAAGTTCAAGATGGAAGTCAGGGGAAGTGTATAGAAGACCAATTGAAGCCAGTTTTCATAACGGCCAATCCAGAATTAGTCATCAATCCTTCACAAGTTGATATCAGCCAAACAATGGTAATGAGATGTTACATTTTGGGTTGTCTTTGGCTTAGTCATTAATCTAATGCGTTTAATTTCCTATTTCAGTCTCGCATTCCATATAATATGTTAATGTCAACAAGTTAGGTTCCAGTGACATATTATTTACAGCTTAACCGTTAATAACATCATTTTCTAAAAAACATGGAGACAAATATACTTCGGAATGCAAAGTGGTGGCACATTTGATCGCCACAGGGAAAAATTATATTTATGGGACAAATGCGGTGAAACCGCAGGCAAGGGACCAGGTAAGATGAGTTCCGGAAGTTAAGACTACAAAAGTGGTTTACTGATCTCAGAATTTCATCCATGCTTGGATTAAGAAAACTATAGTTTCAAATTTTATCCATTCAAACAGCATTAATTTAAGTAACATCTTATTCCAGACTAGTACTTTACTTTACAAAACATGTAAAAGTAGAGAACTAATCCATCTCTAAGCATTAAAGGAATGAATTAGGTGATTTGATGCTACTGTTCAATCACAATTCCAACTATGGAGAAGCCCTACTTGGACTCCCATCTTACTTGAAGTGGCCAATGCATCCCTTTATAAAAGGGCTGGTGAGAACTCGTTTTCAAACAACTAACAAATATTAATGCAGAGTGGTAAAATGGCCTATGCACACAGTCACCTACACCTAGATGCAGGAAAAAAAATACATACCATTTGTCCTTGTTTGGCACTTTTTTTTATCTCAATAATTAATTTCTTCTCTTGTGATTGTAAACCTTGCCTCTCTCTTTCTATTTCTCTAATAGATTTGTCCAGCATCCGCTTATTCTCCCGTAAGAGTTCTGAAAATCACAACCACAAAAATGTTAAATTAAATAACAGCTTTCAGGGAACATGAAAAATCAAAACCCCAAGCTGTCCTGTCACTAGATTTTTTATACTTTGGGCTACAAAACAAACCAAAAGTCAACCCGCCTACCCTAATTGAGTAGGATATGCATACAGAGAATGCATTGTTACAAATAAGGTTGTTGAAGAAGATTGAGAATTTCATTTTATTTATACTAGTTGTGCCAAAAAGGAAACAGTAAACAGTATTAAACTCTTCCAACCAAATCAAGTGACATTTTTACACATTCAATCACAACCGCCTTAGCGTTTCATTACAAACCGGGCTTGGTTGGTCCCAAGCCCCGGTAAAGGAGGGGGTTGCATTAGGCAACTTGACATGACCTATATAAACACGAATCACATGATGACGTGAATACACGAACACGGCACTCATGTACCCAACCCCAAATAGTTCCAAAATATACTTCGCTTTGTTTTACATAATCGATGCACTTTTAAATAGTTCAGAGAACCAATCCTATTTGGAAATCCAGATAATTGCAGTTCAATTTCATTGCTTTTAAAGTCCACGAAGCCGAGCTATCGATAAAGCCTTTACGAGGGAATAGAATCCATTTCAGACTCTGTCGGGCTAGGGTTTTCTAATCTTGAAGCTATCTCTGAGCTCAGTGACAGAAACTGGTTTTTACCACTCTTAGCATTTGGTGGCGATTCTAGCGAATCACGAAAATTAACAGCACAATCCAAAAAAAATGAAAACCCTAACTCGAGATCGCAGGCAGCAACCATCTTACAACAATAATTACCAAATTTCAATCCTATTTCTAGCACAATTGCATATAATCATCAAGTAACAGACCACAATTAACCATGTTTAATACAATATATAATGCATAATTCAAACATGAAAAAACCGTATATACCAAGTAATTGCATCGAGGAATATATAATATATGAACATATACATATATATGTACACGCGTATATACATAATCTATAAATATATATCTAGAGATCGAAATATAAACCTGCGGGTGTCTTCCTCTTGCCGAAAAGGAAACTCATCTTGGTGGATCAACGCAGACAGAGAAGAATTCCGATGAATCTACGCACTTTATCTCTCTAAAAATCGTGGTTTCTCTCTCTAGAATGAGGATTCGATTGAGAATTTAAGCGAAGAGTGGCTTGGGGTTTCCGATCATCTCCTCCTATTCAACGCTGTTGAGGAATATAGATACCCACCAAAAAGTGGGTTTTTGATGGGATGATTGATACCGTTCGTTTTGGCACGTGTACACGTGGCGAGCATCTGAAGTTGTTGGGCCCATTTTTGAACAGCTGATAAGTGGGCTCATTTATTACTGCAATCTTAACTCATAAGGTTTCAATTCGGATTCGGGTCCGGGTCGTCGACAAATAGCATCTAATATTTTTTTTATTCGAATGCATTTAGGATAAAATTAGAGCAATAAGTGGTTAAATAAAGTAATGACATGACATGTTTCTAATATTGCATTTGATTTAAACTTGGGAATTTACTCAAAGTTAACACGAGTCTATTTCCTTTGACACATTCATAAGAGGTACAAATGAGTAGGTTACCGTTAGGTTATTATTTTACATTAGTTTTAAGGCAAATTACAGTTTCACCCCATCTTGTTTGGATATATTACACTTTCACCCCTCATGTTTGGATAATTATACTTTCATCCCTTCTAGTTTGGTTAGGGTAACACTTTATCCCCTCTAGTATGATTTTAGCTGTGATTTTACCTAATTACCCTTCACATTATATTATAATTTTATGGTTAATATCAATAAACCCCCTAAACTATTGAATTTTAACATTGCCCCCCACCCTTATGGATAAATTATAGTTTCACCCCCAAAAATTTGAAAAAATATATAAAATTCGAAAAAAATATATAATTCGAATATATATATAATTCAATAAATATATATAAAATTCGGAAAAATATATATAAAATTCGAAATATATATATAATTTCAAAAAATATATATATATTCAAAAAATATATATAAAATTACAAAAAATATATATAAAATTCGGAAAATATATATATATAAATTTTGAAAAAAAATATAAATTCGAAAAATATATATAAAATTATAAAAAGTATATAAAATTTGGAAAAAATATATAAAATTCGGAAAATATATAATACACTAAAAGGTTGAAAGTTTGGGTTTTTATGGAGTCAAAATTGTATGAGTTTTAATTTTTTGCCTAGGTAAATAAGGATTGTTATTCATTTCAGCTTATTGTTAATTTGGGCATATAGACCTTTGTAGTGTGTTCGTGAAGGTAGATGTCAAAACTGTACCATGGTATGTTAGCTTCCTTGCAAAATATAAAATCATATTTAATGAATCATCTTATGTTTCCATTCATGTGTATAGATTAGATATTGCACCATTTATTGGTTTGGAAAATATATTTTTTTGACACAATATTTAATGAACCATCCCATTTATTGGTTTGGATAATCATATTTAATGAATCATTTTATTAGATTTTTTTTTCCGAATTTTATATATGTTTTTCGTATTTTATATATATTTTCTCGAATTACATATATATATATTTGAATTATATATATTTTTTCTAATTTTATATATATTTATTGAATTATATAAATATTTTCGATTATATATATATATTTCGAATTTTATATATATTTATTGAATTATATTTTTTTTTTCGAATTTATATTTTTTTTTGAAATTTTATATGTTTTTCGAAAAAAAAAAAAATTTCCGAATTTTATATATATTTTTTCGAATTTTATATATATATTTTCGAATTTTATATATATATATTGAATTATATATATATATATTCAAATTATATATATTTTTTCGAATTATATATATTTTTTAAAATTTTAAATATTTTTTTCGATTTTTGGGGGTGAAACTGTAATTTACCCATAAGGGTGGGGGCATTGTGAAAATTCAATATTTTAGGGGGGTTTATTGATATTAACCATAAAATTATAATATAATGTGAAGGGCAATTAGGTAAGATCACACCTAAAATTAGACTAAAGGGGGCAAAATGTTACCATAACCAAACTAGAGGAGATGAAAGTGTAATTATTCAAACAAGAAGAGGTGAAAGTGTAATATATCCAAACAAAAAGGGATAAAATTGTAATTTACCCTTAGTTTTATTATCGTGATTTTTTTTTTCAAATGTTATCATGAATTTTAGGTATCTATATTTGTGTTATTATCATAAATTTTAAATATTTGTACTTGGAATTAAGCTTCCTAGCCAAATTTTCAGAGCTGGGTGTTTATCCCGCTCATTTATACTAAAGTCTTTTTTTCAAATTCGATGTGGAACAAGAATAAATTAACAACACTCTTGTTGCGGTTAACCCACCCTGCTTATCAGTTCATCCTAATTGTGGGGGATCTGGTCCGAGCTGAATATCCATAAACGCTTGACATTACCCCGAATCAAGTGTTGAGTCCGCTCTAATACCATTCATCACGGATCGAGTCTTTCATTATTCTAACACAAAAACTTAACCTATTAAGTGGAGTTAATGCCTAATCAATTTATATCAAATACCCTCTCCATCGGACCACATGAGAATAATTCTTCATAGGAAGCTCGACTTAAGAAGTAAAGATACCATGCATATACAAATATGACAAAACAAAAATATAGAAATAAATTATGGTTAAAAAATTGTAAATAATATAAACTAAAATACAATTATTGATATAACAAAGAAAATTTTGTTTCACAATGCACAAAATAAGTAAACATGGTAATAGCTTAATAAAATTTGACATTTTCTTAACAATTATTTTATGAAATTAGTAAAGAAAAAAAAAAAGTATTCTTCAAGCTAGTTTTTTTTTTTTTCACAAGCTACAAAGGAAAAACTAAAACACTAAATAATAAAAGACATCTCCGCATAGAGAAGGTTAATGAGCCATTCGGGTCATACATCCCACTCCTTATCCCCTCTTTTACAATTTAGCAGTCATTTTCTTAAGGAGTGAGCCACTTGATTACAAAGCCTAGGAGTCCACTTCAGAGAGAAAGAATTATTAGAGAGAAGCATAAACTGAATGTATTCAATCACTGCTAAAGAGAGATTATCAGCTGGTGAAAGAGCCATAACTCTCTGACAATCTCCTTCAATTTCCACACCGGAGTAACCCCAGGGGGTGGAGGGAGCAGTCCTCAATTGTTTTTTTTTTTTACTAATATATACATATATATTTGATATTATAAATTTGTCCCCTCTTAATTGTTTTTTTCTTTTCAAAAATTGGTGATACCACGTGTCAAACTAAAATGGTTATTCAATATTAACATACCAAATAAAAAATTCAAATAATAAAATATCACTAATTTTCAAAAAAAAAAAACAGAAAATAAAAGCTACCCCAAATAACAATATATTATCACTTTATAAAAGAAAATATTCTTTAGAGATATTTCGGCCTATCACAGGTTCAAAACTCTATTGTCGAAAACAACCATAGGAACCTAGAAGAGATATAGCACGAAAAAATCAACATTTTATCACCAACTCATGACTTGATTCGCAGGTAAAACATATTTTACTTCAATAAAATTAAAAAAAACACTTAATTCCTATTTTTTGTTCACAAGTATTTTAATTTTTATCTTATTTGCTAGAGAGTATGATAGACTTTAGATCTCATATATGTAATATGTTTAAAAAAAATATGTTATTTGAGACTATTTAGCCTATTCATTTTCTTATCTTTTATTTTTTTCTTTGTGGTTGATTTATTTCTTTAATAAAGATTATATAATTTAAGTGTTAATATTATATAATTTATATGGATATATATATATATATATATAATTTTTTATAAAAAAAAAACCTTTATGGAAGATAGTTATTTCAAAAGAAAATCAGAGTTGACTACCTTTATAGATAGAAATGATGATACTGTAAAGCAAAGTCAGATAGATATCAATTTTGAGGGTCTTCAAGTAGATCCACGACTATGGACTAAAATCTTGGGCTACAAATCTTAATATTCGGGACGAAATTCGTAGAGCATTATTGTGGTGACCTATGTGGACGGGTGTGTCATGAGCTTATGCAAGTGGCACTAGCAGGTTACCACACTAGACGAGTTACATGTGCACAATCCCACATCACATGGGTAAGGAAATACTATGTGTTATATGTAGGTTTCATACCCATTTATGACACGACGCATTTTAAAATCGTGATGTCTAGAAACCTACTGGAACTCTATAGTTAAGCGAGTTTGACGTGAAGTAGTACCAGGATGGGTGACCTAGCCAAAAGTGTGCCGATGGAGACGTCGGGCCTCTTATGGGGGTAGATTGTGGTGACCTATGTGGGCAGGTGCAAGTGGCACTGACAGGTAGGGCTACAAACGAACCAAATGCTCGACAAGCTATTCGAGCTTGGCTTAATAAAAACTGGGCTCGCGTTCGTTTATTTAATAAATAAACCAAGCTCGAACAATTTTTTCAAGCTCGCTTCATAAATGAACCAAGCTCAAACAAGTATAAGTTCGGTTCTAAAATGTTCGCGAACAAAGCTCGTGAACATGTTCGTGAACAAGGCTTGTTAAAAGCTCACTTATATATATATATGTATTATAAATTATTATATTATGTAATATATAACATATAAAGATATCTAAACTCTAATTTACTGTACACAAATTTAATCTCATATAGGATAAAGTCCTCCCAACAAACATATTAAGCCTAATATTATTATATTAAAAATTATCAAAGACCCGAATCTCTAATAAATAATCCAATCTATGTGACTATTGGTAAGAGTAATATATGTTACAACTGAACTGAGCCGTTCATGAATAGGCTCGAGCTCGACTCGTTAAAACTAACGCTCGATTCGGGCTCGTTCGTTTAACAAATGAATTAAGTTTGAACACAATTTTAGGCTCATTTAATAAATAAACAAGCTTAAACATTGCAAAACTTGACTCAACTCGGTTCATTTGCAGCTCTATTGGCAGCCTACCACACTGGGCGAGCTATAGGTGCACAATTTCACATTGTCTGGGTAAGTAAATGTTACGTGTTATATGTAAGTTTCACACCCTTCTATGATACGACGCGTTTTAAAACCGTGAAGATTGATTTCATATGGTTAATTTTTCATATTGTTTCTGGAAAATTCCCCTTCTATACTCTGAACCGCCAAACACAATGGAAAAAATAAACTATTTTAATGTTATGTAAAATAAGGATCTTAATGTAAAGCATTTATCGTTTGACGAACACATTGATGGTTAATTCTCCAAAGAAAGTGGTTGGTTGTGAGATTTCTCAAAGGTGACATGATTAGGGATAAGGTTGCTTTGGGTACATGTGTTTAATAATAAGGTGTAGGAGCCAGAAAGAGGGGGGCTAAATTAAGTAATGGAGATAGTTTTGGGATTTCAAAGGAGAAAAAACTCTTAAAAGTTACCATTATTTACTAAACTTCTCATAAATTCTCTAAAACGGGATTAATCTCTATTTATTTTCAAAAAAGGGAATAAAATCAAAATGAGGACAAAAGTATAGGATTTATGTTAAAAAAAACTTTTTTTTTTTTTTCTAGTGAAAAAATTCTTGAATATTAATCTCAAGCGTATGCCGCTGAGTCCCGGCACTATCTACAGTGTATTCTGAGACAGAAATGGTTCACTGCCTATCACTCTCCCTCTCGTGCTCATCACTCCCCATCCACTCCTCCCGCGAACCCCAAACCCACACTCCAACCCACCATCACTCACCCACTTCCCGCCATCTCCTCCACAACTTCAACTCTCCTTCCGAACTCAAACAAGTCCACGCCCACCTCATCAAAACCAACACTCCTCTCTCCGTCCTCCCCCTCACCAGAGTCGCCTCCGTTTGCGCGCTCACACCCAGTTTCACCTACGCCCAACAAATCTTCCAACACATTGATAAACCCCAGATTGTCATATGGAACTCTTGCTTGAAACAATTCGCTGAAGAAAATTGTCCCAATGATGCTATTTTGTTGTTCTATCAAATGAGAAAGTATGGTGTTTGTATTGACACTTTCACTTGTTCTTTTGTTCTCAAGGCTTGTACGAAATTGTTGGATGTTGTGAATTGTAGGATTGTTCATGGGTTTGTGGAGAAACTTGGGTTTCAGTCCAATTTGTTTTTGGGGAATACTATGGTTCATTTGTATGCGTGTTGTGGTGTGATTGATGATGCTCGGCTTCTGTTCGACAAAATGCCGGAGAGAGATACAGTGAGTTGGAATATAATGATAACCCAGATGGTGAAAAGGGGAGAGATTGATGGGGCGTATGAACTGTTTTGTGAAATGCCGGAGAGGAGTGTGAGGTCGTGGACATCGATGATTGTGGGGTTTGTGCAGTGTGGGAAGCCGAAGGAGGCTGTTCGGGTTTTCGGGGAGATGGAGGAGGTGGGGTTGAGGCCGAATGAGGTTACGGTGGTGGCTGTTCTGGCCGCGTGTGCTGATTTGGGTTTGCTTGATCTAGGTAGGAGGATTCATGAGTACTCGAATCGAAGTGGGTTTGGGAGGAACACTCGGATTTGCAACACTCTGATTGATATGTATATCAAATGTGGCTGTTTGGAAGCTGCTAGTGGAGTTTTCGGGGACATGGAGGAACGAACAATTGTGTCGTGGTCAGCTATGATTCAAGGGCTTGCCATGCATGGCAAAGCTGAGGAAGCTATGAGGCTCTTTTATGAGATGATTAAGATTGGGGTTGAACCTAATGGGGTCACCTTCATTGCGATTTTGCATGCTTGTAGCCACATGGGGTTGGTAAATCAGGGTAGAAAGTTGTTTTCTAGCATGACTAGGGATTATGGGATAGTTCCCAAGATTGAGCATTATGGTTGCATGGTTGATCTTTTTAGCAGGGCAGGGCTACTTCAGGAAGCCTATGAGTTCATCATGAACATGCCCATCAAGCCAAATGGGGTTGTGTGGGGTGCGCTTCTCGGCGGATGCAGGGTTCACAAGAACATCGAATTGGCGGAAGAGGCAATCAAACACCTTCGTCAATTGGACCCCCTTAACGATGGATATTATGTGGTTTTGTCGAACATTTATGCAGAAGCAAGGCGGTGGGAAGACAGTGCGAGAGTGAGGAAGTTGATGAGGGATCAAGGGGTGAAGAAGACACCAGGGTGTAGCTCAATCAGTGTGGAGGGAGTGGTCCATGAGTTTGTGGCTGGGGATGAGACCCATCCTCAAGTTGAGGAGATATTTCGAATGTGGGAAATGTTGTTGGGGAAGATGAAGTTGAAAGGATATGTTCCGAACACTTCTGTAGTTGTACTGGATGTGGAAGAGAATGAGAAAGAAAAAATTCTGTTCCGCCATAGCGAGAAACTGGCACTGGTTTTTGGGCTAATGAAAACGCCAACGGGAAAGCCAATTAGGATTATGAAGAATCTTCGGGTTTGTGAAGATTGTCACGATGCCTTAAAACTGATATCAGAGATCGCAAACAGAGAGATAGTTGTGCGTGATAGGAACCGGTTTCACTGTTTCAAAGATGGTTCTTGCTCTTGTGGGGATTACTGGTAATGGATCCAGCTGCTAACACATTATGTAAGTTCCATTAGATTTACACATTCAAATGCAATGTACATCCAAACTTAATTTTATAAAAAAAAATCCTTTAGCTTAGCAGAAGAGTGCTTTGATCTACTGTTTCCAATTATTTGTTTTGCATGCAACAAAAGATTGATTGAATCATTTGCCCCACTGCAGTGATCTGGGTTAGTAACTTTTCAAATCAGGGCTGTTTTAGGCTTAGACCCTGCCTTTCGTATTAGCAACGATAATGCTAAAATGCGACCCTATTAGTGTATTACAAGACTACCAGATGCTTAAGCCATGCTATCTTTAGGTAGCTTCCATTTATTGAAGTGCAAATGCAACACAAACACACAACCAACAAAGAGAAATAGCTAAAATTGTCACTTTATTTAAGGCAAATGAAGTCTTTACAGAAACATCCAACAAAGCCTTTCGGGCACGCTTCATCCCAACAGCACCAAATAAATGGTTGATCCAGTCTCATTCATCATCTAGAAGATGTTCTTTTTGGTTGACTAGATATCATGTTGATAACATCCTGTGAGATGTTCTCATTTTTGCTGTCCTCATTATCACTTAAAGCTCACATTTTCACACCCCTTTGAAGTTTCTCAAAATTCCTTATTTGGTTGATTTGGAGTTTAACCTTTGAACATCTACCAACTGGTACAAATCCCCTCGCCTTTGCTTCTGAAATGGAAGGTATGTCCTGCGAGTTAAAATGCATGTTAAAAACTAAGGAACCAAGGGGAATGAGTCACATCTACCTGGGACAAAAACGTCATTCAACATGGACATTAGTTGTGCCACAAACTGCAAAAATGTTTGTTTTTTTGTGAAGTATCAGCATCACCTCTGATTGGTAAAAAATGGTGATACACTTATCTGCCCAAATTCTTATAAGAACCTTGAAAGTAATAAAAACAGGAAAATTGATGATATGTGACCATGACAAGTACATGGATGAGGATTAATTAGTTAGAATGCTGGAATTTCCCAAGGAAATAACTACCGTAATCAATCAAACCTATGCAAATTGGAGGAAAGTTGATTAATCCATGGTCGGTAAGCATCTCACCTTCTTAGATCAATTAGCGAATAGTCAATCTCTGCAATGACTATAGCCTCATCGTGATCAGTTGTCGCAAGCACTTCTCCATACTGCCACGATAATATTTTTTAACACATTGATTATCAAGGCTTAAAAGACATTTAAACATCAGACGGTTTCTTCAAATGCACAAAATTAAAAAAATTAAAATTCTATCATTCCTCCAGCTTTTGATCATGAGCCAAAAGGGAGAAATAACAATAAATCTACACTCTCAGTTAAGCAAGATGTTAGAAACTGAGAAAGACAATATGGACAGTATAGACCTTTCAAAAAAAATAAAAATGGACAGTATATGCTCACCGGTCCAACAAGGGTGGAGTGACCCCAAGCCACATAACCAGCACTAGCATCTCGAGCAGGCGAACAAGTTGCAACATACAACTGTCAGTTGAGTATGGACACCATATAAGTGAAAATGAAACATCAATGACAGGATGTATATAGTGAAATCTAACCTTGATGTATATCAAGGTTGTATTCAATTATGAGATAATATTGCATACCAACTTCAAACCTCAGTAAAAGAACATTATGTGAACCAACTAGTAGTGCATTAACCAATTTTTTCCCTTCCTGACAGATAAAAATTCGTGAATGACAGTTTCCCCCAGAACTACAGATGTAGAGATCAACAATAACCTTACGAAATTGCAAACATCACGATTTAGGAACAACAGTGGAGAAGAAAGTTTTGATACCATGTGACAAATGGGTGACACTAAATGTCGCCAGTGCTTTTGGAATATGTAGAACACCACTTCACCTTGAAATTGAAGAGTAAATAGTTTCTACTTAATGTCTAAATTGACAGAAGAAAGTATGAACTTAAACCAAAATATAAAACAAAGCATTTGAAGTTGTGGCTTTTATTTGTTGTTTATATTTTCTTTTTTATTACTTCTGAAATGTTCTCCAAAAACCTATATACACTGGAACTTTTTTTAGTTTCACAACAAAGTCAGATAAGAGGACCTATAAGAAAAATAGAGGAAAAGGCAGAAGTGATAGCTCCTTTCCTTTTTTCAAAGGGTAATAACTGGGGAAAAAAAAAAGAAAAAAAAAAAAGCAAAAAGATATATTAATAAGTTCCTCTGTAAACCAGTAAAATCCTCTGTCTATGTTCATAGCATCAATTCTGCGAAGCATGGAAACTTTCAGTCTTAGGATTTAACAATTATTACCAAGAGCTACATATCTACTACTAGCATGTTTAACATCTAACAAATAGAAAGTTATGAAGAGAATACCTGACAATCTGCACCCCTGCAGGTCAACCGACAAACATAGAATCAGTACAATTATGAGGTACACTTCACACAGGTCAAACAATTCAGCAACAATTACATCATTGTGGTAAGAAATATGAGCAACACATTAAACATGAAGTGTATATCTAAAGGAGAGACATTTAAAAGAGGAAAACAATAAAGCAAATGAAACCTTAAACCTCAAAAGACCACAGCAAAGTTCCGCCACTAAGACCATTAGCATTTGATTGGCTGCTTGTTATTTGTTACATATGAAGGACAACTTTGTTTGTTGTTACTACTATGTTTTCTTTACAAATCACTATAAGACAGGACACTATACGTTTCAGTCCTCCACGGTCAATGAAGAAGCAAGAAAGGGTATTATAAATGGAGGATTTCTAAGGGTCATGGGCATATTAGGTGCTCAAGGCAACATAATCCTTTTCTAGCACAAGGGCATGACCAAAAGCATACAAGTATCAACAGCTATAAAATACAGAGCAAGCAGAGTTACGTAAAACAATTAGAATACCCAATATGCACTTGTCCACCGTAAAGAATTGAAATTTTTTATCTTCCCCCAATGAACCAGAGAATTTTATGAACTATCAAAAGGACTTGCAATCGAAGATTTCTACATCGTAGTAACTTGCAGATACTACATGCTAAACCATTACCTTGCCCTCTGTATTAGCTCCCAGTGCAGTGGACCAGTGGTCATGTTAAATGCCCCAGGATAGCAAAGCAAGTGAGCTCCTAATATTCAGATTGGCAGTCCTGTTGTTAGCGAAATCCATGCAGTATAATAACCAGAGAATCGTACGAATCATTGTCAACAATTTCAGACTCAGAGAAACCAATAAGGGTGAAAAAATTAAAGCCAATTCGAAATGCTCAAATTTGCAATTTCAATTTGTCAGAATTTGCTATGGAGATGGAATTACACTTCCCCTGTTTTAATGGTATCCGGAGCTTTCCATTCTGTGTAGCGATAGTATGTCCGGTCATTGTAGGTATAATGGTAGATGCACGGGACCAAGTTACTATCACTTCTTTTTCCGCTTTTGTGTTAAGCTTATCAAAAAAATTTACCAAATGATTTATTACAAAAGGTTTTTTTTTTTAGTGGACGTGTCACAGCTTACTCCATTTTTTTTCCTACTGCTTTATCTACTACGTGGACGAAGAATCAAATTATCACTATATATATATTGTCGACAAATCGAGCCAAAAGGAACTAGGTTCAAGAACAACTTCACAGATCCTTGGTCAGCTAATGAACTCTATAGTTCGGGATTCAAAGATGATGTACTGTAAGAAGCCTCCAAATGAAATCAATAACAACTAATTTAAAAGTGAAGACTAAAAAAACACACCTCTTGCCGCATATAATGTTGCTAATTCATGGAATTGAATGTCGTAGCATATACCAATACCAATACGACCTACATCTGCAAATCAAAGTTGCTTGTTTATTTTCTGCCACATCAAACACAAGATTAGTGGAAAAGAAATGAGCTAGTTACTGATTTTTTCTATTGAAAAGGAAAAAAAAAAAAAAAAAAGGTTTGCATTATGCAAATTTAACTAACTGCAGACAGAAAAGAAAGTCAGAATTTGACAATCCACATCAATGGAGGGGAACAATTGGGAAACTGTTCCATATCCAATCATTTATAAGTCAAGAGAGCAGAAGGACCAAATATAGTCCAAAGATGATACACCTTACAGTTCCATCAGGAAAATAGCTAGGCAATGATATCAGATCTGATGTATAGTCAAAATTAGATGTCAAGGAGATTACATATTCTAATACCACAAGTAAATTCTGCAACATCAAACAAAATAGTGGAAAAGAAATGAGCTGGTTACAAAATTTTCCTGTTACAAAGGAACATCAAGGGTTTCAGATGCAAATTTAATTAATGCAGACAGAAAAATGTAGGCAGAATTGTACAATCCACAGCAATGGAGGTGAACAACTGGGTAGCTGTTCCATATCTAATCATTAAAAAGTAAACACAGGAGAAAGACTAAACATCATCCAAATATGAATCACATGGTACATCCTACGGTTCCATTAAGTAGAGTATCTAGGCAATGATATCAGATCTGGTGTTTCGTCATAGTCAAATTTAGATGTTAAAGAGATTACAAACTCTAATACCCCGCGTAAATTTAAATTTATTAAAACCCACATGTGGTATCAGATCTGCTGTATAGCAAATTCAGATGTAAAAGAAATAACAGATTAATACCCCATGTAAATTTATGTTTTTTTTTAGTTAGAAAATCTAGATTGTTTTGTAATAAAACTAAGACTTAAATTATTGCCTCTTTGACAGCATGTATATAATTCTTAAAGCATCGATGTAGAGGATGTAAATAAGAAAAGAATATAACTGTAAACCCCTTGGAGCTTGAGTTAGATCTTGTCTATTAAAGATTGAATATAATTCAAGTCTTAATTTGTGTTAGTTTTAGGGAAATATACTGTCATATAGTTTTATTACTGGTTTTTTTTAGTTTTGGAAATTCGATATTTTATTTGGGGTCAAGTTATTTTATGGAAGTTTCAAAGAGTCCAAGTTGATCTGATAGACATTGTTAAGCATCTACATAAATATAAATATAAATACTCCTAACAAACTTGAAAACTTATTCAACCCAAATCCTACTATACAAAGTCCTAAAAACCCCTGAATGTTTCCCCATCTTTTGATCTTCAACTTGACACCTGAGCACCATATTTAGTTTCCGTGCCTAATTCCTAATTCTTAGCAATTAAATTTCTAAGTTTCAACAACTCTTCACTTTTTAAAATAAATAAATAACTCCCAAACCCTTTCTTTTCCAACCGTATATTCTTTTTCCCCACCATTTTACACCCTAATCCACAAGCTTCTCACTAAAAGTCACCGTGTGTCAGTTGATTGTTGAATAATAGGAGCTGGATGGATTTTTTTTTCTTCCAATTTCCTGCTATTGCAATCCTTCCAAATTATGAAGCTCAGCAGCAACTTCATGCTCCCAAGTTCCAATTGTGCTTGCATTGGGAGTTAATCATCTTCACTCCATATAATGACTCAGACTCTACCCAAAGTACTGGGACCTAACACACCATAAATATGGCAAGTTTCTAAAGCTGTCTTGCATCAACATCCTTAATGCTTCAGGATTCAAGAAACAACCCAACCTATAAGCAATTATACCGTATCTAAAGATGATTTTAAATTGTACTAACTTGTATCACCAGATGCTATGGAAAATTGCAATTCAATATCCAAAGTGCTTATAAACCTCTCTTATTTGACTAAGGAAGTAATTTTGAGTGCATACCGCAAAAAAAAAAAGATAATCCATGCTTAACCCATTCATTGGTTTATATATTGATACATGCATAATGTTTCGTTAAGTAGATATCGATAAAAGATGAGGAAATATGTCATGCTGTCCTTGTAACAGGTTAAGGGAGAGCACTCCAAACCTGTGTCTACAACCGTAGGTGTCTCCCCTGCTGTAAGAGTTTTTGATTCCTTAAAGGTCATCTGGCCTGGAATATCAATGTCAAAGAGATGTATCTGTATTCATGGAATGTGACCAAAATTATGTTAGCTGCACATCAGTCACATAGAGGACTTCACAAAGCAGTTAAATGGGGAATCCCTAGTCAAATAATATTTCTGATAGCTAATAGCAAATTAGCGAACTGGTCAAATGACAACCGAGTAAGAATAGCTAGGAGATATACCTTCCTATGTTTGGCCAAGAGCTTTCCATCTGTTCCAAAGACACAACAGGTATTATACAACCGATCACCAGAGCGCTCTGGTATAGAGCCACCAACTATTGTGACCTGTAGATTCTGAGAAAGTTCAGACAGCATTGCAGTTGAAGGGGATGCATCGCCACCAGCGTCAATATCCTCTGCATATACTGGAAAACTATCATTTGAATATGGACTATTCCATATTTCCTGACACGATGGGATGGGAAGTAATGTTAATTTTATGTCCTTGCCATACTTGAATCAGAATATGTTGTGATACTTGAAGGAATATATATACATCTATAAGGACCAATGCCCCAAAGAAAGATGCAGTACCAATATATAATAAGAGGATTAAGTGCGAGTTGACAGAGGACATCTACCCACAGTCCACAAACAGAAAATTAAAGCAGCGGCAAACAAACATGGGAATATCAAATGCCATGGAATATACAATCATATAAGTAGTACACTGACAAAAGATCCATAATTGATGGCTTGTTTGGGTAGACCGAAAATAATCTTATATCCCTTCTACAACATATCTTAAAGTTGTTAATGCCATATGATGAATTCTTCACATAATCATGCTATAACTTACACTTTGAAGCAGTTTTAGGTTCACAGTTTAGTAGTGATCTATGGGACAGATGGTTTTTACTGAATTCCATTATTAAAGTATGAAAGAGCTTTAAGAAATTCCAAAATATCAAAACGGCTCCACACAAAATACACAGTTAAGCAGTAGTTAAACATTGTTTTGTTTGATTTTTTTATTCCTAAATCAATTGACTCCATTTCCGTTGGCATGCTCTTCTGTCCGGGCCAAATAATCCACAAGTCTTACCTATTGGACAACATGAACATTGAAAGGCACCAGGGATGTAAACCGAATGAAATAAGATTAAAATACTACGGCCACACTCGAAAAATGTTTTTAGTAGTCACATAGATGATTCCAATATAAAGAACAGGGTATTGCAGTAACTGTAAAGAATACAAATTTAAATAAACATAATCTCACTGTGCCCTCAGTTCATCCACTTACGGGAAGAAGAACAAGCCGAGCACCCTTCTCTGCAGCCTCCTTGATCGCCTTTCGAGCATGAACAATGTTTCTGTTCTTGTCAGTAGTCACTGACAGCTGGCAAAGAGCAATCTTGAACTGAAAAAAAAGGAACAAAGTTTTATAGCCTCATAATGAATAGGAAAAATCTTTAAAAACAAACATCACAACTCTTTTAAACAGTTCAAAACAAAGATAGTGACATAAACTCCATTTACAAGCAGTTCACCAAAACAGATAACACACTTCCAACGACAAATGAATGTTATAACAAAAAAACTTTATATGAAATTGGAAGACAACTACTCCTACATGCAATCAACCAATAAATGCTAAATATGTACATATATATATATATATATATTATAACTGTTTAATTCATGGTTAGGGCGTTGAATTAGTTACTTAATCGTCTGTGTGCATATAATTTATTTATGTATGTATATCTATATATAGGTGTATGTTGTATTCCTTGTTTGATTGTTCAATTCATGGCTAAGGCTTTCACTTAGTTACTCAACCATCTCTGTGTGTGTGTGTGTGTGTATTTATACATATATGTATATATGCATATGATATGTGGTGGATTATATTGCAGAATTATAGATGAGGCAACAAAAGAAGGAGCAGCTGTTGATCCGGCTGAGCCTGAGAAGTTTGTTCAAGACAACCAAGTCAACCTCAAGCTCGTTCTCACCACTCACCACCACTGGTCTCTCCTTTTTTCCCCTTTTCTTCGAACAATCCATTCAAGCTATTGAAATCAATAATTTTCATAATTAACAAGTATTGCAATTGCCTCGTGACTGAGTTTAATGTTACATTAGATCTTCAATTGGTATTATAGGTCATTATTGTTAGTTACTTGATTGTGATCATACATACATACATACATATATATATATATATATATACATACATATATATATATATATATATGTATATGCATACATATAGTTCCTTCTGAATCCTTTCATGCTTGTCTTTTTTCTAAACTACAACATGATCATTTTTAAAGCACGGACTCATACAATCAGCAAACAATTCAAGCACAGACTTGTTCAATTTTCAACCAATTTATTTTCCTTTCTCATTCTTTCCGAGAAAATTCCAAACACTCAACACAAAATCTATAGGAAGAGTCTCGCACATAGAATCAGGAAGTATAAGTGGCAGTGATGGCAACAAAAAACAAATTAAAGAAAAAAATGAATTGAAAAAGTATGCATATTATATATAAACGCATACACAGACATACATATATATATATATATATATATGTTATATTTACATGAAATTGGACATTTGCCTTAGTGAGGGGAGGAGTGGGCAGAGGAAGAGCGGGAGGAACCCTAGCTTGGTCGGGGTTGAAGGAAGTGGACATTGTAGCAGCAGAGACCACGGTGTGAATCGCTGTTGGTTTTGTTGTAATTGTTGAGGCTGAGGAGGGCAAATGAAGAAGAATCAAGTGATGAAAGTTGGTTATTGAGCTGAGAAAGCGTTGAACTGAGTGAGATTTGCAGTAGTGTGGAGGAGGAGGAGGAGGAGGAGGAGGAGGAGAGCAGTGCAATAAAACAAATTCAAAATGAATAGTCAATGGAGGTAATAATAGTATTTCAATATTACATCTATGAAAAACATAAATTTGATAAGTTTTTTATTTAAAACACAAAAATAAAAATAACAAAAAATAAGCTCTAATTATTATTTAAATTTTAATTCCAGAAAATTTTAAATTCTCAAATAGGACTTGACTTACATATAAAAAAATAAATACTAAAAATAAAATATAATAATCTATTCGATTTCGAAAGATCAAACGGAATCGAATCAGAACATAAACATAATATTGATTCCATACAGTTTGGTTCGGTTGTATCAATTTTTGCGGATGCCAGCAGCCCTCCATTTTCACAAGCATTGACCTTCTGAGGGGACCCCCACTATACACACTTTAATTCAGGCTCAGGTAGAGAGGAAAGAAAACCCAAAAATGGATAAATTAATATGTTATAAATAAATTTTCTCTTTTTTTTTTTTCAAAAGTAAAAATGCTGTGATAAAGCAACTTTTTATATTTTATTTTGCTTTTGATAAAAAAGAAAATGTAGGAGTCGTCAGTATTTTTTTGAGTTTTTTATTGTAGCATTATGAAGTATGCACTTTGAAACACCACTTTGCTGGCTCTGTTAAGCTCCTTATTGTTTATTTTTAGGGTTAATTTCATTTACACCCCCTCAAGTTTGTCTTTATTTCAATCATAATCTCTCATATTTGAGTATCTTCATTTACACCCCTAAGGTTTGAGATTTTTATCATTTATACCCCTTAATGATGACATCATCCAATTTATTTTTTTTAAATACCTAAACTAACCATCAATGGAATAACCTATTGGCCCCGTTTGGATACGGAAAAACAGTTTTTGTTTTTTTTACTGTTCACCGAATTCAAAAAAAAAAACACGTTTGGCAAACGCGTTTACTGTTCACTTTTTTTTCCCCAAGAAAACTGTTTTCTGTGAATAGTGTGTAAAAGTGGTAAAAACACCAAATACAACTTTTAATTATTTTTTGAGTTTTTTCACTGTTTAGGGTACCACCTCCGCCGCCGCCGCTACCGCCGCCGCCACCAACCACCACCACCCCCCGCCACCAGTCGCCGCCGCCGACCCCCACCACCTCCGGTCGCCGCCAGTCACCCACCACCACCGCCACCGGTCACCACTGACCACCACCGCCGCCCACCAATACCATTTTATTTTTCAATACAAATTTTCATCCAAATGTTTTTTTGTTTTTAGTTTTTTGCTGAAAAAAACAAAGACAAATACAAAAACAGTTTTTATATTTGAAGACAGAAAACAAATACAAAAAACAGGCTATCCAAACACACCCAATAGTGTTTTGAAACAACGATATATTATTCTATCAATTTGACCCCCTCCAATAATTTAATCATTTAATTTGTATTTATTTTTAAAAATATATATATATAATTCAAATATATATATATATATATTAAATTTTGAAAAACATTATAAAATTCAAAAATATATATATATATATTAAATTTTGAAAAACATTATAAAATTCAAAAATATATATATAATTCAAAAAATATATATAAATTTAAAAAAACATATAAAATTCGAAACAAATATATAAAATTAAAAAAAAAATCATATAAAATTCGAAAAAATATATATTAAATTTCAAAAATAAATATAAAATTCGCAAAAACATAAAAAAATCGAAACAAATATATAAAATTAAAAAAACATATAAAATTCAAAAATATATATATTAAATTTTGAAAAAAATTATAAAATTCAAAAATAAATATAAAATTCAAACAAAATATATAAAATTCGAAACAAATATATAAAATTCAAAAAACCCAAACCCCAACCCAAAATATTTACAAACAAATATTTAATTTTTTTGGAAACTAAATTTTTTAATTTGTGAATAAAAAATAAATGGATGGCGATGGTGTCATGTAATTAATCTAATCCCCCCCCCCCCGCAAAAAAATTATATGTTATATTTTAAATAAAATATAAATTTCAAAAAAACATATAAATTTTGAAACAAATATATAAAATTCATAAAAATATATAAAATTCAAAAAACAAATAAATAAAAAAGGTTGATCGATTTGTAATTAATTAAATTAAAATTTAAAATTTAAAATTTGATCAATTTGTAATTTCTCCTCCCTAACTCTCCCTATACATTTTTTTCTCTTTTGGGATTTGGGATCTAAGAAAAAATAAGAAAACTGAAAAATAAGAAAAAATCTATATAACCTTATTAGTATATTCATATATATATATATATATATATATATATATATATATATATATTAACCTTATTTTTTCCCCAAAACATATATATATATATATGTATATATATGTATACATATAGATATGAGATCGGGGAGGGAGGTGTGTGGGTAAGGGTGGTGGCTGGCAGTGGGGGTGTGGGGTGGCGGCGGGAAGGGGGGAGCGGCTGGGGGTTGGGGGGTGGCGGTGGGAGGGGAAGGGGAGTGATTAGGGTTAGGGTTAGGGTTGGGGTTAGGGATGAAGTTGTTTGGATATAGGTTTAAACTTGTTTGGAATAGGTTTAATTTTTGTTTGGACACAAGACTTAGATTATTCTAGAATTGAATTCATTTAAGTTTGTTTGGCTTAAGGGCATTTAGGATATTTCATACCATGAGAGTGTGTAAATGAAGATACTCAAATGTGAGGGGGTGTAAATGAAGATACTCAAATGTAAGGGGGTGTGATTGAAATAAAGACAAACCTGAGGGGTGTAAATGAATTTGACCCTTATTTCTTATTTTTTTGATGCAAAAATATTTATGATTTGTTATACAGATTGGTAGCATAAAAAATTCAAGCATTCCAGTGATTAATGTCTTCCAGTATTCGAATTGAGTGCTGTACTTTTTGCAATTGATTTTTAAGAATGAAGAAATGTTTGTAGTCTTTTTCACCGAACCGCCTTCTCTGTGCACAATGTTCAAAATGTGGGAAATATTGTTGAACAAGATGCAGCTGAGAGGTTACACTTTGCTGGATGTGGAAGAGAATGAAAAATAAATAAAATTATGTTTCTCCATAGCGAGTAACTGGCAGTGGTTTCTGGGCTAATGAAAATCCCAACTGGAACGCCAATTAGGATTATGAAGAATCTTCGGGTTTGTGAAGACTGTCACGATGCCTTGAAACTGATATCAGAGATCGCTCACAGAGAGATAGTTGTGCGCGATAGGAACCGGTTTCATTGTTTCAAATATGGTCTTGCTCTTGTGGGGATTACTGGAAATGGATACAACTGCTAACACATAGATTCACACATTCAAATGCAATGTACATTCAAATTTTGCTTTATTATATTTATGGTGATCCTTCAGCTTAGCTGAAGAGTCCTTCGATCTACTGTTTCAAATTATTTATTTTGCATACAACAAAAGATTGATTGAAACCAGGCCTGTTTGAGGCTTAGACCCCGCCTTTCCTATTGTAAAGAGTAACGATTCGCGAAATAACATAACGGCTAAATAACTCATTGGGATAATGACCCAATGATTAAATTATCTGGGATATGGCCCAACCTGTATTTATTTGGGATATGGCCCAGGTTTGGTATATTTGGGGAAACCGGCCCAAGTAAAAGATGATTTGGGAGAATTGGCCCAAGTAATCGATTACTTGGGGAACTAGCCCAAATATGGTTCTTTTTACGCGAGAGCTTGCATTACACAGAGGGAAGTATGAGGAACTAGTGTGTTTTATAGCTCGCACCAGTAACTCATAACCCTATATGCTGCTCGCGTGGCGAGTACTATGCGGAATCTAAGGGAAATGCTTGAGATGAGTAAGTAGTGGGTCGCGACCTTATTTACACCATCCTAAAGTAAAAATACCTTAGAGAGGCCGCTAGTATTCAGGAACATAACCAAGGCATGCATGATTGGTTATGGCCCAGCAAAGCTATAAAGGCATCCTTGGCTAAGGATAAATCGGATCTGCGATGCAACAGGCGCAGATCACAGGGTTTGGTGCATAATATGATCCGCGAATTCGTTTCGCGGATGATATTGTGCAAGGTATTTATGGTGTGCAGTATTAGTTACGCATGAGAGTACGCGAATCCGTTTTGCGTAGTCATGGGCGTGGAATAATACTGTACAAGGTATTTAAATCACGGATTAAGTACGCAGGAACCAGGTCGCGAGACAGGTGCTGACGTGGCAAGTGAATCCGCGAGGGCGACGGAACCATGTCGCGAAACAGGTGATGACGTGGCAATACCAACCGCGACTTTTATTGAGCGGCCGCGTCTATAAATAGAGGTGCCCACTTGCAAAGAATGGGGACTTTTGGAGAGACCAGGAGAGAGAAAATCCTAGAGAGAGAAAGTACTTCTCAATGATTTGGACTTGCTATCTTTTCCTCCATTTCTCTGTAAGGCGAATCAAAAGTAATAAAGACTGATTATATTGTTATTTTGGCTGACGAACTTGTGCAGAAACTATCTTCATATCACCTAAATCTTGCGAACCCCTACATTAAAGGGGACTCTGCTGGGGAGAAGATGTCTTCTGCACAAGTGGAGCCTCGTCAACCTCGGCGGAGAGGTCGACCACCAACCCGGCATACTGAACAAATGGATGAGGAAACAGCAGCACAGACACAAGGAGGGGAACCAGCCCAACCAGCACGAAGACAACGACGTCGCGCAAATGTTGGTGCAAATCAGGCAGAAACTCCTCCGATGGCAGAACCAGTAGTGAATTCGGCAGAATTGCCAACAGTTCTGCTGCAAACTCTTCTCAACATCCAGGAAACACAAAAGGCCATACTTCGCTTCATGGAGGCCTCGCGTGTTCCACCACAGAATGTTGAATCACTAAGGATGGATAATCAGACTTTTCCGGAGGACTCAACACAAGAGTTTTTTCGTGAATCAGGAAGAGCTGAGCCCCTAGAGAAAGAGTCATACATCACTAAGGAACAACTGCGAACTATCCTGAATGAAAAATCTGAAACAGAGGAAGTGGAAATTGCCCCACCATATCATCCTAGTATTATGGCCTTGCCATATCCGGAAAACTATGGGGCACCGATCTTTCATCAATTCGACGGCAAGAAGGGAAATGCAAAAGAGCACATAGCCAGGTTCGCGGATGCTCTGGGATCACATAGAAACAATGAATATTTAAAACTCAGAGAATTCTCCAAGTCTTTAACTGGAACGGCATATACATGGTATACTGGTCCCGCTCCGGCTTCAGTGACCAGCTGGACGGATATGGTGCTCAGATTCTACACCAAATTCTTTCAAGCTGATGAGGAAGTCTCAATGATTTCGCTCACAAGGCAAAGACAACGCTTTGGGGAGGAGGCAGCAGCTTATGTCCGGAGGTTTCGCGAGACTGCTTTGCAATGTCATGAACCAATTTCCGAATTGCAATTGATCAAAATTTGTATAGAAGGGATGCTGCGGGAATACAGAGTGCATCTGGTCAATCATGAGGTCAAAACTTTTTCTGCACTTGTTGATCATGCCCGAAGATTAGGAGAAGTTTTGGTTCTCCCGACACGACCAAATATCAGTACTAGACGGATACCGATGGTAGCAGCTACGCAGAATGGAAAACCTAGGGAGGAGCGCGTTGGGAGATCTGAACCATCCCCTTTACCTTTCAGCGAAAAAGAGGCAATTGCTTTGCTAAATCAATGGGTCGCAGATCATGTCATAACGCTACCTCCAGTACAAAGGGTGCCATCAAGAGAGGAAAAGATGAAGAATAACTACTGTCCCTTTCACAGGAGTGTTCGGCATTCGTTAATGGGTTGTTGGGCGTTTCGAAGTTTGGTGCATCGAAAAATAGCATCAGGAGACTTGGAAGTAGCAAAGAATGTAGTTCATGAGCCTTTCCCTGCACATGTGGCTGTGGTGACCGCTAGAGACAATACTGAGGATATGGCCAATGTCACCAAGTGTGATTGCCCACCAGTACGTGAAGCAAGGGAGAATGCTAAGATAGATGTCTTCTTCAATGAGCTCCCAATACAGGAACATGTGAAGGAATTCTTGAAAGAGCAAACAGTTGCCGCACTCAATCATACCATTGAAATTCCGCAGCATGAGAGGGCCTCCAGTATGATCACATTTTCTGAAGAGGACAGACAAGCACCTTTTCCCCATAATCGGCCCCTGTATGTACCGGCCATTGTAAACGGTCGAGAGATGAAACGAGCTTTCTTAGATGGGGGAGCGTCAGTCAATTTGATCCCGCTAGCCACTTTGCGAATGATCAATTTTCCCGAAGGAAAAATCGTGAATCATACTATTGCAGTTACTGATTTTAATGGAGATCAGCAGGTCACTATGGGATTCGCGACATTGGACCTCAAAATTGGGAAGATCAGGGGGCCCACCAAATTTCATGTCATAAAAGGGGAACCCTCATATCAATTGTTGTTGGGAAGACCGTGGCTGCATGCATATGGCGTAGTGCCGTCATCCTATCACCAAGTGATGAAAGCCAATTGGGGAGAAGGAATAATGACCGTAAAGGCATCCAAAAGTCCTTTCTGCGCGTCAAAGGCCCATTTTGCAGATGCAGTCTACTTCTCAGAATACAGTGAGGAAAATGGGCCCGGCGTTTTTTCTACACCATTGCCAGAATGGAACGAACTGCAAAATACTAGTACAGTTAAACGAAAGCATAAGGAGGTGAGCTGGTCACGGGTCAAAAAGCCCGATGGACGAGTAGTGTATAAATTATGACGGGATTGGGGGTCAGAAGCTTGCAATGTTGGCACTGGCCCCGGGAAAGATAAGACCATACAAAGAAAATTTGAAGCTGACCCTAAGGTGCTGAAAGCGGATCCGCGGTCAGAGCATGGGTTGTGTGAAGTGGACATAGGCGATGGTACGGATCCGCGACCTACCTTCATAAGCAGTAGGCTGCCTGAAGATACTAAGATTGCTCTGATAGAATTGCTCAAAGAATTTCGGGATGTCTTTGCTTGGGACTATAATCAAATGCCGGGACTCAAGGTTGGGTTGGTAAGCCACCACCTTCATGTAAATCCCGCATCAGAACCAAAGAAGCAAAAGCAACGAATATTTCATCCCGATTTAGAGGTACAAATTAAGGCAGAAGTAGAGAAACTGCTGAAAGCAGGATTCATCAAGCCAACTCAGCATCCGACATGGCTCGCGAACATTGTTCCTGTAAAGAAGAAGACTGGGCAGATACGCGTATGTGTAGACTATCGTGATCTCAATAAGGCTTGCCCAAAAGATGACTTCCCTCTTCCTAACATTGACACTATGGTAGATGCGACCTCAGGGCACGAGATTTTCTCACTAATGGACGGATTCAGTGGGTACAATCATATTAAGATGGCGCCGGAGGATGCTGAGAAAACTGCTTTTCGCACCCCCATGGGGAATTTTCATTATACGGTCATGCCATTTGGGCTTAAAAATGCCGGCGCCACGTATCAGCGTGCCATGACAGCCATATTTCATGACCTAATGCATAAAACTGTGGAGGACTATGTCGACGATTTGGTGGTGAAATCCAGTGTCATACAAGATCATGTGGGAGATTTGCGAAAGGTACTGCATCGATGTCGCGAGTATAATCTGAAGATAAATCCCCTCAAATGTGCCTTTGGAGTACCAGAAGGAAAGTTCTTGGGGTGTGTTGTACATCGGCATGGCATTGATATGGACCCGACAAAGGCTAAGGCAGTATTAGAAATGACTCCACCTGCAACTCGCAAAATGTTGAAAACTTTTATGGGAAAAATATCTTATCTAAGGAGGTTTATCCCGGCACTGGCGGAAGTAACTCACCCACTCATGCCGTTGTTGAAAGAAAAATCTGAATATAGCTGGGGAGAAGAACAGCAGGATGCTTTCGAGAAAATCAAAAAGATTTTGGCATCACCAAAAACAATGGTAGCGCCCGAGTCAGGAAAACCATTGATAATGTATCTCACTTCCACCAATAGATCCGTGGGAGCTCTGTTGGCCCAAGAACATGAAGGGGAAGAAAAACATGTTTACTATATCAGTCGGATACTCAAAAAACCAGAGTCGCGGTACACATCATTGGAAAAGCACTGTCTCGCTTTAGTATTCGCAGCCCATAAGTTTAAACACTATTTGCTGGCACATCCATTAGAGCTGATCACAACAAGTGACCCCATACGGTATTTACTCACAAAGCCCATACTCAGTGGAAGAACTGCCCGGTGGTTATTAGCACTATCCGAATATGAGATCACATGCTCTAGACCAAAGGCAATAAAAAGTCAAGCCTTGTCAGATTTGCTAGCTTTATTTCCTGGAGGAGCTGAACCCAAGATGGAGGAGATAGGGATGGCGAGCATGGCACAGGGCACGAAATTCACCTTAGAATTCGATGGTTCATCCACTGAAAAAGGAGGGGGAGCTGGTTTCGTACTGAGAAATGAAGAAACAAAAGATGAAATAGTCATGGCCTACAAGCTCGACTTTCCTTGTACCAATAACATTGCCGAGTATGAAGGATTGGCGCTAGGATTGATGATGGCTCAAAAGCTGGGGGCAAGGGTACTTCATGTTAAAGGAGATTCCAAGCTGGTCATTAAGCAGGTCAGAGGAGAGTATGTTGTCAAAGAACCTCATCTGGTGTCCTACAGAACCCTTATTCGTCAGATAATATAAGACTTTGGGACTGTGAGTTTTACGCATGAGCCGCGAGAAAGCAACCGACGATCGGATGCACTGGCGACATTGGGTTCGCGAATAAATTTCCAAGGAATGAAGGCTTCTGTACAAGTATTACGAAGAACTAACTCAGTGATCAGTAACAGAGAGGAATCAGAGAAGTATAAAGAACATGATTGGAGAGCACAGATAGTACATGCTCTACTGAAGAACGATAACAATGCCTTGAGACAGGAATACCAGCTTATAAAAGGTGTGTTATATTACAGGGCCGCCGGAGGAATTTTGGCTAGATGCGTAGCAATAGACGAGATAAAGGAACTGCTCCAGAAAGCTCACTGGAAAATATGCGGTCAAACGGACGTCAGTCTCTACCGAGTTTTGCAGCGAGAAGGCTTCTTTTGGCCAAGTATGAAGGATGAGGCAGTAAAGTTACAAAGTAGCTGTCAAAACTGTAATGCATATCCATCCGCGAGTGAAGGTAATATAGCAGACTTGATAGACTGGCGGGACAAATATGTGCACTATTTGAAGGATGGGAGTTTGCCGGAAAAAGATCAACCGCGGTTCAGAAAATTGGCCTCGCGATTTGTCTTACAAGAGGAAAAATTGTTCCGCAAAAGTTTTGAGGGAAAATTGATGAAGTGTGTAAGCGAAGAAGAAGCGGGGGAAATATTGAAACAGGTTCATGTGTTTGGCCACCAAGGACCTAGAAAAATGTTTCAACAGCTCCTATCATCTGGGTATTACTGGCCAACGATGGAAAGGGACTGCAGTGATTTTGTCAGAAAATGTCACGTATGTCAGGTACACGGGGATCTTATTCATGCTCCGGGAACTGAATTACACAGCTTAGCAACCCCCTGGCCTTTCCATACTTGGGCGCTGGATATAATTGGACCAATCACGCCGCAGGCTCAGGGACATGTGTGGATTTTAGTAACAACTGAGTTATTCACAAAATGGATAGAAGTTATCCCATTAAGAAGAACGACAGCAGACAATGTAGTGCGATTCATAAAGGAAAACATCATCTGTCGATTTGGGATACCAAAGGTGGTACTGTCGGATAACGGGACTCATTTTGTCAATAGTAAAGTCGCGGATTTGTTGGGGAGATACTCAGTCATTCATCACAAATCCACGCCTTACTATCCAAAAGGAAATGGACAGGCTGAGGCCTCTAATAAAGCGCTAATTCGAATCTTGTCCAGGATGGTGCATGATAATCAGAAGAAATGGGTAGAAGAGCTTCCAATAGCACTATGGGCACATCGAACCGCATACCGAAGCGCGACAAACATGACCCCTTATGCACTGGTATATGGAGCAGAGGCTGTGCTACCTGCAGAACTGGAATTGACTGCTAAAAGGCTTGCATACAGCAGCAGTTTGGAGAACAGGATATTGGAGATAGAAGGATTGGATGGGGCTAGGGCTGAAGCATTCACAAATCAAAAAGAGTACAATCAGAAACAAGCAAAAAACTACAACAAAAAGGTACGATACAGATGGTTTAAGGTAGGGGACAGAGTGCTGAAAGTGGTACCAGCAATCATGAGAGGACAAAGGGTAAGAAAATTTGAAGCCAAATGGGAGGGTCCGTATGTGATTGTAAGTGAAGGAAGTAGTGGGTACTACATAATGGAGCATGAAATTACCCGCGAAAGTACTGGACCTCTTAATGTAAAATGGATCAAGTTGTACCAATCTTAAAATACAAGAGGCGAATGATAAAAATATCAGCACAATGTATATAAAATTGCATCTATGAATGTGTATTGAGTACATCATAAATATACATATTCACTCAAAAAGAGAAAGCAATCAGAACAAATTGCGGCTAACAGGAGAGGAAATATGGAAATTTTCATGCTCCTCCTGTAACTCGCGGGAACGCATGGTATGTTCCGCGGCATCTTTAAGTCTTAACGCATCTTGCTCTGCAGCAGCTAAAATAGCACGGGCCTCTTCCACTTTTGATATACTGGCTTGATAATCAGAAAAAGCTTTGACCTCAGCACAGTACTTCGCGTATAGGCGCTCAACCTTTTCAAGATGAACCTCCCACCAGGTCACGTTCATTTTCATATTCTTCCAATCCTTGATACGGGCGCGACAAAGTGGTAAGGTGTTGGGAGAAAGGTCGCGGATGCAAGTAGTCATCAGTGAAGCAAAAGTATCCGCGATTATATGCAGAAATGTAAGCTGGAGAAAGGGATCATAGAGCTCCATAGTAGCAAAAGTCTCGGGATGACTACTGAAAACGCGATCCAAAATGGCCATATCGCCTGAATAACATAAAAAGTTGCGCTAGTAGACTTGATCCTGCTGAAGGTTTAGAGTCAAGGGCGCGGGAATAGCCTGGGGAGGGGATTGATGTGGTTGGGTTTGTGGCACATATGAGGTAGTAGGATCAGATGTATGAGTATGTAAAGGCTGAGGGGTTTGTGTATATGGCGCGGATGTGGTACCAGGAATGGAAGTATGAGTTTGTGAGGGATGAGGTTGAATTTGCTGCACTGATAAGGAGGATTGGTTATGTGTTTGATCAGGGTGAATAGGAAGAAAAAACGAATCAGAATTAGGAAAGGTCAGGTTTTGTAAAGTGTTTGGAGGTGAGGGAAATTCGTTGAGAAGAGTTTCAGGATCCTCAAATGCGGAATTGGGAAATAAGGATTCAGGACTCTTATTGGTTTGACCTGCAAAACAGTATTCGCAGATTATCAAGAAGTCTTATGGATTATCAAGAAGTCAATATTACATGGAGAATTGTATTCGCGGATCCAAAACAGTATAATTTTTTTAGTTTTTACCAGCATTCGCGGTCTCAGTTTGATTCATGGCAAGGGAAGATTCCATATCAGTTTCAGAACCCCCGAAAAGGTATCTTTGAAGTTGGGACCCACCCTGGAGAGTGGCAGCAAGCTCAGCAGCGATATCACAAACAATAGGTTCCATATGCCGAGCATCCGTATCAGAACCAGAAGCTTCAGGGTCAATTGTTGCTGCAACGACCACTTCTGAGTCAGGAACGGTGTCATGTGTTTCAGGTATGTCCGGAATATTCGCAATCTCAGTTTGAGCCGCAACATCAAAATTTGTTGTCGGGACCGCGGATTGGTCAATGTGGGATGAAGTCGTAACAGATGGATGAGCATCCTTACGGATAATGGAAGAAATGGGAAGATCATCCCCATCATCTGAATCTGAGAGTAAAATATTCATCGTGACTTTAGATATTTGCGATGCATTCTCTTTTCCTTGATCAGGGAAGTCTGAGAGTATATCAGCTATCTCGCGATCAGAGTCATCAATAGAATGGTCAGCTTCCTGATTGGCATATGTTCCAAGACCACGAGCTGTACAAGGGTACATAAAACAATAAGTATAATGAAGGCACAAGAAGTATGAAAGATAAAGGAAGATTTAAAACAAGTTAGGAAATACATGAAAGTAAGGGATCAGAAGCATGAATGTCCTCCACGACCCTGGCAACCGTATCCAATAAGGAGCTTGTGTTTTTAGGTAATTCTACAATCCGCGAAGATGGTTCAGCCTGATCTTGATGTGACTGAAAAGCAATAGGTTCAACTCCAAATCTGTCAGGAGAGATCAAGGTAGAAGGATTCGACCTTCTGCGAATCAAGGGAATAATATCTACCTCATCATCCTCGGAGGAATGATTAGCAGCGGCCTCTAAAATCTGGGCTCTGTGCTCTCTTCTCCGCAGAGACAAAGGGATATAGTCGAGGGGGTCATCCGTAGTATTAACTACTATTGAGGGGGCTATTGGTGAAGAAGGTCGCGATGGCGATGTGACAACCGATCTCGCGGATCTCTGAAAACAAATAAAGTAATCTTAGATATATTAGAAACAAAGTTGACAACAGTGAGTAAGAATAAAAGTATTAAGTTATAACTTTATTACCAAGCGTTTAGAAATAGGTTCCTCGTGAACCGGAATAGAGGTGGTGACTTCGACACGCTCGGAACGCTTCCGTTTAGGCGCAGGAGGAGCTTTGGATTTACCCTTTTTCTCCTTCAAAATTTTCTGTTTCTTGTTGACCGGATTCGAAGTACTTGGGCCTGCATGATCGACAGGCGCTGGAAGGGAAACCCTGCTATAAAAGCCGCGGGAACCATGGGGCTTGTGCAATTTCAGAGATGAGTCTCCCATGAATATTTTTACAGGGGCAATTGGTCTAGGAGGACCCATCACAAAAGTCTGAAAATCTGTTGTCACTTGAAGCCAAAAATCAATATATGCCGCGGTTCGGCATCCTGCTCGAGATCTCGCGGGAATAAAAATGGCAAAGGAGAATTCTTCATGTTTTTTCTCATATTCCTCGCGGTACCTCACCAGGGCCGCGTCGTAGCTGTCAGGAGAATCACCTGATTGAGGAGCAACATAGACCGGAATAGCTTGCTCAAAACCCAGTTGACGGGCTACTCGCGAAGGATTATAGGGTGTGGTCCGCGAAAAGGAATCATCAAAAACGGGCAAGCAGCAACCAAAGGAAAAAGAGGCAAAGATGAGCTCCTCATGGTGTTGATAACCATAAGCGGTTTGTTCCTCCATGGGATAGAAAGAAGGAAAATAAATGTCATCTAAAGGCATTGTATAAGGCCTTCAAGAGAAATTACGACTGAAGTCAATGAAATCCTCAAATCGCTTGGTGGAAAGAAGGTCGGACCAGCGAACGGCTCGCGATCTGAGAGTAGGGGAATCAGGGTTTGAAGATGAAAAATTAAGGGGCTTGGGTGCATATTTTGGGAATCTTTCGAAGATAAAGAGCATAAGGAAAAGGCAGGGGACATGGGTGCTTATGTCATATCTACCAACTGACCTCAGAAAATCGTTGGATAAAGTGTCCAACTGAGAATAGAGGGTACCCAGAAAGAGGGGGGCTAAGGGAAGCCTTATACCCCGCGAGGCTATAGAAGCCATCAAAAATACTAGTTTATTGGGTCCATCTTCAGGACGCCCCTGGAAAATGTAGCGGTCCAACCAATAAGCTAAAAATCCAGCTAACTCAAAGTCACCATTGAATTCTGGACCAGGCACCGATTCGCGGTCTTGACCGCGGAGAAGAGGAAGTTTTGGTTCATACTCCCTGAAGAAGTGATGACACCAACTCGAGTACTTCAACTTAGCACTTTTTATTAAAGGTGCCTCGTCAAGTATGGCACCATCCTTGAAACGACTACCTCTTTTCGCGGCATAAGCTGCGCAGGACTGGAGGTGAGAATGAATCACTTGGTCTGCCTCACTGAAGGCTGGGGTATCTAGGGATCACGAGTCGAAAATAAGGAGCCTAAACAGCACGTACACGTCTTCTAGGGTTGGGGTAAACTCCCCCCAAGAGGTTACAAAGGTGTGCGAGAAAGAGCTCCATCGCGACACCAACAGATTGAGTGCATCCGCGTCTCGACGAACAGATAGGTCCGAAAAGAGTTCTATGGACTCAAGTAAACCTGTTTGCCTAAGAGTCTCGCGGTGCCTGTCCTGACTGAGTATGTGGCTGGACCACATCCTCCAGTGGGTAATAGGTGACACATGTCCTTCATATTCTATAAAAGAATATGGGACATCACCTCTTTCAATAAGGAGGCGAAGAAGTGAGGAAGGTGGGATATTGGCTAGGGGTGCTTCACCGTCAGAATGAATAAACATGGGTTCATCCGCAATATCTCCCGCGGGAGGAAGGTTCTCAATGGAACTCCAGAAATGATCATGGGAATTCTCAAAAAATGGGGCCTTTCTCCATTCTGTTGGTTGGGGAACAGAAGGGATAGACCCAGATGGAGGAACTAAAAGTTTGGGGGTAGAGGATTTAGCCATTGAAATAAAGGATTGAAAATAAAAGGAGTAAAGGTTAAAGAAAGTAGACCGCGAAGAAAATAGAGGATTAAAAATAACACTAAGAAGATTTGAAGCAGTAAAAGCAAAAAAAATGAAGGCAAGAGGAAAAAGTGAAATGAAATAGACAAGAGCAACTTTTATAGGGGAAGGGCCCGGAAACCTAGAAGGTGCCATTAATGACCGCGGAAGCCGAACCGGCGCCAAGGTTGCCGCAGATTCAAATATCGCGGATCAGAGGATAATAATAATTTACGAAAAATAAGAAAGGTACGGAGAAAGTAAAATAAGCATGTGCACGAAATTCATGGGAAAAACAGAAAAGGACCAAGAAAAAATGTTCGCGGATCAAGAGAAGTGAAACCGGGGAAATAAATCTGCAGGAGAAAGGCCAAAGATTATTGCACTTTAAACCGGGGAAAAGCAGTTTCGAAGCAGGGATTTAATTCGCGAGGCTACAGGTTATTGAACTTTTAATACTTGGCCAAGTATCAAAAGTGCAATGGGGAAAAATGTAAAGAGTAACGATTCGCGAAATAACATAACGGCTAAATAACTCATTGGGATAATGACCCAATGATTAAATTATCTGGGATATGGCCCAACCTGTATTTATTTGGGATATGGCCCAGGTTTGGTATATTTGGGGAAACCGGCCCAAGTAAAAGATGATTTGGGAGAATTGGCCCAAGTAATCGATTACTTGGGGAACTAGCCCAAATATGGTTCTTTTTACGCGAGAGCTTGCATTACACAGAGGGAAGTATGAGGAACTAGTGTGTTTTATAGCTCGCACCAGTAACTCATAACCCTATATGCTGCTCGCGTGGCGAGTACTATGCGGAATCTAAGGGAAATGCTTGAGATGAGTAAGTAGTGGGTCGCGACCTTATTTACACCATCCTAAAGTAAAAATACCTTAGAGAGGCCGCTAGTATTCAGGAACATAACCAAGGCATGCATGATTGGTTATGGCCCAGCAAAGCTATAAAGGCATCCTTGGCTAAGGATAAATCGGATCTGCGATGCAACAGGCGCAGATCACAGGGTTTGGTGCATAATATGATCCGCGAATTCGTTTCGCGGATGATATTGTGCAAGGTATTTATGGTGTGCAGTATTAGTTACGCATGAGAGTACGCGAATCCGTTTTGCGTAGTCATGGGCGTGGAATAATACTGTACAAGGTATTTAAATCACGGATTAAGTACGCAGGAACCAGGTCGCGAGACAGGTGCTGACGTGGCAAGTGAATCCGCGAGGGCGACGGAACCATGTCGCGAAACAGGTGATGACGTGGCAATACCAACCGCGACTTTTATTGAGCGGCCGCGTCTATAAATAGAGGTGCCCACTTGCAAAGAATGGGGACTTTTGGAGAGACCAGGAGAGAGAAAATCCTAGAGAGAGAAAGTACTTCTCAATGATTTGGACTTGCTATCTTTTCCTCCATTTCTCTGTAAGGCGAATCAAAAGTAATAAAGACTGATTATATTGTTATTTTGGCTGACGAACTTGTGCAGAAACTATCTTCATATCACTTAAATCTTGCGAACCCCTACACCTATTAGCAAGGATAATGAGAAAATGTGACCCTATAATGTATTACAAAATTACCAGATGGGTACTAATAAGTATAACTTGTATGACACGTGGAGATAAAGTTTTTTTTTTTTTAACCGACTACCTTCTATCATAACTCTACTTGTCACCAGGATACCTACGGGTAATTGTAACGATCTTATCAAGATACTTACTAGTAGCTATCATGATATACACGACAGGCTATAAACTCTATCGACACCACTGCATTAAAGACCCTATAAATATAGGGTCGGGATCAACTTAAGGAGGTATGCAATAATCACCCACCATTACTCATACTATATTTCTCTGAACCATCCAAGTTCTAACTTGACCGTCGAAGCCTATTTGGCCGGTACCCTACCGGTACCTCTTCCGGTCACTGTTTGTTCTTTTTGACAGGAACACGACATCGTTTTCTACCCGACCATTCTACGCATCATCAGTGTTGCCCCCCATTCCCGAATTTGCTTGTCGGGTTTAGGGAACAAATTTTTTTTTTTTTTTTTATCATGATATACTTATATATATTTAAAGTAAAATGTACTCCCATAAAAGACTTTTTTCAAAAATTTAAGTGGTCATTTTGTCAATTACAAAAGACTTTTAACTAGGGGTCCCAAAATAATTATGTAAAACTTTATGGGGGGAAATTAATTAATTTTTAATCCTCCTGCGAATCATGTTTCTTTAATCCATCATATACATATATATTATGTAGTGTAGAAAAGTCAAAATTAGGTAGGTAAAGATTGACACATGTCTTTGATATATTCATGTGTTGTTTAGAGAGGAGAGAGAAAGAGAAACAGAAAAAGAAAAAGAAAAAGGGGAATAAACTGATGGCATTAATTAAGTTCCATTCATTCTCATATATATATATATATGAGAATGGGCAAGTGGACCAACGTGTGAGACACGCTCGCTTGCGGCTGAGTCTCTGATGGATAAAAGGACGAGTATGTTAATCACGCCTACTTGTATTGAGTCATTGATGGACAAAAGGACGAGTGTGTTAGTCACGCCTGCTTGTATTGAGTCATTGATGGATAAAAGGACGAGCGTGTTAGTCACGCCTGCTTGTATTGAGTCATTGATGGATAAAAGGACGAGCGTGTTAGTCACGCCTGTATTTGAGCCTTCTTTGTCTAGCACACATGTCCACCAATCAAAGCTAATTTTAAAATTCAAATGGCAAATTTGCTACAACGGTCATTTGTTGTAACAGACATAAATTTTTCATACTTAAGTTGCGATAGCTATCAATTTTTCCTTTTTATAACTTTCGACCCAGCTTCATTTCATCATCCAACAACTCACCTGCTCTCCTTCCATTTTCTTTTTGTAGTTTGCATCTTCCTCTTTTTAGGTCTATTTTTTTTTATTTTCCCAAATATTTTTATAAAAATATTCTATGGCACCAAAAAACGTAGGAAACGTAATTTCCACTGTCCATCCGACCATACTTGATAAGTTGAAGAAGGAATTTGTATTTCCGTATGAGGTTGAGCTAAATTGTCCAGGTCTAAATCAAAGGGCACACCACTCCCTTCCACATGGAATGTTTCTCTACACCTCATATTTTGATGTTGGGCTGCGCCTCCCGCTTCCCCGACTGTCGAGAGAGATCTTGGACCATTTTGGTCTCATCCCTTCCCAGCTCTATCCGAATGCCTAGAAGGCTATACTAGGGGCTCCCCTTCTATGGTGCCTATGCAGAAATGGATCCATGTCTCTTCAAGAGTTTCTCTCTTACTATTACATCAAGCACAATGGTGCCTGGGCCAATTTTTTAACTGCAGCAAAGGGCTTCCCATAGGAGACTGGTGACAATCCAAAGCTTTGGTGGAGTCGTTTCTTCCACGCTAAAGGCAACGGATTGGAGTTTCTAGATGCGATCGAAGGCAAGGACAATGGTCCATCTGTTCCAAAGGAAGTGGGTGATCTTAATGAAGCGGGTAAGATTTTTTTTTTTTAACACATCTTCTTTCTTCTGTAGTGAAAAAGAAGCTATCCATTTCTCTTTCACCGGAAGAGAAAAAGAATATGAAGGAGAGTCTGAAGAGGGCAAAAGTTTTCGTGGCCCGACATAAGGAAGAGTCTTTTTTTTATTCAAGCGCTCTGTCGGGATATTGTCTTGGCCTTTGTGGAAGCCCTAATCTCCCACACGTACCTCCTTTCCCTTATTCTCCGAGTGGGAGTTCATCAGCTTCGCCAACACATCCGGAGCTCCATTCTCCGACATCTGGAGGACGTCGGGTAACTGTTGACTCTGGTCAGACCTCCCCTGCTCCTCCAACAACCGACAGTCGGGCATTCTCCAATCCTCCCCCAATTTCTGGCGAGAGTTAGGCACTTTTTACTCCTGAAGATCTTGGTTCATCCCCGATAGTTGGCGGGAGTCGAGCGTCTTCCACGCCTGGATATCTTGGTGTACCCCCGACAGTTGGCAGGAGTTGAGCGCCTAGAGATCTTGATTCACCCCCGACAGTTGGCGGGAGTCGAGCACCTTCCACCAGTTCCAGTGCAGGTATATTCATTTTTATTATTTTATTGTGTACTAGAACTGATGGAAGGTGCCCGACTCCCGCCAACTGTCGGGGGTGAAGCAAGATCTCCAAGCGCTTGACTCCTGTCAACTGTCGGGGGTACACCAAGATATCCAGGCGTGGAAGACGCTCGACTCCCGCCAACTATGGGGGATGAACCAAGATCTCCAGGAATAAAAAGTGTCTGACTCCTGCCAGAAATTGGGGGAGGACTGGAGAATGCCCGACTGTCGATCGTCGGAGGAGCAGGGGAGGTCTGACTAGAGTCAACAGTTACCCGACGTCCTCCAGATGCCGGAGAATGGAGCTCCGGATGTGATGGCGAAGCTGATGAACTCCCACTCGGAGAATCAGGGAAAGGAGGTACGGGTGGGAGATTAGGGCTTCCACGAAGGCCAAGACAATATCCTGACAGAGCGCTTGAATAAATAAAAAAACTCTTCCTTATGCCTGGTCACAAAAACTTTTGTCCTCTTTAGTCTCTCCTTCATATTCTTTTTCTCTTCCAGTGAAAGAGAAATTGATAACTTATTTTTCACTACAAAAGAGAGAAGATGTGTTAAAAAAAAATCTTACCCACTTCATTAAGATCATCCGCTTCCTTTGGAACAGATGGACCATTGTCATTGCCTTCGATCGCATCCAGAAACGACTCCACCAAAGCTTTGGATTGTCACCAGTCTCCTGTGGGAAGCCCTTTGTTGCAGTTAAAAAATTAGCCCAGGCACCATTGTGCTTGATGTAATAGCAAGAGAGAAACTCTTGAAGAAACATGGATCAATTTCCGCACAGGCACCATAGAAGAAGAGCCCCTAGTATAGCCTTTCAGGCATTCGGATAGAGTTGGGAAGAGATGAGACCAAAATGGTCCAAGATCTCTCTCGACAGTCGGAGAAGCGGGAGGCGCAGCCCAACATCAAAATATGAACTGTAGAGAAACATCCCATGTGGAAGGGAGTGGTGCGCCCTTTGATTTAGACCCGAAAAATTTAGCTCAATCTCATACGGAAATACAAATTCCTTCTTCAACTTATCAAGCATGGTACCCTAAACCCTAAACCCTAAAACCCTAAACCCACTGACACGTGCCTGGCAAAAGAGGGGTAATCAGGCGCATACCCGACCACAAGCGGGCGTGTTTTACACGCCAGCCTCCCAACAAAACTTTCTTTCTCCTCCACTTTCGTTTTCCCTCCTCACACGGACACGTGTACATATATATACAATGAGAGTGTTTGATAGGATGTGCCTACTATTTTTAACTTTTCTATACCTATTTCACATATATGTACAATATTCATATATGGAAGCTTCACAATCTGGAATAATATAAATTAATTAATTTTTCTACCCACAAAGTTTTACATAATTATTTGGAGACCCCTAGTTAAAGGTTTTCCGTAATTAGTAAAATGACCTCTTAAATTTTTGAAAGAAATTTTTGAAGGGATTACATTTTACTTTAAATATATATATGTATAAGTAAATCACAACGAAAAAAATTACATTCCCTAAACCCGATAAGCGAATTCGGGAACGGGGGGCAACAGATATGTATAACTTATACGCCACGTAGAGATAAGGGTTGTCAACCGGCTAATTTCTACCAGGACTCTACTTATCAGCAGGATACCTACGGGTAGCTATCACAATCTTATCAGAATACCTACGGGTAGCTATCAAGATATCTACGGGGGGCATAACTCTATTAATGTCACCGCATTAAAGACCCTATAAATATAGGGTCGGGGTCAACATAAAGAGGTACGCAATAATCACTCACCATTACTCCTGCTATATTTCTCTAAATGATCCAAGTTCTAACTTGACCGTCGGAGCCTATTTGGCCGGTACCCCACCGGTACCTCTTCCGGTCACTGTTTGTTCTTTTTTACAGAAACACGACATCGTTTTCTACCCGACCATTCTACGCATCATCAAGTACCAAAGGCATAATGGCCAAGCAGTACCGGACCCTAACTCTCAAATGAAGGTCTAGGGTTCAAGCCTCAGTGGAGGCCGGGTGTGTGAGTAATGCTTAACTTTCAAAAAAAAAACTACCAGATGGAAAAAGCCAATGCTATCTTCAAGTAGCAATCACTTTCGTAAAGGCAAAATGAAATTGCAAAAATTGTCACTTTATTCGAGGCAAAATGAAGCGTTTACAGAAACATCCAACAAAGCCTTTCGGGCACACTTCATCCCAACAGCACCAAATAAATGGATGATCCAGTCTCATTCATCATCTAGAACATGTTCTCTTTGGTTGACTAGATCATCATGTTGATAATATCCTGTGAGATGTTCTCATTATCACTTAAAGCTCACATTTTCACATACCTTCCAAGTTTCTCAAGTTCCTCATTTGGTTGAGTTGGAGTTTAACCTTTGAACATCTACCAACTGGTACAAATCCCCTCGCCTTTGCTTCTGAAATGGAAGGTGTGTCCTGCGAGTTAAAATCCAAGTTAAAAACTGAGGAGCCAATAGGAATAGTCGAATCTCTCTTGGAAAAAAACTCTCATCCAAAATGGACATAGTTGGGCCACAAACTGCAAAAATGTTTTTTTGTCAAGTATCAGCATCATCTCTGACTGGATAAAGAATGGTGATACACTCATCTGCCCAAATTCTATAAGAACCTTGAAAGTAATAAAAACAGGAAAATTGGCGATAAGTGACCATCACAAGTACATGAATCAGGATGACTTATGAAAATTGGAAGAAAGTTGATTAATCCATGGTTGGTAAGCATCTCACCTTCTTAGATCAATTAGCGAATAGTCAATCTCTGCAATGACTATAGCCTCATCATGCTCAGTTGTCGCAAGCACTTCTCCATACTGCCACGATAATATTTTGAACACATTTATCAAGGCTTAGGCACAAAAGTTAAAACAATCAAATTTCTATCAGTCTTGCAGCTTTTGATCTTAAGCCAAAAAAGAGAGAACAATAAATCAACAGTCATTTATGCAAGATGTAAGAAACAGAGAAAGACGATATCGACAATATATACTCACGGGTCCAACAAGAGTGGAGTGACCCCAAGCCACATAACCAGCACTAGCATCTCGAGCAGGCGAACAAGTTGCAACATACAACTGTCAGTTGAGTATGGACACCATATAAGTGAAAACGAAAACATCAATGACAGGATATATATAGTGAAATATAAACTTAACATAAATCAAGGTTGTATTCAAGTATGAGATATATTGGATACGAACTTCAAACATCAGCAAATGAACATTAAGTGATCAAACCCTTTTTTTTTCATCTTCCTGACAGATCAATAATCCGTGAATGACAGTTTTCCCAAGAACAACAAATGAAGAGATCAACAATAACCTTACGAAATTGCGAACATCACGATTTAGGAACAATAATGGAGAAGGAAATTTAGATACATGTGACCAATGGGTCACACTAAATGTCTTCAGTGCTTTCCATATATGTAGAACACCACTTGGCCTTGAGATTGAAGAGTAAAGAGTTTCTACTTAATGTCTAAATTGACAAAAGAAAGTATGTATTTAAACCAAATATAAAAGAAAAGAAGCCTGGTTTGGCATTTGAAGTTGTGGCTTTTATTTGGTTTCCTTTTTATTACTTCTGGAATGTTCTCCAAAAACCTATATACACTGAAAAATGTTTTAGTTACACAACAAAGTCGGATAAGACCACCTAAAACAATATTAGAGGAAAAGGCAGAAGGGATAGCTCCTTTCATTTTCATAATGGGTAAGAACTGGAAAAAAAAAAAAAAGATATATTAGTAGGTTCCACTGCAAACCAGTAAATTCTCTGTCTATGTTCAAAGCATCAATTCTGCAAAGCATGGAACCTTTCAGTCTTAGGATTTGACTTTATTACCAAGAGTTGCAAATATACTACTAGCATGTTTAACATGTAACAAAAGTGGAAAGTTATGAAGAGAATACCTGACAATCAGCAGCCCTGCAAGTCAACCGACAAACATAGAATCAGTACCGTTATGAGGTACACTCCACACAAGTCAAACAATTCAGCAACAATTACATCATTGTAGTAAGAAAGATGAGCAAAACATTAAGGGTGCGTTTGGAAAGCCTGTTTTTTGTATTTGTTTTCTGTCTTCAAATATAAAAACTATTTTTGTATTTGTCTTTGTTTTTTTCAGCAAAAAACTAAAAGCAAAAAAACGTTTGGATGAAGGTGTTTTCACAACTTTTATTTGGTGAAAGTTGTATTTTATGGATTTGGTGTTTTCACTGTTTTTACCGCCTAAACAGTGAAAAAATTCAAAAAACAACTAAAAGTTGTATTTGGTGTTTTCACCACTTTTACACACTATTCACAGAAAACAGTTTTCTTGGGAAAAAAAAAGTGAACAGTAAACACGTTTGCCAAACGTGTTTTTTTTTTTTATCTGATGAACAGTAAAAAAACAAAAACAGAAAATAGGGTATCCAAACGGACCATAAACATGAAGTGTCTATCTAAAAGAGAGATTTAAAAGAGGAAAAAAGGCAAATGAAACCTTAAACCAGTGCTCCTCAAAAGACCACAGCAAAGTTCAGTCACTAAGACCATTAGCATTTGATTGACTGCTGATTTGTCACATATGAACGACAACTTTCTTTATGTTGTTATAACTATGTTTTCTTCACAAATCACTATAAGACAGGACGCTATACGTTTCGGTCCTCCACATTCAATGAAGAAGCAAGATAGGGTATTATGAATGGCGGATTTCTAAGGATCATGGGCATATTTGGTGCTCAAGGCAACATCATCCTTTTCAAGCACAAGCACATGACAAAACATACGAGTATCGACGGCTATAAAATACAGAGCAAGCAGAGCTCCATAACAAAATATAAGACCCAAATTGCACTTATTCACAGTAAAGAATGCCAAAAATTCATCTTCCCCCAATGAACCAGAGAATTTTATGAACTACCAAAAAGACTTGCAATCGAAGATTTCTACATGGTAGTACCTTGCAGATACTACATGCTAAACCATTACCTTGCCCTCTGTAATAGCTCCCAATGCAGTGGACCAGTAGTCATGTTAAATGCCCCAGGATAGCAAAGCAAGTGAGCTCCTAATATTCAGATCGGCAGAGTTCTGATGTTAGCAAAATCCATGCAGTATAATAACCAGAGAATCGTATGAATCATTCTCAACAATTTCAGACTCAGAGAAACCAATAAGTGTGAAAAAAGTAAAGACAATTCGAAATGCTCGAATTTGCGATTTCAATTTGTCAGAATTGCCATGGAGATGGAATTACGCTTCCCCTGTTTTACTGGTATCCGGAGCTTTCCATTATGTTAAGCGATAGTATGTCCGATCATTGTAGTATAATGGTAGATGCACAGGACCAAGTTACTATTATTTCTTTTTCCGCTTTTGTGTTAAGCTTATCACTATTTTTTTTAATAAATGATTTGCTAGAAAAGGGGTTTTTTTAGTGATTGTGTCACAACTTACTCTATTTTTTTTTCTACTATTTTATTTACAAGGGGACGAAGAATCAAATTATCAATATATATATATATATATTGTAGACAAATCGAGCCAAAAGGAACTAGGTTCAAGAACGACTTCACAGATCCTTGGTCAGCTAATGAACTCTATAGCTCGGGATTAAAAGATGATGTATAAGAAGCCTCCAAATGAAACTAATTTAAAAGTGAAGAATAAAAAAACAAACCTCTTGCCGCATATAATGTTGCTAATTCCTGGAATCGAATGTCGTAGCAAATACCAATACCAATACGACCTACATCTGCAAATCAAAGTTGCTTGTTTACTTTTTGCTACATCAAACACATAAACATGGTAAGTTTCTAAAGCTGTCTTGCATCAACATCGTTAATGCTTCAGGATTGAAGAAACAATCCAAATTATAAGTGATTTCACAGGTTCTAAAGATGATTTTACATTTTACCAACTTGTATCACCAGATGCCTAATTCCTAATTCTTAGCAATTAAATTTCTAAGTTTCAACAACTCTTCACTTTTTAAAATAAATAAAGAACTCCCAAACCCTTTCTTTACCAACCGTATATTTTTTTCCCACCCTTTCAAACCCTAATCCACAAGCTTCTCACTAAAAGTCACCGTGTGTCAGTTGCTTGTTGAATAATAGGAGCTGGATGGATTTTATTTTATTTTTCCAATTTCCTGCTATTGCATTCCTTCCAAATTATGGAGCTCAGCAGCAACTTCATGCTCCCAAGTTCCAATTGTGCTTGCAATGGGAGTTAATCATCTTCATTCCATATAATGACTCAGACTCTAGCCAAAGTACTGGGACCTGATATTACCATATATATGGTAAGTTTCCTAAAGCTGTCTTGCATCAACATCCGTAATGCTTCAGGATTCAAAAAACAACCCAACCTCTAGTGATTATACTGTATCTAAAGATGATTTTACATTGTACTAACTTGTAGCACCAGATGCTATGGAAAATGGAAATTCAATATCCAAAGTGCTTATAAACCTCTCTTATGTGACTAAGGAAGTAATTTTGAGTGCATATCGCAAAAAAGATAATTTATACATTCCCTCCATCTTTTATCTACATCTACTTAACAAAACATTATGCATGTCACTCAAGGTTCGATATAAACCAATGAATGGGTTAAGCAGAATACAAATTTTCAGATGAACCGAGAAAAATATAGGGCATAAAGGAAAGGAAAACAAGAAGGGTTCAAACTATTTCGTACTGTCCCTGTAAAAGGTGAAGGGAGAGCACTCCAAACCTGTGTCTACAATCGTAGGTGTCTCCCCTGCTGTAAGAGTTTTTGATTCCTTAAAGGTCATCTGGCCTGGAATATCAATGTCAAAGAGATGTATCTGTATTCATAGAATGAGACCAAAATTATGTTACATAAGCAGATAAATGGGGAGATTCACATAATATTTCTGATAGGCTAAGAGAAAATTAGCAAACTGGTAAAATAACAAGTGAGTAAGAAAAGCTAGGACATATACCTTCCTATGTTTGGCCAAGAGCTTTCCATCTTTTCCAAAGACACAACAGGTATTATACAACCGATCACCAGCGCGCTCTGGTATAGAGCCACCAACTATTGTGACTTGTAGATTCCGAGAAAGTTCAGACAGCATTGCAGTTGAAGGGGATGCATCACCACCAGCGTCAATATCCTCTGCATATACTGGAAAACTATCATTTGAATATGGACTATTCCATATTTCCTGACACAATGGGATGGGAACTAATGTTACTTTTATGTCTTTGACATACTTTGAATTAAAATATGCTGCGATACTTCAAGAAATATATATGTATCTGCATATATAAGGACAACTGCCCCAAAGAAAGATGCAGTACCAATACGTAATAGGATGATTGAGTGCGAGTTGACAGAGGACGCCCATCCACAGTCCAAAAACAAAAAATTACAGATAGCGGCAAAAACACATGGGAATATAAGATGTCGTGGGATATACTATCATATAACTAGTAAACTCTGACAAAAGAACTCATAATTGACGGCTTGTTTGGGCAGACCGAATGGAAAATCTTATGGCACTTCCTTTTGTCAGTATGCACACATACAACATACATATGGTCCAACAAGGACATGATTCATGGACCTTTCTTTTGGGTGGCAAGAGATATCACTCAAACTAATAAACATTAGTGATCTCGGGGCAATTGATTTATTAAAGTAGTTAATAAATGCAATATGATGAATTCTTCACATAGTAATTTTGTACTTCACAATTTAAAGCACTCTTAGGTTCACAAATTAGTAGTGATCTATAGAAAATGTATCAGAAGGTTTTTACTTGATTTCAAAGAGCTTTAAGAAAGTCCAAATATTGAAATGGCTCCCGACAAAGCAAATAAGCAGTAGCTAAAATTGTTGTTTGATTTATTTTATTTTTTCAATAAAAATAAATCAATAGATTCCATTCCCAATGCCTTGCTTTTCTGTAAGACCAAACATTCTGTAACTGTGATATATGTTTCTAGTAGTCACATAAGAGAGGTGATTCCAATGTAGAGAACAAGAGATTGCAATAACTTTCGAGCAAACAAATTTCACAAAAAAAAAACATGATCTCACTGCACCCTCAATTCCTTCACTTACAGGAAGAAGAACAAGCCGAGCACCCTTCTCTGCAACCTCCTCGATCGCCTTTCGAGCATGAATAATGTTTCTCTCCTTGTCAGTAGTCACTGACAACTGGCAAAGAGCAATCTTGAACTGCAATAAAACGAACAGAGTTTTTATAGCCACATAATGCACAAGAAAATTCTCTAAAAACAAACATCACAACTTTTCTAAACACTTCAAAACAAAACAGACAGCACACTTCCAACGACAATCGCAGGGTTAACAAATCAATTCAAGCACAGACTCATACAAAAAAGCAAACAATTCAAGCACAGAATCGTTCAAATTTCACCAAATTTATTTTCCTTTCTCATTCTTTCCGAGAAAATTCCATACACTCAAATACACATGTGGAACAAATTTGATTCAAGAAACACAAAACCTATAGGAACAGTCTCGCGTGGAATCAATTGAGAACAACAGAGAATCAGAAAACAGATCAAAGAACGATTGAATTGAACAAGTATGTATATAGAAACGCATACACAGACATATATATATATATATATATATATATATATAATTGGACATTTGCCTTAGTGAGGGGAGGAGTGGGCAGAGGAAGAGCGGGAGGAACCCTAGCTTGGTCGGGGTTGAAGGAAGTGGACATTGTAGCAGCAGAGACCACGGTGTGAATCGCCTTGTGGAACTTGTTAGTTTTATTGTAATTTGTTAGGCTGAGGAGGGCAAATGAGGAAGAATCAAGTGATGAGAGTTGGTTATTGAGCTGAGAAAGAGAGTTGAATAGAGTGAGATTTGCAGTGTTGTTGAGGGTTGAAGAAGAGGAGGAGGAGAGCAATCCAACAGCAGCATTCATTTTCACGGGCATTGAGCTTCTGAGGGGACAGCTACACACTTAAATCGGAGAGGATGAAATTCTCGTAGAGGATCCCATTGATTGTTTATGTTTTATAATTTTAAGTGTTAATTTCATAAAACCCCCTTATACTATCTAATTTAATTAACTAACTCATCTCGTGTCCACTTTGTCCTCTATACTATCCAATTTCATCACTATACCACTTCATCCTCACATTTAGAGTCAAAATCTCTAAATTACCCACCCTTAATAGTATAGGGGATTTAGTGAAATCAATTCTTAAAAAAATTATTTTTCGAAAATAAATTATATTTTTCGTAAAAACAATAAATTTCAAAATATGATTTTTTACGAAAAATAATTTTTTTGCGAAAAATATATATTATGTTCCAAAATATGATTTTTTTACGAAAAAAAATTTTTGTGAAAAAAATATATTATGTTCCAAAACATGATTTTTTTTTTTGCGAAAAAGTATATATTATGTTCCAAAATATGAATTTTTTCCAAAAAATATTATTTTTGCGAAAAATATATATTATGTTCCAAAATATAATTTTTTTCTGAAAAATAATTTTTTTGTGAAAAATTATTTATTATGTTCCAAAATATGAGTTTTTTTCTGAAAAATTCTGTTTTACGAAAAATATATATTATGTTCCAAAATATAATTTTTTTTTGAAAAATATTTTTTTTGTGAAAAAGTATTTATTGTGTTCCAAAATATGAGTTTTTTTCTGAAAAATTCTGTTTTACGAAAAAAAAAATTGAGAAAAATATATACTATTATGTTCCAAAATATGATTTTTTTAAAAAAAATAATTTTTTTGAGAAAAATAAAAAATAAAATTTTGAATTTATAATTTTTGCAAAAAATATAATTGATTTTCGAAAAAATATTTTTTTAAATGGTTGATTTCACTAAACCTCCTTATATTATTGATGGTAGTTTAGGCATTTTGACTCAAAATGTGAGGTGAGGGGGCATAATGATGAAATTGAATAGTATAGGAGGCAAAGTGGACATAGTGGGGGTTAGTTGATTAAACTGGATAGTATAAGGGGATTTTTTGAAATTAACCCTAATTTTAATGGTTCAAGGTTAAATTAGTAAATTGATGGATTAACTTCAAGAAACCCTCTATGCTATTCAATTTAATCAACTAATCTCTATTGTGTCCATTTTGCCCCATATATTATCCAATTTCATCACTATGCCCCCTTCTCCTCACATTTAGAATCAAAATGTCTAAATTACCCTCCCTTAATAGTATAAAGGGGTTTAGTGAAAACAACCCTTAAAAAAATCATTTTTCAAAAATAAATTATATTTTTCCGTAAAAACTATAAATTTCAAAAAATATATATATATTTCGGAAAATATGATTTTTTACGAAAAATAATTTTTTTGTGAAAAAATATATTATGTTCCAAAATATGATTTCGTTTCGAAAAATAATTTTTTTTGCGAAAAATATATATTATGTTCCAAATATGATTTTTTTTCCAAAAAATATTTTTTTGCGAAAAATATATATTATGTTCCAAAATATGAATTTTTTTCAAAAAATAATTTCTTTTGCGAAAAATATATATTATGTTCTAAAATATTATTTTTTTCCGAAAAATATATATTATGTTCCAAAATATGATTTTTTTCTGAAAAATATATTTTTTACGAAAAATATATATTATGTTCCAAAATATGATCTTTTCCGAAAAATATATATTATGTTCCAAAATATGATCTTTTCCGAAAAATATTTTTTTTGCAAAAAATATATACTATTATGCTCCAAAATATGATCTTTTCCCAAAAAATATATATTATTTTTTCCGAAATAATTCATATTTTGGAAAATAATATAATCTCTCCGAAAAATAATTTTTTTGCGAAAATATATATATATGTTTTTGAATTTATAATTTTTGCGAAAAATATAATTGATTTTCGAAAAATAATTTTTTTTAAATGGTTGATTTCACTAAACCCCCCTTATACTATTGAGGGTAGTTTATGCATTTTGACTCAAAATGTGAGGTGGGGGTATAATGATGAAATTGAATAATATAGGGGGCAAAGTGGACACAGTGGGGGTTAGTTGATTAAACTGGATAGTATAGGGGGTTTCTTGAAATTAACCCTAAATTGATTAAATAAAGTAAGATCGCGTGCGTTAAACTCCCTATAGTATGAATATGGAGCATATAACACCCTCCTAGTTTGATTTCACCCTAATTTTTTCATTTGTGTGTGAATTGACCTCATTTCGTGTTAAATGACATATATGCCCTTAGAATAATTCGAAAAACATATATAAATTTAAAATATTATATAAAATTCGTAAAAATATATATATTTTGAAAAAATATCTAAAATTCAAAAAATATATATTAAATTTTGAAAAAATATAAATTTCGAAAATTTATATAAAATTGGGAAAAACATATATAAATTCAAAAAATATATATAAATTTCGAAAACATATATAAATTTTGAAATATATATATATAATTCGGGAAAAATATTAATTTCGAAAAAAATATATTAAATTCCGAAAAAAAAATATAAAATTCTAAAAGATATATAAAATTCGGAAAAAAATATAAAATTCGGGGAAAATATACTTCTATTTTCTACTTTCTTGGTTTTCTACTTTCTTTGACTTTAAAATTGGTGTATTGTACTTTAGTCACTTCTGTTTTTTTATACTTCTATTTGCATAATTATTTGAATTTTATATATTTTTTACGAGTTTTATATATTTGTTTCGAATTATATATATATATTTTCAAATTTTATATATTTGTTTCAAATTTTATATATATTGTTTGAATTTTAATATTTATTTTTCAAAATTTATATATATTTTTTGAAATTTATATATATTTTTACGAATTTTATATATTGGTTTCAAATTATATATATATAAATTTCGAAAAATTTATTATATATATATATTGGTTTTGAATTTTATATATATAAATTTCGAATTTGAAATTTATATGTTGGTTTCGAAATTTATTTTTCGAAATTTATATATATATTTTGAAGAAAAATGGTAAAATGGGTATTTAAAAGAGTATAAAAGTCATGTGAGCTGCACATGATCAGAAAGAATGGGGTATTCCCACTTTTTCGAAACTTGCAGGGGGATATTCGCACGTTTTCCAAAAGTGTTGATGTCAATACACATATTTTTAAAGTACAGGATGTTACACGTACCATATTTATAATACATGAGTGTTTTATGTACTTAACCCAATAAAGTATTTTGATATTTTTAAAGTAGATATTTATTTTGGAAAAGAAAATGTGAACACTTATTTTGGGAGTGAAGGAGTATCACTCAATATTATCTCCCTAATTTTTTCTTCTCTCTCTCTTTTTCACAGAGTCATCTCAATAAAATTGGAGGCCCTAGGCAAAAAGTATGAAAAGTAAAATTGGAGGCCTTAGGCAAAAAATATAGAAGGGAATTTTTGATATTATATATTATTTTTAGTAACGCTTATTTAAAAACCATCATTCTCGCTTTTTAATATGCAAAATTACTAATCATATTCTTGTATTCAAATGTTGATAAAAAAAAAATTTCAATAAATAATATAACTCATCAATTTAATCTTTCTTACTACATTATTTGTGATTCCCCCAATTTCCGCACGTGAGTTGGCCAGACTCACACACGAAGATTGGGAAATACCATGCAATTGATATAAAAATACATAATAAAATAGGAAATTTGCAAAATAAAAAAAAATCATATCAGAAGCAACACTAACGTCAAATGTTACAAAAGACTTTAAGATACAATCTGGGAATCATATTAAAGAATGACCCCTAAATAATAATTTACATTTTTAATAACTTTGCCTAATTTACAACAGTTGTACAACCAATATACACTATAAACCGAAAGTAGGAATGAAGTAGACGATCACGAACAAAATGCTATGATTCAAAACCTTAACCCGGTGGCTGAACTATCCCAGACCTGAAATAATAACAACAAGGTGGGTTAAACCCACGAGCAAGTTCACTACTACTACAACCCAACAGAGGACCGATAAAGCCAACATCTCTGAACGAAACAACATGGATATATAGACCATATGTAATAAGATTTGTCTTTCACTTTCCATAAAACCTTTAGAACATTTCTTTTCTTTTCATAATCATATAAAAGATATATAACTATATATATATTTATTTATTTATTTTTAAAATAACCAATGCAACCTATGCATACACATATTTTATAATATGTATCTCACATAATCAAATAAAAGATATATAATTATATATTTTAAAAGAAATACCTCATGTTTCTCATGCATAAACATATTTTATAATATTTTCCCCCTAATCAAATAGAAGATATATTATTATAACTTTTAAAATAAATAATCCATGCATAAATATATTTTATAATATATTCTCATACTCAATTAAAAGATATATAATTATATCTTTTAAAATAAATAACCAATCAAATCTGTACATTAATATATTTTCATAATCAAATAAAAATATATAATTATCCCTTTTAAGATAAATAACCTACGCATACCATGCCTCACCAATATCATATAAATGTACCTATTACTATTCATAATCATTTTCTTATGCCAATAGACAACTTATCTAAACCTTATTTTAACCACGTACCCGACAATTCACCCATGTCGTGACAACTCAACCATGTTCCGTGGTACTCATGAGACTATATTAATAGTCAGCCTCCAAGTGGCTCCTTAAACATCCTCAATCCATATTTATTTAGTTAAATATTATGATTTACGAATTTATCAATTCCCTTTGCATTATTTATTTCATCTCATACATCACCGCACACAAATATGCTTATTAGCATAATAAAGGTGAATATCTTACACATCACTGTATATCGCATGCTACACATATGTAAGAAATCATACATAATGATTTATATCAACATAATAAATCATTATATTCAATAAATAACAAATATCAACTTCCATAGTATAATCATTGATAAACTATTCTAATAAATATATTTAACACCATTATAACCTTAACATATTTTATGATAGGTTAATAATGAGATCCGAAATCGCAATATTACTTAATTAAAGTATAGGGATCCCAAATATCTTTTTAAGAAATATTTGAGGTCAAACTGTAATTATAGTGCAGTACAGGGATCCTATTGTAACTTCAGAAACGTTATGGGGATTAATCTATAATTTCCGTAAATTACAGGGGTTATATTATAATCAGTATAAACCTAAGGGGTCAAAACGTAATATAGATAGGGATCAAAATGTAATTAAAGTAATTTAAAGGGGTATATCAGTAGTTATAGTAATATTCAGGGGTTTTTAAATAATTTCAGTGAAGTTCACATGCCTACGGTGTGCGCATTTACACCGGATCATTTCTCCTATATTTGGATGATTTTAATTGGCCAAAGTTATGCTTAGTGTGTGCAGACCTACACGAGATTATACCTAATAACTATAATTTACTTCAATGGTAAGGATTAAAGATTCCATCTAATCCTATGGTTACTACAATGAGTGTACCATAGTAAAATAAATCCGCTTACACTAGATTCAATCATATATATATATTTAAATCAAAGGCTTGGATTGAAAGTTAATAACATCCTATGGTTAAAAAAACAAGTGTACCATAACAAATACAATCAGCCACACTAGATTTCAAGATTTATATAATTTTCGAAAATTGCCACAATAATTCTTAAAATTCTTAGAAAATTCAAGAAGCCTATTTAAATAATTTTAAATATTAATAAAGCTTCTTAACTAGTATTTGATGATAAATTACATGATTGTAGATGTATTTTATAATTAAAATACAATTTAAAGATAATATGAAGTATATGATAATAATTATTAAACATTCATATATCTATATATATATGCATTTATATACATGATAACACTAATATAATTATTTTTATAGAAAAATAACTATGTATAAATAATATATATCTATTTATACATATTATTTCACAAATGTCTTGAATTTATAAATTCAAATGGATAAAATAGAGTTGTAACTTGCCTTAGATTATCCGGCTTTGATTTATATTTTTAAAAACTTCTTTCTTCTACAACAACGATTACCGGTATTGTCAATAATATTCGGTAAGTAATGCATGCATTTGGAAAATAATCTAACTTTTTAATGTAATTTAATATTTCAATTAGATTGTATGATTCTATTAGCAAAATTTCTTTGAGAACTTTTAATTATGAAAATAAATCAAAACCATTAATATTAGAAGACTCGTTATGTTTTAAAAATTGTTCTAAATCAATACAATTTGTTTTTAAACTATCGTCACTTAATGATTTTAGCTTTTTAAAATTAAACAAAAAAACCAAACATATCTGTGGTCTGGAGACAAAAACAAGGTCAAACCAACCAGACGAAGAGAATGGTTTCACCGATTTATGAACAATATAGTTGTTTGTGACTCTCGATTGATGAATTAAGAGATGATTCAATTATGAGAGTCTTGAGAGAATCAGATTGGAGAGATTCAGGCAAAAAAGAGGAAAAAATAAGGTAATAATATTTTGAGAATTTTTTTTTTTTTGAAGAACTCTAATCTGATGAGACTAATGAGAGTAAGAATGAGGGAAAAAATAAAAGGATAAACCCTAGCCGCCCATGCCTTTTTGTTTTGCCCAAAAGTTTCAAATATAAAATCATTTTGTAAAATATATGTGTACTAAAAATCTAATTTATATGTAGGTTCATTCTATTTAGGTCTATTCCAAAAAAAAAAAAAATTTACAACATTATAAGAAGATCCATTTTAAAATTTTATTTTTTATATATTTAAAAGGAGACAGATTCTAAAAGTTTAATTTTCACAACAATATATGAAGGCTTATTTTAAAAAGAAAATATATATAATATATTAAAAAAATTATATATATATAATATATATATAAGTCTCCCAAAATTTTGGGACCATCCTATTGGGTGAGCCCTTAGGCAGCCGCCTAACTCATTTTACTATCGAGACGGTCCTGCTTTTTCAATTACAAAAAATTAATTTTTTTTCCTATTTCTCTATTAAGTTTTTTTTTATTAACAAAAGTAAGAATTATTTGCTAAATAAAATTCTTATAATTTATTTGGCTTTCAGTAAGAAAAAAAAAAACAGAGTAGGACTTGTTAGTATCTTTTGTTTAGTGTAGCATTATGATGCCAAAGTATATATGATTTGTTACATTATGGCAATTGACGTGTACGGTTATGAATATTCAAATAATTTTATAATGATGTAAAATAAATTCATTACTATGAAATTGCTTGATTTATGAAATTTAAGAAACATAATGATGGTAGAACACTTGTCTTGTTTATAGAGCCTAGACTGGAAAAAGTTACCTGTAGGTTAATGTGACAAAAGTGTTGTTGTAAAAATATTCAAGCATTCCAATGGTTCATGCGTGTACTGTTGCAAATGATGTTAATGATGAAGAATGTTTGTGGTCTTTTTCTCCCAACCGCCTTTTCTTCTGGACAATGTTCAAATGTAAGGAAATTTGAAATGAAGAAAAAGAATTGTCGTTGTAATGTGGCAATTCTGCCGTGGTTGACATTGAACAGATTACATAATCAGTTTAGTTAGGGTTGTTTGGTTTGTACCTCTAAAAATAATTATGTGAAAATAGACATTTTTATAACTAAACCAATCATAATTTTTGTATCGTTTTCAAAAAATAAAAAAATTATTTTATAAAATACAAACCAAACAAGCACTTATGCCCCGTTTGGAAATCTTGTTTTGTTCTGTTTTTTGTTTTTTGGCACTGTTCAAGAGAATAAAATATGTTTGACAACCTTTTTTACTATTTGTTATATTCTCAATTTGGAAATTGTTTTCCTGAATAATAGAAAAAACAAGGGAACAACAAAAACTTATTTTTTTGTGTTTTTTGGGATTTTCCAAAAAAAAAAATTGTGGTAGAGAGGAAAAATTGTGTGAGAATATATGTATTTTTTTGCCCCAAACATGTTTTTTGTTCTTGTTCTTTTGGGTGAGAAAATAAAAACAAGAACAAGAATTATTCTTATTTTTTGGTTCTCAAAACGAAAATAAAAATAATGGTTCCCAAACGGCCCCTTAATCTCTCAAACAAGTTCTGGACTCAACAGGCAAAACATGTTTTAACTCATCATAACCTCTTTGAGAAAGATCTTTCAAATGCTATGTGTTTTTTTCTTCACAAGCTCAAGACCTCAAAACTTCTGAAATTGATTATTATTTAATCCAAAATAAGGGAATATTTGCCAAAATTAAACTTCTATACCCCAGACTCAAGTTCCAACTACACAATTGGTGCTCTACATCCACCAAAATTATACATTACTGGAAAGAAAAAATAAAGGAAAATTCAGTGACCACAAGCTGGGCCTTTAGTGTTCTTCTTAAGTAGATGCAAATCAGGAATGGTGTAACTGATCACCCCGATATACAGATGATGTTCCAGCAGCATCTTTTTAAGAACAACACCGAAGAAGACCCGCCATCCCAATCAGCAAAACGAACCGCTGAAGCCAACCTGTATGGTCAATTACAAGTATTGTTTGTGTATCCTTGCTCGGTTCTCTTCCCACCACAATCTAGCATGGACCTCCCCAAACATTTCCCGGCTGCATCACACAAAGAGTAACATGAAAAGTGAAGTCAGCGCAAATCAATATGCAAAACAACTCAAATTATAACCATAGAAAGTAGTTCGCGATAACATATTCATCCTTTGTAATCATTTCATAAATATCCCATGCACTCGTACAAGAGTGAAGTAGAACAATGTGTGAAATTCCAATTCACGAACTATCTTCACATTCAGGAAGCTGGTTATCAAGATGAGATTGGCAACAAGTAGAACCTCAATAAATGGCCCAGAAATTAAGCGGTATCAACCTTCCTGAAAGCCAAGAGATGGATTATCTTCACAAGGCCTCTCCACGGTATCCCCAATCCGACAAAGACAAAATTAATACCCTTTATCTAACTAACTAGGAATTGATCTTCTTCGGTTCAACTTGGAAAAATATATTGAGCTGGAATAAATTTACAAAAAACATACACTCTAGGTACCCTTCAAAACGCCATGAGTATGTAATGCGACTCGTTGGAGTTTCCACAACAAGTAGCCACTTGAGGATTTTTCTTTTAGCAAGGGTAGAGTTGCATGAAAGAAAACTAACCTGAATCTGACACGTCTGAGTTCCTTTGTGCCTCCAGGCAGTGCTCGGATGGTAATGTAAACTCCTGGCTCATCCTGTTCAACCCATTCCGTGTCTAGATCACTGGAATTGCTAATGGATAACTCTCCAGAATGATCTGCATCTCTTGATGAGCTAGTTCTTATTGAGGCATCAACTGATGATGTTTCTGTCTTAGCCCCACTAATGCTTGAGAGCTTTGGGGTTGAGGTGAGACCAGAAGAGTCATGGTTATTTCGAGACTGCATTGGATGGTGTTCGAGAGAATCCGAGGAAGAGTATCCCATTCCCCCTTGACGGTACAATGAACGAGGCAGGCATTCTCTGCTCAGCGCCGGTGTTATGGGACTGTCCGCGGATTCAATTTTCGAAATCTGGAGGAGGCGAGTTAATGAAATTATTGATAGAGAACAAAAGAAAAGAAATCCCATTGTACTTGACAATTTTGAATAAACAAAACAACCTTTTGATATACAACCAACTTTGGCAACATAAGCTTATACATATTAATGCCTTAGATGGCAATTTGGGCAAGCGAAACCACTCTATACACGAATTTCGCGGTTACAAAATCCGAGAGCTAATTAAGCTCGAAGCTCACCTCGTCTTCAGATCTTGGAGGGGTTGGGATTGGAAAAGCTTGGCGGTTCAACCTCTGAACATTGTAGAGTTCCATTATCCTCTCATTATTCTCTGCCCACCACCTTTGAGCTTGCCACTTATTAAATATATCTCGACTAATAAAAACCAACAAACCATTAATCAGAATCTTAACTGAAACCGTTGAAATATGTTAAATGAATTCCAAAATTGATAGCATATCTTGCAGTTCCTTTTGAAAGAATTTTTAAGTAATCAAGAAAGCGTAATGGTCGTCTGAAACAATAGTGAGATGATGCTTGCTATGCATATGCATGTTAAAAAAAGTGAAGCAACAAAAAATGCTTGCCTGGTCATGGCAGTAACTCAGCTTAGTGCCATGAAACATGAGTCCGAGAATAAAATGTGTATTGCTTAAAGCATCAAACACATCATGAAAAGGTAATTCTAAGGATTATAGTAGGCCATCTTTTTATGGAACTGGTATTGATTATGTTAGGCCACTAAAGTGGACCTTGTCATTAACTTTTTTGAGAAATGAAGAACGCCCCACAATATTTTAAGGGTAATGCTATACTGATAATTCAACACTGCCCTAACTGTGTGGAGCATAATAATTGGCATTGACTTTGCATGTGGACGTCTAATTTTTCAACTTAAGTGTAAATATCGAGGAGCATCATAATTACATACTGAAAAGCAAATTCATATCAGTTTAGCGAACCGGTTTAGATTACAGTCCAGCCAAGGTGTGAATATGGCACAGGTAAATTTCCCAACTTGAAGATTTGTACAAGTCATGCTTTCATGGATAATAAATCCCAACAAAATGATGTGCTCTGTAATATTCATGTGGATGTTCGCCCAACATCAATTAAGCAACATTAGCATTGTGGTTATTCCACCCAGAACCAACCTTTAATCAAGTGGAGAAATTGTTAATGATGTCGGTCCACTGTAAATAACGGAATTAGAAGGGAGATGCCATCATGGATGCGCTCTATTGCCTCTCAAGTTGTATCATACAAACGATGAAGGAGAAGAAAGGAAAAGAGTGATAAGAACCCCTTAATTCCTCTAACAATGTCGTCACCATTCTCGGTGGAATTTGATGAGAAATGATAACTTTTTTTTTTTGTGAAACTGTACAAAACATTAGAACGAAACTGAAAAAAGCAACTCAGTCAAAAGGCTCTCAGACGTGACAGCACCGGTTACTCTCAATCAGGGCCCTTAACACTATTCTTGTATTTTCTACACTAAACAATCCTCTCATTCATGGCCTTTCAACCGGTATTCTTTACATGGACTCGTAATGTCCATCAACAAATTAAATGATCTTGAATACAGATTCAACTCGATCCCAAACAACTTATGTCATTAAGCGATTCGAGTCCAGGTGATCCACAAACAAATTACTCAGAGAAGAAACAGGCAGAAGAGGGCTCTGCTATATTCGGGGATGTCTTATATGAACACGAGCTCAAATCAAGTTCGACTAAAATTTTGCTATCAAAAGGACGAAGTCCGAACTGATTCACAAACAAAATGTGTAGTGAACATTGAGGTTGAGTTCGGTTCGATTCGATTCATTTTTCGCTTAGAAAGTATTTGTCATGTGGTTTAGCAATAGTTTTATATCATGACACTAATCTAGACTAGTTCGTAAGGACATTTTTTAATAAGATTTTGGGATCACAAGGGGTAAAATACACTAATTTCTCTGTTTATTTCCCTTCATATTTTCAAAGACAGATGCTATAAGATTATCAAATCTTTTTCCTTTTTTTTGTAGTAAAAAAAAGTATTTATATATATTAGTCTGGTTAGACATGAATTGTAGTGGTACAGAGGTACGTATCTACCTAAATTACATAAGGAAGCAATGAATCAAACAAATCAGGACCGTCAAATCAAATCAGAAAACAGTAAAATCACCTGAACCGAATGCGTTTGAGATCGTTCCCGCCACGTGGAAGCGAGACAAAGTCGACGAGAACACCGCGCTCCACCTCTGCAACCCATTCCTTGGGCTCGCTTTCCTCCACGAACACCACCGGGTCAACTCGCCGCCCACTCACCGACGCCGCCACCGCCGCCGGCGTCCCTTCGCCGCTCGAAATCCCCCTCAGTAACTCCTCCATTTCCTTCCCCCTCGAACTCCCCGTCCGACGATACGTCCGCCGGAACCTCTCCGCCGCCGAGTCGAACTCGGCGTAGTTCTTGTCTCGATTCCGAGTCGAATTCCCCGAACACGGATTGCAGATCTTATACACTCCCGTAGCCTTCAATGCCATGTCCTTGATCTAAATCCCCCAAACACACACAAAAACACACAACGTAAATTGATAGACATTAGAGAGAAATCAAAATTGAGTACCGAAAAGAGTAATTACCTGATAAGTAAGCGATTTGATCGCACGCTTACTGTTAGGGTCTATTTCATGATCCGGTTGATTAACAGATTCATCGCTCGATTGGTTTGAACGCGCCATGCATGTAAGCATTTTCTCAAGCAAATATATATATATATATATATATGAATGTGTGTGTATAGATGGTGTTAAAGAAGAATTTAACACTATATAGACTATATGAAAGAATAATTTAACACTATATAGACTATGGAGAGGACTAGATAAGGTAGAACATTGAACGCGATTCTTACATTGATTACAAATTAATATGCAAATAAACAGTAAATAAACATATATATATATATATAATATATGTATATATGAATGAAATGTGTTTGATATGGGGCCTCTGAAATGGAAGTATCAGTTGTGGCAGAGTTTGAGAGCGCAGTAAACGAGGACTGTTCTGCTCAGGAACTTTTAAAGCGTCTCCGACTCTCCATAAATTACTACACCAAAAATATTTCAGAAATAAATAGCTACAAGTCAAAAATTCAACCAAAAATAAAAAAAGGAAAAACAAACGAATTAGCAAGAAAAAGCACGGCGCGAGTAAATTTTGAATGTTACCAGCGCCTAGTAATGTGTGTGTGTATATATATATGAATATATGTATAGATGATAGTAATGAAATTTAGAGCAAGTCCAAAATTAAGAATGGATGGGTGTATATAGTGAGAGGAGCTTGACGAGGAAGAAAGTGAAAAGCAAGTAGTGTGTTCCCACTTGGAGGATGGCTTTACTGGGCTTATTTTTTTCACTTTTTGGGGTCTTCTCATTTTGGCTTCAAAACGGGGCGACTTTCTTTTTGGCCTTTTACCTGCAACCGGAATCTCCGGATGTTGTCTCTGTATGTAATTGTTCTTTTAAGTTGATTTGCTGCAATTTAGGATTGATTTTTTATGTTAAATTATAGGATAAATTATACTTTGACCCTTTAACATATGATATATTACACTCATACCCCTTATTGTTTGAATAATTACAGTTTTACCCCTCTAGTTTATCTGCTTTCAATTCCAATGATCAGAGCTGTGAAATAATTTATCTACCCATGGTTATTTCTCATGTCTTTGCATTTAGTTGAGGGTATTCTAAATATTTTTTCTCTGAAAAAATGATGACGTAAACGTTGACTGAGTTTAACAACGCTGAAATTTCAACTGAGGGGACATTTGTTATAACTTACAAACTTAAGAGGGTCTAGTTGCAATTATTCAAACAATAGGAGGTATGGATGTAATATGTTATATTTCGAGGAGTATAACAATAATTTATCCTAAATTATATGAATAAGTCGTAAGGTCGGAGATGGTTAGAAGAACAAACCTTCCGTATATTGATAAACTGTATCCAGTGTATCAAGTGTAAGTTCAAATTCCCGCTCCTCTACAAGCCTACGACTTATGTTACACGGGTCGTGGGGTTGATCCGTGTAATACCCTCAAAGCACGATCTCACTGGGACTCTTATTGGGGTCTAAGTTCCAGAGAAATCATTTTTGGGGTTAAATCTTTTTAAAATGATTATATGAATAATTATATAAAATTTAAATGATTATTTTGTTGCATAAGAATTTATGAGTTACAAAGTAGTATTCATATTTGCATCTATTTTGTGTGAAGATATTATTGTATGATTTTGGATTAAATGGTCACAACTCAACATGTGTGTAATTGTCTTCATAATATGGACAAAATTACTTAATGTCCAATTATAATTGTTGAGTTTATATTTTTAAATAAGTAGTAGTGAGTAAGGAAGATATTTAAATTGTTTAGTATCTCTCTAATTTGTGAGAAATTTTATGTTTATTTTTGCTATTGTGTGATACACAAGATGGAATTTTTTTTAAAAAAATATTATAACATTTAGATGGATCATATGTGGGAAACACGGCTTTATTATTTTTCCATGTTTATGACACTACTGTACAAAACATCTTCCACACATATGTGCAAAGAAATCATATCCGATCAAATGGGGTGACTATAAGCCAATATCATAATACGAGACCTTTTTAATGTAAAATTTGGGAACAAAATCATGCAAGTTCAAGTTTAGTGCAGACAATATCATAATATTATTCTATATATATAAATATATATATATATATATATATATATATATATATATAACACACAATCCTTGCTCCTAGGGTTGGGTCATTTTGAAAAGTTGCAACAACTAATTCTGAGAGGTGTTTTTGTAGATTATCTAAAATTTAAAATAAATAATAAGACTTTTCAATATAAGGGTGAAAATTACATAAGAAGCATATCTAAATTACATTAGGAACACTTTTTGCATGTTTTTCGAACTTAGTAGATCTTATTTACATTTATGAAGCATTCTCAAACTTAATGCTTCAAACTTCACTCCTTTTAAGCAAATAATCCTATTAAACCCTTAAATTTTTTGTCACTCTCCAAATTCGTATCAAAAGATGTACTTTACAGTTCAGTACTCCACTTAAGAATATTTATGTTAAAAAGATGAATAAAGTGGATTAGTACTTTATAGAATGGGTAATTTGCACTAACACCCCCTGAGATTTAGGTCTATTTTACTTTTGTGCTAGTTTTTGAAATTTTTGCACTAACACCCCCTGAGGTTTGATTTCTCTTGCAATGACACCCTCTGGGCCAATAAAATGACCAGAATACCCTTGAGAGAAATATATGAAATGACCTTTATGCCCCAACCCCAAATATATAAAATTTCGAAAAACATATATATAAATTCGAAAAAAGATATAAAATTCAAAAAAATATTTAAATTCGAATATATATATTTAAAATATATATATATAATTCAATATATATATATTTTCAAAAACAAAATTCAAAAAATTATATAATTTCGAAAAACATATATAAATTTCAAAAAATATATATAAAATTCAAAAAAAATAAAAAAATTGAAATATATATATAATTCGAATATATATATAAAATTTGAAAAATATATAAATTCGAAAATATATATATATTTAAAAAAAATCAAAAACTATATATTTTCAAATAAAACTTTCTCCTTTTATTATTTATTTCAACTAAATATTTAGCAAATTTGTTAGTGTAGTTTGGAAAAAAATTAGTCAAGAAACACAGAATATATGACATTAAAAAAGAAACTATATTTTTTCCTTATTTTATATAAAGGGCTTGTACTCTGTTCGGGCACCCTAAATTAAGTGAGCTTTAAATAAAAGTGATCTCTCACACGTTTAGTGCATAATAAGTTTGAAATTATCTAGGCAATTAAGGAAAATAGAGGATGAATAGAGTTTTTATGGATTTATTGACAAATCAAAAATAATTACGAAAAAGTTTATTTTAATTCAACTTTCTAACAAGATAAACCATGCAAAGATTAATCTAAGTGTAGAAAATAAAGCGATAGAGACACGCGATATTTTTACATGAAAAACCTTGGAAAATGGTCCAAGTAAAAATCACGGATACGCTCGGGTATCGATGCACTATGAATCAAGAAGTACACAGAGTTTATGAAGTTTTAGACTTACAAATCACTTCTGGTCTGCCTTTCTTCACTCAACGTCTGACAAACTTGAATCACACACGCTCCACGAAGCTCTCGCTCCGCTCCGTACTCTGACGGCTCCGTTTCTCAACGGATCAATGAACCACAAACTCTCTTGCTTCGATCTCCGCACTCAGAAGGCTTCGTTTCTCAATTGATCAATGCAACCATGTTGCAATAGGTGGTGGATGATTTTTCAACAACAGATCATCTAATTGTGCATAAAGATCTTCGATATAGAAACACAATTGGATAATCATAAAAAACAAGATAAACCTTTGATATAGAATAATTAAGCAATCTCTTTTTATTTCTCTTTGCAGATGAATCTGATATATGAAATTATTGCAGAGATCTCACAAAAGTCACACCAAAATTCTGTAGACTCCTCTTATTTATAGAGAGAGGAATCATATATTGAGTAAACTTGTATCCTTTTTGGATTATAATTTCTACCTTATTTAATTCTCTTGTAATTTGGAGTGAATCTGACAAATATTAGTATAAATATCCTTTATACACGTGCTAGGATATATTGGAGTGTAACCCAAGTTGATAAAAGTTGAAACGGATTAGAACTTGTAATTGCAGAAACATTCACTCAACTCTCTACGCTTAGCTAAGCATAGGGGTTGCTACGCTTAATAGTAGTTTGGCCTACACTTAAGCGTAAGTCATGCGTAACCCAAAAATCCATAAGTGTAAGCGTAGCAAAATTCATGAAAACTATTTTTCCCAAATTTTCTTCCATTTGAACCCCCTCGACTCCATTAATATGTTTCTTGAAGTTTCATCTCCGAAAAATGTCGTTTATACACTCTGAAATGCATGTTTCGCTCAAACTTGTTTCTTTTTCATTTCTGTAAGCTTGATTTGAATTTGACGAAACTTGTTCATGCATTTGCTTGACCATTTTAATTTTCCTAAACCTACCCAACCTCACAATTCACTCAACATGGTTATTATCTAGACAACAATAAACAATACTACAATTTTTTGTACAAAATTTGTGAGCTTTTTTAACCTTTGAAAAAGAAAAGAAGAAAAAAAAAACCCAAAAAATTATTGTAATTTTGTCTAACTAACACAACATTCCATAATTAACAAATTATTAAATTAAATATTTTTAAAAAACTCGTATTTGAAATGTGAGACCCGTCCTAATTCATTCAAAGGTTCTAAAAGGTAATATATTTATCAACTTTTTTTTAATTCATTTGAAAGATATTAAGGGTCCATTTGGAGCTTGGAATTGGAATTGGGGGTTCCAATTCCAAATCTATTATTTGAATGTAACAAAATACATTGGAATTGTAATTGAAATGCAATTCCAAAAACTTCAATTCCACATATTTTTCAAATCTTGACCTACTAAATACTTTCTCTCTAAGAATAATTTTTTCACAACCACAAACATACATATATATACATACGCTATTATACACACACACCTATATATATATATATATATATATATATATATATATACGAAAATATATACACACGCTTATATATAAAAATATATATACACATGTATGTATATATATACGTATAGAGGCAGGGCCGTCTCGATAGTAAGACGATTTAGGTGGCCGCCTAAGGCCCCATCTAAGAGGAAGACCCCAAAATTTTGGGGGCCTTTATATATATTTTCTTTTTAAAATAAGCCTTCATATAATGTTGTAAAATTAAACTTTTAGAACGAATCTCCTTATAATGTTGTAAAAAATAAACTTTTAGAATAGATCTCTTTATAATATTATAAAAAATAAAATTTTAAAATGGATCTTCTTATAATATGTAAAAGAATGTTTTTTGAAATGGACCTAAATAAAATGGGTCTTCATATAAATTAGATTTTTAGTACACATATATTTTACAAAATGGTTTTATATTTGTAACTTTTGGGCAAAGCGAAAAGGCATGGTCTACTAGGATTTCTCTTTTTTATTTTCTCTCTCGTTCTCAATCTCATCATATCAGAGTTCTTCAATTTTCCTCTCTCTCTCTCAAAATATTATTACCATATTTTTCTTCTTTGTCACATGAACATATGAATTGGAAAATTTTGAGTTTTTATTAGGTATGACTATTTGGTTTAATATATTATTTGGAGTTAATTCATTTAGTAACAACTTTCAATCTCAAGATATACATATTGATGTTGTCATAGATCAATTAGAATGGCTTATATCTTTTTTTACAAAATATAGAGAAAATAGGTTTACATCAGCTATTATTACAGCCAAAACAAATTGTTAATGAAATAGAAATAAAACCCGTATTTCATGAAAAATATATAATTTGTAGGAAAAAATAATTTGATGTGAATGTAGATGATATGACATCTCAATCAACTAAAAAACTTTTAGGGTCCATTATTTTTTGTATATAGTTGACCAAACTATTTCTTCAATTCATACTAGATTTGAACAATTTAAAACATATGAAGATATATTTGGTTTTTTGTTTAATTTTAAAAAGCTAAAATTATTGAGTGACGATAGTTTAAAAAAAAAAAGTTATCTTGATTTAGAACAATTTTTAAAATATAATGAGTTTTCTGATATTGATGTTTTTTATTTATTTTCATAATTAGAAGTTCTTAAATAAATTTTACTAATAGAATCACACAATCCAATTGAAATATTAAATAATATAAAAAAATTAGATTATTTTCCAAATGCGTGTATTGCTAACCGAATATTATTGACAATACCGGTAACCGTTGTTGCAGCAGAAATGAGTTTTTCAAAATTAAAGTTGATAAAATCATATCTAAGATCAATAATATCGTAAGAAATATTAAATGGATTGACTATATTATCTATTAAAATAGAAATTTTAACAACACTTGAATACAAGAATCTGATTAATAATTTTGCATCTCAAAAAGTGAGAAAGAGGACTTTTAAATAAGTGTTACTAAGAATAATTTATAATATACCAAAAGTCTCTTTTATATTTTTTCATATAAAACCTTCAATTTCACCTTTTATATTTTTTGCCTAAGATTTCCAATTTCATTAAGACGGCCCTGCATAGAGGACATACATATATATATATATGAATACACATACATACAAATATATAAACACATAAACAAATACATCTAAACTCACACATATATACACAACCAGATACATACATGCATATACACATATATATATTCCTACCCTATACTTGTATACTTATATATATATATATATATATTTATCTATATTGTCTAATTTGATTTTTTAAAGTTATGATCTTTTATATTTAAATTGGGTTTGTTATTGAAATTCAATTACACTTAAATTCTAATACACATCCAAACAATATATTTAAAATTGCACTTGTGAAATTAAAATACCATAAAATTTCAATTTCAATACAATTTCAAATTCGTTTAACCAAATGGACGCTAAAACTATTTACTCATTATTTTTCAATGGACACCTGTAAATTCAATGGGAATTATTTAATTAATTGTTTTTTGTTTTTGTTTTTTTGTCTCTTTAGGCGTCACTTGCAAGACGAAGGAGTCAGATCCGAAGTTTACAAGTCCGCCTAGTCCATGTAACCACTGTCCTCTGCATTACAATTAGAAACGGACAAACAATGTTTTTGGCCTTAGTAATATACTCGTCTTTTTACGTGTCATGGGATGGAAATTAATAATATAATTACATATAAATGAATTGGATATTACTATGAATTAAAATTTTGAATTGCAACACAGGTCTCGTGTTATTTGGTATTGTTTCATGTTGAATTTAGGTGAAAAAGTAATTGAATAAATATTAATTTTACCTATCAATTTAAATTTTTGAATTAAACTACAAAACATCGTACTCATTACACTTTATCAGTTCAATTGAAAGAGAATATAACAAGACTTTTGAACTAAACTAGAGTCCAATGTAAAAAACAGAAATTAAATTCATATAAATGGACTGAATGTGAATTAAGTCTCATTAATGACTTAATTCTTTTGTGTCAACACGTTAAACTAACATGTATATTTATTCAATTTTGCGATATATATTGAATAGGATCATTTATTTAAGGCTAATTTTTATAAAAACTCCCGTAATTTCATGTTTTAATAAAAAAAAATTTATAATTCCAAAAAACTCTTGATTTACATTCCGGTTACAATTTTCTCCAAAAAAGGTTCAATTCTTCGGTACCGGAAAAGTGAAAACTTAAATTTCCTTCAGTTTAAGTGAACATATTTCAAGAATAATTTTCGAAATATTCTTGAAATATATATATATATATATTTATATATTTCAAAAAATATATATATATTTCTGAATTTTCAAAATATGTATTTTTTTCGAAATATATATATATATATTGAAATATAATATACATTTTGAAATATATTTTTTTTGAAATATATATTTTTTCCGAAATATATATGCCTTTTCAAAATATATATATTTTTCGAGATATATATATTTTTTTATTTTGAAAAAAATATATGTTTCAGTTATATTTTTGAATTATATATATCTTTTATGAAATATATGCTTTTTCTGAAACATATATTTTTCAATATATATATATATTTATTTTCCCGAAATATACACTACCTCTGTCCCATATTAGTTGTCCACTATTGCAACTTTACTTGTCCCAAAATACTTGTTCAGTTCGAATTCTAATGCAATTTAACATTCCACTTTCCCCAATTATCTTTCTTATACTAATTTTAAACAAATACCGGACTCCACCATAATACTATATCGTTAAAGGCATAATTGAAAATTGTACACTAGTCAACCAAAATCAATAAAATGTTAAAAAATTCAAATTAGACAACTATTATGGAATGGAGGGAATATATATTTTTTATTAAATCATGAAACTGCAAGGGTTTTTATGAAAATTACCCTTGAAATGGCATAATGGGTATTAAAAAATCCTAATGTGATTCAGGAGTAGAATAGAAAATTCACAAGTCACATGACAAGCATGTGAAGGCTTTATACCAAAAAATTGGACCTTTTTTGGAGCGGGGGATAATTATAACTGGAATTCCGATTATGAAAATTATAATCGGAATGCAAATCAAGAGGTGATTGAAGAGGAATTTTTTTTTATTAAAACATGAAATCACAATTGATTTTGGGTGCGTTTGGAAAACCTGTTTTTTGTATTTGTTTTCTGTCTTCAAATATAAAAACTGTATTTGTATTTGTTTTTATTTTTTTCAGCAAAAAACTAAAAACAAAAAAGCGTTTGGATCAAAATTTGTATTGAAAAATAAAATGGTATTGGTGGGCGGCGGAGGTGGGGTCGGCGGCTACCGGAGGTGGTGGGGGCCGGCGCCGACGACTAGTGGCGGGGGGTGGTGGTGGTTGGTGGCGGCGGCGATGGGGGCGGTGGCGAAGATGGTACCCTAAATAGTGAAAAAACTCAAAAAATAACTAAAAGTTGTATTTGGTGTTTTCACCACTTTTATCCACTATTCACATAAAACAGTTTTCTTGGAAAAAAAAAAGTGAACAGTAAACGCGTTTGTCAAACGTGTTTTTATTTTTGAAATGGGTGAACTGTAAAAAAAGAAAATTGTTTTCTGTGTTGCCAAACGAACCCTTTATGAAAATTACCCTTTATTTATTTAGTTGGGAAAATATCACTTACCTCCGCTAAGGTAAGACCTAATTGCACGCGTTTTTCCTTAGTATTCAAATTGAGTATATACCTCCCTCTAAATTAACTCCGGCATAACAGTTTCCCCCCTCCGTCCAAAGTCAATGCCGGTCAATGAAATTTTTGATGACATCACTCAATTTTATGCCCTGAAGTACCATATTTACACCTATTAAAACTGCAGATTCATTTTCCTAAAATTATAACATTAAAACACCCTAAATGAAAAGACCAAAATGTCATTGCATGATTCTTTATAAAACCCCTCCATTTCTCTCAAATATCTCAAATTTTATTATCCAAACAAGGCATTAATTTTTTTATTTTGGCATAAACTAAAAAATAAATTCGTTTATAGTAATATATATATAATATATATTTAAAAAATGAAAACAAATTGTAATTGGTAGTTCAAAATATTTTTTTTATTTCAGACTTAATTTTTTATATATTTTACAATAATTGGTAGTTCGGAAAAAATATTTCGGTCTTAATTTATTTATTTTGGCATAAATAAAAAAAACTTAATGCCAAAATATATAATTTTTCGACCTACCAATTAGGGTAAAATACAAAAAAAAATTAAGTCTAAAATGTAAAAAAGTATTTCGAACTACCAATTATATATATTTTTCATTTTTAAATATTTTACTACACAATTGTTTTTTGATTTATACCAAAATAAAAAATTAATGACGAAATATTTTTCCGAACTACCAATTATTGTAAAATATAAAAAAAATTAAGTCCGAAATATAAAAAATATTTCAATCTACCAATTAGGTTTTTTTTTTCTGCTATAAACGAATTTATTTTTTTATTTATGCCAAAATAAATATTAATGCCTTGTTTGGATAATAAAATATGAGGACAGTAAATCTTGTTTCCAAACACTACTTATCTCAATAAACCTTGTTTCGAAACAACACATGTCCCAACATTGAGGGTAGTTTCGGTATAGGGGTGTAAATGATGTAGGTTTGAAAAAATAATGAGTGTAAATAAAAATTCTCAAACTTAGGTGATTTGACTGAAATAAAAATAAATCTTCACCTGAAATTGCATATTATAACGGGGTTAGTTGAACCAGTTCAAAAAATACGAAATTATTTGTAAAGGATGTGATATACTTCTAGTCTAGACCAACTATAAAATATGATAACAAGATAAAATTAAGAGTTAATTTCAGTAAATCCCCTATGATTTTAAAAAAGATTACTTTACCCTCTCTCATACAGAAAATCCTCATATGACTATCAAAATGTATCAACTTACTACCTTTCTATAATTTTTGACCAAAATACCCCTGTAATTTAATTAAATTAAAAAAAACATATAAAATTCAAATATATATATATACATAATTCGAAAAATATATTAAAATTAAAAAATACATATAAAAATCGAAAATATATACATGAAATTCATAAAAAAAATATATAAAATTCGTAAAAAAAACATATAAAATAAAATTAAAACATATAAAATTCAAAAAGTATATATAAAAATTCAAAAATATATATAAAATTAATTTTTTTATATAAAATTCGTATAAATATATATATAATTCGAAAAAATATATAAAAATCGTAAAAAAATATATAAACTAAAATAAAAACATATAAAATTCATCAAAAATATATATATATTTCGTAAATATATATATAAAATTAAAAAACATATAAAATTTGATATAAATATATATAATTCGTAAAAAAATATGAAATAAAAAAAACATATAAAATTTGAAAAAAACATATAAAATTCAAAAAAAACAAATAAAAATCATAAAAAATATATATAAAATTCAATATATATATATATATATATATATAATCCTTTGGCACACTACAATAGTATATTCAAACAAGATTATCCAAAAAAAAAAAGGTAGGAAAATCATAATATTTGATTTTTGGGAAAATCATAATACAATCCAAGAAAGTGCTCTTTCACTATATTTGATTTTTTTTCCAATAATATTTAGATGTCACAATAGAGTATAGTTATAGTTTTGAAATAATTTGTGGTGTTAAAAGTATTTTTTTATAAGTCAATTGTTTATTTCCATTTTCATGCAATAAACAAAGTGCGAATTGACCTAACCTTTTTTTAATATGGAGGGATCAACATAATCTACCAATTCATGTGATTTAATAATAAAGTTATATGATTTTATTTCTAATTAAAATTAAAATGATATTTATGTTTTTGAGATATTTTATTTGATTGGTAATATGGTTTTTTTGAAATTTATAAGCTTTTTTAATTTTATATATTTTTTACAAATTTTTTTTGCTTTCTTTCGAATTTTTTATATATATTTTTATGAATTTTAAATATTTTTTTGAATTTTATATGTTTTTTAATTTAATTTTTTTTTTCAAATTTTATATATTTATTATGAATTATATATATATATATATATATTTATTTAAAAACTATATATTTTTTCGAATTATATATATATTTTAACGAATTTTATATATATTTTCAAATTTTATATGTTTTTTTTAATTTTTATATATTTTTCATGAATTATGTATATATATTTTTTGAATTTTATATGATTTGTTTGAATTTAATTAAATTTCAGGGGTATTTTGGTCCAGAATTATAGAAAGGGGGCAAGTTGATACATTTTGATAACCGTATGAAAGTTTTCTGTATAGGAGGGAGACAAAGTAATCTTGTTTAAAACCACATGACGATTTAATGAAATTAACCTCCACTTGGCATATAATATATATATAAAAAAGTAATGGATAAAATAAATTTGGCATATTATTCCCTATTTTAATATCCGAGCCTGGGCTTATCTTAATGAATTATTAGGCTTGAGTTAATTATTGAACATAGTGCAACTGACCCCCTAAATTATACTCTCTCTCCCAACTAACCCCTAATCTTTTAAAGTGGCACAAAACCCCCCAATCTATCTCCTACAGTGCAGAATTCAAAAAAATAGTTTTACTAATTACACTTTCACCCTCTCCTATTTTACTAATTTCACTTTCTTCCCCTCCTATCTTACTAATTTCACTTTCACCCATTATATATTACGAAAATTACAATTTGATTTTTTTATATAAAATTCTAAATAAACATATAAAATTCGAAACAAACATATATAATTCGTAAAAAATATATAAAATTTGAAAAAACATATAAAATTAAAATATATATATAAAATTTGAAACAATATATAAAATTCGAAAAAAAATAATTAAAATTAAAAAAAAAACATATAAAATTTGTAAACAATATATAAAATTCGAAAAAACATATAGAATTCTAAATATATATATAGAATTCAAATATATATATATATATATATATATATATATATAAAGTGTGATTGAAGTTTAAGTGAACAAGCCTCAAACTCATTAGTCACAGTAACGGATCCTCTCCAGCTCTCTGCAGAGCTATTTCAAAAGCCACGATGGTGATACATGCCCCACTAATTTCCTCTCACATTTTTTTATTCAACACTTATTTCTTTCTCTCTCTACCATTTTCCTCTCTCCATCACTATCACTTTTCATCTCTACAAATAAATATAAATATAAAATAAAAATAAATAATATTTTAATCAAAATTATATAAAATAAAAATTGAAATTAAATATATTAATATTTTAATCAAAATTATATAAAATAAAATTCAAAATAAAAAATTTACTTGATTAAATATACCGATTAAAAGGTCCATTGGTACCCAAATCTAGGGGTGCACACGGTCCGGTTCGCTTCCGATTTCGACCGAAACCGGAATCGAACAGATACTTTCGATTCCTTAAAAATGAGAACCGGAACCGAACTGTTAATTTTGATTCAAATATTAATATATTCACGGTGCGGTTCGCTTTCTATTCCAACCGAAACCGGAATCGAATCGATACTTTCGGTTCTTTAAAAATGATAACCGGAACCGAATTGTTAATTTTGATTGAAATATTAATATATTTAATTTTGATTAAAATATTTTAAGAAAGTATCGGTTCGATTCCGATTTGGGTCACCATCATGAGACATGTGTCGCCATCGTGACCCTTGAAATAGCTCTGCAGAGAACTGGAGATGATCCATTACCTTCGCTATTGACTCTGAGGCTTGTCCAATTAAACTTCAATCGCACTTTTTATATATATATATATATGAATTTTATATATTTTTTAGAATTTTATATGTTTTTTGAATTTTATATATTATTTATGAATTTTATATATTTCTTTCAAATTTTATATGTTTTTTTTTAATTTTATATAGTTTCTTGAATTTTATATACTGTTTCAAATTTTATATATTTTTGAATTTTATATGTTTTTTTAAATTTTATATATTTTTTATGAATTATATATATATTTTCGAATTTTATATGTTTGTTTCGAATTTTATGCGTTTATTTCAAATTTTATAAAAAAAATCAAATTATAATTTTCATAATATATATTTTTTGCAATAAAGGGTGAAAGTGTAATTAGTAAAATAGGAGAGGATAGAAGTGTATTTTTATATTGCAGTTAGGGATAAAATGCATGCTTTAAATAGTTTGAGGGAGTGATTTTTAGATTAGGGGTTCTTGCAAAAACTCAATAGTTTGGGGTTTCTTGCCCTTTATCTTGAATATATATATATATACATATTATATAAAGCCCAATGTGATTGAACCTAATCATTTCTTTATGGTTTTGGCTTCATTATTTTTACAAATTATTTTAGTTTCAAATTTTTACCATGAGTCTGAAAAAATAGCAACAGTGTTTCAGTAATCCATGTCTCCTTTAAACAATAAAAAAGAATAATGTCAACGCATGACAATTGCCTTGGTTATGGTTAGTATCTCGTAGGAAATCTTATCAAAAAGATACAATCTTATACTATTATAAAAATTATTCATTTATAAAGGTGATAAGAATAAACTTATTCATTTAGGGCATGTTTGGAAACGCTCCTGCTCCTGCTTTTAAATGGGTTTGGAAGCTGAAGCGTAGCGAAACAAGTTTTTTCTGAAGCGGAAGCATGTTTGGTGCTGATGATTCTGATATGAGAAAAATAAAAGCTGAAGCATGCAGAACATGTTTGGTGGAACTGCTGATTTCTTAAAATATGAAAACAAAACATGTTTGGTGAATTCAAATGATTTGAGATTCTGTTTTATTTTATTTTATTTTAGATTGAATATAAGAAATTAATAAGTTCTACAATTAAAAAAAATAAAAATTGTATTGCACAAGGCCTCTCATTTGGATATTGTAAATAAATTTTTTATTTTTTGTAAACTATAAATTTTTTTGTAGATAAATTCTAAATTATAATATTGTATTGCACAAGACATTTGGTTATAATATTTTATTTTGGGTAAAGTGCACAAAAACCCTCTTCAACTATTGCCCCATAAGCACAAAACCCCCCTCAACTACAAAATGGGCAAAAAAAATCCCTCAACTATCCTAATTGGGTGCAATTTACCCCATCCCTATTGCAAAAATTACAATTTTACCTTTAAAAAAATAAAATAAATTATTTTAAGAGATAATTAATATATATAAAATTCAAAAAACAATATATTAAAATTTGAAAAAAATTTAAAATTCGAAACAAATATATAAAATTCAAAAAATATATATATGTAAAATTCAAAAACAATATGTTAAATTCCGAAAAAAATTAAAATTTGAAACAAATATGTAAAATTTGAAATATATATATATATATAATTCAAAAAATATATATTCAATTTAAAAAAAAATTAAAATTCAAAATTTATATATAATTTTCAAATTTTATATATTTTTCAAAATTTATATATTTTTTTCGAATTTTATTTTTTGAAATATATATATTTCAAATTTTATATACATTTTTCAAAATTTATATATATATTTCGAAATTTATATACTTTTTTCGAATTTTATATTTTTTTTCGAATTTTATATATATTTTAAAAATTTATATATATATTTCGAATTTTATATATTTTTTGAAATTTAAAATAATTTTTTGGAATTTTATATATTTATTTCCAATTTTATATATTTTTTTCGATTTTTATTTTTTGAAATATATATATTTTGAATTTTATATTTTTTTGTGAATTTTATATATATTTTTTGAATTTTCTCTATATTTCAAAATTTATATACTTTTTTTGAATTTTATATTTTTTTTCGAATTTTATATATATTTTAAAAATTTATATATTTTTTTCGAATTTTATATATTTTTCTAAATTAAAAATATTTTTTTGGAATTTTATATATTTATTTCTAATTTTATATATATTTTCGGAATTAATTTTTTTTTTAAAATTTTATACACCTTGAAGGAAACCTAACATGTTGCAAAGAATTTGGTAGCAATTGGGAGAATTTGGGAGCAACTTATAATGGGTCCCACTAAAAATAGGGATGAGAGCAAGTGGAAGCAAGGTGAGCCTTGCTTCCAAATCTGAGGTTTTGCTCCAGCCTGCTTCCAGATTTTGGAAGCGGGAGCAACCAACCAAACAGTCCTGCTTTGTGAACAGTAATAGAAGCAGGAGCAAAAGCAAGAAGCGGGAGCGTTACCAAACATGCCCTTATTGGTTATCTCATTATTAGGGATGACAAAAATTCCCTTGGTGGGGCACCATCCCGCCTCGCCTTAATTTAATCAAATTTGAAGATCTGATTAAATAAATTGGGACGGGTATGAAGGAAGGGAAAAAAATTCGGCCGGATTTCGGGGCGGGTATGGGGGAGAGTCGCCCGCCCCGATTATGTTACCCCGTCCCGCTTACATAGTAAATTAAATATTTATCCTTATTAATTTATATATATGACACTTATGTACATATAAATGTATATAAGTACATATACACAATTAAACTTTAGTCTCCTAATTTATTTATTTTTTAGTTTTTATTTCATACCAAATCATAATTTCCTTACATATTCACTATTCTCAACTATGTAAAAAAATAAATGTATTACTTTGATACTTGTATAATAATATTAGGTTAAAAGTTTTAATTAAGAAGTTAAACATTATTTTCATTCGCATAATTTTATTTATTTTTTTTAAAGTGAAAAATCGCCCCACCCCGCCACGCCCCGTCCCGCTCCATTGTCATCCCCACTCATTATCTAACACATTAACCTTATCGACTTTTATATACTTTCTTTTACTATTTATTTTTAAAAATTATTTTTTGAAAGGTAAGAAACTCACACATACTGCCTCTAGTGAAGCTCGAACTCACCTCCCATTTGAGAGAAAGGCTATGTATCGCTGGACCTTTAGGCCTTTTGGTATTTATTTTAAAAAATTTCTTTATATTTTATTCCATTCTCTTACTGAAAGGTAAGAATATATCATGTATTGACCGACATAATAAATCATTGATATAAAATATATAAAAAAATTATAATTTTGAATTGAATATCTTTTAGAAATATTACGAACGAGATTGAATCAAGGTTGTCAGAATCCCGATTATATCTGGTAAAATCTTACGATTTTATATGATTTTATTACGATTCTACTACGTTTTTATAATAATTTGATGATTTCGCCCTTCATATTAAATGGCCAAAAACTTTATGATTTAGTCCAATATCCCAATATATGGCCTAGATTTATGAGAAAACATTTAAATGGTCAATATATTAGAAAATTTTGAAAATTCCAATATGATTTAGATTTTTAAATTAAATATTTAATTATTAATATTTTTTATAAAAAATTAATACGAGTTGCTAGAATCTTACGATTCCGATTCTACGGACCCCAAAACGATTCTACCTAGAATCCCGATTCTGACAGCCTTGGATTGAATGCTACGTCAAGTTACATATAGACTTATTGTAACGGAGCAGATTCAATTAAAAAAATTAAACTGATAAATGCGACTAACATCCATCAAATAACTATCCCATCCAGATCCGATTTAGGATAAGACCCTATAAAAATCTCTTTTATTTGAACTTGTGCAATGCCTTCGCTGCAATCGAACCGCCATACCTAGATTTGGACTGCACCCAAACAAATACTTGACATGACACTTAATAAAAAATTGTTGTCTCTCAATAACAATTATAACAGATCGGGATTTGTTAGGTCGAATTGTGAAAGCATCCGACCCGATACACCTGCATTACTAATATAAATTGGTATAAAAAAACTATTGGGGGATATTATAGAAAATAACAAAATATAGTGGAGGCAAATTGCAAAGTGCAAGAATATTACTCACTTCGTCCATTTTTAGTTGTCCATGTTCAAAAAATTAATATTTTTTTAATTTTATTTTCTTTCCTATTTTGTCCTTGATAATGTAATATAATTGTGGTTTATAGTGGGGCATATTACTTTTTGAAGTTAATAAAAATAAATAATTTATGAAAATATATAATAATATTATATTGATATTTGAAACAGAATAACTAAAAATGAAGGGAGGAAATATTAAAACCGCATAAGAACAACACATTAGGTGGAGCGTGAAGGCGCGTGGCATTGTAGAATTTGGACGGTCTATGAACAAAGCCAAAATAGTGAAGAGGGGTTTGTGTTTGTTTGGATGCGAGTGAGGGTCGTGAAAGTGGACCCCACAGAGCAAAACGACGTCAAATGCTAAAAAATGGAACAAAGGACAAAGAAAGTGGGTTCGGGTTTTGATGACTTGATGTTAATGGTGGTGGGTGGCGTGTCTTTATTGTATCACTCTCTACAGCAATGCCAGCAAGATACTCATTTACCATTACATTCTAGAGAGAGAAAAAATATAATATATATCTATATGTATATGCGGAGAGAGAGATATCTATATGTATATGCGGAGAGAGAGAGGAGAGGACTTGAAGGTTTCAAGGGAGGAGACATGCCCAATTTCATCCCAACAGTTGTAGTCCTTGCTCCTTCTTCCCAAAGGTCTCTTTCACTTCTCTTTCTCTCTCTATTATATATATACACATATGTATAGACATATACATGTGTAGTTGTAGTGTTAGCAGTAGTGGTTTCTTCTTCTTATGGAGCCTTCTCCTTTCATTTTACTTCATTTGGTTCTATTTTGTTTTGGTTATGTTCTCTGCCTTCAATCCTTTTTGTCTTTCCTCTTTATAACTTCACCTTTTTTTTTCTTCAAATATATGATATGGGGTATGCTTTTTATTTGTTAATTTTTGAATGCATGTGTTGTTTGGGATCATGGTGGGGCTATTGTTGTAGATGGGAAAGGAGATTTGGGTAATATTGTTACTTATTGATACACTCCCCCAGACTAACACACACACACACACACGCACACTCTATATCTTTGTGTGTTTATAGATCTGTGTATATGTATATGTATATAAATTTTATCCTCAAGGTTTGGAGTGATCAGATGGATGCTAAATGTGGATATTGTTTTTCCATTTGCATTTTGTCCTTTGGGTTTGATTAGTTTATCTTTTTTCAGTGGGCAAAATGCATGTTTATTATGGTTGATAGTGTATAGGCCTCTGTTATTGGTTGTGTTGTTAGATTGATTATATCTAATACTTAATCTTTATTAGGTTATTGACTGCTGATATCACTTGTTTTGCAAGTGCCAAACTGACCTGTGTATTTATTGATGACAAAATTGTGTTTGATCATATCCTTCCACTAGGGTTTATTTTGACCATGAAGCCTAACCTTACTTTGTTAGGTAGACTAAGTTGAAAGCTGCTCGGAACCCCTTGTGGGTGTTTTTAAGCATTGGATTTGAATTCAAATCTGAGATGTCTTTAGCACACTGATCAAGTTGAATGTGTGATCTAGCTTTCATGATTTTCGAGTATTGCCGAGGTTAGAGACAGTGAGGTGGTTGGTGCATGTGGTTGATCACGAAAGAACATAGAATTAGGAGCATAATTTGATGCAATATTAGAAGTTTGGGCTGTCAAGTGTGAGAGTGTGTTGGAGTTCTTTTGCTGCCTCCCAACCTTGAGATATGGCCATTGTGAAACTGCATAGTTTTGTAAAACTTATAGGTTAGTCGGAGTCATTCGAAGGCAGTGAAATGTTCATACTGAGATAACTGTAACTGTTGTGTTGAATTTCGATAAGACAATTCTTTCTTCCTTGTGGTTTGATGAATACTATACATTTCATCTTTCACCTTTGGAGTTTCACAAATTCCTGCTCAAGCATATGATGGTAGCATTGTGCTTGTTTGCCTTTTGACTACACTGGTTCTCTGTAGATACGTTGGCGCTCTGGTGAGCATTTTTTATGTAGTTTGAACTATTAACTACCATTAATTGACGATTTCAACAGTGCGATTGGATTTAAAAAGTTTGAAGGAAATGAATACAAGAAAGAGGCTAAAGACCTTATTTTGTGTTTGCGGTAAAAAGAAGAAGAAAATGAGAGGTAAAGGACGGAACAAGAGGGCGTTGTTAATCCTTTGGGTAATATTCGAATGCAAGAAAGAGGCTAAAGACCTTATTTTGTGTTTGCGGTAAAAAGAAGAAAATGAAAGGTAAAGGACGGAACTAGAGGGCTTTGTTAATCCTTTGGGTAATATTCACCATCGTCTAAAATTGTAAAGATTTGGAAGGAAGAGATAAATACTAGGCAATGACTACCCATTTGCCCCTGTTGACTGAACTTAAATTTCTGGAAATGGTTGACTAAACTATGGCCGGTTTTCCATGGGAACACTTTGGACTTGTGCATGTTTTCGCATTAAAAATAAGTTAATGCAGATCAACTTTCCTGATTGAAATCAACTTTTCTATTTTCACAATGTTGTGTATATTTGGCTATAGTTGAGTAATTGGTGGCTTATTTATTTATTTATTTTTGAGCAGCTAATCTCAAAGTTATCCACACAGAATTACTGTTCGTAAAGGACCTCCAGGATTCCCATTACCGTTCCGAATTCTTTGGTGAACCAGATGCCTATTCAAGGTTGTAACTTTCCCAATAAAAGTTCTGCTCAAAGTCTCATCCAGGCTATGCCATACTTTTCTCTTAATAGTCCATCATGGCGCAATTCACATGTACAACAATTGCCCGAGTCTTTATCCAGGAATTCAAGTTTGGAAATGGAAATTTCACCTCGACAATGTAAAGAGGCAAAGGTTTTAGGCTTTCAACTACAAGACCGGGACTCATCCTCATCTCAGTCAACCGATCAATCTCATCACCAGGAAGTGACTGCTATAGGAGGGACTAATTCTCAAGATCAATGCATTTCATCAAAATCTGGTATATATGCTCGAAGATTCTTGATTTTTTTGCAAATGTGTTGTTCCTGATTTTGGCTGTCGCAGTAGTAAGGTAGAAATGTTTATTGCTAAGGTGGCTTGAACAACTTCTCATTTTGAATTTCTTGTTACACAGATTTCTTGCAAGGGGTTTGTAGTGATGAGAGTTGAATAATGTGACTGTTCCTCTAGTTGAACCATGTTACATTTTTGTTGTTGCATGGATCTTCATCTTTGACACTTCATTTGATGTCATTTCTTGACCAGTCTTCTCCTGTAATCTTAAAGACCACTGTTGCAAGGTTGAGAGCTGGTTGTATAATGATCATGAATATCTGGTGAAGCATATGATTTGATCCATGTGGTTGATCCCAACAAGGGCGAACTGAGTTATTGATGTTTTCTGATTATTTCCCCTGTTAATTCCGAATCTAGTTTTACCAAATACCGTGAATGTTTTTAGCATTTCAATGGTAATTCTAGTTGAAGTGCAATGCATCTTTCTCTGTAGTTTTCTGTTAGGTTATATAGTTTGCATTGCATTAATTTTCTCACAACTGGAGCCACCAAGGAGTTACCTTTACAAATTGTTAAATTATGTATGCTGAGTTACTGACACTTGTTGATCATCGCGTCTAACCTTAAAGTGATGGTTGTTTTCATCTACCAAGTTCAAGATGGAAGTCAGGGGAAGCGTCGAGAAGACCAATTGAAGCCAGTTTTCATAACGGCCAATCCGGAATTACTCATCAATCCTTCACAAGTTGATATCAGCCAAACTATGGTAATAAGATGTTACATTTTGGGTTGTCTTTTGGCTTAGTCATTAATCTAATGCGTATAACCTTCTATTTCAGTCTTGCATTCCATATAATTATGCTGATCCGTGCTTCACTGGCTTATATACTGCCTATGGACCGCAGGCCATTGTAAGTACTGTTGAGCACATAATTAATACTTTACATTGTTTTGACAATATCATTGAGCTGCCTGGTTGATTATATCCAATAAAAATTAATGAGCTGCTGGCATCTGTGAGTGCATTTGCGGTGTTGAATAATCAGTGCAGTTGGTTTGTGTTTGATAGAGGCTCAATCTGGACACCTCTTTATTAGCTCGAAGTTTATTGAATGTGTTTAAGTTAAATGCTATGTAGTGTGAAGAGTTTTGTGAGTTGATGTCATCTCCTCTTTCCGACTGTTCCTCTTATGATGTAATTTTGTGCGAACTTGGTAAGATTCAGCCCCAAATGGGGGGAATAGCACCTGCACGGGTCCCACTGCCTCCCGATCTTACAGAAGATGGCCCCATTTATGTCAATGCAAAACAGTATCATGGAATCCTCAGAAGGAGACAGACACGGGCAAAGCTCGAGGCTCAAAATAAGCTTGTAAAAAATCGGAAGGTATGTTTTTTCACTCCAGTTTTACATGAGAGTTGTTTGTCATTTTATAGCTTACCGTGTGTTCACTCCAGAATGAAAACAGAAAATTGCTGAATATGAGAGTTATAGCTATCAATGGATTGTGTCCCCTTGTAAACCAGCTTTTTATTCTACCATCTAAATTTGATTATCTAAATATTCAACTGGGGAAAAATTTAACCAACTTATAGTAGTGTACAATCCTTTTAACACACCAGAACAACAGGATGGAGTCCAGATTCAATTGTCTAGGGTTAAATTAAAATAAACATAGAGGAGGCAAATATATATATATATATTTTTTTCGAGCTCTACTGTTTTTGACACCATAAAGAGGTAATTATGAAAGTTTCTCAAGTTACCTTCATTTTTGGTTGCATGTTATTGGTACGTCACTGAATACATATATAGCTACTTACGTAATAGAAAATAATTCGTTAGTCTTTTGAATTTGTTAGAATGATACATGCTAGTGTTGATGTCAAATTACTTATTACTTCAATAGAGTGACAATAAACTGTTATTCCGGGAAATGTTAATATTATTACCAGGAATAACAACATAATTGTCCCATTGAACAACCATAATGCAGTCCTCTTATCCAAATAAATTTTGATGAAATGCAAGGGAACTGAATTCGTGCTTTTAAATCAATGCAGCCTTATCTTCACGAGTCTCGGCATCGCCATGCATTGAACAGGGTAAGGGGTTCCGGTGGGCGCTTTCTCAGCACCAAAAAGCTTCAACAATCTGACCAGCCTCCCACTACCGACTCCCATTGCCCTTCGCGATCTCTTCAGTATCGTGAAAAGCGATATACGTCGGAGTTTGATATCCATCACCCTGAAGCCAACACGAGTGTCAGCACCACTGATGCCCATTTACAGCATCAGGGTCACAGATTCTCCGTCATCGCTCCACGCATGGGCGGCGTCCTCATGTACAATGGCACTTGGCCCCGAGCTCCAGTTGTCCGGTGAGAAGTGGGAAACGAACGAAACCACGCCGCCGACTGGGCAATTCATCCTTGGCTTTTGTCACTTCAACTTCCAATGTCACGAGTCTGTTGTGAAAGACTTAGTGAAGTCCTCCTTATCGTAAAATACTCGATTACTATCTTATTCTATATACATTAATGACGAGACAAACATAATTTTAGATTGGCGATGTTCGTGCTTGGGAGGTTATAGCTTGTGTGATCCATTAATTTGACAGTCATGTATGCTATTACATGATGTTTTTCAGAATCCTGGATTTGTTAACAAACATGTTTAATGGTTGTATGTGAAGTTTGATGCGAGTTCGTGTATTTATCATTTCGATTCAACTTAGGCGCCCAAAATAGGAGAAGATATCGGGTGGTGGGTTCCGTGCATATCTGTGCACCTCTTTCAGGTATCCTTTGTTTGACATCATTTAAGTTTTGAGAAGTTTGTTTCTTGGGTTTAGATAGCTTGGATGTAGGATTCGCAGTTGCGTAACAATATTGGCACATTCCAAAAGATGAACTATAATGGTCGAGTCAGTATCATTTTTGAAATGGTGGCCTTGTTGTATTAAATGGAAATGGAAATGATTTTGTTGTTTAAACAGGGTGTATGGTTTGAATGTGATTGATTATGTTGATGGTCTTTTGTAACAGGTTGTTGCTTGAGGGGATTTATTAGAGTGGTGAAAATTTGAACTCTCTAAATGAGAATTTTGGAGGGTTTAGGGTAATGTCATCGCCATGTATATAAATGTTGCATTTCATTGAGCTAGCAAGTGGTGGATGAAAATGGGTGGGTTATGTTATACGGTTCTGACATTGCACCCATAAAGCTAGCCCATGAAATTAGGGATGACAATGGGGCGGGGATCACACTTCCATCCCCATCCCCGTTTAACTTTGTCACCCCGTACCTGTCCCATAACCAGTTATCAAAAGGATCGGGGCGAGGTAAATTTAGGCGGGAGCAGGCTGATTTTTCACTTTTAAAAAAAAATTCTTATGCAAATAAAAATAATATTTAACTTCTTATTTAAAATTTTTAACTTAAATGTCATTGTATAAGTATCAAAGTTATACATGTAATTTTTTACATAGTTGAGATGAGATTAAGATGAACAGAGTGAAAGGGGAAGGAAATTATGATTTGATATGAGATGAAAATTAAAAATAAATAAATTGTGAGACTAAGGTTTATTTATGTGTATGTATTTATATAAGTATATAACTGTAATATGTAAAAATTAGTAAGGGTAAGTATGTAATTTATTATGTAAGCGGGGCGAGGTAGCATAATTGGGGCGGGACGACTCTCCCCTATACCAACCCCGAAACCCCGCCGGATTTTTTCTTCCTCCCCATACTCGTCCTCATTTATTTAATCGGGCTCCCAAATCCGCTTTAATCGGGGCAGGGCGGGGCGATTGCGGGACGGGGATTTTTGCCATCCTTACATGAGACAACTTTTAAGGCCTGTTTGGTTTGTATTTCTAAAAATTGTTCTCGAGAATTCTCTGAACCTAAAATAATTTTATGAGAACAATATAAAAGAATTCTCTGAAAACAAATATTTTTATAACTGAGTTTTCTTAAAACTGAACCAAATAGATTTTTTTTTATAGATTTTAATTTTCAATTTTTTAAAAAACGGAAAACTATTTTAAGAAATACAAACTAAACAAACCATTAGTAGTTGGACTCGGACCAACCGTGGTACTTGATTTGTGAAAAGCTATGAACTCAATAATGAATATACATGTGTGTGTATGTATATATATATGCAGGTGTGTATACATGTATGTAGGTGAATGTGTATATATGTGTGAACAAGCACAAAGCCATAGTCAAGGTATGGGGGCACTTGCCCCCCATTAAAAAAAAAATTCTTGTATTTTTAATGGTAATTTTTTTTTTAAAAAACAAAATTATAGCTAAAAGATGGGATTTGCCCCCCATAAAATCTAAGAATTTTTTCCTTGCCCCCCATAAATTCCAAGTCTAGCTCCATCCCTATGTGTGAGTTTAGATGTATGAGTTTATGTGTGTATATATTTTTGTGTGTGTGGCTATATGTGTGTATATATATACCTCTATGAGTGCATATATATGCATATGTATGTATATGTGTGTATATATATTTTTATATGTATGTATATGTGTGTATATATATTTTTATATATATGTGTGTGTAGATATATTCGTATATATAAGCATGTGTATATATAAGCGTATGTATATATGTATATGTATTTATGTATATATATGTATGTATGTTTGTGGTTGTGAAAATTTGATTTTAGAGAGAGTATTTAGTGGGTCAAAGATTGAAGAAGATGTAAAATTGAAAATCATAACTTCTCCTTGTGGAATTGGTGTATTTGGAATTGCATTTCAATTCCGATTACAAAATATTTTGTTACATCCAAACAATAGATTTGAAATTGAAACTCCCAATTCCAATTCCAATGCTCTAATTCCATGCAACCAAACCCACCCTCAATCATTTTGATCAAAGGCAACAAACGAGAGCTCAGAGATACGAGTGATCACAACTGTTCAGTGTCAATTACAACATGTATAAAAATAAAATTATCAATATCAATAAATAATGTTATGGTCGTGTCACAAGTATTCATAGATATATTTTTTACATTTGAAATAATAATCTATTTTAATTTAGAAATTAAAAATAAAGAATTCATTACACTATTCACAGCCGTATAATTCCTAGTTTCAAATATATATTCCTCTTCGTTACAAGTCCCGTCATACTTCAGTCTTTCACATCTTGCCATTTATTCATTGTTGCGCCCATTTGATTTTGGTTTTGGTTTAAAATTAAAATACCACGTTTAAATTATTTGTTAATTTTAGTTTCGATTTTATACTTTAGATTTATATTTTAAAGAGAAATATTGTAATGTGTTGACCTCTCAGTATTATTGGGTGAAACATCATGTATAAATATTGAAATGTTAGTGTAAAAATTTATCATTAAAAATAATCCAAACGAATTGACTCAATTAAAAATGATTTGGGATTTGGTCAATCATGAATTATTAAGTCTTATATTTGATTCTTACAGTGTGTAAATAATTTGGTGAGACTACAACTATACACATAGTCCAAATTTAATCCAATTCAAGTACAAGTGAATTAGGTAGGGCAAAAATATCAGACACCATGATTATCGAAAAAAGAAGAAGATTTTTTTTATAAAAAAAGAACAAATGATTAAAAATTATCTCATGAAACATTTGACATTTACAAGCTCAGTTAAAGAATTCAAAATTTTATATTCATACATTTAACGAATTTAAATTATTATATTTGATTCTATATTTATGAACTTGACCAAATTAAACTACAAACTCTGATTTTTCGTATAATTTGATTTATAACACTTAAAATAATTATACTAATATAGAACGGGTTTTCTAGCTATGTGATCACTACTGAATAAAACATACTTTCATACTTCGTATCTTTTAATAATAAAAACATCTTTGTTGGACTTGGTCTACTTAATTTATAATAAAAAGTAGAGTATAATATAGAAAACAATAATTTTTGAAGCATATATTACAAATATTACAACTTAGAAATTTATATATAAATGAAAATAATAATTAATTAACATAATTATGTATTTAGCACATTCTAATAAAATAATTACATATATAACATGTTGGTATATCTCAAATAACTTTTAAAATTTTTTCAATATCGTGTGTCATTCTGAAAGTGAGTTTTTTTTTTAATTATTTATTTAAAGGAATTATTTCAGTTAATTGACTCATTTATTAACATACACTTTTCTAAAATGAGAGTAATTGTACTAAATAATTTAAAGTTGTTTTTTCTTTTTGGAAATAAAATATTTCTAAAAAAAGATGGTGCTTTAGTTGTACAACTATTTAAGTTGTGCATCTTAATTTATCTTTTGTCCCATTCAAAAAAACAGAGCTCATAAAAGCCAGGATAAGACCGACCACACCATAACTCTAGTACTAACCCTCCAGTGTACATATCAAGGTCAAGTATTGATTCTATTCCCTGTAAATTAAAATGTTTATTTTAGGTCCTCGCAGTCCTTGAATCTCACTATAAACCCCTTCAAAACTATTAATTTTCCAATAAATACCCTCTCTCTCTTGTGCTCACTTTATATATAATACATTTGACACTATACATATACATATACATACACATACACACATATATATATATTCCAATTCTTTCCAAAAGGGAATTGTGTAGCTGCATCGTACGGCCATGGATGCAGGCGCGCTCTACAACCCTCGCACTGTGGAGGAGGTTTTCCGGGATTTCAAAGGTCGCCGAGCCGGCATGATCAAAGCTCTCACCACTGGTATGTCAGTATATTTATATATATATATAGTGTGTGTGTATATGTGTGTAATTATTTATTTGTATATGCGGATTTTCTAGTTTGATTTTTAGGGTTTTTCGTAGTTCTGTTTGAGCACATTTTCATATAACGGTGTAACGATTAGTTTTGTGTTCGTTAATTTTCTGATTTTTTATTTTTGCAGATGTTGAGGAATTTTATCATCAGTGCGACCCAGGTCGGTTAGGTTTTCCATTTGTATGTTTTTTTTTTTCCCATTTTTTTCTTTCTCGCGCCATTTATGTAAGTATGAATTATTACTATTTATTAATATTTTCTGTGTTCTTCGTTATTTTATTGGTGTCTGAATGTGTGGTATGATTTTGGTTTCAGTTTATAATGTGTTTGTGGTGAGTGATTAGATTTGTATTTGCCTGAGGAAGCAGTCTTATGATTTATTGGTTTTCCGTTCTGAGTTAACAAGTGCTTAAAATTTTGCTTTGAAAAATATTCTGTTCTGCATTTTGTGTTATTTGATCACATCAATTATATATAAGTGTGTATGAACTGTCATAGCATCTTGTAATTGATGGCTGCTTATGCTTGCTTTCCTACATTGCGGTTACCGTCATGTTTTTATGTGCTTTAGAGAATAATATTTTCGAGTGTACCCTCTTGTGCCCCCAAACACACGCGCAGAGACATGCATACATGCTAGTTTATACATATACATATGTGAATTTATTCATATTTAGTTGTTTGTGTGGACATATCTTATTCTGTATATAATTATATTAGAATCCACGATTACCTGTCTATCTAGAAATATTACTTCCCTTAAAATAGGAAAATCAGATGCTTCATTCACTAAAATTGTTCCTTTTTCTTTTTCCCTGCATGATACATACATAGTATCGAATCGTGTCACTAAATAGTTAAAAAGATGGTTGATTTGTGGAATATGTTAGGACTAACTTGAAAAATGTTGGTAAACGGGAAGCATGGTTTTGAGCATGGAATGGCTGTTGCCCTGTGTGTTTCTAAGTTATGCCTGGAGGGAACTTGCCAGAAAGACAATTTATGAAAGGGAAACATATGGCATGTTAAGGAAATCTAAATAAGGTCCTCAAAATAAGAGTGGAAGCTTTTGATCATAGAAAAAGTATCACTTGCCTATTTACTGTATATGTTAGGCAAAAGAGGAGCAATCCCTTCCAGATACTTTGAATGCAGCGGCTGTAACATGGTGGTTTTCAAAAGAGATTTTGATTTGATTTCGCTCAATAATTTTGGAAAGAAGATAACTTCCCTCCCGATTTGTAGATTTGTGACAACCAACGCAAGACTGCATAGTAAGACTTATTGAGTAAAGATTTTGACTGGTTATTGTTGTTCCTACAAACAAGGTGTGACATCTAAGTTGGAACTGGTTGTTCGCTGGCTTGAGTCCCATGGCTTTTTGCTAGGATATTGACACTTCAAGTCCTTTCTCGTCTCACCATGTCTTGTAACTGCTGTTTGTTTTAGCGAGATTATCCGTTAGTCTGGTGACTTCTTAAATATTATTATGGTCAATGAATTATGCAGAATATGCATATTTTGTGCTTGTGATGAAATAATAATTAATGGAATGAACACCTGGAACTTTCTCAACTTTTGTGTTGACAGTGCCTTTTGATTGGTCTGGGGAGTTGGGAATTATGATTTGTTTTTTTGACTCGTATAAACACTGCTTGTCCATGGGGTTTTAGTTTACGTTAATTGTCTAACCATCTTATGGGAATCATTTCTTGAACTTATTGTAACCTCCTAAAGGCGGCCTCAATTATGTTTTGTTTGCTGTGCATCTTTCCTGACATGGTGGAGCGAGCCCCTATTTTTCTACCCTCTATTTCCTGGTGATTTTGGTAGGAAGGCCTTTTTCAGTTGGGTTCCACCTTCACAATCTAGTAAGAGTGATTTTAATCAATTTCCCTTTATCTGTTTGGGTTATTGTCACTCATTTGATCATGTTTATGTACTCATAAATGGCAATGATTACGTGGTGGTTTTGGTATGCGAGTTTGATTCTCCTACTTTGACCAGATTCCAGTGGACTATATTTTTTTCTTCAACAAGTACCGACTCATGGCCCATAAGATATACCTCGGGGTAATCTGTTGTCATGTGGTGTCTCTGTTGTTTTTGCTATCATGAATACATATTCTGGACCTTTACTGTGTTTTTACTTGCAGCTGAAATAAACCCCGAGGAATTCAAAGAAGGTTGTTCTTCAACTGCATTTTTTTGAACTATGTGGCTTATCATCTCAAAAATGAGTTGGGGATTTGGCTTTTAGAGCAGGTGAAGGTGGTTGGTTCATTGAGACGATTTAGCATTCTGGGTGAATACAATTAGGGATGTCAACATGGCGGGTTCAGGATGGACAACTCTTTCTTTAACCCGTCCCACATATTATAATATTTCCCACAGCTAATAAGGGCGCCCTGGTATGAACATTTTTTAAGAAAAATAATTCAACTTGAACAAATGTAAGATAAGTTTTGTATTTTTATTAGTAGAATAAAAAATTTAAGAATCATAATGCCAAAATTGTTGTTAAAATTTAACATAACTACAAGATAGAAAGGAAAAAAGGAAATATATATCTGAATAAAGAATATCTATTTTTATACTAACTATTTGTCGGGGCGGGTTCGAGATTTTGTGGGTTTTAAGCTCTCTTCCCAAACCCTCCCCTAACCCGATTAGAACGATCCCAAACCTGTCTGATTACGGGCGGGGCAGGATGGGGTGAGCCTGGGTAAATTGACATTTACTTGATTTGCAGACCTCGAGAAAAGTATGTAGCTGAATCAAGATCATATCATTACTGATATTTTTTTTTTGATAAGTAAGTGAATGTATAAAAAGCACTCAATAGGTGAGTGTGTCCCAAGGAACAAAAGAGATAGCATTACTGATGTTTATTGTACTATGCTACAATTTAAATGATTATGGTTAACCTGAGTTTGTATTTCACTGATTATGTTGTGTTAGGTGGAGAATTTTTATTTTGAGTTCACCTTTGTGGCTATTAATCTATTTCTTCGCCGAAACAAATAGGATACTATAGTTAGTTTCAGTGGTTCCTTTTAATTTTTAATTTTCATTTTGATGTTTTATTTCTGAAGAACTGTTTACCTTGCAGATAAGGAAAATCTTTGCTTGTATGGATTTCCTAGTGAGCAGTGGGAAGTTAATTTGCCTGCTGAAGAGGTACCTCCAGAGCTCCCAGAACCTGCATTAGGTATCAACTTTGCTAGAGATGGGATGCAAGAAAAGGATTGGTTGGCTCTTGTTGCCGTTCATAGTGATGCATGGTTACTTTCTGTGGCTTTCTATTTTGGTGCTAGATTTGGTTTTGATAAAGCCGACAGGTATTTTTCTCTTTACTCCCACCTTGCTGTGGTATATATAATTTTTTTTTACAAAAGTCCTAAGAAAAGATTGATGTAGAAGCATTCATTGTTTCTTTTTGTTTACATAGGACTCTTCTATGTTTTCACGTTGTTAATTATTACCTAAATTAAATTGCATCATCAAGTCACTACCGAGTTCATTGGAATATAAGTTGACTGTAAAAAGTTTGCAAGACATCAAGAATAATATCAATTACCTAAATGGAGATTAGTTTTTACAAATCTTTTGTGTCAAGGATTTACCTAAATGGAGATTAGTTTTTACAAATCTTTTGTGTCAAGGATTTACCTAAATGGAGATTAGTTTTTACAAATCTTTTGTGTCAAGGATTTGGAGCATGTTGTCCGGTGCTTCCGGTCCGATCAAAATATTAAGCTATTAGGTAGTGCTAAAGCCCAACATTATCTGCTCAAGACCCTTCCAATCCGCATCGCATGTGGGAAGAAGTCCATAAGATTTTCTTCCACCCAAATCCATTACACCTTGCCTACCTATCCACCCTAACGGCAGGGGACCCGGTCCTACCGGAAAACCTCTGTGTGAAAGTTTTGTGTGATACCGGATCAAGGATTTGGCCTTCTCTAATACTACTTGGGGGTCAGTTGCATCCCAGTCCAACTCAAATGCTTAAGCTATTAGGTGGTGCTAACCCCCGGCCTTCCCAAGGCCCTCCACTTTTGAATTGATGTGAGACCCAAATCCATGACAATAAACTCCATCTAGAAGTTAAAAACTAATTGATACCTCTTTTATACATTTGAGCCAGAATGGAGGGGCATTCCTTTAGTCACGGGGTAGTTGTCTATTTTTTTCCCAAGCCAAATGAGTTACAGACCAAGTTAGTTATTTTTGCTTAGGAGATGTGGAAAGCACACTTAATAAGCCAGATGAGCAGTCATTCTTTTTTGATATACTAGTTTATCAGATGTCAAAGTAGGTTAATAATCTATATGATATTAATATTATCACATTTACTGACGTTCTGTAAAAATAGCTTCCAATTAACAGGTTTTGGTTTAGTGACTGTAAATTTGTAGTTGTCCCTGCTGTGTCATACCATTATCAAATTGTGGATAGTCTATCAATGTCTTCGATTACTGTGCGCACGTGTTTGTGTTTATTGTGTGCATCTTTTATAAGCTCTGTATTCTGATTTCATCGTGAACTTTTCATGAGATGTTGCTGGAATACATGTGATGCAGGAAGCGTCTCTTTAGTATGATAAATGACCTGCCAACAATATTTGAGGTGGTTACTGGAGCTGCAAAGAAACAAGTAAAGGATAAGTCATCGGTTGTTTCGAACCACGGCAGCAACAAATCGAAGTCAAATTCAAAAGGGGTAAAAGAGACTATCTTTCTTCCTGGTACTTCTAGATAATGAAATGAAACGATATTACTGAATTTGTTGCCTCAACATATTGGTTTCTGGATGGTAAGTTAATTGATAATCACCAGTTCTTAGCTTTAGAGAGACCTCCCCTCCAATTAGTGCTGTGCAAATTTCAAGTTCGGGTTTAGATGCAACTGCACACAACATACATAGTTAGTTACGTGTGAGAACAAAAAGCAAAAAAGACTCCATTGCATGGACTACTCACTAGAGTTCTATTTCGATTCCAGAGCTATTATATTTGTTGAAAGTGGTAGACTCTAGCAAAAGGAGTCCATGTTACATTTGCCAGTCACACTGTTCTTTCCTTTTTCTGGCTGGCTGTCGGAGGCACTAAGATTGTGGGCATTACAGATCATTTTGGGTTGCCGAGCTGCTGCATACACATTAGATGTTCCTGTCTAAGTATTAAAATTGATCCAAAAAAATCCTGTTTTTGTAAATTTTTCACTCTGTGAGGCAGTCTCTCACCCTTCTCATGCTAGAAGAAGAATTTCTCATGTAAGGTGAAACTAAAAGACGTAAACACAGCCGGAGGGTTCTAAACAAGTGATGCGCAATCTATCTCTTGGTAGCTTACTCTACCTTTCCTGTTATCCGTTATGTCTAGGTTGGGAGGGTTGAATGGGGACATTTGAACTTATTTTTTTCATATTAGCTGAGGCTTTGGCCTTTTTCAAATAGGTGGGTTTAGGCCAGGTAGATATGTTGGTGGTTATAGGTTCATTCAGTTCAAGCTCAAATGAATTGCGAATCAAAAAGGCTCTGAAAGTTATTACTTATGCCTTGAAAACCACAAGCGCTATGTGGTTTAAATTTTCAGCCTGCCCAGCTCATCTTCAGCTTGCTAAGCATTACGTGGCATTTTGGCATAGCTTGACCTATATGAAGCCATGATTCACTTGCAGAACTATGATTGCTTGTTAACTGCTATGGTCTAAAGTGTGGATCCTGGGTAAGTGAGATCCATATTGAGTTGTTTTCCATTGTTCATTCTCCGAATTGATTGGTTTAGGTTGACCCCTCATGTTCTTCTTTCACTAGGTGGGTCAGTGATATTTTTTCTTCTGAAATTTCCTCTCTACAAGATATGGAGGAATTAAAAACAAAAATTCTAATTTCTTGAAATAGCATATTTTTTTGCCAAGTGGACATGAATCGATCACCTCATGCCACATAAAACATGAATTGGTATAGTACGAAAACTGGTGATGGATAGAAACATTTCTGAGTTTCTCCACAATTTAAATGCTCTCTCTTCTTTTTCAGTCAATTGGCAGTTTTAGGAGATATCTTACATTGTATCTTCAAGGTAGATTCATTTTATTTTTTTCTCTAGTCATTTTTCTCCTTTGCGGATATCGCAGGATTATTGGATCTCTTTTCTATTGCATTTGTTATGGCAGAATTTTTCCCTAGTTGACATGCTATGTGTGTGTTGTATTCCTTAGTTGATAACTTACATGAACCAATTTATTGTATGATTTTATACTTATTTTCAACCAATTCAAGGTGAGCTAGTCAGCTTGAAATGTCCTTGTGTTTCTTCAGGGCTAATACTTGTTGGAACTGACGAATATCCAAATGAAGTTGTTAAAGATGCACAACTATAAAGTTATATAGTTCCTCGAGAACAATAATACTTTGATTGTGATACTTGTTGCCAGCACCAAGATGTTAACCATATGGCATGAGAAAATAATTTTTTATCTGGTACATTATAATATTTCTACCAATAACAATATTTTATTTGGAAGGGAAAAAATCTAGATTAGTATTTCATGAGAGAACTCAAATTTATTTTTGGTACTCGGGAAACTATCTAACTTGCTGAATGACGAACTGATGAACTTGAGGTTTTGACAGGAGATTTTTTAATAACATTATTTACTATAACTTTGTGCAATTTTGTGATAAACCGATGTAGAAGGCACCTTTGCATTTTTTTGTATAATGATCTTTATATCACTTGGGGTTGAAAATATTTTATTTTGCCATGTACTGGTATTTTTGTAAGCATCGATGGCAATGATTCTTGAGTCTTGTTTAATTGATAGGGTGTTACGTGATGATCTTTTTTTCTGTTGTAAGAAGATGAAATTTTTAATTGATGGTTCACCTGTAATACTTTTGCCTCCGTTCTAATGATTCTCTCTTTTGGAATTGGAAACAGCGAGGTTCTGAATCCCAGGGAAAATATTCTAAGGTGCTGCAGGCAAAGGATGAGGAACAGGAATTGGATGAGGATGATGAGGAAGAGCATGGGGATACCTTGTGTGGGGCTTGTGGGGAAAACTATGCTTCAGATGAGTTCTGGATCTGCTGCGACATATGTGAGAGGTGGTTCCATGGTAAGTGCGTGAAGATAACTCCAGCCAGGGCTGAGCACATCAAGCAGTACAAGTGCCCGTCATGCAGCAACAAGAGACTTCGGCCTTGATATCCCATTGAGGTTGGTGTGTTCTTAGTTGTCACCCCTTGTATGTCTCATGTTGGAAGTCGATTAACTGTTTAGTTTATCAGTTTCATCTCTTGGCAATTAGACAAGGCATGTGTATTGGGTACTTTGGTCTTGTTGATCTAGACATATTTCTGGTGTGCAACTCCTGAACATGTCTTATATTTGGTTTTAAATTGGGATACTTGATAGTTTTTTTCGTTTGTAGGAAAGCATCTTCAGTTCAAGTACGGTTATATATCCAGCTTATCTTCTTCTCTTTTTTTTTTTTTTTTCCCTAATAGAGGAAATCGCAATTAACTGATTGATAATTGCTGGAATCTGTGGCTACTATAATTGTTTTGGTTTAATGTCACATCCCCAGGATTTACAGCTGTAGGGAAGGTTCACTTGGGAAATCTTTCCAAGGACATACACAAGCAATGATCTGACAATTGAAAAACTTGTGATTGATTCCTCCATAGTGTTTTAGTGGTGCTTCCACACTGCAGCTTGCTGTTGAAGGGAATTTAGTGCTAGATGATTCCTTGGACAGTGTATTTTGCCGCTGCTTTTGTGCGGGTGCTTTCTAAAATGATTTTAATATTTGAGTGGAAGGCCACTTTCAGTATCAGTCAAAAGTTCTATGGCTGCTAATGTTATCTTGGAATGATGATTCCGAGGGTCTGATCGTAGGCATATGTATGTGGCAAACAGCAGGTGATGACGGATATATTTTCTATCTGGGTTCGTGAAGACCTGTAAGTGGCTAGATGATGATGGCTGCTGGCTGCATCACTATATTCGTACACGTACATAGAAATGAAATTGTGCGATAGTGATGAATTTGAACGTTGGGAACGAAAGATATTACATGGTCAGAGTTCCTATTACCTGTTTTTTTTTTTATGAAGCTCCCCACTTCTATTACTGTTGTGTGATATTGGATTTTGTAGGTTTCTTTTTTCGATCTTATTGAGTACTGGAATAGCTAGCTCATCAGAAAAATTCGTGGGTTATACATTGTTTTATATTGTTAATATGTAAGTTAAGCACCTAAATATTATCCCCAAGATGAGGTACTGCAGAAATTGGGATCCTATGGAGAAAATTTTCCTCTACACAACTTCTCTGTCACTGCAGAAATGGTGTCAAATTATTATTAACTTGTATTCTAAGAGAGGACTGAGGTACCCAGATGCCTTCACTGCATGCAATTCAACTTTTCATTAGGTTGAAGAAAGTGACAGATTGTATTGGATATATTTATCTTCCCTTTTCCTTAAAAAATATATATATATATATATATATATATATTTGTGGAAATTGAATGAAAAGTTTGCATACTTCTTCTCTAACTATTACCACAATATTGAAGTATTGACCCGACTTCAAGAACAAGTTAGCTAGGTTGAAGAGAGACCTATCTTTTCTTTTTTAAGGGAAAGGAAAAAATTTGGAAGTTTCAATGTAAAGTTTATGAATTCTTCTATAACAGCTCCCCTAAGATTGAACTATTCATCCCTCTTTTTCTAAAGAAAAAGTTAGATTGGTTGAACAGTGTTTCAAGCTATTTCCATCTCAGTTGTTGACTAAGGTCGAAATCCGTAATCTAGATGAAAATTTACGATCATTTTCAATTGTAAATCCTTATTTCGATCTAATTTATTACACTGGTAATTGAACTTGAATCTCGATGTAGCATGGGACTAGTGGGAGCGAATGTCCACTTAATATTTTTTTTTATATTTATATTTAGATTTAGAAAATTTTAGAATTACAAGAGAACCCCCACTAATATTACAAAATGCGGATGAGATTTTTTTATCAAATATATTTTTTCCGGTGTCAAACATGGAATAAGATTTTATCGCTGAGTAACAACTTAATTTGTGGGTAAGTGAAAGTGGAAATCACTTTAGCCACAAATAATGTGAATATCATAAAATATGGAATTAGAGATGCTAGAGTCAAGTTGGTTAAACATATACTACTAATCCCCAGTTCCCAGAACCTGCACACCATTTCTTTCTTTATACATGAGGACATCAGAGGGGTGGTTGATTTCAACATGGAAATTTGCAAAAAGACATCACAAGGTTGGTTGAGGTTGATGACAGTATGAATCCAACCATATAAGTCCTTCCTAACATGAACAGAGACATCTCACTGAGAAGTGAGAACCACAAACCTTTTTGGTCAAACTTTAGATTTTTTTATTTATTTATAATTATTAGGGTTAATTACAGCTAGACCCCCTCAAGATATGTCAAATAACAAGTAAATCCTCTATTATTTGGTAAATTACAGCTAGACCCCTCAAGTCGATCGGTGTACATTTTCGGTGACTGATAATATAAAATTACATCTTTACCCATGCCTATATTTCATCTAAAAGATCTAAAAATTATTATTTTGTCAATTACTTATTTACAAAGGTAATTTTAGTCCTATTATAAATTTTAAATGAGAGTATTTTGATCATTTTTACATGTATTTTGCATCTACTCAAGGGCATTTAAGATATTTCACATCTGAAAAAGTGTTGACATCAGCATTGACCGAGTTTAACCATACTGATAGGGGTTTCTGTTACAACTTATAACATAAATTTGCAAAAAGACATCACAAGGTTGGTTAAGGTTGATGGCAGAGTATGAATCCAAACATAAGTCCTTCCTAACTGAACAGAGACATCTCACTGAGAACCACAAACCTTTTTGGTCAAACTTTTAGATTTTTTATTTATTTATAATTATTAGGATTAATTACAGCTAGACCCCTCAAGATATGTCAAATAACAAGTATATCCTCTATTGTTTGGTAAATTACAGCTAAATCTCCTCAAGTCGATCGGTGTACATTTTCGGTGATTGATAATATAAAATTACATCTTTATCCATGCCTATATTTCATTTAAAAGATCTAAAAATTATTATTTTGTCAATTACTTATTTACCAAGGTAATTTTAGTCATATTATAAATTTTAAATGAGAGTATTTTGATCTTTTTTACATGTATTTTGCATCTACTCGAGGGTATTTAATACATTTCACATCTGAAAAAGTATTGACATCAGCATTGACCGAGTTTGATCACACTGGTAGGGGTTTCTGTTACAACTTATAAATTTGAAGGGGTCTAAATATAATTTTCCAAACAATATGTGGTCTATCTGTTATTTGACATATCTCGAATGGGTCTAGCTGTAATTAACCATAATTATTTATATTTTTTTTACAAGTACAACTTCAGTTTTCACACTGAAGAAAGGAAACATCCATGGCCCACCAAAACACCATGTTTTTTCTCATGCAATGTAAAGCAAACTTCCACTACCCTTCTATGCAAATATGTCTGAGTCCTTGAATAAAGACTTTGACCATTGACGCAGCCCGTCCTTCTATTCATTTCCACTCACTCTCACTCCTATAAATAGCTACCTCCACTTCCCTCCAAATTCAAACCTCCCATAACAACTTCACCAACACTTCACACACAGCAAACTCTTCCTTCACCCTGAGTTCATCCTCAACCCCTTCAATGGCAGCCACAGATGCAAAAAACCCGATTTTTTCGTCGAAAAATCCAACCTCTCCACACTGGCTCAAGGCTGCGGAGGCCCTCCAGTGCAGCCATTTTCACGAAGTTCAACACATGCTATCACAATACACAAAAGCCCAAAATGTTGACATCCAGGGCACAACCCTTAGTGTTGCACAGGTCACAGCCATTGCGCGTCGCAGCGACGTCAAAGTCAACCTCGACGCAGCCATTGCTCGTGACCGTGTGACCAAAAGTGCCAACTGGGTAGCCCATAACATCTCCCTCGGGAGAGACATATATGGTGTCACCACAGGGTTCGGTTCCACGTCCCAACGGCGCACCAACCAGACCTCGGACCTCCAAACCGAGCTCATTCGCTTCCTCAACGCCGGAGTCATTGGGAAAGACCACCTTCCCCTGAGTTACTCCAAGGCTGCCATGCTTGTCCGAGCCAACACTCTCATGCAGGGCTATTCCGGTATACGTTGGGAGATTCTCGAAGCCATGGCCAAGCTTCTGAATCAAAATCTGATTCCCAAACTCCCTCTAAGAGGTACTATCACCGCTTCGGGTGATCTCGTGCCTCTATCATACATTGCAGGACTATTAACAGGACGACATAACTCGAAAGTGGTCACACCAGAAGGCGAAGAAATCGCAGCCATAGAGGCTCTCAAGAGGGCTGGAATTGCAGCCCCTTTCGAGCTACAAGCAAAGGAGGGGCTGGCTCTTGTCAATGGCACAGCCGTTGGCTCAGCCGTGGCTGCAACGGTCTGTTTCGATGCGAATCTATTGGCTCTCTTATCTGAAATTTTGTCAGCTATGTTTTGTGAAGTAATGCACGGAAAGCCCGAGTTCACTGACCCTTTAACTCATGAGCTGAAGCACCATCCCGGACAGATCGAGGCGGCTTCTATCATGGAATACCTTCTCGATGGAAGTGATTACATGAAAGAAGCGAAGCTTCGCCACGAAAAAGACCCCCTCACCAAGCCTAAACAGGACAGGTATGCACTCAGAACATCTCCACAATGGTTGGGGCCTCAAATTGAAGTGATTCGAATGGCGACCCATTCAATCGAAAGGGAGATCAATTCGGTGAATGACAATCCATTGATCGATGTTGCTCGCGATATCGCTCTCCATGGAGGCAACTTTCAAGGCACACCAATTGGCGTCTCTATGGACAATCTGAGGCTAGCCATTGCAGCCATTGGGAAGCTGATGTTTGCGCAATTCTCGGAACTTGTTTGTGACTATTACAACAATGGGTTGCCTTCCAATTTGAGTGGTGGCGCGAACCAAAGCCTGGACTATGGACTCAAAGGCGCCGAGATAGCCATGGCTGCGTATTGTTCCGAGCTTCAGTACTTGGCGAACCCGGTCACAACACATGTACAAAGTGCTGAACAACACAATCAGGATGTGAATTCTTTGGGGTTGATCTCGGCTAGAAAAAGTGCAGAAGCAATAGATGTACTGAAGCTCATGTGTGCAACATTCATGGTGGGACTTTGTCAAGCAGTTGATCTGAGACACCTAGAAGAGAACATGAAAGAATGTGTCAAACAAGCACTACTTCAAGCAGTGAGAAAGACCCTTTACTCTGCTGAAGATGGTTCACTACTCGAATCGCGATTCTGCGAAAAGGAGCTCCTCCAAGTCATTGAGCACCAACCAGTGTTCACCTACATTGATGATCCAGCCAACCCATGTAATGCTCTTTTGCCTCTGTTGAAAGAAGTTCTGGTGAACAAAGCATTGAAAGATTCGGAAGCGAAAGAGGTGGATAAAAATGGGGGGTTTTCGGTTTTCAAGAGAATTCCAATTTTTGTGGAGGAGTTGAAGGGGAGATTGGGGGAGGCAGTGTCAAAAGGGAGGGAGAGTTTTGAGAATGGTGAATTCATGGTGGAGAACAGAATCAAAAAATGTAGGAGCTACCCAGTGTATGGGTTTGTGAGGAGTGAAGTGGGAACTGAGCTTCTTAGTGGTGCAAAGAAGGTGAGTCCTGGTGAAGATATAGAGAGGGTGCATGAGGCCATCAATGAAGGCAAATTGGGTGGTGTTCTGATGAAGTGCTTGGCACATTTTTAAAAGGGTCATTAAGTAGTTCCTAATAAATATGTCAACAACATCATATATTATATGCATACCAAGTTATTTCAATCACTCAAATTTGAAAATTTTCATCCATTACAATGTTACATCAATCTATATATATACATGTGCGCACTTTCCCTCTTTTGTGATTATTACCGTGCATTTATTGAGATTTAATTACAACCACCCTGTTGCAAATGCTTACAAAATTTTTGTACATTTACGAACTCTCCACTTTTTTCCGGAATCTTCTCAATTTCTTCAAACTATACAATCTTTTAAAAAATTTAATTTCTTAACAACAATCCATAACTTCTTTTTTGTTTTGTTTGTTCAATAGGGCAATCTTAACATTTATTTACGATTATTACATTTAAATATTTACGAGATTTTAATGCAAGTAGTAAACAACATGTATTTACGAGAATTTTGACACCTCGTAAATGATTTAAACTTTTCACGACTAGATTATACTCCTCTTTAATACTTCATTTACAGGAAGGAGACTTGTCATTAATACGGTCAAATATGTGTTTACGACTTGCTTGTGTTTCTCATGAATAACATATTTATTACAAGGTATTAAGACCCCTTTAAATAACATATTTATTATTTTTTTTGGCAAAAAATCACAATCAAAATAGTGGCTAATAATTTAAATTACCTTGTATATGCAATAGTTTCAATTGAACCATCAATCCATTCACGTAGTAACAATTACAAAAAAAAAAAAAAAAACACAATTCATTAATTAAATATGTCATCACAATTCATCATAGTTCAATGCTCCAAAATAAAAACGAAAAATATCACTTTAACAATTTTCAAAACACCGTTAACAAATATTAAAAATGCAACAATAATTCACTTAAAAAATACAAGTAGCTTCATTACACAAATGTCTTTTCGCCAATATTCAAGTGAGAACCAAAGCACCCAAGCTGCTAATGACTTAGTGATGAGTGATCCTGTCAAAACAATACAATTGTAATGTCAAAAAATATAATTAATAAATCATACAGTTAGTTAGTAATTTGTGGAAAAACAAAATGAATCATAATTGACCTCAATGAATTTTACAGATTTGTTAGGTCATGCAATCGAGCTTGTCTGAACATCACGAAGATTATACTTTCCAGCCAGGCTTGCCTGATACAAAGGACAAGTTCCAATGATGGGTTAGTCAACCCAAACTTGCACTCCTCAATGCTACCATAGTTGCATTTCACTCACTTGTTCTTCTTCTTGCACATGTTCTAAAGGACTTTAAATAGAAAACATAAGCAAAATAAGAATAGAAAACAAATGAATAAGTATTAATAAAAAGTAACAAAAAATACTCAAAATATTGTATTAACTACTTACTTGTGTTGGACGACACATGCTGAAATTTGGCTCTACTCCCTCACAATTGGAATCACCTATTTAACATATATAATTGCAAAAAACACACAATATATAATTAATAAAAATGAGATTGAATAGCCATTGACAAGGACACTCATGATATCAGACTAGTTAACAATAGTACACTGGTATCAATTAGCATACCAATCTAAACTCATCAATTATCATTCATTTTCCAAAAATCTCTGTCACCACACTATGTCATTGCAAAAAGTAATAAATTTGTCACCGAATTCCACCACTTTTTTTTTTTTAGAAGATCATTGATAACTTGTATTAAAACAAAAAAGAGGCACAAGGCCTTACACAGAGTACTATGGGGCATTCCCCAAGTCCTACCCATGAAAACTATGTGGAAACCAAACTTCCACCATTGAAAAACAAAAGCAACCAAACCATACATGAAGTAAAGCATGAAAATAATCCTAAAACAATGGACAGCCATACTCCATAGACAAAGGCATACTATTCAGATTTCCCCCAAGTAATATTACATGTCAAATGCTACAAAAACGCAAAACAACATTACATGCTATTAATAGAGTTAAAATAATGAGAAAAACAGAGATATACTCTAATATGGTCTTACTTTTGTTGTAGTCTGTCTTCCTTTTCACTGCCTTTACTTGATAGGGAGCTTTCTCCTGAATTTGTGAAAACATTATATATGTAAGCACAGAAGTAATTAAATGAAGAGCAATTATTGATCAAGAAGAGAACAAAATGATTTTATTTTTCACAAATGTACTCACAGCGTCTGACATCGATTTCCACTATCTCCACCAGCTTTACCAACCTGATTCAATAGTTGCCCCAAATTAGTACACCATAATTACATTTAAGTAAATCACAAGGTAACAATCCCAAGCCAAATTGATTATCTGAAGGTCAAAAACACTCACAATGGCAATGGATTTGTTGTTTAAATGCTTTTCCTTGAATTACTTCCAGAAGTCGTCCCTAGAATTATCGAACACAATCGACGCAGTTAACCCTAAACCGATTAAACAATATATGATTTATAGATATCTATATGTATATGTATATGTATATATATACATACGTGAAGACAAAAAAGGCACTGGGAGGCCTCTTAGATTTGTTGGGATCCTTTGCAGGCTTGGCCTTCTTGGCCGGTCCCTTCTTCACTGTGAGCCTAACCACAAATCATTAAAAAGCAAAAAGACCGATCAACCTCCCTCATAGATGCACATCACATTTTATTCATGTTAATTTTCAAGTGAATCTAACTCCAAATATTACGTAACCTGTCAATTAGATCATAAATTCAAATTAAGAAGGAAGTGGGACTGAATAACACTGCATAAACCCAATTGATACTAATTTTAAATTCGAAAATTTTGAATAAAAGGGAGAGTCAATAAATGAGTATGGTCTTATAAGTAGATGCCCTAAATACTAATATAGAATACCCCACTTCTATGAAGCTATACACCTTTCTGCAGTACTTGCCCTCTTTCCACAACAGTTTGCCTTCCACTAGCAGAATTATGAAAGGAAAAGCTGAATTTCAGTAAAAGCGAATATTTAAATTGCATAACCTGAACATTGAATCGCTCTTGCATATTCTATCTACAATTTCACAACATTGTTACAAGAAATTCTTAAAATCATAGCATTATACAGAGACTAAGTCACTAATACCAGTAAAATTTAGTATAATCTATACATGAATCATGTTAATAAAACTAAAAAAATACTTTGAAGGAGTCATAACATCCACCACTACCATCAGATACTTCTCCGCTAACCACCGGTAAAATGCCTAAACACCCATCGCGCTCCAAACTCACAATAGATTAACACACACAAATATATATATATATATATATGTATATATATGTATATGTATATATATGTATGTATGTATGTATTCCTACATGTATATAGAGTAGCGAGAGAGGCCAAATACCTTAAACCGTAATTGAAACTGAGAGAGGGAAAGAGAATATGCGAAGATGAATCGTCGTTAAGAAATAGAAGAAGAAAAGAAGACAAACCTGAAATTCTCACAATTTTCAGTCCCTTTTTTCCCTCTACCGACTGAATCGCCGTTGTAGGTCAGCCGGAAGGTCGCCTTCGTCGATAATCCGCAGGGTTGCCACCGCATTCGCTGTGTTGGGAGTACTCAAAAGGGTCGGGTTCGGCATGATCAAGTTTTGGGGAAGTTGGAATGGAATGGATGAGAAACCTAAAAAGTTGTACGTAAAAGAAACAGCATGTAAGTGGAGATTATGCCAAATGTACGGGTGAGTTGTTAAGAGATTAAGAAAAATAATAATAATAACCGCGAGAATGAATACTTCTTAAAAGAAAATATTTATTTTGGAGGAAAAATGAATTCCGTAAAGGTAACTTTCGTCTAATTATTTACGGAATATTTTAATTCAAAAGTATTCCGTTAATAATTCAAAAGTATCCATTAATAAATCAAAAAAATAACGAAACTCTAGGCGCCATTTGTAAAACAAAAGTTCAAATTCAAAATAAAAATTATAATCTTTGGTAGGATAATAAAAAATTTCAAGAGTAATAAGTATTTATTCACGGGTACAAAAACACTCCCTAAATAAAATTATTATTCAATCATTTACGAGATATTTTACATTCTGTTATAACAAAAAAATACCCCGTTAATAATAAAAGGATTAACGAGATGTTTGAATCCTCGTGAATAAGTGTATTTATGACTATTTTATTAGCTTCTCGTAAAAACTACCATATTATAAATTTATTACGCGAAATTTTGTATCAACTTCGTAAAAGGTACCTTTTACGAGCAAAAATAGTGGCCTCTTGTAAATATAAGGTCGTAAAAACTCATTTTTCTAGTAGTGAATATTGTCATAATTATATTTTGTTTAAATTTTAAAAATAAATAAAATCTACAATGATGAAATTGTTTTAAAAATGAAAATATTTTCAAATTGTTGGACATATGTAAATAATTCATTAGATGACACCTTTACAAGGCCTTAAGGTAAGCATTAGACTTTTCAATATGCTTATTATAAGCGATAAAAACTAGATAGATGTAGCTGACTAGTTACGTTTTAGAATTTTTAATTTCTCTGCAACTCTCCGTAACTTTTTTTATATCTAATTATTTTGAACCTTTTTCAATTCTCCACCATAATTATTAATTTTTGTTTAATAATATTAAGGTAAAAGATCAAAAACTGTATAATTGTAGTTGACTTGTTAATGATGTTTTACTATGAATTGTATTTCACATCATTTTCATTAGCAATTATTGTACTTCATGTTTCAACCATGCAAGTAGGTTGGGGCTCAATTCTCATAGTCATTATTCGGCTTTCCAAATGTTATTTTGTACTTTTTGAGACGAAAAATAGTTTTAGAAGGGGTTTGATTATTTTTTCCAAAAGAAAATTTATTTTAAAATAAAAAAATTAGTGACTACCAACTTCTATGTACCTCTTTTTCTATGTAAAAATTTAAAACAAAAACTCTACCAATAAAATCTTTGTTACCCTACTTTTGTCCTTGATTGTTGGATATTTTGGGACACCTACTCTGGGCTCTCAGTGTAGCCTATTAAGGTGAATTTCGTCCTCTCATGTACATGACCTCAAGTGAGGAGGGACTCACCCGATTCAATGACTCAGATCATTTCGAAATGAATGCTAATGATCAGACACACATCTTGAGGTGATCTGAGTCATGCCCCCCTCATTTGAGGTAATGTTTTCTTGGTGAAAGAGTAGTAGTGCAAGGCTATAGGCTTATCACTTTAGCAGACATATCCACTGATAGTGAGAGATCCAACCTGATTTTCTATTCTAATATCATTTTCCCTGGAAAATTAGGGAGAAGATGGACTCAAACACTAACGAAGCGACTAGGGAAGCCTGAATGCTCTACTAACTTGGTGAAACGGGCCGAATGCTTTGCAGTTCGATCCAAAAGATTCGTAGTTTGAACTAAAAGTTTAATTTGACCCGTTACAGTTGATATTAAAGTCAGACAAGGTCTTTAATCCGGTGTCACGCTAAGCACCCGTTTGGATCCCTACCATTCAACTTGAGTCCGGGTCCGAGGTGGGCAAGTAGGGTGGTCCGATCGTAATGAGAGCGTTGCGCAAGTTCAAATGGGAGAAAATTCTAGAGGTGTCCATCTGCCCCACATCGGATCCGAACGGTAAAACAAATGAATATATAAATGAGTGGATGTTAGCTCGAGCCGTAGTTTAAACTTTTTGATCAAACCGCAAAACATCCAACCTTGTTACACTAGCAACTGGATAGTTCCAGAAAGCCAAAAAGTCAAGTCACCTAATCAATTGTATGGGGAAGAGGTCCATAAACATTAATGAGCTTCGCCACGAAAACTTCGCCCTCACCAAGCCTAAGCAAGACATGTATGCCCTGAGAACATCTCCATAATGGTTGGGGCCTTAAATTGAAGTGATTCGAATGGCGACGCATTCAATCGAAAGAGAGATCAATTCAATGAATGACAATCCATTGATCGATGTTGCTCGAGATCTCGCTCTCCAAGGAGGCAACTTTCAAGGCACACCAATTGGTGTCTCTATGGACAATTTGAGGCTAGCCATTGCAGCCATTGGGAAGCTGATGTTTGCGCAATTCTTGGAACTTGTTTGTGACTATTACAACAATGGGTTGCCTTCCAATTTGAGTGGTGGCCCGAACCAAAGCCTTGACTATGGACTCAAAGGCGCCGAGATAGCCATGGTTGCGTATTATTTTGAGCTTAAGTACTTGGCGAATCCGGTCACAACACATGTACAAAGTGCTGAACAACACAACCAGGATGTGAATTCTTTGGGGTTGATCTCAGCTAGAAAAAGTGCTGAAGCAATAGATGTACTGAAGCTCATGTGTGCAACATTCATGGTGGGACTTTGTCAAGCACTTGATCTGAGACACCTAGAAGAAAACATGAAAGAATGTGTCAAACAAGCTCTACTTCAAGCAGTGAGAAAGAGCCTGAAATTACCTAGATGATTAATGAAAATAGTTTAGAGGGGGGGTGAATAGGTTTTTTGTGAATCTATTGACAAATTAATATTAATTGCGGAAAAGTCAATTTTAATCCAATTCTCTAATAAGATAAATCATGCAAAGATTAATCTAAGTACAGAAAATAAAGCAATAGAGACACACTATATTTTTACGTGGAAAACCTTGAAAATACTCCAAGTAAAAACCACGGATACGCTCGGGTATCGATGCACTATGAATCAAGGATTACACAGACTCTATGAAGTTTTAGACTTACAAATCCCTCCAGATCTGCCTTTCTCTACTCGACGTCTAACGAACTTGAATCACTCGCGCTCCACGAAGCTCTCGCTCCGCTTTGTATTCTGACGGCTCCGCTTCTTAATGGATCAATGAACCACGAAGCCTCCTGTTTCGATTTCCGCACTCAGACGGCTCCGTTTCTCGAACGGATCTAAGCAACCACGTTGCAATCAGCGGTGTGTAGATTTTTCAGCAACTAGGTCATTCAATTGTGCATAAGATCATCGATATAGAAACACAATTGAACAAACCCTAAATAAGAGATAACTATAAGATATAAAATCACTCAATGATATTTTATCTCTCTATCTCTATCTCTGTAGATGAATATAAATCTGTAGAAAACTTGCAGAGATCTCTTAATAACTCTAGGGTTCCAAAACTCTCCCACATCTGTAGAAGACCTTGGTATTTATAGACAATGCTTAGAAGAAACCCTAATATTTCCATTTTTCGTAATTTCACACCAAACCAAGTTAAATCCTATATTCTGATGAATATAATGTGTATTGCACGTACTTCGAGGTGTGAGAGTTGTAGACGCATCATGGAATTAAAACAAGGGCAGAATAGACATTGCAACAGTAAATAAATTTCCTGCCACACCTATGCCTTAGGCGTATGTCCTAAGCGTAGGCTTGAGTGTAGAAACTCACTTTCTGGCCATTTTTTGTTTCTGTAGGCATAGGCTTGAGCGTAGATTCTTCATGAAAATTACTTTTCTCCGCAATTGTGCCAAAATGACCGTCTTGATTCCACGAGACTTTTTGCTTTAGGTGACGGCTTTGGAAAATGCCGTTTTTGCCCTTCTGGAGACACATTTTACTCAACATTACTTCTTCTTCAATTCTCTTGTATTCTTCACTTCTGGAGACACATCTTACTCAACGAAACTTGATAATGTCTATTGAAACTTCTTGATTTCACAATTCTCTCAACATAACAATTTACTTAACATGGTTATTGTCTAGAACATGTCAAACACAAATAATACTATAAATGTTCTTACAGATCCTTTACTCTGTTGAAGATGGTTCGCTTCTCGAATCGCAATTCTGCGAAAAGGAGCTCCTCCAAGTCATTGAGCACCAACCAGTGTTCACCTATATTGATGATCCAGTCAACCCATGTAATGGTCTTTTGCCTCTGTTGAAAGAAGTGATGGTGAACCGAGCATTGAAAGATTCGGAAGCAAAAGAGGTGGATAAAAATGGGGGGTTTTCAGTTTTCAAAAGGATTCCAATTTTTGTGGAGGAGTTGAAGGGGAGATTGGGGGAGGCAGTGTCAAAAGGGAGGGAGAGATTTGAGAATGGTGAATTCATGGTGGAGAACAGAATCAAGAAATGTAGGAGCTACCCGGTGTATGGGTTTGTGAGGAGTGAGGTTGGGACTGAGCTTCTTAGTGGTGCAAAGAAGGTGAGTCCTGGTGAAGATATAGAGAAGGTGCATGAGGCCATCAATGAAGGGAAATTGGGTGGTGTTCTGATGAAGTGTTTAGTTTCTAATAAAGCAGTGTCATGTTGAGGGCTATTGCAATAGATTTGTTTGCAAAGCTATATTTTATACTGTATTGGTTCTATTTAGTTAAATTTCAATTTTAACGGAATCACATGAGATTTTTAATTTAATATGAGAAAGATGAATTTTAGATTGGAGAAACTTTCTCCCCGCTTGTCCTTTCATTTTGTCATAAATTCATCATTTAAATATAATTAGTCATTAGTTCAAATAGGTATTTCTAATAAGGTATTCGGTTACCTAATACGTGATTTCCTAAATTCTAATAACATAATACTATCATCACTCTATGTTAGTTTTTAAATAGTTCAACACCACCATAAATTATGAGCATGCACCATCTATTTGCGTAAATTATTTCACTCACTCAAAATTTAAATTTCTTACCCATTACAAATGTGACATCTATCTACTATATATATATATATATATATATATATATATATATATATATATATATATATACGCATTCCTCTTTTGTGATTGTTAGATTGCATTTATTGAGATTTAATTACTACAATCCTTCCTTGTTACATATATTTACTAAGTTTTTGTACATTTACAAACTCACCCTTTTTTCCAGAAAGTTTTCCAAATCACCAATTTCTTCAAACTATTCAATGTTTTGGACTTTTCAATTTCTTTACACTCGCTAACATTTGTTTATTTCTACTTCTCTATAATCTTCTCCAATTCATCAATTTCTTCAAACTATACAATGTTTTAGAATTTTTAATTTCTTAACAACAATCCACAACTTCTTTTTTGTTTTTTTAATATGCTCACTATAAGTGGTGAAAAACTAGATAGATGTAGTTCATGTTTCTTTACTATGTCCACTCGTGTGTTCTGACATTTTTAGGTCGTTTTCAAACGTAATTTTTGTTTTCTGAAATAAAAAGTAATTTGAAAAGCTATTTGACTAGTTTTTCAAAAGACTTTTTAATTTTTTTTTAAAACAAGTTATTGGTTATCGGTCTCTCCAAAATATTCCTTCTTTAATTTTTTTTTTTCCTATGTAAAAGTTGAAAAACAAATTCTCCACCAAACAAATTCTTAGGCTGTTACCCGACTTTATGGATCTTTTGGGATACACACTATGGGCTCTCAGTGCAGTCCATTAAGATGAATTTTATGGCTGGTTGACAAAGAACTGGTGCAACCCCATCTCTTGTTATCTTTTTAAATGAATCTCTTGTCATCTTTTACCAAGTCTCGGTTAAGGCCGGTATTGAGAATTTTTCAGATCATCCTCACTCATTTCACGCAACCCCGTATCATATGCCGGAAACTGACTCATTGCCAAACCTGAGAGATGGTATGCAATTTGGTTTTCTTCCCTTAGAATGCTGTAGTCAAATTCTTTCATCAACGCAAAAAGTTGGCTGAATTTTTTTTTGAATATTTACTAGAAAATCTAAATTAGGAGAAAAATATAAACAAAACAAATTTGAAGAATACCTGTCTTTTATTACAAAATCATCATCGGACAAAGCTTGCACCAAGTCCTCATTGTCCAATTGGCGGATAATAACTCTAATTTTCCACTTTTTAGCCAGTAGCAAAGATACTGAGTTAAACTCATGGCTCTAATTTTTCACTTTTTACCAAGTAGCAAACCATGAGACAATACTAACATCTCAGTCTCATATTGTGGCTTGAAATGATATACTGGATTACATAATTTTGTTACTTGATACTTCATAAAATATGTAAAAATATTCTGGATTATTAAGAATACATGTGTTTTATTACAAAATCATCATCGGGTTGAGGAACATTTTCCCACAAAACTTGCACCAAGTCATCATTGTCCAATTGACACTGGATTACATAATTTTGTTACTTGATACTTCATAAAATATGTAAAAATATTCTGGATTATTAAGAATACATGTGTTTTATTACAAAATCATCATCGGGTTGAGGAACATTTTCCCACAAAGCTTGCACCAAGTCATCATTGTCCAATTGACAAATAATAGCTCTATTTTTTTTTCACTTTTTGGCCCGTAACAAACCGTGATACAATGCTAGCATCTCAGCCTCTTGCTCTAATTTTCCACTTTTTAGCCAGTAGCTAACCATGATACAATGCTAACATCTCAGCTTCCAAATATACTTAAGGCAAGAATTGCAGTAATCCGTAATTTGTAATAACACAATACTATCATCACTCTAGGTTAGTTTTTAAATAGTTCCACACCACCAAAAATTATGAACATACCCCAATCAATTTTACTAAATTATTTCACTCCCTCAATTTTGAAATTTCTTACCCATTACAAATGTAACATCTATCTATATATACATATAGGGCTGCAAATGAACCGAGCCTTTCGTGAGCAGGTTCGGGTTCGGCTCGTTAAGAGCTCGGCTCGTGCTCGTTCGTTTAGTAAACGAGCCGAGCCTGAGCACAATTTTTAGGCTCGTTTAGTAAACGAGCCGAGCTTGAACATTACTAAGCTCGGCTCGCCAAGCTCGTGAACAGGCTCGTCTAAGTTAAATAGTAAAATTATATTATATTTAACAAAAGAAAGTGTTCAAATTGAACAAATTATGAAGATTATTGTGAAAAGATTATAGAAATTAGGCGGTCATAACATAAAATTCATTCATAAAAATTATACTAGTGAAAATATATTAAAACAAATATGCAACAACTCAATCCAAACAACTATTAGGAAGATTAATATATGTTGCACTGAAATGAGTTGTTCGTGAACAAGCTCGGGCTCGGCTCGTTAAATCTAGCGTTCGGCTCGGGCTCGTTCGTTAAGCAAATGAGCCGAGCTTGAACACATTTTCTAGGCTCGTTTAGTAAATGAACCGAGCTTGAACATTCCAAAGCTCGGCTCGGCTCGGCTCGTTTGCAGCCCTATATACATATATGCAGATTCCCTCTTTTGTGATTATTACCGTCCATTTCATTAATATTTAATTACAACAATTCTTCCTTGTTACATATACTTACAAAGTTCTTGTACATTTACAAACTCACCCTTTTTTTCCAGAAAGTTTTCCAAATCACTAATTTCTTCAAACTATTCAATGTTTTGGAATTTTTGAGTACTCTCAGTAAGACAATATATTCTTATTGAATTCAAATAAATTTGTATACTTCCAAATTTGAAAAGAAAAGATATACCATCTCCGTTTTGTCCTCAGAAGAAGAAGATAAACACAAAATTAATGGTTTCTTTGAGTGCAAACCAAGATGGGTCATTGGCTTTTGAACCCAAATGAAAAATGGCTCTACTCAGATTTCGTTCACAGTCCTTCCCAGAGACTCACCATAAAGGCACCACCTCTCCTAAAAAATATCTAACATCATGCCGAGTTACCAGACCTCAGACGGTTTATAGTAGAAAATCCCTGAAGTTATAACAACATGCCATTGAACCTTGAAAGCATAAATCTTATGTTAAATAAAATCAAAACATCATGACAGGATTCTCAAATTCAAGAAAATTCTTGACATCATCTCAACTCGAGACACCACCCTCAGTCCAAATAAATTGCATATGTCATTTTTAGAGCTGACAAAATGAGATACGACACAAATACGACATAAATTAAAAGGGTTAGGGTTGATCATAAAATGATTGAAGTTGTATAAGGGTCGACCTGAGCACGACACGAGAATATAAGGGTCGACCCAAACACGACACGTTTGACACGATTATATTTATATTTGTTTTTTTCTCTTATCTAATTGGTCATGTGTTGAAATATATCAATAAAATATTACTGGATCGTGTCAAATTCAATTAAATTTTGCTGATAATATGTTAAATAGTTCGTTTCGTGTTGGATTATGTCAAATTTAATTTAATATATTATAATAAATAGGTTAAATGGATTACATGGGTCGACATGAATAACAAGTGGGTTGAGTTTGAGTTGAGTATATTTGATACGTATATTAACATATTTTTTTCGACACCACACACGATCTAAACACGACACGATCTTAACTCGACACGAACACGACCCACCAACACGAATTGAACCATTGTCACTACCGGCAAACACTTGGTCTCATAAACTTGACTTAAGGTCGTGAAACGTGATAAAGGCTGGGTCTTTTCCCGTATGCTTTCAACTAGCATATGGACAGTTAAGAAGATTGGTTTGGTACACGAGAATTCAAAAGATGCGCAAAACGGGTATTGGGCCTGGGCCTTGCTAAAGAAATGGTGAACATCTGCTGTGATAGAGGCCCTTACAATCATCACTTGTGCTTTGTTCAAAGCCATATATTAATGCCCAACCACCACCATTCTGCCCAAAGGAATGCATCTAATTTCTTCGTTAGAAAAGAAACATGCCACAATCACATTAGAGCATGACAAAAAGAAAGGATTGACCTTTTAGATTCTTAGGGAATTATGACCCAGGACTCTAGATTCTAGGGTTCATAAAGGCAGAGTCCATACAAAACATTGACTCCCATAAGAACAAACATCTGTTACAGGAATATAACATCCTCTCATTCAGATCATCTCTCTAGGTCTCTCACATTTGTGTTCGATATCTTCATTTGTTATATCTCGCTTAGTGCTCCAGCCATATAAGGGATTTATGTACAGTAGGGTGTGCTTAAACTTCTAATAGGTGGCACAGGGCATGTCAAGGTTGACCCCTTGTGGTATTAAGTAATATCAGGAATTGCAAATGGTTGAAATGAGCAAAGAGAGTCGTATATACTTATCGTATAGCTAAAAAACCTAAGAAAAAGATGTGATGAAAAAAAATAATATATATATATATATCTATATATATATATATATCTATAAGGAGGGTCTCTATATAGAAATCAAAAGAGCCAAAAACAAAATGGGAAATCCATTACTTACTGAAATTTTGCTTCTTGAAGGGACACGAATTGGTGAAGGGTAATCATTTTGTTTTAAAATGAAGGTAGAAGAAAAATATTTTATACCAAGAGTTGAGCTCTAGGCATCTCTTTTACTTTTAAGGGGATGGTTGAGAATTCAGGTTGCCTCAAAGAGCAATTGCGAGTGTGTGCAGATATGGTGTGAAAAAGGATTATATATATAATCTGAAAGAGGAGTCAGGCTTTTTTAGTACTTTGTATTGCTTGAAATTTCTCAAAGTATAACCAAAAGTTCATAATATATCTTGTGAGAAACTTCTGTACTATATAACCATAATAAGGAGATCCTACAGTCTCTGACCAATATCATTGAAAAAAGAGAGCATGCAAGTTCTGATAAAAGAGTGCCTTTGAGGAGTATTAAAGAGTTAGGTTGATGTTTTGTGGATCAATATTGACTTTGAAAATGAGCTTGTCTGATCTTACTACATTACAGAATGAATCACTTAGGTAAACCTAAAATTAACTCAGACGAGTCAAATGAGAATCTTTTCATTTGGAAATACTGCTGCAGTGTTTGCTAAGACAATTTGACACTCATATGATTATGTATGCTATATTTGTCCTAAAAATTGTTTGCATAGCCGAATTCATATAAATTGTCTGAAGTGGGATCCTCAACGTAATCCAGATTCTCAAAAGTAAACGCTGGTTGCAGATCAGAATTACTGTGAGGTAGAGATGCTATTTGTTTTATTAGCACGTACGGTACACTAGTTTGAAGATTTCTGGTGAGTGTATGTTCCTGGTTTTTTTGCTTGGTATAAACAAGATATATAAATTGTACCATATATTACTTCATTTCTGTATAATTTTTTCTGCAAAAACTTTGGGAGATTTTGATCTGTAAATTGTATGTTGTGTTACTTCATTTCTATATATATATATATATTTTTCTACACAAACATTGTAACTTTTTGAGGTATAAATTGTACTAGTATCATGTATTACATCATTTCTTCATAATGTACTCGTATAATTCTGGTAGAGCCAAAAGCTCATACGATTGGGTAGCATTAAAATTTACACACTTCAGATATTATATTGCTTATCACATTGTAATAAAGACAAGGTCTGTTGGGGTTCAAACTGGAAATGTTTAGGATGATAAACTACAACATTATTTTTGAAATTGTTTTGCTCTCTTATAAATCAGGAGGTGATGTATTTTTGGCTGCCTCATATTCAAACTTTAAGCCAGTATAGCTTTCTATTAGGCCTGCAACTTGGGCCGGCTCAACCCGAACCCGGATGGACCCGATTTTGGGTCGGGCTACCCTTGAACAGTTTGGGTTCGGGTTGAGACTGAACCCCTTTCCCCCTTTTTTTGCGACATCTGTTTTGCCTGATTTAACATCTTCTGTAAAGCTAATTAACAATTCTACTTCAATGTGAGTATATGCAGTATTCACACACCTGGGGTCAATTTTTGCTTAGAATTTGCATCTGTACAGCTAAAAAGGAGGATTTTGAGTCTTAATTGTCTTAAAAAAAATTATTTAGGTGAATGAGTGGGAATTAGATAATGTCTCTTGCTGCTTTCTGAAAGCATTAGTTCTACTTGCACAAGCTTATAATGACAATGATAGCCTTACCCATGAAGTAGAACAACTTCCAAAAAAACAAATAAAAAATTAAACACATCTATGCATACACAAAATCTAACAGCTTTCAAAATCTCCTATAGTGTCACAATTCTTTGTTGGAGGAGTTTTAGTATTATGAACATGAAAGAAAAGAAAAGATAATAATTAAATTATTAGTATATTCTTTAGTTAATAAAATTGTTTTTTTAATTATAGAGGATAATTTTGTCATTTTAATACTTAAAGTTGTTATCCTTTCTTTTCTTTCCAAATCTTCTTATTTTTGGAGGGATATCACCAAAAGATTTTGTAGTTATAGGCTTATCCCTCAAAATCCTTTCTTTTCTCTTCAAGATATCAACTTAAATACATAAAACACTATAGGGGTGTTTGGATAGGGGTGTTTCCGTTTTTGTTCTTGTTTTTTCCACTGTTCACGGGAACAAAAACACGTTTGGGAGCATTTGATGGTTTTTGTTTTCGTGAATAGTAAAAAAAGCGTTTTCTCACCTTTAGTTCAAAATTTGAGAACACCAAAATGGTGTTTTTTTGTTTTTGGCACTGTTTGTTCTCAGCAAAAAAAATAAAAATTGTTGCAGATTCCCTAACCTTCATCTTCAACCTCCAAGCCCTAACTTTCATCTTCAACTTCCAAACCCTAACCTCCAAAATTTTATTTTATTTTTCCCAATAAATTTTTAGACAAAATTTTCAACCAAATGTATTTTTGTTGCCGGATTACCCTTAGGACAAGAACAAGAAAATTTTTTGTTCTCAAGAGATAAAAAACGAAAACGAAAACACTAGTTTCCAAACGCACCCTATCCTTTTCTCCCCAAATCCTTTCAAATCTCTCCTACCAAACGAAGCATAAAGCTCATGACTTTTGGTAAATCTTGTAATTTACATGGTATTCTTCTTCTTTTTTTCCTACTATGTGACATGTGGTGACGTTAGTGTTGTTCAACCAATGACAGTGGGATGATGATGATGATGATTTTAAGGAATATAAAGATTATATCTTACATAGAGGAATGGATGATATCGCCGAGGTTGACAACAAACCTAAATTTCTCCGTGTTACGAGGAATATAATACAAGGAGAAGGAGATGGAAAGGAAGGTAGATATTGCCCACCAGCCATTTTGGAAAAAATTTGTAGGTACGGTGCAATAGAGGGCGCCGTCTCCTTGTTTGGAGGAGAGACCGGTTTCATCGTAGATCTCAATCTTCCCTTTCATGATGGAACATATCCATTGCATTTAGCTGCTAATTATTACTCGGATGAAATGGTTGCCTTGTTACTTCACCATGGAGCTCGAACTAATGTCACAACCATTCCAGGCCTAAATAGGGGTGATTTGTTACCTCTTAATGTGTCGCTAGAATCAATAAGGTATGGGGTAAATAGCTTAAGACCCCCCTCAATTTTACTCTCTTTCTCTACTATACTCCCTCAATTAATTATACCCCCCTCAACTTTCATTTTCTTGCACCATGGGCTTGCCCTCAAATTTTTTTACCCTTTTACCCTCCAAACTTTTTGTATTTCCACCTTACCTTTAATCATATCCTTACTATTATATTTTTTAATTCTTTAAATTACAAAAATATTATTTCTTTTAGTTAGAATATTAATTATGCCATTTACCTTTAATGTATTAGACTAAATATACTCTCAAATGTTAATTTTTTTTTATAAGTTCTAATTATTTTATTTGTAAATCAATTAACTTGGTATTAAATTTTAGTTTGATTTAAATCATAAAACTCAATACTAATTAATATATTCATAAATAAATCACAATTTATGAAAACAAGAATATATATATATATATATATATATATATATTGGAAAATGATATATATTTTGGAATATATATATAATTCGTTAAAAATATATATATTCCGAATTCTTTTAAAAAGTATGAATTTTTTCAGAAAAATATTTTTTTTGGGAAAAATATATATTATGTTCCAAAATATGATTTTTCCCGAAAATTATATATTTTTTTCAAAAATATGAATTTTTTCCGAAAAATAATTTTTTTGAGAAAAATATATATTATGTTCCAAAATATGATTTTGAGTCATAATACCTAAACTACCATCAATAGTATAAGAGGGTTTAGTGAAATCAAACCTTCAAAAAAATTATTTTTCGAAAAAATATGTATATTTTAGAATATATATATATTGGAAAATGATATATATTTCGGAATATATATATATATATATATGATTCGTCAAAAGTATATATATTTTTTGAATTGTTTTAAAAAATATGAATTTTTTATGAAAAATATACATTATTTTCTAAAATATAAAAAATATATATTTCGGAAAAAAATTATATTATTTTCGGAAAAAAAAAATCATATTTTGGAAAATAATATATATTTTTCCCAAAAAAATAATTTTTCGGAAAAAATCATATTTTGGAACATAATATATATATTTCCCAAAAATTTTATTTTTTGGAAAAAATTCATATTTTTTTAAAACAATTCGAAAAATATATATTTTTGACGAATTATATATATATTCCAAAATATATATCATTTTCCAATAAAACTTAATTTAATTTAAATCATAAAACTCATTATCCTAATTAATTTTTTTTTTTTTGCCAAATGAAACTTTCTTTTCATAAAAATATATTCATAAATTGTGATTTATTTATGAATATATTAATTAGGATTGATTTTTATGATTTAAATCAAACTAAAATTTAATAACAAGTTAATTGATTTACAAATAAAATAATTAAAACTTACAAAAAAAAAAATTAACATTTGAGAGTATATTTAGTCTAATACATTAAAGGTAAATGGTTTAATTAATATTCTAACTAAAGGAAATAATATTTTTGTAATTTAAAGAATTAATAAATATAATAGTAAGGATAGAATTATAGGTAAGGTGGAAATACAAAAAGTTTGGAGGGTAAAAGGGTAAAAAAAATTGAGGGCAAACCCATGATGCAACATTTTATAAAACTTTAGGGGGTTCTAAGCTCATTTCATAGTTGAGGGGGTATAGTAGGGAAAGAGAGTAAAATTGAGGGGGGGTTTAAGCTATTTACCCTAAGGTATGATTAGTTCTTAATTAAACTACGTATTCTTCTCTCAGTTTCAGTTTTGCTTGCTTCATGTGATTTGATTTTTATGTGGGTGGGTGGGTGATGCAGTTATCATCCATACTTGATTGATTGGACGCCGAAACAATCTATCTTCAAGTTGATCATTGTACTCTGCCTGCCCCAAATGGTCTGTTCGAAACCAGTTATTTGTTTGAGTAGTAATATTGTTTGCTATATCGTTTGTTTCTTATTATGTTAAAACAATTAATTCTCTTGGCAGAAAACATTTCTAGAAATCAATAGGTTGCTTGCATGGAGAACAAAGGAGATTGATACAATATTCAGCCATTATGCTAGGGAGGGTGACCTTATTGAGATGGCTACTATGCTCATGGTTGCTCGGGAAAGGATTATGCCTCGGGGCGTATTTGAAAGCAAAGATATTCTTAATTTTGATGCAAGCAGGTTAATCCTCAAACGTCAGAAACCTCAGAAGTTGCCTCCGTCCCTTGAGGATATTAAGGCAGCAACGACGCAGGGACCACTGTTGCTCAAAGTGTTTGAAAAGGCTGGTGCTGCTCTTGAAAAATACAGGCAGTCAGTACAAATTGAAGTAAGTTGTTATGATATCTATGTTTCTTTCTTTAATGGTTTTTGTGCTGTTTTCTTGCAATTTCTCCTGTCGGCTGAGATTTAAACACATCTTTTCTCCAAAATTGTGCATAGACTTATTTGATTAAGACATCTGTACTTATTTTTAATGTTTGAGTTTGAATGCTAGTTGTTTTCTCCCCCTCCTCCTTTTTTTCTGAAAGAGGAAAATTGTAATCCCTAACTCATATTACTACCTGATACTTCCTGTTTTATTTTATTTTATTTTGACCCAAGACTCTTGCAAAATTACTCCCTCCTGTTTCCTTATAGATGCCAAAAGAAAAGGTGGCCAATGACATTAAGGCGCTGTTTCAGAGAGCTGGGTTTTGTATAAAGGATGAAGATGTTGATTTAAGTGACATAGACTGGTTTGGTTCTTAATTACTTTGTTTCATTGGTTAAAATTTTGATCTTTTTATCTTATTAGATTTTGAATAAGCTTCAGTCTTCTAACACATGCTCATTTTTTGTGACATTATTATGTAATAGTGAAAGTGAACTCTGCAAGAAGTCAACAATAGAATTAGGTGATTGGTTGATTTCCACTTCAAGTTTCTAATACTTGGAATAAAATTATTTCTAGAAAAAATTTCCATTACACTTGTCTAATTTTTCTTTTGTTATTCTTTTACACAGAAAGGAGACATCTCCCCATGCCACTTGGCTCAATGTCAGGCAGTTTTTACAACGATAAGGTTAGAAAAAGAGCCATGAATGGCCTTGCTAATGTTTTCCTCATTTGTAATAATAGATTCTTGCTTCTTTTGGTGTGCTATAACGAGTTGTATTTTTAAATACTTGAGCAACTCAGAATCTCATATCTCTGTCAATCACTCTTCATTCCTCCGCACATTGCAAACCCTAATTTAGGTTTGACTGATGATATTTGAAAAATCCTGAATGGTATTTCGCATGAAAGAACTTTGTATGCTGTAGTGAATCCATGTTCTTATGCATATAAGAACGGAGTCTTTGGTGTTTTTATGTGGCATTCGACGCATGTACAAAGGATCAGTGTTATATTTTTTGGTTTAAAAATGCAATGATTCTATCTAAATAGGATCTTAGCAAAAAAGATATGAAACCAAGGTCCTTGATCCTGTGTTTTATCTTGTATATACCTATTCCTAAAGACTGGTCAGTCAGAAGGTGGTTACTAACTTTCTATACTCTTCTTCTCCTGCTCCTTCTCTCTATTCTTCTTTTCTGGTATTCCTCAAGTTGAGTTTTGCAAGTGTTTAATGTTGCTAGTTGCATAGTCCTTAGAATTCAAGGTTATCATCGCATTATTAATGATATTAAATCCTCTTTTTATTATCTATTGAACTCTGAAACTTTCAGGGCCAGAGGGGTAGTTTACGTAATCTCAGAATTCATCTTACCTCTATTGAGAGATGTTGCTTGATTGTGTTAATGGTTTTTTAGCTTCATAGGAGTTGGACGTCTTAAACTTTTTCTAGTGTTTCCATGGCTCATCAATTTTACCTTATTAATAAGGTTGTATGTTTTTCTTTTGTATTTTTTGCATTTCACAATTGATTGGTAGTTTAATTTTTGAAACAATTATGTCCCACCCAAATTTGTTCCTAATGGCCTTATGCGAGGTCTTTCTCTCTCTTGTACTTCCAGAGACTTTTGTATGCGCACTTTTTGGCACTCGACTAGAAAAAGACCAAATACTTGGATCACGCTTGGCGATAAAAGGATTATCTGAGTTTGACTAGCCATAGGGTTGCAATACTTCTCAATGCAGAGAACTTTTTGTATGTACAATTTAGCAACTTCTCACTTCCCAAACGAAGCTAGTTTTGACCGCTTTCACTAATAAACCATAACATGCTTTCTCTACCTTTCGAAGCGTGGCGAGACCTATGTCTTGCACTTTTCGAAAAAATCCTTCCAGATGTCTATAATGTTCAAGATAGAGGTCGATGTCTTAATTTGAAAAGGATATTCAAGAAAACAAGTCAGTGTGTGCGTTTTGCACGGTTGATTATTGTACTAATAAATAACTCTAAAGGAGGCTTTAGTAACGAAATTAGAAATATGGCGATAGGCAAGCACCAAGGTAGTGGTATTTTTTCAGACCAAGGAAAATCAGCTAATTTAAAGTATTAATTAATAAAATGCTTATTAGGCAGCAATATTATATGGTGCAGAGTGGTGACCGTTGGAAAAACACACATATATGACACATTCTAGTTGAAAATGAGGATGCTGCCTTGAATAATACTAGTAACTAGAAAAGATTACAGAGATATGAAAGCATGGGATACATTTGTTATCACGCCAATAAATGAAAAATGAGGAAATGTACAAATAGGTCGTATGGCTATACTAAACTTAGACTCGATGTTGTATTTGTTAAAATATGTTTTGTTTTTGTTTTTTTTCTTTTCCCATACTCAACAAGCGAGTAAAAGGCACACCAGAACCTTTTTAGGATGAAACTAATTAGGAAAATTATGAGAAACCAATTTAAAGAGAAGGCATGGTGTTATGGTGTGTAATGGGAAAAAACGTAAATGCAAAATTCGTGTGGCCGACGTCATCCATATGGTAATGAAGGAAAATATGGCGATGAATGCATATGAAAGAATTTATGCACATCAATTTCCTCAATCCTCGTAGTCGAATTTATAATAAATCTCATTTTTTGAAAATATTTATTAATTGTTTTGCACATCTTGAATTGTTCAAAAGTAGAAGATTGAGTTCATCAAATCAAAGAGATGTATGCTGATTTAGCTATTTTATTTAATTTAATTGTGTATGTTGATTTAGCTAATTCAATAATTGAAATGATGAAAAAAATAATTTGATTTGGATATTGACCAACTTTTGTTACATAGTTGAATTACTGCTGCTAATATATTTATACTAACTGTTTAAAGTTGTTCACTTCTAGTTTTTTTTTTTTTTTTTTTTTTTTTTCCTGGCATACAACAAAAGAAAGAAAATTACAAGGAAAAGGCAGAAGGAAAATCCTTCTGAATAGAACTAATAAGCCAAGAAGGCCAAATGTTCCAGTCTAACTCGGTAGCTTGAGTTTGGAGAGTTTTCCTGGCAATATGATGAGCCACCAAATTGCAGATCCGAGGAGCCCAAACAAACTGAATATCCACAAAAGAGTCGATCAACAAAAAAATGTCATCCAAAACACGGGAGGATAATTCATTAGAGGTTTTCAAATTCGCAAGGCATTTGCAGTCCAATTCAACAACCACTTTTGAATAGCCTTGATTAAGAAGAAACTTGAGGCTTTCCTTCAACGTGAGAGCTTCAGCAACCTCTGCATTAGAGACAAAGGTGAAGAAAAAGGAATGAACCAGGATAGGTTTACCTCCATGATCCCGAAGAATTAATCCTCCGCCTGCTGTAAGAGATGCGATATCAAAAGCAGCATCGCAATTAAGCTTCAAGGTGTTAAAATTAGGAGGAACCCATTTTGAAGGCTTTGGTAAATCAGCCACGTCCGTAATCAGAAAAGGCTTTTCAATGACAAGGACTTCATGAAATTCATGGAAGTTTACAAGGGCTTTATCCACAGTGGCTATTGGATCCCATTTGCAATTATTGAAAAACTCATCGTTTCTACTTTTCCAAATTTGCCAAAACACAAAGGAACAGAGACTCAAAAATTCACCAGGATTGGGGGAGCGATTACCCAATTCAATCAACGCGAGCCAACAGTGTTGCCATGACTTGAAATTTAGATTACCCACATCCAATCTTATTGGAGAAATTTTCCAAACAACTGTAGCAACCGGACAATTGCATAGAAGGTGAACGACAGACTCCTCTTCAAGGCCACAACGTTTGCAAAATGCATCTGCAACAATTTTCCGTTTTTTCAAATTAAGAAGAACGGGTAATCTGTCCAAGCTGCATTGCCAAAGAAAGAAAGAAATTTTTCTTTTGGTTTTTAAATTCCAAATGCTTGACCACTTTCCATTGAATTGTTGGGAAGAACTACCCTCGGGAGTATTGGTTGAGTCATGAAGAGGATTTAGGATTTCCAAAGCAACACCATAAGCTGATTTCACCGAGAAAGAACCGTTGGCACAAAAACCCCAAATAAGCTTGTCAGGTCCACCCGAATCAGAGAGAGGGATTTGCTGAATTAAAGAAGAATCGCGTTGATTAAATGAAGCTTGAATGACATCAGCCTTCCATTTTCTTGTATTCGAGTCAATAAGATCAGCAACTGAGATGACAGCCCCATTAGAAGATGGTGGAGAAGAGATCAGAAAATTATTTTTGTCCGGAAGCCACGGATCAATCCAGCACTTGACACTATCCCCAGTTCCAATACGCCACATTCTGCCCCGTTTAATCACTGCCTTTGTAGAGATCAGGCCCTTCCAGAAGCATGAAGCAGAAGGTTTGCAAGGAGCCTCTAAGAAAGAACATGTTGGGAAATACTTGCTTTTGAGAATTCGAAATAAAAGCGAGTTGTCACCAACTTCCAAACGCCATGCAAATTTAGATAGAAGAGCAATATTGAATGCCAAGATATTTTTTAAACCATGGCCACCAGAATATTTGGATTCACACATCTTATCCCAGCTAACCCACTTGACATTGTTGCTATACTCTTTCCCACTCCACCAAAAATTAATTAATTTGCTTCTAATTGCAGTGCAGCTAGAGATGGGCAACTTAAAACAAGACATTGAATAGTTTGAAATCGAGCTGAGAACAGATTTTACCAATACATCACGCCCGGCCTTGGAAAGCATCTCACCCTTCAAAGTTCGGACCTTTGCAGTCACCTTCTCCACAATAAAATTAAAGGATTCCGTCTTCGATCGGGAGATTATAAGAGGCAATCCCAAATATTTATTTGACCACCCATGCCGTTGGATTCCCAACATCCTCTTGAAAATGAGTCTATTCTCAACACTAGTATTGGGGCTGAAAAAGATTTCAGATTTATCATAATTAATCAATTGGCCAGAAAGTGACTCGTATGTGGACAAAGCAGATTTTAAACAGATCACTTCTTTCTCCGATGACTTGCAAAAAACCAGAGCATCATCTGCAAATAGCAAATGAGAGATGGGTTGAACCTCTCTTCCAATTCTGACTCCACTGATATCTCTGCTTCCTGTAGCGGCATTAAGGATACTTGAGAGCCCTTCGGAACAGAATAAAAATAAATAAGGAGACAGTGGATCCCCTTGTCTGAGCCCCCTCGATGGAAAAATTAATCCCCCTGACTCTCCATTTATCTTGATAGAAAAAGAAACCGAGGTCACACAACTCATAATCAAAGTTACCCACTTGATATGAAAACCCAGTTTCAGCAACATTGCTTCAAGAAATCGCCATTCAACTCGGTCGTAGGCTTTCGACATGTCAAGCTTCAAAGCAAGAGCTCCAAATTTACCTCGATGTTTGGATTTGAGATAATGATTGATTTCGTGAGCTAAAACAATATTATCATGAATCAAGCGCCCCGGAATAAAAGCACTTTGGTTGGGGCTAATAAGACCTTGAAGAAATGGTTTAATTCGATTAGCCAATGCTTTGGAGAAGATCTTGTAGATCACATTGCAAAGAGCAATTGGGCGGAAATGGGTCATCGAAGTTGGGTTTCGAACTTTAGGAATCAAAGCAATGTTGGTATGGTTAAGACTTTGAGACATTTGGCCAGAACTAATAAGGTGATTGAAGCCAGAGAGCAAATCTCCTTTAACAGTACCCCAATTGGATTGAAAAAATAATGGAGTGAAACCGTCCGGTCCCGGGGCTTTAAAAGGTCCAATGGAAGTGACTGCTGCCCATAGCTCTGCTTCCGTACCCTCACAGAGTAAAACTCTATTCATCTCTGGAGTGACTTTTGGATAAATTGATTGCCAAAAGTGATCATTGCCTTGAATTCTAGAGGAAGAGAACAAATCCGAAAAATATGATTCCGCGATTCTGCGAATTTCCTCTTTGGAATCCTGCCATTTGCCCGAGGTATCATTCAGTCCAGAAATGGAATTTTTCTTTCGCCGAATCATTGTCTTCCTGTGAAAGTATCTAGTGTTTTTATCCCCATGGAGAAGCCAGGATATTCTCGATTTTTGTTTCCAATGTAATTCCTCCTCTCTCCAAGCAGTGCCCAACTCTTTTTCAACTTTTCGAATTTCCTCTGGATGCCAATTGAGACTTTCTTTGAGTCGGGTGAGTCGTTTCTGGAGCTTCGTGATTTTGTCACTGGAATTATTGAAGTTGATTCGACTCCACCTTTTTAGATGACTTTTACATTCTTTTAACTTTTCTTTAATGTCAAGAAGATTGGTTGAACCGCGATGCAGTGAGTTCCAGGAATGAAAAACAACTGAATGAAACTCCTCATGTCTCAACCAATTAGCATTAAAGTAGAATTGCCGCTTGGTATGAGAAGGGCATTCAACAAGCTTTAGCAACAAAAGTTTGTGATCAGATCCTCCCACCGAAATATGATGAAGTCCAAATTTTTTGAAAGAATCACTCCATTCAGTGGTGCACAACCCTCGATCAAGACGAATCTAAATATTATGCGAGCCCTCTCTGTTGTTAGACCATGTGTAAGGAAATCCATGGAAGCCCATATCGGATAAGCCACAAGAATCAATAAGCTCTTTGAAATCTCTTAACATCCATCCTTGAGTAGGAGAACCGCCCTTTTTCTCTGATGGGTGAAGATAGGAGTTGAAATCACCTAAGATGACCCATCGTGGGTTTATCCTAGATTGAAGAGTTTTCAAAAACCTCCATTGAATTGCCCTTTCGCCATCCTTACAAGAAGCATAAACTGCTGTGAAGAACCATGAACCAGCAACCTCAACATCCGTTAATTCACATGTAATCTGAAAATTATTGAAACTCATGACACGAATGTCCAAATCATCTTTATATAAGAGGGCAAGGCCACCCGCAATACCCCGAGGAGCCACTGTAAACAACTTGTAAGTGCTGAACTGACGACTAATACTAGTCACCTTATCATCTTGGTTCTTAGTTTCAAGCAAGAAGATCAAAACAGGGGAATGAAGATTAACTAACCTTCTCAACGGGGAAACTGTCAGGGGGTTCCCCACACCCTGGCAATTCCACACCATAGCACTCATGGAGACTTGTGTGACCAATTTTGGCTGGCCACATCCACCACATTGATTGGGGTAATGAAAACAGAACCTTCAACATCAAGCTCAGAATGTTCAACTGCTGTTAAAGCACCATCAAATTTAGGAGTCTTTGAGGCAGGTTCAGGCAATAAAGTATCTGATTGATTCTTCCGTTTACGAACCAAATTGATTGAGGGAGATAGTGGAGGATAGCGAACATCCCTGGCCTTTCGTGTCCACGAGGGTTTAACCAATGCATTACCAACAAGAGGGAGCCTCTCACAAACAGAGTTATGGGGAACAGAATTAGTAAGCAAATTAGCCTCAGATGACTGTGGGTCAGTAGCTATCGGAGTCCCTTGGTGAAAAAACTGGATATTAGTGGATTTGTTAAAAACATTTTGGGGCGGGAGACCATCAGGATTTGCATGGTGGAAAATGTGGGTATGAGCCATATCATTGCCCATAAAAATAAAGATTGGATTATTTTGCGACTGAGTGGAGTGGTGGTTACACGGGATGGTTGTGGGTTGGGAATGATTTACATTGCTTGGAATTACCAAACCGGACTCCATTGAACATAAATCTTGATCCACAATCCTAACTGGAGTAACTTCGGCGCTGACCTTGGTGAGATTTTTTTCCGCCATCTCTGTTGCCTCAGGGACCTCCACCACCTCTCGATTACCAGGTTCGCCAACATCTGGCTCTGATTGCTTTTCCGAAAAAACTTGAGAATGAGAATTAACCTTTCGATCATGTTTTGAAGAATGGACCAACCTACCAGCTGCATCTTCTACCCTAAGCCTGGAATCATAAGGCAACTTTTCACCCTTCAACTTATCCATATCATTACATCTTTTGAAACCATGCCCCAACAATCCACAACAGTAGCAAAAGGAAGGTAATCTCTCGTATGCGAAAGGAACCCAGATAAGCTTGTCGAGAACTCTCAGATGGGCACCGCGGCGTAAAGGGACTGTGACATCCACTGCCAAACGGAGTCTCAAGTATCTCCCTCCCATTGCCCCTTTGTCCCTTATTTCTATTCGATCAACCTTAGAGAATTTTTGGGCTACTAAAGAACCAAACTCCAAATTGAGACATTCAAATGGAACCTTACCCAGTCGTACCCACATCATAGCCTCAGAAAATAGATCATTATTGACCACAATGTTTGGACACCATTTGACAAGAATAAGCAAATTGCGTTCAAAATACCAAGGGCTATTCGAAATTACCCGATTCAAGTCGGCTTCGGCTTCAAATATGAACTGAAATTTGTCCGAATCAAGCCGAAAAATCTGCACAGGACACTTCCATACGTCCATCAAAACCTTCCGCATAACCCCAGTTGGAGTATTAAGTGACTTATCAGCAACAATCTTTCCAAAAAGGGTCAATCTGCACTCCCTAACCCCTGATTGGATAGCATCAGTGGGAACCTCAATGATGTCTTCTTCATCTTTAGTAAGAGTAAAATCGAGTAATTGGTCCACTAAATCCTCCATAAAAGGTGAATCAGTGGATGAAATTACTATTTAGAAAATTAGGGCAAAGATAGACCAAATGACGAAAGAGGGAAATGAAAAAGCAAACTGATAGAAATGAAAATGAGAAAGAAAAGAGGTGGAGAGAGAGCACCAAACTCAAGATCGAACCCTCAATGGAAACAGAGAGACAGGCCCTCAACCCTGTGAAACCTCAGGGACCTCTACTCGCTAACAGAGAGAGAGGACTTGCTTAGGTTGTTGTTCACTTCTAGTTGTCTACACAGCTTATATCAAATGTATAAATAGCTCGTACTCTTAGCTGTGTAGACAACTTATAGTCAACTATCTCAATATTTAATATGCATCGGTACTATTACTATACATTCATTAGGCGCGCCTTATTACATCTTGAGCTAATTACTATATTTCTCCGTACTTCCTTACAGGGTTCAGTCCCCTACAAAGTGGGAGGGTGGGCTTATGCTGATGCATTCATTCGATATTTGCACTTTGTTTTTATGCCTCCTTGTCCGTCATACAAAGATAGCATGTGTAATTCTCGCACTTATCAGTGGCCATCTCCTCAATTCTCAGCAATTATGGTTTCTGCACCATTTCTTCTATGTAGAAATCGTTTTGTCGTTATAGCATTAGCAATCAAGAAGGGGATAACTCGCATTTAGGATCCATTTGGTCGTGCGGAATTGGATTGCATTGAAATTGGAATTTCATGGTATGTCAATTTCACAAATGCAATTCCAAATACATTGTTTTGATAAATTTTGGAATTCAATTGCAATGAAATTTTAATTTCAAACCCAATTTGAGTGTAAAAGATTAAAAATTTGAAATTAAATTAGCTAATGTAACTAAATAAATATATCTATATATGTATAAGTATGTAAGTATATGGATAAATATATATGTTTGCATATGTATGTATGTATGTGTATGCATGTGAATGTGTATATATGTTGAGTTTCATACGTATGTGTTTATGTATGTGTATGAGTGGCTCTACATTTGTGTGTGCATGTGTATTTATATATATATATATGCGTCTATAAATACAAATATATGCATACAAATAGACGCATGTATATATATATATATATATATATATATGAGTGTATATATTTGTATATATAAGCATGTATATATATAGAGGCGAATGCATATATAGGTCTTTATGGATATGTATTTGTGTATTTTTGTAGTTGTGGAAAATTACTTGTTAGAGAGAATATTTATTGGTTTAAGATTGAAGAAGATTTGGAATTAAAAATCATAACTTCTAATGTGGAATTCAAGCCATTCTGAGTTTCGGTTCCAAATCCAAGGCTCCATTTCTAAACATTCTGAGTTTCGGTTCCAAATCCAAGGCTCCAATTCTAAACAGACCCTTAAAGTTTATTTATTCAGTTCAAATATAACCCTTTTCCTTCCAATATTTGATTAATAAGTTGTATTTATTGCATGATTGGTAATTTGGTAAGTCACGTCTGGCATCAATGGCCCTGGATCCTGGTGTGCTTTGGAACAAAATCTGCTGCTACGTTTCTTAACTTTCTTGGTCTACATTCACTTTTCACCAAAAAAAAAAAGTTGTTTTGTGTTTAAATTATTTTTCATTCTTGTATTTCAATCAATTCATTCTTGTATTTCTCATTATATGATCAGGTTATTCATCTTCTGTGTTCTAGTCTCTAGTGTATACGAACTATCCTGTAGCCTCATAACGATGCATGACATAAAAAGTATTAATCTACCTCTTTAATACTTAAAGCCACACACTCTACAAATTACCATGATTGTTAGGATCGAGATCCTACAATCATCGTATGATCTTACAATTCTATGACCCCAAATAATCTTAATCTTGCAAAAATCGCACATGGAAGTAAAATCACCATAGGATCGTATAGTACAATCATCGTATGATCTTACAATTCTATGACCCCAAACAATCTTAATCTTGCAAAAATCGCTCATGGAAGTAAAATCACCATAGGATCGTATAGTAGGATTACAATTTTATTATTTGTACACATTTTTGGGTTTTTTAGGTGAAAAAATTAATTTTTGGTTGGGCTATCTATATAAAAGGGTCAAAAAAAATTAAAGAGAAACAAAAAAATTACTTTTAAGGCCCAAGCCCAACCCAATATATTAAAAAATATAGAAATTAAAAATTAAAAACTTTAGGAATTTAGCGAGCCCGTGTAAGTTTTTTTTATATATATTCCAATTTTAAAATTTAATTTCAATTTTTTTTATTTGAATTCGTAATTTTATCAAACGAAATATAATATATTTTTTTGTTTATTTGTATATTTTAGATAAGGAAATTCATAAAATAAATGCTGATGCAGAATTTGGTGAGATGTTATCCATTGTGATAATAATGAGGAGTATATGATGTTGGTGATGATAATGTCGTGATTCGTGATGATCTTATTTAGTTAATTTTTATTTTATTATATTTATGTTAATTAGCTAATTTGCACAACACCCCTTGAGGAGATATTGGTGGTTTAACCAGCTTATTTGGACACTCACACCCCCTAAATTTTGAAAAAGTTTTTGCTCACACACCTAACATTGTGTGAAAAGTCCAAAGTACCCTCAACAATCACTTGTAATTACAAAATGACCTAAATGACATTTCTAACTGATGTTAATTATCCATAAATGACCTGAATACCATTTTCGAACTAATATAAATTGTCCAATTTACCCTACCAGTTTGGATAAAAAAATTTCATAAGCTTTGCTCGAGTCCACCCATCTGCTTGGGTTAAATTCTATAGTTGTAGCAGATTGGCTAAAAAGGGTTATGGCATTGGTTGAAATGGAATGGAAGAGCTCTGACAGATACTCTCTCGGAAGATCTTTACCCCCATTGATAGCTCTGTTGTTCCTGATGAACTCTTCCTCTGTCATCTTTTTCTTGACTTGCGGATTGTGTTGGTCAGTGTTGAGCATAATGACGGAGTAGCAAAGAATAAAAAGGGCATCTTTGCTTACAAAAATTTCTCAAAATATTTGCCGGAGAATGCTTCAAAGGACTCTCTAAATCTTCTGGGATTCTCCTGGCAAGCGGAAGTTCGCACAGCAGAGTCGAGAACCATTCCAAAAAATTCAAACTTGAATGTGGAATTGATCAGGGTCGCCTAGATAATCACCAATCATGGGCTTGTCTAGCCTTGGAGTGTAGCGGACAGCAAGTGAGAAATTCATAGGTAGTCCAAACCTTTCTTTTCATCTCAGATAAAATGGTTCCCAGCAATTAAAATTTTCCTCTTCTGTTAGTCTCTCATTCCACCCAAGAGTCTGATTCATCATTTTCTCTGGATTGCTCTTCCCAAAATACTTAAGGTACACTCTCTCTAACAGCTTAAGCTTTTAGGGTAGTTGGTAGTTAATAAAAAGGTCTATACTCAGAGATTTCAATTGGGTAGGGTCCATAAGGGTAACTTGACAGTATCCTCAAACACATTGCAGCACATTGGATCACAATCATAATTTACATAGACTTCAAGCGCGAAGGTGGGCTGTCAAATATATAATGGCCTCAACCCCGACTTCCTGCTGTTGGACTAAGTTTGCTGGACTTGCTACTCTAAGAAACACAAATGAGGAAAAAGCTTCCAGTTGGATACGAATAGACCTACAAAAATCAGGTGACATTTTGGTTCTAACTTCAAAAATTGCATGTTTAACTTGGCAGAAAATTTAGCCTGCTTGGTTTGTGTATCTGAACCGTTGTCAAGAACTCAAAAAAAAGAAAAGAAAACTGTTTTAAGACAACAATAAAAGTCAGTTTTTAATCGAGTCTTTACTACTTTGAAAAAACTGAATCAAGTCCATGTACAGCTTTCTGATTTTAATTTATGAAATGCAGAAGATTGTACTCTAAGCAGACCCTTAGCTTAGATATTCGAATGCTAACCGTCGAAGAAGCTGCTAGATATTCAAGACAGTACTGCAAATAATGGAAAGGACTAATGGGCTCGAACAAATTCCATAGTGGATCAGATGGTGAAACAGGTCACATCCTGGACCATCCCTAGAAGCTTGGGGTGCTTTCCTATGCTGTCACCACTCAACTCAATCACGGAATTGATCAAAATGAGCCCGAAAAGTTGAATATCTGCATCAGCACCTTGAGCTGCCAATCCCTCTGGATGCTCAACCACAACATTCAGTAAAGAGCACAAGAACCGGAAGATATCAACTGTAGAGCAAATACCACACCCCGAACCCAAACTGCTCACTTCACTGTCTGATCCAGAATTGTCATTGTCTTTTACCTCTAAATCATGCAACCGATAATATATATTATCGGTAACTGACTCATCCCCAAACGTGCAAGATGGTGTGCAATTTGGTTTTCTTTCCTCGTAATGGATTCGAGATGAACAGTGTCAAAATCTTCTTCCATCAACTTCAAAATATGGCTGGAATTTTTTTTTGCATATTTATTAGAAAAAAAAATTATGAGAAAAATATAAACAAAACAATATTTAAGGATACCTGTGTTTTATTTCAAAACCATCATCAGGTTGAGGAACATTTCCCCGCAAAGCTTGAACCAAGTCATCATTGTCCAACTGGCAAATAATTGCTCTAATTTTATACTTTTTAGCCAGAAGCAAACCCCTATGCAATGCCTTCATCTTAGCCTGATACGGAGTTAAACTCATGCCACGGTCGTATCCCGATGAGTGGTTCACATATTGGCCTTCGTCATCTCTGATTACGTAACCGTAACCTACAACAAAATCTCCCGAGGGTTTTGGTTTCGTGACATTTTCTTCCCAAGAGGAAGCTACAAGAGCAGTAAGTTGTGTCTTTTCCTTTGTTTGAGTTACTATGCAATTTTTGTACTCTTCCTTTTCTATAACCAATATATGTTTCACATGGAAGTGCGAAATGCTAATTGTTATCAAAATGTTGGTTCAGATGAATGAGATGCATGGAAAGATGGTTGGAAGGAAACCATTAATTATTGCTATGGCCAAAGGAGAAAGGAGGGCTCAACTTCAGGTCACTTCCTAAATTGCCATCATTTACCATTTATTTATGTAGCCTTTTGTGTGATTTATGGAAATGAGGTTCTGAATTATTTGGAGAAATAAAATTTTAAATATTTGGATTTGATGATTTTTTTATTCTAATTTACATTTGGTGCAGCAGAATGAGAATGTGGGGGAGTATTCTGGAGATGGCATTGAAGAGTTGACCACTGCACTAATGGTACATCGAGGGTACCGTTCTAAGCTGAAGGAATGCGGGCTTCTCTTCGAAGGAGATGATTTTGAGGCTCATATTGGGACTGAAAAGTATTTTGAGGAAGTAAGCAAAGGGAGGAAATTCATTAGCTCAAAGGATTTCACGAAATGGTTTCTTCTGGCTCAGAATTTAAGGGGTTGGACGAAGATTGTGAGTTGTCTTTTTTGCAGCAAGTATGCTCAACGTTACGATGAAGAAGTCGATCCGATATGTATAGTAGAGGATCCTCCATTTGAGCTTTTGAAGTACCCTGTGAAGGAAATTTGGTATACCCCACCGGTGAAGAATTTTCATAGATTAAATTCAGATGGAGACTGTCGGGAAACCTCCTCGGGAGATTTTGTTGTAGGTTACGGTTACGTAATCAGAGATGACGAAGGCCAATATGTGGACCATTCATCGGGATACGACCGTGGCATGAGTTTAACTCCGTATCAGGCTGAGATGAAGGCATTGCATAGAGGTTTGCTTTTGGCTAAAAAGTTGAAATTAGAGCAATTATTTGCCAGTTGGACAATGATGACTTGGTTCAAGCTTTGCGGGGAAATGTTCCTCAACCTGATGATGGTTTTGAAATAAAACACAGGTATCCTTAAATATTGTTTTGTTTATATTTTTCTCGTAATTTTTTTTTTCTAATAAATATACAAAAAATAAATTCCAGCCATATTTTGAAGTTGATGGAAGAAGATTTTGACACTGTTCATCTCGAATCCATTACGAGGGAAGAAAACCAAATTGCACACCATCTTGCACGTTTGAAGAAACCTACTATTACTAATTGAAATCCATCTTTGATATATGCTTCAACACAAGCACCCCGGGTGATATCAATAAACTAAGTGCAAGGTCCGAGGGGTTCCTATTTTTTGCAGCCATCATGGCTTGCCACCGGTGACTCTAGGGGAAAAAGACACTTGAATTTCAAGCTATAAAGGGAGAAAACAACCTCTACGTATTGCTTCCAACTTTCAGATTCCAACAATGCATATTTCGACTTGTTATGTTCTTCTTGCAACAACAATTTCATAACAATTTCTAGTACCCTTCATAGCACGACATCCCGTTTCCCCATTTTGAGAAAGCGAGCTTCTCTCCTCAGGTTTTGATACTTAGCTCCCCAGTCCGCCCTAAGCAAAAACTTGCTCTGGAGATCAGATAACTAAACTCCAACAACAGAATATTGCACTGGTATACACTTTGATTGTGTCAAAGTGACTTTTCTATGGTAGCTACAAATGAGGGTGCTTTCACAGAGCTTACTATCACGGGCTTAGTGTTTTGGCACTACTCCAGCCACACCCGTACGGCACCAAGTCGTTGCTACTCCTCTTGCAAAGGCTTAGTCAGCCTACTACCTTGTTTGCTCTTGGCAACCACCCACTCACACATAAGAACACTTTGGTTGGCAAGAAACAAGACTACTTTTATTACTACAAGTAAAAACGGTTAATCTAGCAGAGTGCAACTCTGATCTGCTCATGATAGCTGGCTATCTGAGCTTGGTCTGCAGAAATAAGTCTCTGTAAAGAGGCTTTTTCTTCGGAATACCTAAAAAAGGATTCTCCTCTGCTAAGATGCAAAAGATAAGATATAGTAAGTAACCTTCGTTTTGCTAAGTACAGTGTGCAATTCAAACATGTAAGAATTGGAATTCAGACAAAAGGATATGAAACAGCTATTGAAGGTGATAACCTCCAATTAGTCATAGGTTTCATAGGCAGATGCACAACTGATGGTTTTGCTAAGTACAGTGTGCATATAGAAGAAGCTGTCAAACTAATTTCTACACCAGGAATTAAAATGACACAGCCAGTCCAATTTAGTCCTGAAACTCTTGCAGGATTAGAATGGAAATTAGACAAGATCCTTGAAAAGGATAAGAAGATCCTTGTTCCTCAAAATTCAGTAATGTATACTGATTCGCAAGGACAGACGTCTGTTAGGTTTAAAGTTATACCTACCAGAACCAAGATAGCTTATTTGAAGAAAATAGCGATGATGAGTCAACCCAGTGAAAAGGTAATTCCTCTTCATTTCCAGACCATTATTAGCTTAGACAAACCAAGATGGGGACAGTTATATGTTCAAACACCTGAACAATTAGATGAAGACCTTCTACCCATCTTTGAAGAAAAACTTTTTAGGAAGAAACTCCTAAGAGAAGATGAAGGTATCGCCTATAGAAAGAGACCAACAATGCATGAATATTATGTTGCTCCTATAGATGAACTTGAAGATAGGAATGAAACACTTCGAAAGAAGTATCCATTCTTAGATTACTCATATTTAGTTACTGGAAATGGTGACATGACCATAATGAATATGAGAAAGGACTTGAAAAAGATCTATGAAGAAAAAGGACCTTATGATCCTCAATCTTTGCTAGAATCTTTTAGACCAATAGAAATTCACCAACCTGAAGTTTACAATAAACTAGGGTTAGAAGAATTGTATCAGCTAGAAATAGACAGAATTGCAGAAGAATTGGAAAATAGACTTGAAGATCCAAGAGATGCAATTCTCACAGACTCAAAAATCTCTGATCACAAATCAGAAGATTTTTCAGATGACAATGATTCTGAGATTTTAGATGACACTAAATCTCTTACATCATTACCCAAAGACTTGATGGATGAACATAGTGGTACATCATCCTCACCTTTTTCAAAGGTTTGGAGTGCACCTCCTATTGTTTCAACATCAAACATCCCAAGGATTCCTGTTCCTCCAGAGAAATTTGTCATGCCTCAACCTAGTCAGGCCATGCCTATGCAGTATAAACCCAGAGGAAAAAGAATGCCTTTAAAACAGCCAATAGCCTTCCAAGAGTTAAAGATAGGATTAGTTCTTAATCTTGCAGCACATGATCCACAAAGGTGGACAAATGTGTTAGATATTTTGAAAGGAGCAGTTTGTCAGGAGTATTACATGAAAATGGATCCTTCTGAACCAGAAGAAATGTTTAGATATCTCGAAGCCTTTTTAGGTGAAAGTGCAAAAGCACTATGGGATTCTTACAAACAGAATGAGACAGCAGATTATCAAGGATTATTGACCTTAGGAAGTAATCCTTATAATTTTGCCAATAAGATTCATAGCCTATGTACTGGCGCAGACCCTAATTCCGGACACATAGAAGTTCAGAGAAATGCTGTCACTCAGTTAGAACAACTGAATCTCACGAACTGGCATTATATTAAGCCATTCTTGACAGATTATTTCTACTGCACATGTATTTCTGGAAATGCATATAACCAAGAAATTGGTGATAAGCTTTTTAGAAAACTTCCAGGTGTTTTAGGAATAGAAATTTTAGACAGATGGAAGAAAGAACCAGGTGTCAGCAATGAACCTGATAGAAAATGGACAATTGGACATAGAATTCAGCATATTATCAAGATTCTTCAAGAGAAATGCTCGAATATCCAAATTGGAAGTGGTACTCCTAAGAAGAAGTATTATCTTAGGAAGTCAACCAGTAAGAAGCCTTACCTCAGTAAGGACAGACATGTTAGAAAATTCCACAACAACAGAACTTATAGCAATAGGTTAAGTTGTTTTACATGTGGAAGCAATGATCATCTCTCAAGAGATTGCATTGCCAGACTCAACCAACATGACAGAAAGAGTGTCCTTGTTAATGAAACTTCTGCTCTTTGGATGCCATGCATTCTAAGATAGTGCAGGTAGTCAGGTTCACAAAAAAGGGGTCTGGGGCCGTAAAAACGGTTAATCTAGCAGAGTGCAACTCTGATCTGCTCATGATAGCTGGCTATCTGAGCTTGGTCTGCAGAAATAAGTTTTTTTTGGGAGTTGTAAAACTAACAACTTTTATGAATCAACAGACATTTATCCAGGTAAGTTTAAATAAAGAAAGGCCTTTTGACCTAGACTTATTTGAATTTACAAGAGATTTTGGAACAAGTCTAGTTAATCCCTCAAGATTACTAAATCTTGTTTCTGAAGATGATATCAATCAAATGGTATCCAAGTTAGAAAAATTAGAGATTATAGGAGAAAACATCATTAAATACTGGGAAAGAGATCCCGTATTATGTGAGTTAAAAATCCTTAATCCAGAGCATAAAATCAGAACAGGTAACATCCATGCTACCTATGAAGATTTAGCAGAATTTTAGATGCACATTGATGAGCTCTTATTTATAGTCACCCTTATTTATCATTATCCATAACTCTATTAATGGTAACTCTGCAGCAATGGTATATATACATATACATGTATATGCATATACATATATATGATAACCAGACTTTGGTCAATGGAGATGAGGTCGCTAACCAGCCTCTCCTGTTGATTTTGGAGCTCAATTGACAACGGTTTCATCAGAACAAGCCAACGATTGGGGTTTTCTGCCATTCTTGTCCACTAAAGGTAAGTTCAATCAACATTCCTTTAAGTTTGTTAGATTTCTGTTTGATCATACAATAGTGAATGGTGGATACACTTGGTCAAACTATTGGAGAATAAATTAGACATAGTTCCAGAAATTTTGGATGAATTTGGAGTATTGTTTTCTGTTCAGCTTCAGAATTATTTTGATTTTCAATGTTCTCCTTTCTTTCTTTTTCCTTCTCTTTATTAATTAATTATTATTTTATTATTTCATCGACTCTATGCTCAGTATAACAACATTTCTCTTCCTCTACGGATTTTGTGATGTTTGTCTTCATCTGTATTACATTCTAGTGTTTCTAAAATCTTAGTCATGTTTCTGTAATCGAGACATCACAATATTATTTCAACAAAACAACACAGAGGGAAAAGAGATGATACCCATATATTCTCGAGAATGCTCCCCCACATTTTCATTCTGCTGCATATACCAAAAGTAAATCCATATAAATTCCCCAAAAATTTTGATAGAAATATTATACACATATAACTATATATATATATATATATATATATACCTTGGTGTTTCTATTGTTATCTTCCTCTGTTTCTGCTTTGCTACTACTGCTGCGGGAAGGAATGATCAAAGCAGGTAAAAAATCACCTGACAACCCCCTGAAAATCTTTTGGAATTTCAGTTTCTGAGAATTTAGCATTTTATGAAATACACAAAGAAAAATGCAGTTATGGGTGGAGAGATCAGTGGCGCATTTTTAGGGTTCTGCCTGAAAAGGAAACTTCATAGATATATATATATAGTGGTTAGGGTGAACTAAGCTTAACCCTATCGGCCCATCTTGAGTGAAAGAAGCAAGAATGGACTGGGCTTCTGTGTGAAGCAGACCAGTTACCGAGTTACCAACCCGCCTTAGGAACCTTGAAAAGTTACCGTACCGCTTGGAGAGTTACCGACCCGCTTGATGAGTTACCGACCCGCCTTGAGTTATGAAAGTGACATAAACCCTAGTGATCCATGGGCCACGTCGGAAATTGGCAAGGCCCTTTTATCACGTCCTGTATTATGAGGTTACGCCACGTAGGCGCCACACAGGCGCCATGCAGACGCTTCGTAGGATCCTACTTGGCACCCGGAATATTCTAGACTTCTCCACATTTCTCCGGAATTCTCTAGAGTATTGTAGAGTTGTCTAGACTTGTATAGAATTGTATAGAATATACTATAATTGTATAGAACATTCTAGAGTAGACTACACATGGAGGATTCTAGAAATCTCTCCACTTTTCCTTGTAAGGCCTTTGGCCTATAAATAGAGGAGGGAGCTCATTTGCTCACCATCCAAGCAACCACACAAGTTCTCAAGCAATACAAGCTCTTGAGTTCAATTGCCTTCTAAGCTCTCTTGCCTAGCTTTCTCTTCTTACACACTAGTTTCCGCATTCACCTAGCTTTAGTTGCCCACTAAGCTAGAGACCCACAAAGGCTTACTTAGCACTTCTCAAGCATCTTAGAGGTGTCTAAGGCCGCACGGTTCCTTGGAAACACCAAGTCCGTGACAGTTGGTATCAGAGCGCGGTTCGTGAGGGATCACAACCTACTTGCAAGAGAGTATGAAAGAGATCAACTCAACCATCACCCCAACCGTGGAGGAACAAGAACGCGGCAGGAAGAAACAACGCCCACCCACTAACACCAAGGCAAGGTCGAAGTCCAAGTCCAAGGACGCTCAACCAAGCCTTGAGACACGCATTGATGACATAGAAGGAACTATGACCATCATGCAGGAACGTATAGTGGAGACTCACCAACGCTTGGAGGAATTGGAGTCCTATGACGCCGACTTCCAAGACACCATGAAGGGGCAACTCAATGCCCTAGATGGAGACCATCGTAAGGAGCTACGCTCTCTTCGTGATGAGATAACTACCCTACGTGGCTACATGGATCATGAGCTTGGCAACATTCGAGTATTCATGGAGGACATGCGTGCCGATTGGGCCATTTGCAAGCAAGCCGTAGCAAACGGCGCCACTGCTACTCGGGAGGCCGGAGCTCCCAGAATCGACGTCCCCAAGCCCAAGTGCTATAAGGGGGAACGTGTGGCCAAGGAGGTAGAGAACTTCCTATTTGGCATGGAGCGCTACTTTGACGCCAAAGGAATAGTGGACGAGGTGACAAAGATCAACACCACCACACTCTACCTAGTGGACGATGCTATGCTATGGTGGAGGCGTAGACATGGTGACATCGATAGAGGTACGCTTTCCATTGATACTTGGGCAGATTTCCGTAAATAATTTAAGAGGCACTTCTATCCTGAGAATGCCGAGGAAGAAGCTATGGGCAGACTTCGCCGGGTCAAGCAAACAGGGACCATCCGAGACTATGTCAAGGAATACACATCGCTCACCCTTGAGATCCCTGAGCTCTCAGAGAAGGAATCTCTCTTCTTCTTCATGGATGGCCTACAACAGTGGGCCAAGACGGAGCTAAGACGACGTGGAGTGAAGGACCTTGCCACCGCCATCACGGAAGCGGAGGCATTGATCGATTTCAGCTCCAAGAAAGACTTTGCCAAGCCCAAGGATAAAACCCTGAACTTCGGCAAAGGTGGGGGAGACAAGGGCAGCACTTCTAATGCCACAAACATCGCCCCTCACAAGGAAGGGTTCCGAAAATATGGAGGCAACAAGCCCCAGAAACAACCGCCATCACCCTGCTTCATATGTGGTGAGATGCATTGGACACGGTTTTGCCCAAAGAAGAAGACCGCCAATGCCATGACTCTTGAGCACCCGGAAACGCAGGAGGCACACATGGGTTCGCTTCAAATCCTCAACGCCATCAAGGCTAAGATGGAGGCCCCTAAGGCAGCACCTAAAGGGCTCATGTTCGTTGAAGCAGCCATAGGAGGGACATCTACTAAAGCATTAGTAGACACCGGCGCCTCCCACAACTTCATAAGCATTGACGAGGCCAAACGACTAGGCCTCAAGTACACCAAGGAGGATGGTTCCATGAAGGCCGTCAACTCAGCAGCCAAGGCCATATACGGCACTGCCAGAGGCATACAGGCACACATAGGCCAATGGAGTGGCCTTATCTATCTCTCAGTGGTACCTATGGACGACTTTGCCTTAGTCCTTGGCATAGAATTCTTGGACAAGGTAAAGGCCTTCCTCATCCCCTACACCAACACTATGTGCATCATGGAAGGTAATACTACATGCATGGTGCCAGTCGAACGAGGAACTAAGATTGAAGCTCACTCCCTATCTGCCATGCAATTTAACAAAGGGTACAAGAAGGGAGAAGTTAGCTACTTAGCCACCTTACTCGACTCACCATAAGACCCCTCGGAGCCTTCCCCACATGAGGACATGCCCACAGAGATCCGATCGGTACTACAAGAGTACAATGATGTCATACCCTCGGAGCTACCAAAGAGACTACCACCCCGAAGGGAGGTAGATCATAAGATCGAGCTGGAACCAGGTTTCAAGCCACCATCCATGGCACCTTACCGCATGGCACCACCAGAGTTGGAGGAATTGCGGAAGCAACTCAACGACCTACTCGATGCGGGCAACATTCGACCATCCAAGGCCCCTTATGGCGCACCGGTCCTGTTTCAACGCAAGAATGATGGGTCATTACGAATGTGCATCGACTATAGAGCTCTCAACAAGGTGACCGTAAAGAACAAGTACCCCATTCCTCTCATCGCAGACTTGTACGACCAATTTGGAGGAGCACGCTACTTCACCAAGCTGGACTTACGCTCGGGGTACTATTAAGTGCGGATCGCGGCAGGAGATGAGCCCAAGACCACATGTGTGACAAGGTATGACTCTTATGAATTCCTAGTCATGCCATTTGGTCTCACCAATGCACCGGCTACATTTTGCACCTTGATGAACAACCTGTTCCATCCCTATATGGATCGCTTTGTGGTGGTATATTTGGACGACATTGTCATCTATAGCACCACCTTGGAAGAACACGTGCAACACTTGAAAACTGTCTTCCAAGTTCTCTGGGAAAATGACCTCTATGTGAAAAGGGAAAAATGCTCATTTGCCCAACAAGAGGTGATGTTCCTAGGACACAAGATAAGGGATGAGAAGCTCTTAATGGATGAAAGCAAAGTGCAAGCCATACGGGATTGGGAGCCGCCCACCAAAGTGCCCGAATTACGATCATTCTTGGGCCTTGTCAACTACTACCGCCGCTTTATCAAGCACTACTCAGCAAGAGCCGCCCCTTTGACGGACATGCTGAAGAAGGGACGCATATGGAGCTGGACGGAGGAATGCCAAACTGCCTTTGATGACTTGAAGAAGGCAGTGATGGAGGAGCCCATACTTAGCCTACCGGACCACTCTAAGCCTTACGAGGTACACACCGATGCCTCGGACTTTGCCATTGGGGGAGTTCTCATGCAAGAGGGACACCCCATAGCCTATGAGAGCCGCAAGCTCAACGATGCTGAGCGGCGCTACACGGTGCAAGAGAAAGAGATGACCGCAATCATCCACTGTCTTCGCACTTGGAGACACTACCTACTTGGGGCACGGTTCGTGATCATGACGGACAATGTTGCCACTAGCTACTTCCAGACGCAGAAGAAGCTCAGCCCCAAGCAAGCACGGTGGCAAGATTACTTGGCCGAGTTCACTTATCGCTTGGAGTACAAGCCAGACAAAGCCAATGTCGTAGCGGATGCACTTAGCCGCAAGGCAGAACTCGCGACCATTAGTCGACCACAACACCCTCTTATGGATCGCATCAAAGAGGGACTACAGCATGACCCCCTAGCCAAGAGTCTCATTCAACTCACCAAGGATGGCAAGACACGGCGCTTTTGGCTTAGGGATGATCTTCTCCTCACTACGGGCGATAGGCTATTCGTGCCTAAGTGGGGGAACCTGCGAAAGGAACTCATCAAGGAGTGCCATGACACCATGTGGGCTGGACACCCAGGAATGAGGCGCACCCAGGCAATCCTTGAGGATTCTTACTACTGGCCCCGGATGCGTGACGACGTCGAGGCCTATGTACGCACTTGTCTTGCCAGCAAGACAAGATAGAGCAACAACAGCCGACCGGTCTACTAGAGCCACTACCTATCCCAGAAGGTCTATGGGCAAGTGTCTCAATTGACTTCATCACGTGCCTACCCAAGTTTAATGGCTATGGCAGCATCATCGTAGTGGTAGATCGATTCAGCAAGTATGCCACCTTCATACCTGCCCCGACAGATTGCACGGCCGAGCAGACAGCGGAGCTCTTCTTCGACCATGTGGTCAAGCAATGGGGGTTGCCGCAAAACATAGCGAGTGACAGAGACCCACGCTTCACAGGCCGCTTCTGGACGGGACTCTTTTAGAAGATGGTTACGGGTCTCAACTTCTCTACTAGCTTTCACCCCCAATCCGACGGACAGACGGAGCGTATCAACGCGCTCCTAGAGCTATACTTGAGGCACTATGTTAGTGCCAACCAGCGGGACTGGGCCAAGCTCCTTGGAGTAGCACAGTTTGCCTACAACTTACAGCGGAGTGAGGCTACCAACCACAGTCCTTTCGAGATAGTGACCGGGCGACAACCCTTGACGCCTAATGCTATGGCATAAAGTGGAGATGGCAAGAGTTCGACATCATACAGATTCGCCAAGGGATGGCATGACCAATCCAACTTGGCTAGAGCCTACCTAGACAAGGCGGGCAAGAAAATGAAGAAATGGGCTGACTCCAAGAGAAGGCCCCTAGAATTCATGGAAGGAGACTTCGTCATGGTCAAGCTGCTACCCCAACAGTTCAAGTCCTTGCGAGCAGTGCACAAGGGGTTAGTACGACGCTACGAGGGTCCCTTCCCAATCATCAAACGAGTTGGAAAGGTCTCCTATATGGTGGAACTACCACTAAAGCTCAAGATTCATCCAGTTTTCCATGTCAGCATGCTCAAGCCCTACTATGAAGACAAGGATGATCTAACTCGAGGCATATCACACCGAGCTCCTACTGCCGTGGTCACTTCCTTTGACAAGGAAGTAGAGTGCATCCTTGCCGACCGACAGGCGAGTAGAAGAGGAGTACCCAAGTACACAGAGTACTTGGTGAAATGGAAGAACTTGCCGGATAGCGAAGCAAGCTGGGAGCATGAAGACACACTTTGGCAGTTTACAAAACACATCCAGCAGTTCAAACAGAACGCGACGAGGACGTCACGAGCTTAGGTGGGGGAGAATGTCACGTCCTGTATTATGAGGTTACGCCACGCAGGCGCCATACAGGCGTCATGCAGACGCTTCGTAGGATCCTACTTGGCACCCGGAATATTCTAGACTTCTCCACACTTCTCCGGAATTCTCTAGAGTATTGTAGAGTTGTCTAGACTTGTATAGAATTGTATAGAATATACTAGAATTGTATAGAACATTCTAGAGTAGACTACACATGGAGGATTCTAGAAATCTCTCCACTTTTCCTTGTAAGGCCTTTGGCCTATAAATAGAGGAGGGAGCTCATTTGCTCACCATCCAAGCAACCACACAAGTTCTCAAGCAATACAAGCTCTTGAGTTCAATTGCTTCTAAGCTCTCTTGCCTAGCTTTCTCTTCTTACACACTAGCTTCCGCATTCACCTAGCTTTAGTTGCCCACTAAGCTAAAGACCCACAAAGGATTACTTAGCACTTCTCAAGCATCTTAGAGGTGTCTAAGGCCGCACGGTTCCTTGGAAACACCAAGTTCGTGACACTTTGTTATGAAGGATAGAAAATTGGGTATTAACTACAAAATACGTACATATGTAAAAGAAAATAATTAATTTAATAGACTTTATATGGATTAGATACGAAGAAAAGTGTTAGATCTGTAAGAAACATAACTTTTGAATCAAAAATCGATTTATCAATACAAGAAATAACATGAAATAGTTCAGATCTAAAGAAAATATAGGTTACGAGGCCGCCTCTTTTCATGAAATTGATTGAAAAATAGGTAAACACCGGAATCAAACTCAGACTAGATTTGGCCTAAATCCATAACATAATAAGTCTATTGGACTAATTTTGAATGAGACCAAAAAAAAATTATTAGATCTAGATCCGTAAGAAAAATAGTGATTCAACCTACAAAATAAAATGGATTTCAATTTGGAGAACAAACTTAACCATGGAGATTTTAAAGAAATTGGGGAGGGAATAAAATGGATTTCAATTTGGAGAACAACCTCAACCATGGAGATTTTAAATAAATTGGGGAGGGGGGAAGAAGAGCTAATAAATGAGCAATTGAATTATATGAGATGAAAAGAAGAAGAAGAAGAAAAAGAAGAAAAAAAAAAAAAAAAAAGAAGGAAAAAACACATATGAAGAGGAAGATAGATGGATAGATGGACACAGAGAAAATTGTATCCATAGATATGAATGTACTTGTGTGTTGTGTGTACTTTTGTCAGATGCTATAAGTTAGAGTTAGAGTTCTCTTTTGACATAATTACCCTTATGCCCTTATTTATAGGTTAAATAACAATAATGCCCTTATTTATAGGTTAAATAGAGTTAGAGTTCTCTTTTGACATAATTACCCTTATGCCCTTATTTATAGGTTAAATAACAATAATGCCCTTATTTATATTTGTGTGGGTTCCGTGTGTGTTTTTTTTGTGCCCTCTATCATTTTCACACTTTTTTATATTTTATTTATAAAATAATTATTTTCTTTCAATTTTATCAACAATGTGAAAATGATATTATCAAGAAGGAGCAAATTCGAGCTCGTCATTTTCATTAATATTTTTAAAAAATTAATTTCTTATACTTTCTCCATTAGATGAATGACAAAATCAATGTAAAACAAATTCTTAAAAAATTGAATATGTTGAATTAAAATTTAGCAATTAATTTAAAAAATAAATAGACGTTGCAATCTTCAAAATATATATATATATATAGACAACCCACAATTCTCAAATAATTAATTTTATACTAGGAAACAACAAAATATAAAGGCAAACTCCAATATCATCTCTATATGTCTTTTATCCTATACGTGTAAAGATATATAAATGATACGTGTGGAAGATTTGCCAACCTATCGAGAAAATTTCTTCAACTCCCAACACTCAAAATAAGATAATGAGGAACAAATAATAATTGAAAAAACACAAAGGAGAACGAAGGATATAAAATTGCATATTTACTTCATATATTTTTCACCTTTGACCCTTATTTATACAATTTCAAAAGAATTTTATTTGGAATCTTTACTAGACATCTTAAAAATATTCATATAATTTTGTTACAGTTTTAATAAAATCTCGTCAATTCGGTCCCACTACTTTTCATGTGCGTAATTTTGTCCCTACAATATCATAGTCAACCCAAACTCTTCCTAATAAAATTATTTTTCCATTCTTCATCATATAGTGTTAAATATTTTATTTATCCTTGACTAAATAAATTTTTTGTTCTTATTTTTATATATTTGTATAATTTGGTCAATTTTAAAATTGATAGCATATAAATTTTTCATTACAACCGAGAGACTGATCTTGTTTGAACGCATTGGAATTCCAGTGACAAATATTTTTGACAAATTGATTACTATATAATATAAAAAAAAAATTATATTTGCTGTTATAAAAAAAAAATTAATTGCTGCAAAAAAATATTTTAAATGAAAGGATAGACATGTAAATTTCCACACCTATTGAATGACCTCATCTCAAAACAAGTGGCTCACTCTACGATTCCCTTTCTCTCTCTAGAAACAATTCTGATTTAGATACTTTGACCCCTCCCTCACTAGAATCCTTAGATCTGTATATATGTACATATATGTGTATACATACATCCTTCGATTTGTATATATGTATGTAACATACATACATGCATATATTAAATATATACAGAGATTCAATTTCAGTTTGAAGCTCCAATTTTGCACATTATTCTGAAAAATTGGAGATCTGACTTTAATTTCAAGACGATCGGCGAATCCCCTGTGCCGGCAAACGGAGTTATCCGACGTGAATCCGGCCCGGCATGACGACCCTGAACTACGGCCGACGAATGATCCATTCGCGCCCTTCAACTTACCGCAGAGGCCATCTCATGAACCCTAGCAATTACACTGTATGCTTTTCTACATCTCTTTATATATATATATATATATATATTTATATATGTATGTATATCTATATGTATATAAATTTATATGTTTATAGGCTCATAAAATGTGTATGTATCTCATAGATTTCTAAGGACAAATTTCAGTAGGAATTTATTACTTTTGGCAGCTTTATGTGATAATTGATTGATTTTGAATGAAGTCACGACTAACTCAAATTACAATTTTTGTATCTCAGTATATATTCGTGTGTATATATATATATATAGGTATCTTTACTCTTAAATTTGCGCGAAATGGGTTATTTTGAGCCCTAATACGGCTATTGTCTTTGAACTCATGTGCATTTTCAGAATTAAAGTGTCAAACTTGAGTTCTGTAAAACATTGCCTCTACTCAAGCAATCTTACACTTTTCAAAGACTTTGTTGTGCCTTTTACTGAGGCATGTTTATTTTTGAGGGCTTTTTGTAGGTAAACTGATTTTCATCTTATCAGAAAGATATTTCAAGCCCTACTCATAGAACTAGTGGCTAATAAGAATCTTATGCACCAAAGTTGGTACCCTGATTCACAAAATATGTATATATTTATAGGTAATCTGTTGTTGCTCCAAAATCCAAGCCACTCAAGCTATAAATGTAGTCTATTCTTAATTATTACGCATCTAAATTTGACGATGGGAATAAATTAGTCCTAGCAATGTTCATTTTCAGTTGAAATTGTGATCAGAAAGCTGACTTACTAGATGTTTTCAGATTTTAATTACAGGTTTCAATTCAGGTTGGAACTTGTTTCTGCTTTTAAATTTTTTTAAAAAACAAATCATTGTTCCACAGACAATCTTCAATCTATGTGTCTGTGTGGGGGTGTCTGTGGTTTTTTTTTTTTTTGGGTGGCCTCTAACTAGTGAATTGTTTGGAATTGCGTATTATCAGTTCAAAGTTTGACTGTTTATGAATATGGTTTTGGGTTATTTGTATGATTTTGTAGTCTTTTTTTTTCAATTATTTTTTGTATCATTTTCTTTAATAGATATTGTTAATGGTTCACAGATGGGTCGGCTTGGGGAGGAAGTGGAGACGGGTTGCACATGAGCTTGGTGTTCGGCTTGGGGAGGAAGTGGGCTATGCGATATGGTCTGTGAGTAATGAGTATTCCACTTTTGTTAGCTTTGGCGAATTTCAGTCATTTTGTTGGCTATATGTGCTTAGAACTTCATTAAATAAGTTGTTTAGTCTTGTCTACATTCTGGATTCATGTCTAGATGAGGTGCCTATTCTTTTAGTGTAGTTTAAGTGTAAGTTTTTTCAAGTAATTTAATGGCTGTATTTGTTTCTTTTTTTTTTCAGTGAGAGAGACACACGGATGATGCTTTTCAAAACATACTTGTTATATTTATCTTTGTTGAATTTGAACCACGTTCTTCCTGTATATGGAAACTTATGGAAGCTTCATTTTGGACTTTGCTTTTGTGTATCCTGTATACATCTTGTACAACATATTATCAACAAAACTAAACTGCAGTTTAGGTTGTGAAGTCATTAAGACAGAATTGATTAAAGTTGAATAATATTACTCTATCTACTTCTGCCCTCTTTATGGTTGAAAATTTTCTTGATTTATAGATATGCTAGTATTGTTTAACTGTCCAATATTGTTATACAGAAACCTGATCTACCATTGTCTTAGGATAACAAAATGATGATGCGTGTATCTTTTTGTCACTCTATTACACAAAATGGTTTGCAGAAATCTATTGATGAGAATTGGGTAGCTTCGCTTGAATACAACCCTGAAGGTTTTGCAAGGTGGTAAGTGTAAATGTATTTCTCCTATCTTTAATGCCGCATGTGCTATAAATGGTTTTGAGTATTCATTCAGTGACAATTCCTGATATTTTTTGCTGGCAATCGGCAGTACAAAGAGTTTTGAATTACTTTGCTTAGTGCAAATTTGGGATCCTGTTCTGTTTTGATTTCTTTTTGTCTTGCAGGTATTCAACGTTTATTGCTCAAGCTGATGGTGAACTAAGTCTTTCATTTGAGCTTCCCCTCTAACTACAAGTTTGAAGGTATCTAACAAGTAACAACACACGATTTCTTTATTGTTCTCTAATGAATGATGCACTTGTCACACTTTTTGCTTAGTTGCTCTATTTTTTCTTTTGAATTGTTCTGTGTTCTTTTGTTTTTAGGTAAAAATGATGTAATTCCATGATTGTTTAGTAATCAGTAAATTGTATGGTGATTTGCTGAGCTTTGGTTATTATTGTGATGTTTATTTTGCTGATTTTTGTGATGGTTTGTATCATATGATTAAACTTATAATTTGTTTGTTGTGGACATCAGCATAAAGTATATTGAAGTACCTTTAGATTCAGATATTGTAATTGAAAGACGAAGATTTAATATGCTGCTTGAATCTGAATTTTTTTGTGCCTATTTGGTAGATGTTTTAGTTGTCGGGTGATATTTGATAACCTTGATTTTTGGCAGGGGAATTGGGTTCCTAAAGCTTCAACATTTCCTTCTGGAATCAAAGCTCTAGCAGATTATGTTCACAGGAAAGGATAGAAGGTTGGAATTTATTCTGATGCTGGGTATGAATTTTATTTAACCTTGATTTTATTTTTGATATTATGCTATATATAAATTATTAGAAGAAACATATATAATATATATATACATATATATCAGAACTCTACTATTCTTCATCACAGCAAGTGTTTGTGACGTTGATCTCATTTACAAGTAAGATTGTTGACGCAATTGCTCATTAGTTGTAAATTATGTAAACTAAAGTCCTGTATTTACTTTTGTTATGTCTTGTTTCACTGTTAAAATTGCTCCAGTTTTTTTTTTATTTTTAATTGACTGGTCAGGAACTTTATGTAGCAACTAATCGGTATGATCTGGAAGCTCTACTTGTAGGTATGATTATGGCAGGTCTTATAGGTGTTATCCATCAGTTGGAAAAACTAGTTGCATGGGTATCATTCCGATATCGTTCTTTTTCTCTAACTGTTATTTAGGTGTAATTTGAGTTTGAGCTTTGAAAATATGTGTTTTGGTTCAAAATTGTGAGTGGAAAACTGCACAAATACAGGGTGTTATACGCACCCTGTATAACAGTAAAAAATATATATGGTGATTTTCCCCATTTTGTTTAGTATAGCCTCAGTTGTCTAATGTTCATTGTTCAATCTATGAGCTTTGTAGCATAGAACTTTCTTCTGGTGGTATATGATCGTTTTGTCTGTGGCTCTCGTTTCCGGTTGACATCATTGCCAGGGAAGAGTATAACTCCGGGTGGGGAAATAATAGCTTCAATCGAAAAGCCCATTTAGGTAGTAACGGAAAAGCCTTTTTGCCCTAATAAACCCTAGACGGCCATATAGTGCAAGTGCTCCCTTATTTGTAACTTCTGCTTCCAAGGTTACCTGGAGTATTACACAAAATCATGAGCTAACAACTTTACATTTTCAATTCTGACTATAAACAGAAAATGGATCAGACACAATTAAACATCCAAATCACAGTACTACTGTACGAAAGGTACATGTTGTAGGGATTTGTTACAGCATAGTCTGTCTTAAAAAGAAAGGGAATATTCATAGACAATCAAAAAGGTATCAATACACACATTTTCAAAATACAGGGTGTTATACGCACCATATTTATAGTGTTTTCTATACTTAACCCTATATCATATTAGGGTTTCATGTTAAAAATCGATTCTTTAACCTTAGAATCACATTCCTTTTCATTTTGCAATTCTAATTTCAATTCCCCCTTTACAATCTCATTCCTTTTCCTTTTCCTTTTTTCTAATTTCTAATTTCAAGTCCCAGTTCAAAGTCGATTTTTTACCCTTAGAATCTAATTCCGAATTGTACCGTTTATACCTGTAAAGCCTAATAAAAATCCTATTGAACCCACAAATCCAACATATCTCACTTACATCAGAGTCTCTTGTAAGGACTTCCAGATTTTGGATACACTGTAATTGGGGAAAAGGATGTCTCCAGTATTTATATGTATTTATTTATTAACAATCCTTTTTCTTATGTATCTTACTGTCTGTGCTATTTGTAAATCTTGTAATTTACATGGGAGCTTCTTGATCACATCATTATTGCTGATTCACTTGATTGTATTCTTCTTCTTTTTTTCCTACTATGTGACATGTGGTGATGTTAGTGTTGTTCAACCAATGACAGTGGGATGATGATGATGATTTTAAGGAATATAAAGATTATAACTTACATAGAGGAATGGATGATATTGCCGAGGTTGACAACAATCCTGCATTTCTCCGTGTTACGAGGAATATAATACAAGGAGAAGGAGATGGAAATGAAGCTAGATATTGCCCACCAGCCATTTTGGAAAAAATTTGTAGGTACGGTGCAATAGAGTGTGCCATCTCCTTGTTTAGAGGAGAGACCGGTTTCATCGCAGATCTCAATCTTCCCTTTGCGGATGGAAGATATCCATTGCATTTAGCTGCTAATTATTACTCGGATGAAATGGTTGCCTTGTTACTTCACCATGGAGCTCGAACTGATGCCACAACCATTCCAGGCCAAAATAGGGGTGATTTGTTACCTCTTAATGTGTCGCTAGAATCAATAAGGTAAAATAAGACACTCACTTTTCTTTCTGGGTGGGACCGTCCATAATATATATGATTAGTTCTTAATTAAACTACTCAGTTTTGCTTGCTTGATGTGATTTTTATGTCAGTTATCATCCTTACTTGATTGATTGGACGCCAAAAGATACGATATTCAAGTTGATCATTGCTCTCTGCCTGCCCCAAATGGTCTGTTCGAAACCAGTTATTTGTTTGAGTAGTAATATTGTTTGCTATATCGTTTGTTTCTTATTATGTTCAAACAATTAATTCTCTTGGCAGAAAACATTTCTAGAAATCAATAGGTTGCTTGCATGTAGAACAAAGGAGATTGATACAATATTCAGCCATTATGCTAGGGAGGGTGACCTTATTGAGATGGCTACTATGCTCATGGTTGCTCGGGAAAGGATTATGCCTCGGTGGGGTGGGGGCGTATTTGAAACCAAATATATTCTTAATTCTGATGAAAGTAGGTTAATCCTCAAATGTCAAAAAAATCATAAGCTGCCTCCGTCCCTTGAGGATATTAAGGCAGCAACGACGCAGGGACCACTGTTGCTCAAAGTGTTTGACAAGGCTGGTGCTGCTCTTGAAAAATACAGGCAGTCAGTACAAATTGAAGTAAGTTGTTATGATATCTATTTTTCTTTCTTTAATGGTTTTTGTGCTGTTTTCTTGCAATTTCTCCTGTCGGCTGAGATTTAAACACATCTTTTCTCTGAAATTGTGCATAGACTTATTTGATTAAGACATCTGTACTTATTTTTAATGTTTGAGTTTGAATGCTAGTTGTTTTCTCCCCCTCCTTTTTTTTTGAAAGAGGAAAATTGTAATCCCTAACTCATATTACTTATTTTTAATGTTTGAGTTTGAATGCTAGTTGTTTTCTCCCCCTCCTTTTTTTCTGAAAGAGGAAAATTGTAATCCCTAACTCATATTACTACCTGATACTTCCTGTTTTATTTTATTTTATTTTGACCCAAGACTCTTGCAAAATTACTCCCTCCTGTTTCCTTATAGATGCCAAAAGAAAAGGTGGCCAATGACATTAAGGCGCTGTTTCAGAGAGCTGGGTTTTGTATAAAGGATGAAGATGTTGATTTAAGTGACATAGACTGGTTTGGTTCTTAATTACTTTGTTTCATTGGTTAAAATTTTGATCTTTTTATCTTATTAGATTTTGAATAAGCTTCAGTCTTCTAACACATGCTCATTTTTTGTGACATTATTATGTAATAGTGAAAGTGAACTCTGCAAGAAGTCAACAATAGAATTAGGTGATTGGTTGATTTCCACTTCAAGTTTCTAATACTTGGAATAAAATTATTTCTAGAAAAAATTTCCATTACACTTGTCTAATTTTTCTTTTGTTATTCTTTTACACAGAAAGGAGACATCTCCTTATGCCACTTGGCTCAATGTCAGGCAGTTTTTACAACGATAAGGTTAGAAAAAGAGCCATGAATGGCCTTGCTAATGTTTTCCTCATTTGTAATAATAGATTCTTGCTTCTTTTGGTGTGCTATAACGAGTTGTATTTTTAAATACTTGAGCAACTCAGAATCTCATATCTCTGTCAATCACTCTTCATTCCTCCGCACATTGCAAACCCTAATTTAGGTTTGACTGATGATATTTGAAAAATCCTGAATGGTATTTCGCATGAAAGAACTTTGTATGCTGTAGTGAATCCATGTTCTTATGCATATAAGAACGGAGTCTGTGGTGTTTTTATGTGGCATTCGACGCATGTACAAAGGATTAGTGTTATGTTTTTTGGTTTAAAAATGCAATGATTCTATCTAAATAGGATCTTAGCAAAAAAGATATGAAACCAAGGTCCTTGATCCTGTGTTTTATCTTTTGTATATACCTATTCCTAAAGACTGGTCAGTCAGAAGGTGGTTACTAACTTTCTATACTCTTCTTCTCCTGCTCCTTCTCTCTATTCTTCTTTTCTGGTATTCCTCAAGTTGAGTTTTGCAAGTGTTTAATGTTGCTAGTTGCATAGTCCTTGGTATTCCAGGTTATCATCTCACATTATTAATGATATTAAATCCTCTTTTTATTATCTATTGAACTCTGAAACTTTCAGGGCCAGGGGGGTAGTTTACGGAATCTCAGAATTGATCTTACCTCTATTGAAAGATGTTGCTTGATTGTGTTAATGGTTTTTTAGCTTCATAGGAGTTGGACGTCTTAAACTTTTTCTAGTGTTTCCATGGCTCATCAATGTTACCTTTCGGTTTTACCTTATTAATAGGTTGTATGTTTTTCTTTAGTATTTTTTGCATTTCACAATTGATTGGTAGTTTAATTTTTGAAACAATTATGTCCCACCCAAATTTGTTCCTAATGGCCTTATGCGAGAGTCTTGCTCTCTCTTGTACTTCCAGAGACTTTCGTATGCGCACTTTTTGGCACTCAACTAGAAAAAGACCAAATACTTGGATCACGCATGGTGATAAAAGGATTATCTGAGTTTGACTAGCCATAGGGTTGCAATACTTCTCAATGCAGAGAACTTTTTGTATGTACGATTTAACAACTTATCACTTCCCAAATGAAGCTAGTTTTGACCGCTTTCACTAATAAACCATAACATGCTTTCTCTACCTTTGGAAGCATGGTAAGACCTATGCCTTGCACTTTTCGAAAAAAAACCTTCCAGATGTCTATAATGTTCTAGATAGAGGTCTCTGTCTTAATTCGAGAAAGATATTCAAGAAAACATGTCAGTGTGTGCGTTTTGCATGGTTGATTATTGTACTAATAGGTAACTCTAAAGGAGGCTTTAGTAACGAAATTAGAAATATGGCGATAGGCAAGCACCAAGGTAGTGGTATTTTTTCAGACCAAGGAAAATCAGCTAATTTAAAGTATTAATTAATAAAATGCTTATTAGGCAGCAATATTATATGGTGCAGAGTGGTGACGGTTGGAAAAACACACTTTTATGACACATTCTAGTTGAAAATGAGGATGCTGCCTTGAATAATACTATTAACTAGAAAAGATTACATAGATATGAAAGCATGGGATACATTTGTTATCACGCCAATAAATGAAAAATGAGGAAATGTACAAATAGGTCATATGGCTATACTAAACTTAGAATCAATGTTGTATTTGTTAAAATATGTTTTGTTTTTGTTTTTTTCCTTTTCCCGTACTCAACAAGCGAGTAAAAGGCACACCAGAACCTTTGTAGGATGAAACTAGTTAGGAAAATTATGAGAAACCAATTTAAAGAGAAGGCATGGTGTTATGGTGTGTAATGGGAAAGAACAATTCGTGTGTGGCCGACATCATCCATATGGTAATGAAGGAAAATATGGCGATGAATGCATATGAAAGAATTTATGCACATCAATTTCCTCAATCCTCGTAGTCGAATTTATAATAAATCTCATTTTTTGAAAATATTTATTAATTGTTTTGCACATCTTGAATTGTTCAAAAGTAGAAGATTGAGTTCATCAAATCAAAGAGATGTATGCTAATTTAGCTATTTTATTTAATTTAATTGTGTATGTTGATTTAGCTAATTCACTAATTGAAATGATGAAAAAAATAATTTGATTTGGATATTGACCAACTTTTGTTACATAGTTGAATTACTGCTGCTAATATATTTATACTAATTGTTTAAAGTTGTTCACTTCTAGTTGTCTACACAGCTTATATCAAATGTATAAATAGCTCGTACTCTTAGCTGTGTAGATAACTTATAGTCAACTATCTCAATATTTAATATGCATCGGTACTATTACTATACATTCATTGGCGCGCCTTATTACATCTTGTGCTAATTACTATATTTCTCCGTACTTTCTTACAGGGTTCAGTCCCCTACAAAGTGGGAGGGTGGGCTTATGCTGATGCATTCATTCGACATTTGCGCTTTGTTTTTATGCCTCCTTGTCCGTCATACAAGGATAACAGACTTAATTCTCGCACTTATCAGTGGCCATCTCCTCAATTCTCAGCAATGATGGTTTCTGCACCATTTCTTCTATCTAGAAATGGTTTTGTCGTTATAGCATTAGCAATCAAGAAGGGGATAACTCGCATTTAGGATCCATTTGGTTGTGCGTAGGCCTGCAACTTGGGCCAGCCCGGATTCAGGTCGGGTCGGGTCGGGTCACTCTTGCATCAGACTCGGGTTGAACCCAACCCGAATCTGTAATTAACGGGTTGGGCGGGGTCGGGTTGACTGAACCCACTTTTTTATTACTATTTTTATTTTTTTATACCTCTCTCTCTTCCTGGGCCACCCTTGCACCACAACTAACGGGCTGGGTCAGGACTAAGTCAACCAATTTTTTTAGGGCAAGCCAAAATACACTCTTTTTCTCTAGAAATCCTACGATCCCCAAAGCTTCTGTCTTCCTCTTATTCCCATGCCCCAAAACTTCATATCCCAGTACATTCACAATCACACACATCTCTTGGAAATCCATTTTTAGATATAAAACACACAATCACAACATGGTTCGTCGTAACGGTCGTTACAGGCCCATAATGGCTGTTACGTAACGCTTTTTGGAGTGTCCGTTACTGTTACGGGCCGTTACAGCGATGTGGGCCTGTTCTTACACCCGAATCGGTCGTTACAGCCCGTTATGGCCGTTACAGCCCATTACAAATCAGTCTAATAATTCATTGGGATATACTTAGGGTCAAAATCATCTTTATCAATTACGAAGAAAAGATGATCTACTAATGATGAATCAAATGTCCACTAAAGATACAGCTCAAAATTGACAATCCTTTCATGAACCCCAACCAGAGTAATAATATCTATCATGAAATTCATTTTGGTGATGAACCATGTATCTTTTTTTAAATTATTTTGCATTGTTGGAAATAAATTATATCTTTTATAATTTTAATTTTTTATTTATTTAAATTTAAAATTAATTTAATAATATCATAACAAGTATATCATAAACATTGAAATAACGATGACACTATTTGATTTATTAATAACTCATTTTTTTATATTTTTTGAAAAAAAATTACTTAAATGTATCAAAAAATCATCTTTATTCATGTTGCCAAAAGTATTCAATTAGAACATTTTGGGTAAGATGTGCAAGATTTTAAAAAATTCACGATTGCGATAATCGAATTCCGTTACGTAATCCTGATACTGATCCGAGTCCGTTACACCGATACCGTTACCAAACGATACCGTTATAGTGAACCTTGAATCACAATACTTTAACAAATACAAATGATACCGTTATAGTGAACCTTGAATCACAATACTTTAACAAATACAAATTCCTTGAAGACCCACTCTTCGTTTGGGCGATCTGGTTTGATGTGTATGTGTTTTATATAGATGGATATATATATATAGAGAGAGTGATCTAATGTGCATATATATATATCTATATATACATATAGATCAATACATATGTATGTGGGACAACACTGATGGGTAGATATACATATGTATATATATATAGAGAGAGAGAGGGGAACCTAGCACGGTTGTAGTTAGGGTTTGAAAATTATAAATCTAGACAACCTAATCTCAGTCCTTGATAAGCTATTGAACGGTTATGATTTACTTGTATTTTAAATTCGGGTTTTGGGTTGGGTTCAGGTTCAACCCAACCCAACTCGAGTTAAGATGAAGCCCTCATCAACCCAACTGGCCCAAATTGAGCCCGAGCCCAGCCCAAGCCCAAAAATTTTGGGCTGGGTTGGCTTGCCCATGTTGCACCTCTAGTTGTGCGGAATTGGAATTTCATGGTACTTCAATTCCACAAATGCAATTCCAAATACACTGTTTGGATAAATTTTGGAATTCAATTGCAATGAAATTTCAACTTCAAACCTAATTTGAATGTAAAATATCAAAATTTGAAATTAAATTAGCTAATGTAACTAAATAAATATATCTATATACGTATAAGTATATGGATAAATATATATGTTTGCATATGTATGTGTGTATGTGTATGCATGTGAAAGTGTATATATGCATGAGTTTTATATATATGTGTTTATGTGTGTATGAGTGGGTCTATATTTGTGTGTGTGCAAGTGTATTTATATATATATATATATATATATGTGTGTGTGTGTGCATCTATGAGTACAAATAGACGCATGTATATATATGAGTGTATATATTTGTATATATAAGCATGTATATATATAGAGGCGTTTACATATATAGGTCTTTATGGATATATATTTGTATATTTTTGTAGTTGTAAAAAGTTACTTGTTAAAGAAAATATTTATTGGTTTAAGATTGAAGAAGATTTGGAATTAAAAATTACAACTTCTCCTGTGAAATTCAAGTTATTCCGATTCGAACTGCAAAATTTTGAATTGCGGCAATTGCCTCACTTCTATATACCCTTCTATGTTATCTATCCCATTTTTTTGAAAGGTATGTGTTATCTATCCCTTTGTGCAAGTATATATGCATATGCATATATATATATATATATATATATATATACTCACACACACAATACATATGTTAAGGGTGCATTTGGTTGAAGTAGCTAAAAAGGAAAGGAAAAAGAAAAAAATTTAAATTTTTTGAGAGTTTGGTTTGATGGAAACAGGAAATTTTTAGGAAAATAAATTTTCATATCTCCTAAATTTTCTCCAAAAATTTTCGCGTATAAAACACTGAAAATTTTTATTTTTTCGCGAAAGTTATCCATATTATAAGTGTAGTTACTAGTATGCCCTTAGTTAGTTATTTATATATTCTTGACTTTAGGATTATGTATAACTCTAATTATTTTATTTATGTAAGACTCTTATGCATAAATGATTCAAAGATATATATTAATTTTTGTACCCGAAACACTCCATTGCAAGCATATATTCAATTATCTACAGTTTATAGAATACAAAGACTCTTTCTTTGTTTTTTTTTTCTTTCTTTTCTCAAAAAATTTGTAATAAGCTTTTATCCTCCTGTTTTTTCTAACAATTAAATGTTCACTCTAATTAACTTGCAACAAAAGATTAAATGTTCACTCTAATTAACTTGCAACAAAAGATGCGCTTCTTATTGAACTCACAAATGTCAAAACACATGTGGCACATTAACGCAAGTCAAGCCAAAGCCTAATGCCTGAAGATTCTAGCCTTTATTAACTTGTAGAACATGGACTCATAAAAAGTAATTCAGACAGAATTATACAACAGCAGTCATTAAATCTTTAGTGTCTGCAGAACTTATTATGGACAGACGAAAACAGTGTAGAAACTGATATAAACATTAGCCTCTATGTTAGTTTTTAAATATGTCAACAACACCATAAATCATTAGTATATTATATTTTATTTTTGTAATTTTCACTCACTCAAATTTGAAATTTCTTACCCATTACAATGTTACATCTATCTATATATACATATGTGCACATTCCCTCTTTTGTGATTAACCATCCATTTATTGAGATTTAATTACAACAATCTTCCTTGTTACATATACTTACAAAATTTTTGTACATTTACAAACTATTCCCTTTTTTCCGAAATGTTTTAGAAATTTTCAATTTCTTTACACTCAATAACATTTGTTTACTTCTACTTCTCTTGAATATTCTCTAATTCATCAATTTCTTCAAACTATACAACGCTCTAGAATTTTTAATTTCATAATGACAATCCATAACTTTTTTTTTTTTTTTAATATGCTTAGAGTAGCTGACTAGTTACAATTTTTAATGTTTTAGAATTCTTAATTTCTCTGCAACCACTCCATAACTTTTTTATATCCAATTATTTTGAATCTTTTTCAATTCACCAATCTATTCAAAATATTATATGTTAATTTTCAATTTCTATACAACACTCCATAATTATTATTTTTTGTTTAATAATGTTTAAGGTAGGAGATTAAAAACTGTATAGGTGTAGTTGACTTGTTAATGATGTTCTATTAAAAATAAAAATGGCAAAATCATTATATAAAAATATATAGTTACTAAAATTTAATTTTTTCTAAAACAATATAAATTGTATTTTCCCATAATTTTTATTTGCAATTATTGTACTTCATGTTTCTTTATTATGTCCACTTGTGTGTTGTGACACTTACACAGACATATAGGTCATGTTCGAGTTTACCAACATTATTTTTGTTTCACAAATATTTAGGTCATGCTCGAGTTTTTAAACGTTATTTTTGTTTTATGAGGTGAAAAAGTAGCTTTAAAAGCTATTGGACTATTTTTTTCAAAAGAGTTTTTAATTTTTTAAAAATTAAAAATTAGTTGTTAAAAGTCATTTCATTATAATTAATAAAAGTAGGTTTGTTTAACACTAAATTCTACTATTGGATTATTAATTTTATTTTAACTATTGAGCTTTCTTACTAGCAAATATATTAGAACTCGAGTCTTTAGCTCGAAAGCTCACCCCCTCCAAAAACCATGTTTGAACCATTGTGTCACACAATTCACAAGCCTACTTGTACCTTTAAGCTAACTGGGGTTTGTGGGACTATAGTTATTTTCGCGCCAACCTATTCTTAAATCTTAAATCTTAATCATTATGTAGCGAATACGTAGGGCCTCTCTTGACCAGATCCAAACTTTCTAGGCCTCCCAGTTGATGGCCTCCCCATGCCCACCAAATAATTCGAGGAATATTGATGCTACGTAATTGTATTAATGCATTCAAACAAATGTTATTAGCTGAGAATTCGTGACGTGTCAAATGGTAAGGTTAATTTTTAATTACAATTAAAATTTATTCAAAGTAGAAGAACGGTATGTTTAGAGAGCAAGGCTTTGTTTGGACTGCCTTTCAAAAATTATTTTTGACTTTTTGGAGTGAAAAATTGTTTTGAATAATGTTTGACAAATTTTTGGAAAAGTATGTTTTTGGGTAATGGAATTTTTTTTTTTTTTTAAATTAAGAGATATTAGTTTCTCAAAATGACTTATTTATTTTTCTCACTTTTGTGTAAAAGACGAAATAGAAGTAAAGATGTGCCAAATAAAGCCTAATTATGAAAATATATTTAAATGAAATGACAACATTAAGAATTAACGACCTGCCTATGACTAAAAATTTAAAATTAGCTTCAACTTTTAATTTTGATAGGTCGAAAGTTGTATATTTGACCAAAGACATTTGTGTTGGTAAATTAGAGACGCCAATCTTAAAAGTGTAATTTACATAAATTTTCAGGATTTAATCAAATAATCCTATTTGGTTCAAACAATCCTGAGATTTACAAATTTTATCAATTACCCCTGCTCTCAAAAACGGTCAATATTTCAACACCGAAAATGTCAAAATGACTTAAATGTCCATGATCATAAAAAAGTGTTTCAAGGATAAATTACACAAAATCCCCTGAAGTTTCAATTTTTAATCAATTTTTAGGGGTTCAAAAACACCCCTAAAAATTCTAAATATGACCAGATACCCCCCCCCCCCCCCCACCGATCGTGAAACATTACATTTATCGGCACCAAAAATGTAAAATTACTAAACTGCCCATAAGAAAACGACAACGTATTAAAAAAATTAATTGCAAATTTTTCCCTTCACAAAATGATCAGTGCAAGTCGTGGTTTAAATAATAGGTTAAAAAAGTAGAATTAACACGATCTTCTTTTACCTTTTCGTAAGCGTACAGGTCGACTATAGTATAATATAGTATAGCTTTGGAAAAGGTTGTAGAATCCCACAGAGACCAAGTCTTTTTCTAAATCTAATAAGCTAATATGCAATAACACATAATTTATATATATATATATATTTTAAATTTTATGTATTATTTAAACTTTTAAACTCAAATGATATCACCCTAAAATTAAAATACAAAAGTAATCAATTTTATTATTTATTATGTTTATTATGAGTATTCAAAACTAGAATTATTAATATAAGATACACACAAAAAAAGAGACTAACTTTGAGAGTAATTAAAAAATATATTATTATTTATTATTTTTGAATATTTGTTTTTTCAGTTTTGCTTATTAAATTTTTATATATTATCTTTTTTAAAAAAGAATTACCAAATAATTAATATAATTCGTAGAGAGAGAAAGATCTGAAATTTTGTAATTCTCAGGGATTATTTGAATCATAGGGAATTATTTAATTAAAATCTGAAATATAGGGGTTTTATATAAATTATCAAGTTAGACATAGAAGTGTGAACAAGACTTTTTATTGTTCAACCTTCAAACATGGCATGACGATGGTGGACGACCAAGGGACAAATATGTATAAATATATATATTGTCAAATTTCAAATTGGGCTCCACTTTGTGACAAAATACCAGAAGAAGCTTCTTATTATCGAATATTTGACCCCAAAACCAACTTTACTCTTAATTCCATTTCTGATAAGAACAAAAGAAAATAAATAAATAACAATTAGGTTGTCCATAATTGATTAATGGGTAATTTACAGTGACACCCCGGATGTTTCAGTTAATTATACCCAAATAATGGTCAACTCACAAGTTAACAGAGATATTCCCTTATATTTCATTTTTGTTGCATTGACACCTCCTAAAAGCATAAAATAACTTTAATGCCTTTGGTTAATTTAATTTAATTAAAATATATATATAATTCGAATAAAAATATAAAATTTGAAAACAATATATTAAATTTTAAAAAAATATATAAAATTGGAAAAATATATATAAAATTCGAAATAAATAAATAAATTTCGAAAACAATATATAAAATTCAAAACAATATATAAATTTTGACTTTTTTTATAAAATTCAAAAACATCATATAAATTTTGAAAAAATATATATATTTCGGAAAAACAAATTGAAAAATATGTAAATTTTCATATTTTTTTTCGAATTTCATATGTAAATAACGAAAACAATATATAAAATTCAAAAACAAATTGAAAAAATATATAAATTTAGTAACATATATATATATATATATATTGGTAAAATATCATATTTTTTCTAATGAAGTGAATCAAACTACTTACTACCAAATTACCAATATAGGAAAAATTTATTAATTTTCATACTATTGGCAATCAATATAATTTTTGAAATATATTGATTTCCAACAGTATAAAAATATATAAAAAAAATTATATATTGATAGTAAGTAATTTGATTCACTTCATTAGAAAAAATATGATATTTTACCAATATATATATATATTTCTAAATTTATATATTTTTTCAAATTGTTTTTGAATTTTATATATTTTTTCTAAACTTACATATGAAATTCGAAAAACATAGGTAAATTTACATATTTTTCAATTTGTTTTTCCAATATATATATATATTTCTAAATTTATATGATGTTTTTGAATTTTATAAAAAACAAATTCAAAATTTATATATAGTTTTCAAAATTTACATTTTTTTTTAATGGTAAGAAACGCGCACACCCACACACTCACACATGAGCCCCATCGGACTCGAACCCCTAACCTCCCCTTTGGAGAGGATAAGTGATACCATCAGGCTACAAGGCTTTTGATATTTACATATTTGTTTCGAATTATATATATATTTTTTGAAGATTATATTTTTTTTTCGAATTTTATATATATATTTTTTGAATTATATATATATATTTAGAAATTTAATATATTGTTTTCAAATTTTATATTTTTATTCGAATTTTATATATATTTTTGAATTAAATTAAATTAACCAAGGGCATTAAAGTTATTTTATGCCTTTAGGGGCTGTCAATGCAATAAAAATGAAACATCAGGGGTATCTCTATTAACTTGTGGGTTGACCGTCATCTGGGTATAATTGACTGAAACCTTAGGGGTGTCATTGTAAATTACCCTTGATTAATTATCAAATAGAAGAAATGGGGTCTCTACCACTTGATGTGAAAATATATATAGTATATTATATTATAATTTATCTACAACGTTAAACCAATAGCTTCAGGGAGTCCTGCAAAGAATATTTTAAAACACAACATAAAATCTTAAGGTATTTCTTACCGGAGAAAATTAAGCAGACTAATTTATATTAAATATAAAACTAGTGTAATGAAATACGTGTATAACATATGAAGGTACAACCGTACAAGAACCAAAGTCAACTTGTTAGTCTTGCTTTAAGAATTTATACAAGTTGTATTATATATAGAGCAATTCTCATTTCACATGTTATTTAATCTTTAAGTTTATTAAAAAAGGTTTATGAAAAGTTAAGTCAAATAATCAAATGGACGTGGAAAGAGATCCATCCATGAAACATTAATGAGATCAATGTATAAATTATTGAATAAATTATAATGACAATATGAAGCACGGACAGGGAGACAACGATACGGTAAATTCTAAAAAATTAGGACAAGATACAGTTTGACACGTCTATAAAAAGTTATAATTTTTTTATATATATATATTATATTACACAAATATTTTATTTATTATTTAAATAATGAGAATCAAATAAATTTATAAACAAAAATAAATAAATAAGTTAAATAAAATATCTGATATGTTCAAAATTTTTCATTATATTACTATCAATGAATTAAATGTATTTTTTTCAACATTCGTCATCTTTATTTTCCCCAAAATTTTCTTAACAAAAATTAAAAAATATAAATACATTGAACTTATTATTTGTTCGAAGTGTATGTTATACAACTACTTGTCAGCTAATGTCAACAAGTGTACGGTAAAATTGAAAACAAATTTCTCCTAATCTTCAATCATTTTCACCACGTTTTCTAATCCTTTTATTTATTCGAAACATCATTGGATTAGTCAATCTTTATAGTATTATATATTATAAATTCTATTATTCGAAGTGATTTGCAAAAAGTAATTATCTTTCTGTTTTCTAAGCAATTAAATTATGTTCACACACTATACAGATTGTAATAAGTAATTTCAACACATATATGGAATACGGTTTATACTTTAACAAAATTGTAAAAAATAAAAAAGATAGTGTTTAAGCTAAAAATAATAATTGTAACTGCCTTGGTGGAATAAATAAATAAATAATTTCAAATACGATTTAAGTAAAACTCTCTCATTCCAAATTCAGCGTATATTTTATTATTTTATATATTAACAAAAACAAATATTTAAAATCACTGAAAATCGGTAACATTATTCCAAAGCCGTGTTTAGTACGACTTAAAGCATGTAAACTTTTCGTCATCTCCAAATACTTTTGACACCACCCCGCCCGCCTTCTATTATAGAGAGAGAAAGTGATACAAATATAAAGATAGAAACAGAATACACTCGGCAATATATAGATATCGAGACAGAGAGTGAATTTCTAGAGAGAGAAAATGGAGAAAAGGCTATCAGAAGCTGCACTCACCGGGAGCGTCGATTCACTGCTCCAACTCCTCCGAGAAGATCCCCTCGTTCTCGACCGAACCATCGTCTCTTGCCACTCCGAAACGCCTCTCCACATTGCCGCCATGCTCGGCCAAGTCGATTTCGCCGACGAGCTACTGAGTCGGAGGCCCGAACTCGCCACCGAGTTGGACTCACAAGGTTGTTCGCCTCTCCACCTCGCATCGGCCAAAGGCCATTTGAAGATCGTCAAAGCGTTGGTAGCGGTAGATCCGTACACGTGTACGGTTCGGAATATCGATGGAAGAACGGCTCTTCATTTGGCGGCAATTAAGGGCCGAGTCGAGGTGTTGAGCGAGTTGGTCAGAGTCAACCCTGAGTCAACTTGGGTGTTGACCGATCGAGGCGAGACGATTTTGCATCTGTGTGTGAAGTATAATAGGTTGGTGGCGTTGAAGTTGTTGATTGGATCGATGAAGAAGGATTTTGAGTTGTTGAATTGGAAGGATTGTGAGGGCAACACAATTTTGCACATTGCTGTGGCCAATAAGCAAATTGAGGTATTGATCACTTACCTTTTTGTGTTTATATCTATACCTATATATATATATATATATATAGTATGTTTATAGATTGCTGAGAGAATGTAGAAGAATTATGCCTGCCTTCAAAATAATTTGGGAAAATTATAGAATGGGACCATTCCTAAACTTATTTGGTTTTCAAAAGGTGAGAAAGGACCACAAACAAAACTTAATTGCTTGGAAGGCAAAATTTTATTATAATGACCAAAAAACGAATGTTAAGGAACATTTTTTATATTAGTTTATTATGTATTAATTCCGAAAATATTCAAAATTAAATCTGAAAATATTAATTAAATATTAATTATGAAATATTAAGTCCGAATATTAATTAAATATTTTCCTTCTATCTCTTATGTGCATCAAAAGTTAATAAAAATTTGTCAAATTTTTTTTTAACTCCAAAATACCCATACTTCAACTGAATTTTTATTTATTTAAATAAAATATGAAAAAAATATTGGTCTGAAATATCAAATAATAAACTAATATAAAAGTTCACAACAACAAAAAATCATAATTAATATTTTTTGACTTAATTTTGAATATTTTCAAAAAAATTAATACTATCTATCAATAAAGTAAAGTTTCATATATATATATATATATATATATTTGTATATAAGTGATATATAATATTATTGAAGTTGGTATTCGGCAAAAAAAAAAATATTTCGGAATCAATATTTAATTAATATTTTCGGACTTAGTATTTCGGAATTAATATTTTCGGATTTTATTTTGAATATTTTTGGAATTAATATATAATAAACTAATATAAAGCTTTACAACAAAATATTACACTTTGATATGGGTTTTTTGGTCATTACAATAAAATGGTCCCTTTCCCACCTTTTGAAAAAAGTTTGGTCCCTATTTACCAAATAAGTTTAGGAATGGTCCTCTTTCTATAATAATTTGCGTTTTCTGAAAATTAAAAATAAAAAAACCTAAGTCCCTTACAATTAGGAATGACAATTTGCCCCGGCCCGCCAAATAACCGTCATGCCCTGCCCCGCCGGTTTTGGGCGGGGACATGTGAGGTTTTCTTAACAGTATGGGAGGGCACACTTGCCGAGAACCGCACCGGTTGTCATCCCTAATTACAATGTCTTATAATGAAAAAAAAACTCGGTCCAATGGTCCCCTCACTGGGCTTATGGACCAAAATTCATCTGGTAATAAGCTGTCCCTATTGATGTGGTCAACCATAGTACTAGATGAGATCTGGTCCATCAGATCCTCACTATACCAAACTCCGGTGAGAGAGTAACTGAACTGAATTAAAGTCCCTTATAACGCTGTTTATGTGGCAAGAAACCACTGTCTAAGACCATGACAATTACTAGACACAATCGTATATCTCAATAAAATTCATATTTTTGTTTATTTGTCAAACTATAATTGTTTGACAACATTTGTTCGTGGACCATGAAATAATATCAACTATGTCGCCATTTGATAGTCAATGAAACATTGCTGCAAGGCCTATATGCCTAGAAATTACATGATCTGGTAAAATGTGATTGGCGAGACCAATAATCCCATGCCATTTAGTATGTTTTTCAGGATGGTCTGTTTTATCTAGAAATTATTAAGTAGTTCTGGAATTTATAGTCCTGACAAATAGAAGAAGTAACATCTCTATAGGTTCCTAACATTTGTGTTTTATGTCTACATTTATTGCATCTCATTTAGTGCTCCTGGAAAGAACCCTACTGGAAGCATATATGGATTTATGTAACGTATATGGTGCTGTCAAACTTCTAATGAGTGGCAAAGGGTGTGTCAAGGTAGATCCGTTGGGGTAGTAGTAACATCAAGGATTGCTATGATTAAATAGGGTGTCTGTAGAAATTAAAGGAGGTAAAAAAGGAAAGTCCATTACTTATTGAACTTTTGCTACCTAAAGGGATACTAATTATTGAGTGGATGGTCGAGAATTTAGGTTTCGACAAAGAGCAATTGAGAGTGTGTGCACATATGTTACTTGTGAAGAAAGGGTTCCATGTTAGAAAGAGGCGTCGGGGTTATAGTACTCTGCATTGCTTAAAATTTGTAAAAAAAGGTTCATTATATATGTCATGGTAATACTGGCAAATCTCGTGTGAGAAACTTCTATAATATATAATCGAAAGAAGATCCTACAGTCGTTGGCCAATATCATTGCAAAGAGTACGAAAGTTCTGATATGGGATGCCTTTTGAGATGCATTAACTCGACAGTTTAATGTTAAGGGTCAAAATTTTAAAAAATGAACTTATTTGATTCTAGCTGAATTACACTATAAATCACTTAATATACCCTATTCAGGCAAACTTAAATTTACTCAGACGAGTCATACGAGAATCTTTTCATTTGGAATACAGCTGGAGTGATTGCTTAAACAATTTGACAGACGTAAGGTTATGCATGTTATTTCATTCTTATATAAATGCTTCCCTTTCTCCTCATATCTTGTGTATGAAAATGGTTAGGACATGTATAGTTTAAAGGAGTTCTTTTTCTAATTGTGCAGACCTTAAAATTTTTGCTTTCTACCGATGGAGTGGAAGTTAACGCCTTGAGTGCAAACAGTTCAACTGCTCTAGATATCCTAAAACATAGTCCAAGAGATTTGCGAGATATGGAAATTGAAGATGCGCTTCGAGCTGCTGGAGCTCTAAGTGTAAAGGATTTGCATTTGATCACAAATGACTTGCCTGCAGCAAAAGTTCCTCAGATCACAAAACCACTGTCATCACAAGGGATAACAAAGCGATTGTCCTCACAAGGTAAAAGTTTAAAGGAGCCAGTATTGCCTCATAAGCATAGGGATTGGCTTGGTAGGAAGCGGAGCTCACTGATGGTGGTGGCATCACTGATAGCGACAGTGGCATTTCAAGCTGGCCTAACCCCACCAGGAGGTGTTTGGCAGGAAGACCTTAGTGTAGACTCAAATGGCAATGCTGTGATGGACCCTCACTCTGCCGGGAAAGCTGTGATGGCAAGCACTGATGCTCGTGTGTATGGTCTGTTCATGATTTTTAACACAATTTCTTTCCTTTCATCTCTAAGCATAATTCTTCTGCTAGTGAGTGGGTTACCTCTGAAACGCCGGAGATGGACATGGATTCAAATGGTAACAGTGTGGATAGCTATCACTGCGCTAGTAATGACTTACTTTATGGGTTTACGCAACTTGTCGCCAGATGGTAAAAAAGCCAAATCAACACTCCGTGACGTCACTGAGATATCAGTCTTGACATGGTTATCACTAATCGCGGTTGTATTCATAGGAAATGTTATTCGCATGAATTTATGGGTTCTCAGGAAGTACGGGTTGATTAAAGAGAAAGAGAGAACACCGTTGGAGGAAATTGATGATGGCCAAGATGATGAAGAAATTTGAGATGAGTATAGAGTGAGTAGGTTGCCAAACATATTGTTATTGGAGCAGGTCTGTCTATATATCTTCAGCATTGTTTGCTTCACCGTATATATAAATTTTCTGAAGTGCGATCCTCAATGTAATTCAGATTCTCAAAAGTAAACTTTTGGCAACACTGGTTGGATATCAGAATTAGTGCGAGGTAGAGACACAATGAAATTATTAGCAGGGTACACTAGGGTGAAGATTTTGGGTGAAATCATGTATGTTCTTGGTTTTTGGCTAGGTATAAGATCCATAAATTGTATGATGTATTACTTCATTTCTGTGTAATTGTTTCTACACAAACCTTGTAACATTTTATCCATAATTGTATTATGTGTTACTTCATTTCTGTAAAAAAATATTATGTATTAATTGTGTGATGTATTACATGATTTCTTGATAATATTTTGGCAAAAGTGCTTAATATCCTCCTATGCTTTCGAAAAGTTGCAAAATACCCCCTATATTATTTTTAGTTCCAAATTATTCCTTTACCTTTCTAAAAGTTGACAAATTACCCCACTTGGATATATTTGACTACTTTTTGGTTGATATTTATGCAACATGACCATATACCCTCTTGTTTTGTATTAACCAATTTTTAGTACTATTTAGCTTTTTCTTTTCCCTCTCTTTCAAAAAATAATTCAAAATTCAAAATCTCACACACATATATACTTATTTTATGCCTAAACATGATATTAGAAATCTGTTAAAACAATTATTATTATTTTAAAAATTAATTGTGATAAATACAATGAAAAGTTAAAATATGACTTATGGCTCTTTTGACAATCACGTCATTAATTCTTTCTGCAACCAATGTCTACATTTTTATTTTATTTTGACATGTAAGTCAATTTTATAACATCAAAATAAAAGCACAAAATCTACAAAAATACATGAGACATACCCCATGGGTGATGGGTGGTATCCCCAAACCCACCGAGTACAAAGGCTAATATCACAATAGGAGTCCAAAGGGATATACAAGAGATTGGGGAAATATCCCAGGATACAAAAGGAGGACTTTCAATAGAGTTGTAGTCTCCTTATAAACAGAAACTTTCAATACAATTAAAGCAATAGTCCTCCAATGACCTTTATGGGAAAACCATTTATCACTTTGAAGCAAAATTCCATGAGACTGAAAAAGTAGAATAACACTAAACTAGCCAACATATACACCTTTTGTGCATTTCAAAAGATTCTGAAATCAAAACATGATGCTGGTTTCTGCTGAAGCAAACAATTCTCACCTATTCTTTTCACTAAATTTAATGGATGGAGGATATTTTCTCCAAACTCAACTTGTCATTTTGAGCTTGAGGGGGTTATTAAATTATATTTATTTTATATTATTAGTACATTAGAGTTTGAGCCACTTAGATTCGTCCACATCTATTTTAGACTTATGACACGTTTGGTACGGTTGAATGGAATGAAATGAAAGTGTGAATGAAATGAGAATGAGAATGGAATGGAATAACCATTCTCATTCTATTATTTGGTTGTAAATATGAAGCACATTGAGAATGAATGAACTTGAAATTTTTTTCCCAAAAATACACTTCTTAGTATTAAATATAAAATTAAATAAAATAATACTGTTTTTTAATTTTTTTACAAAAAAAATGGTAAAACATAACGGGAATAGTAATGATGGACAATAAATGTGGCGAAATGGCGGTGGTGGTGAAATGGCGGCGGTGGTGGCTTATTTTTAAAAAATATGAGAGAGTTATTTAAGTAATTTTATGTTTTAAAAACATTCCTAAAGGAATGGAATGATCATTCCATAGCTTTAGTAATGGAATGAAAATCCATTCCCAAGAATGAAATTTCATTCCTTGGGAATTGTCATTCTCATTCATTATATTATATCAAACCAAGAAATGAAATGAATGGGCATTCCATTCCATTCTATTCCAACGTACCAAACATGCACTTAAGGGTTTGTAGTCGTCGTAACCTAGTTGCATATTTTATATTATTTTGTTCTTCACTTTTTTTACGTGTTCTCCACTCATTCTTTCCCATAAATATTTGTCAACTCTATTATAATTTGTAAACATACACAACAACAAAAGAGAATATATTGATGAATATAATTTTATACACTCTCTTTTTTTATCCTTTCATTAGATTTTTATTCTAACATCATATCAGACCTTCTTTTATTTTAACATTGTAGAGCCCAAAAGCTCACAGGAGTGGATAGAGCATCAAAATCCACACACTTGAGATATTACATTTGCTTATCACATTGTAATAAGGACAATGACTGGTCATGTTCAAATTGGAAATGTTTAGGACAATGAACTACAACATTGATTTGTAATTGTTTTGGTCTCCTGTAAAACAGGAGGTCAAAGACTTATGGCTGGTCATATTCAAACTTTGAGCTACTATATAGCTTCTACAAGGAAGATGTAAATCATTTTAAGAAGTATTCTTACTCTTGGGGTCAATTTTTTCTTAGAATTTGCATCTGTCCAGCTAAAAAGTAGGAATATTTGAGTATTAACTATCTTTTAACTTTCTATTTAGGTGAATGAGTGGGAATTAGATAATGGTGGTGTTTACTAACAGAAAATATTTTCTGTTTTCTGTTTTTACTTCCTGAAATGAAGAAGTAAAAGTAAAATCTTGTTTACCAATTTATTTTTATTTTTATCCTTCAGGAAACGTTTCCTCTAATTGTAAAGAAAAGAGGAAATAAGAAAAATTGTACTTCCTCTTTTTGTTTCCTCTCGCATTCAAAATGACCAAATTTCAAAGTTGTAAAATTGGGACCTTCATGTCTTTTGCACTAATAAATTTAAATATTATATATAAATAATAAATAATAATAAATTAATTAAATATTTTTATAAATTAAAAAATATTTAATAAATAAAAAATATTTATAAATAAAATAAAAGTAAATGAATAAATAATAATAAACAAAATAAACAATAATAAAATAGATTAAATAATACATAATAATAATAATAATTAATTAATTATTATGATAAATAAAAAATAATAAGAAATACAAATGATAAATAAATTAAATATTTTTATAAATTAAATAAAAATATAATAAATTAAACAAAATATAATAATAAATTAAATAAAAATAATGAATTAATAATAATAAAAATAAAAAATTAAATAATAAATAAAAAATTAATAATAAATAAATAAAACTTATGATAAATAATAAATATAAATAAAAAGTAATAAGAAATACAAATAATAAATAAATTTATAAATTAAATAAAAATAATTAAATAATAAATAATAAATTAAATAATATACAAAATTAATAATAAATAAATAAAACTTATGATAAATAATAAAAAACAATAAGAAATACATATAATAAATAAATAAAAAGTAAGAACAAAATTTTTTTAGTAAACATAATTTCTGTTTTTTATTTTTGTTTCTGAAAAAAATCAAAATTTAGTAAACAAGATTTTACTTTCTGTTTTTCTTAAGGAATCAAAAATATAATTCTACTTCTTCAGGAAACGGAAACAGAAAATATTTCTTGTTAGTAAACAGACCCAATGTCTCTTTCTACTTCCTGTAAATTCAAAGCATTATTTCTACTTGCACAAGCTTCTAATGACTATGATAGCCTTACCCCATGAAATAGTGTTGTTAATAATGTCTGTGACTAATATATAATATTAGAAGTATTATAGTATTATTATTAATATAATTTCTAATATATCACAAAATATATATATCTATATGTATTATACAATAAGATTATATATAATAAACATAATACAATATTAAAATATAAAGGAATCTGTTAGTCCGAGTCTAGAATTTGATTCTATGTCATTAAAACATATTCGTCCCGCTACGGTGTTCACAGTCTTTATAACGTCTGTCTCCCAGGATACAACGACCTTCCTCCTCCAATGGCAGCAATATAAATTGGAGAATATTCGAACCACTTCTGTGTTGTACTCTCAACTACTATATATATATATATATGTGTGTGTGTATGTGTGTTTATATGCATGAAGAGATAAGGAAAAAGAAGAATAAGAATTTTCGGAATTCTTAGAATGATTTGATGCTTATGTTTTGATTCTTAGAAAAACACCACACAGACAAAGCACACACAGACAAAGCACATTGATGATTGGAGCTTGAAATGGGTGTTACTAATATGTTTGAAGTCCATTCCATTCCTTTTTATTTAGGCTTAACATTAGATCTGTCAATGGATCGGATTCGGATCGGATCAGTTAAATACAAATCCAATTTGTTAAGAAATCGGATTATCGGATTCGGATCCTAATCGGATTATCGGATTCAGATCCTAATCGGGTTATCGGATTTTATTTTTAATCCATATCCGGTTAATATCAAATTCGGATCATAATCGGATTATTAACAGATCTATTGATAAGGATGACAAAAACTCTCGATCCGCGATTCGAATCCTATAATTCGACAGATTTTTACTTAGTTAATTCATATTTGAATTTCTTCATTATAGGATATCTGATCAGATTATCTAATTAAAAAAATACAAAAATAAATAAATACTGAAACATTAAAATTATTCACACTTTTAATAATTGTATTTATGATAAATCATTATTAATAACTAACATTTATATACATATACAGTATTAAATATATACACATAAAAATATCAATTATATATTATATATCTGATCGGATTGACATAAATCCAAATCCAATTTGTTAAGAAATTGGATTATCGAATTTTAATTTCAATCCATATCCGTCTAATCGGATAGGATTCGGATCAAAATCTGATCCATTGACAGGTGTACTTAACACCATGGTCCATAGTACTAAAACTCTTAGGCTTCGTTTGATATGAGAGATTTGAAAGGATTTGGGGAGAAAGAAAAGAAATGATAGTGTTATGTGTTTGAGTTGATATCTTGAAGATAAAAGAAATTATTTGGAAGGATAAGCCTATAACTACAAAAACTCTTTGGTGTTATCCCTCCAAAAATGAAAAGATTTGGAGAGAAAAAAAAGAATAGCAACTTTAAGTATTAAAATGACAAAACTATCCTCTATAGTTAAAAAAAAATAACTTTATTAACTAAATGATATACAAGTAATTTAATTATTATCCTTTCTTTTCTTTTCTCTCATTTGGTTTATCCAAACAAAAATGATACCAAACATAAATTTAAAATATTGTTATCTTTTTTTTTTCTTTTTTTTTTCCCTCATAAATAATGTTATCATTTTTTTTTCTCTCATGTCCATCCAAACGAACCCATAGTAATTCCTTCTTAGTAATTTTTATTTTTCCATGCACCCTGCTAGTGTTGGTATTATTTTATAAAAAAAACATAAAAATTAAATTAAATTGAAAACTAATAAAAATAAAAATTTGATCAATCAAATGCTCTAACACCGGCACCAGGGATAGAAAATTGGGTTAAGTACAGAAAACACCACTGTAGTATAAATACGGTGCGTATAACACCCTATACTTTGAAAATGTGTGTATATCAACCAACACTTTTGGAAAACATGCGAACACCCATTGCAAGTTTCGAAAACATGCGAATACCCCATTATTTGACTTTTATACTTTCTTAAATACCCATTTTACCATTTTTCTTCAAAATATATATATAAATTTTGAAAAATAAATTTCAAAGCCAATATATAAAATTCAAATTCGAAATTTATATATATAAAATTCGAAACCAATATATATATATATAAAATAAAATTTTCAAAATTTATATATATAAAATTCAAAAAATATATATAAAATTAGTAAAAAAATATATAAATTTCAAAAAATATATATAAATTTAGAAAAATAAATATTAAATTTCAAAAAATATATATAAAATTCGAAATAAATATATTAAATTTGAAAATATATATATAAATTTTGAAAAAACAAATAAAATTCAAAACAAATATATAAAATTCTAAAAATATATATAAAATTCAAATAGTTGTGCAATTAGAAGTATAAAAAACAAAAGTGACCAAAGTACAATACACCAAAACAAAATTTAAAGTCAAAGAAAGTAGAAAATAAAAGTATATTTTTCCCGAATTTTATATTTTTTCCCCAAAATTTATATATGTTTTCGAATTTTATATATATATTTCAAAATTTATATATATTTTCGAAATTTATATATATTTTTTGAATTTATATATGTTTTTTCCAATTTTATATAATTTTTTGAAATTTATATTTTTTTTTAAAATTTAATATATTTTTTGAATTTTAGATATTTTTTTTCAAATTATATATATATTTTTACGAATTTTATATAATATTTCAAATTTATATATGTTTTTCGAATTATACTAAGGGTATATATGTCATTTAATATAAAATAAGATCAAAAGGGTATTATATGCACTATATTCATAGTATACTATTGAAGGTTTAACGCACGCCAATAAAACCTGGGATGGGCTTCATGTGAAGCCATTTTCAAATTAATCGATTGAAAGTTGTGAGGCCTTTGGTCTTCAATTCATTGGGTTTGTCAAAAGTGGGAGGACCACTTCTCACCTCCCCCAAGTTGCTGTCTCACAAAATTTAAAGTTTAATCAATTGCAGTGTTCTTGAAGTTTGAAAAGTACGTTATCCACAAGGCTATAATCACCTGCACACCACTTTACCAATTTGTTGTTCGAGTCCTACAAATTTTGCAGAATTTTAATCCTATAATTTACATGTCATTTTTTTTTTTTGTATTTGTGTAGCAATTTGCTTCATGTAATTGTCCAATAACAATTAATTTTAGGATAATTTGCATTAACACCTTCTAAAATATTGATCAATTATAAACAAATATTGGTCAATTCACTATTTTACAAAGATACCTCCTGAAGTTTGTAAAGTATTGTAACTAATTAAAATTATTTTATGCCTCCAAAAAATATCATTACAATAATTTACAAATCTAAGAGAATGTTTCTATAAAATAGTACGTTGACCAATATTTACCTAAGGAATATCAATACAAATTACCCTTTATTTTGTGATATAATTCTTATGATGTAATATTGCAACTTATATACACCCCCAAATTCATGGTATTAAATCCAACTCTCATCTTTCAACAACTTCTATAAAGTTGTTTGAAAATATTTTAGTCTTTAAAACATAAATGTCCTCGATTTCGATATTTTAAATCACAACCCATGATTCATGAAAGTCCACAAGCTTTAAAAAATATATATAATAAAAAAATGAGCCAACGTAGTCGTCAAGAGTTAGTATTTGTGGGGACATTTTGGTACCAAATGAAGCCGAATAGGGCATTTTTCAATTTACAGTTTGAATTGCTCTATCAATTTCGTTATTAATTAGTTGCATTACCAGCCATTTTATATCGCTTTCATTCCATTAATGTGGAATCAACAAGTACGTGAAATATGGCGCATTACCACAATTGATCAACATCATCAATGGCCTTTCTCATTGTCCTTACTTGGTCTACGTGTTGAGTAAATAAATTTGACACGTGTCACAAATATATATATATATATATATATATAGTGTTTTTTAAATTGAAACAGTAAGGTACAAATACAAGTACGTCACACACTTTCTATTATGAACGCCATTTAAATAAATAGATTATTTCACAGCAGGAAAGATAGGCTTAAATTTTTTCAAAAAATATATATTACGTTCTAAAATATAATTTTTTTGCAAAAAATATATATTATGTTCTAAAATATGATTTTTTTTCTGAAAAATATATTTTTTGCAAAAAAGTATATATTATATTCCAAAATATGATTTTTTTTACGAAAAATATTTTTTTGCAAAAATGTATATATTATGTTCAAAAATATGATATTTTTTCGAAAAATATATATTATGTTTTAAAATATGATTTTTTTTTAAGAAAAAGTATTTATTATTTTTCAAAATATGATTTTTTTTGCGAAAAATATATATTATGTTCCAAAATATGATCTTTTCCGAAAAATAACTTTTTTGCGAAAAATCTATACTATTATGTTCCAAAATATGATTTTTTTTTGCAAAAAATATATATTATTTTTTTCGAAATAATTCATATTTTGGAAAATAATATACTCCTTCCTAAAAATAATTTTTTTGCGAAAAATATATATATATTTTTGAATTTATAATTTTTGCGAAAAATATAATTGATTTTCAAAAAATAATTTTTTTAAATGGTTGATTTTATTAAACCCTCTTATACTATTGAGGGTAAGTCTAGGTATTTTGACTCAAAATATGAAGTGAATGAGCATAATGATGAAATTGAATAGTATAATGAACAAAATAAACATAATGAATGTTAATTGATTAAACTGAATAGTATAAAAAATTTCTTAAAATTCACTCTTAAATTTATATAATGTGTACGGTGAAGAGAAGTTGTTGCAATCTTCAAGCACTGGTATTATATATTTAAAATAGTATTATAATAAATAGGTATTACATTCTTAAAAGTTACGAATATTCTATCCGTTAAACTATTTAGATGTTAATTGTCACGCTTCTCCAAACTTTAATATATATAAAATAATGTTTGTCCTATATTTAAAAAATTGACGTAGGATAAGTATCCATTAAACCACACAGTAAAATATTAAATAAGAAAACTCTCATTAGGGTGGTAATGATAGGCGTTTAATATAGTGGATAGTCATAGCTCCCTTCATTAAAAGGTCAAGAATATTTGAATTTTTATATAAATTAATTTCAGTAATATAACCGACCCTAAAAACATTATCTTAAAAAGGCCTATATTATCATAAGAGATTAATTTATTCCTCAAAAAAATATAATTATCTATATTATCAACTTTCAACATCTATACTCTTGTACTAACTTACACTAATTACAATAAAAATATATATTTTTGTGGCATTTTATTAAAATTTGATTTTTTTAATCATCAACAATTAAGGCTACTGCTCTGAAAAAAAAAAAACAAAAGGAAAATAATGGCCTTTTATCTATCAATTCCTATTTCCCTATCACTATTAGCTCCAACAAAAGAATAAATAAAAATTCCTATCAATATTATAATTGATCCATGCGTACAAAATTAAAGTCAATAAACCAATATCAAGTTATCAACGGATCAAATTACTGAAATTAATAAATAAAGAAACCCAAAAATATCAAATACCGGAGAGAGAACAAAACCACAAATTAATCAAATACGGGGGAGAGAACATAAAGACAAGATTTGGGTGAATGTTGATGTCATGATTCGAATTATAATCGTCATTAGTTAAAAAGCAAGAGAAAGTATTTGAAGACTTCAATAATTCAAAAACACACATATATATATATATATATATATATATATATATATATATACATACAGATATAATAAAAACACATTCTCAAGCATCTGTGTTTCCCCAATACGCATATTCCAAGCAAACCCATCACCACCTCCTCCCCCTTTGCTTATATATATCTATACATACAGATATTTTTATATATATTTAAATCTAGAAATATCTATCTGTTTTACTACTGGAAACAGAAGAAAAATGTCGAGTAACGGTGACACTATGGATGATGCAAATGGAGATTACCCATACGGTGATTCGTTCGAGAAGGTGAAACAGAGGCTCAGAGATCGATCCAAGGTATGATTTGATCCATAGGGTTCCTGATTTTTGTGAATTTTGATTTATCATGTTTATTGTTTGTTCTTATTTGGGTCTGTTGTGGTTCAGACGAAGGAAATTTTATCGAAACAAGCAGTTCAAACGAAGAAGATCTTGTCCAAACAAGCTGTTAAGATCGCTAAGCAGGCCGAAGAACACGAACGATTCATCAACAAGGTGTCTATATATATATATTCATAAGTGTGCACTTTTTCATGTTATATGTATTATTAAGCAAGTGGGTTTTTGCTATGTATTCGTTTACCAAGGTGTGTCAATATATGCATAAATATGTACATCTTTCATGCCCTATGCATGATTAACCAAGTGGTCTTTTGGCTATAGGTTCATTCAACAAGGTGAGTTTATATATGCATAAATATGTACATCTTCCGTGCTATATGCATGATTAAGCAAGTGGGTTTTTGGCTATAGGTTCATTCAACAAGGTGTGTCTATATATGCATTAATATCTACACTTCGTTGATATTTGTATATACATGATTAAGCAAGTGGGTTTTTGCTATCGATTCATTCAACAAGGTGGGTCTATATATGCATAACTATACACTTCTTCATGCTGTATACATTATTAAGCAAGTGGGTTTTCACTATGGATTCATTCAATTATACTATGCATTCGTATTATGTTCTGGTCAGTTGGGTTTCAATTCGCATTGGGTTATCATTCTGTACTTATTGAATCTTCTGCTGTTTATAGGTGACTCATTTTTTGGGTGTATTTGGCTTCGGGGCATTTTGCTTTCTTTTGGGTGCCAGTGAGCGCATATACTCTGTTCGATAGATTTCCACAATTATATTTTGTAGTTAGTTGTTCGTTTGTTGATTAATTGTTTGGTTATTTTCATTTTTTAGGGCCACAAGACATTCCCTATGTATATTGTTTATTCTATGTCACCTTCGTTCCTCTTCGATGGATTTATTACCGGTACAAGAAGTGGCACTATTATCTCTTGGTAAGCTCTGACTAACCTCAGCAACTTTTATCTTTTCCGGGTTCACATATCTTGCTATTTGCGAACTCTGATCACTTTTCAGTCATTGGACTTCAGAAATTGGTTGTCTTATCTTTCTATTTTGCTTCATAAGCAGACTTGAGATTCCCATTATTAAGTCTCTATTCCGGTTTATGTAGTATAGGCTGATAGGGTCTTTCCTGACATAGCCAAGGTGACTTTATTAGTTAGAAAGAAATAGATTTAGAGACGGTACATCCTAAAATGTAATTGGTATCTTAATTGTTTGATATACTCCTTACTGTTGTACATAAGAGGGCATGGGACAAATTTTCATTCACTACTTTCTGTTTGCCCAGTTGCATGCCGGGTGGAAAATTTCTTCATCTGTTACTGCTTTAGGTTTAACAAGTCATTTGTTATTTTAAATATTTCTTTTCCCTGGATTTTAAGATTTATTAGGTTTAATGTAAGTGTGCTCATTTCGCTTGAAGTGTACAGTCACATTAATTCAAACTCCAGGCATTCCTTCTTTTTCTTTTGTTGGGTCATTTAAAGATGAGAAATGAAAATTTGACTTGGTTGGTATGATATCGTGCAGGATTTTTGTTACTATGCCAATACGATCTTCTTGATCATGCTTTTGTTCTATCCACAAAATGAGAAGCTTTTCTTGGTTTCCTTCTCATTTGCAGAGGTCAGCAAATAGTTTTGAGTTACCTTTGAACCACCTTGATTAGTACAGTTCATTTTCTTATGCTCTGCTTGTGGATGCAGGGGCCATTAGCATGGGCACTGATCATCTGGCGTTGCAGCTTAGTTTTCAATTCTGTTGACAAACTTGTAAGCGTTCTCATACATCTTTTACCAGGTGAGTTGGGCCTTTTTTTATTTCCTCTTTAGTGTCGTTGCGCTGCTGCTAAGAACGTATCTAGATTTAAAACATGAAATGGAAAGTAATCCAGTACAATCACAGTAAGATAGTTTCGCAACTTCATCAGTATGTTTGATCCCTTGGTCATGAAGTCTTGAATTTCTTCCATCCATGTATTCCATAGAACTGTGAAAATATGTTTTCTATATAGTTGGTGTGTTGTGGACTGAGAACTAAGATTTGCCCAATCCAACATATCAACTGCTATAAGGCATGCTCCACGAGAAAGGAAGAGAAATCAATCCTAAACCTGCCTTGAAGAAGAACACTAAATGAATAGATGATCAGTTGATTCATGGATGAGCATCAAGCCACAAATGACTAATAGAACCAGTGAGGATGCCTCTCGTTCTCAGGTTGAAAAGTAATAGATACTTATCATGAAAGAAGGGACAGCAGTGTACTGAAATAAGTCTACAACCATTCCGACACAGAGAAGAACAGTCCATCTTAGGCTTATGAGTTCTCCAACAGTTCCAAGCCCTTTCGAAAGTAAGACCACCCTTACTCCAATTTTTTATGACCAAAATATATAGGAACAGAAGGTAAGTTGTTAAACTGCCTCAAAATTGAGGAAGGTCTAGTTATCTGCCATCTTCCATTTCTATCAATAAACTGACATATGCGCTCTTTGAAAGATCCAGATTCTACGAGCAAACAACTGAATCGAGGTTTTACCATTGCACCATGGCTCCAAAAATAATTTCACAGTAGAACCATCGACCAAATTATAAGATATATTATTAGCTAAGAAATATCAAGTTTCCATATCTGAATTCCAGTTCCTTGAGTGAGGCAACTGAGACACAAGCCCAAAGAGAATCTGGATATGTATTACCTGAGGAAGCTTCAGATTTGGGTTGGCCTTTTTTGGACTGCTGACAATTCTTTGCAAGGGAGGAGCTGACTGCTATGATTTAAGGATCTTGGGCACCCTCTATTTAGAAGATGTGCTAACCCAATTTAAATTTCACAGCCTTCTCTCTCTCTCTCTCCCTTATTTTTGGGGAACAAAAAGAAATCTAAATAGAAATTCACAGCCTCTCTTCTAGGAATAGGAGAATAACAAGGGGAAGAAGGTGAATGATGTACATGTTGCTAAATAAGGAGCTTCTGATGAGAAAAGATCCTATTTTTGTAGGCGTCTGTTCAGCAAGATTGGATCCCTTTGGATACTGTATTAATCATCATAAGGGATTTTCTTGAGGTTGCCATGGAAGTCCACATCGAGGTGGCTATTGTCTTAAATATGTATTTGGACAATGGGCATTCATAAATGATGGCAGTGGTAGCAGGGGCGGAGCCATAGCCAGACCAGGGGGGCATGGCCCCTCCCAATTTTTGAAATTTTATTTAGTACAATAAAAAATATAGATTTATGCATAAAGTTATAAAAAATTGCATATGGCCCCTCCCAAATTTTTAAAAACTTCTTTTATTATTCAAAAAGTATATATTTTATAGATAAATTTATAAAAAATTGCATATGACCCCTCAATTTTTTTTAAATTCTTTTTAATAACCCACAAAGATATATATATTTTATAAATATTACATACGGCCCCTCCAAAATCTATTTCCTGGCTCCGCCCCTGAGTGGTAGAGTATTAAACATGAAATCCTAAGGTTTGAGGTTAGTGGAGAGGCTACAGGTCGACTCCACTGTGATTTTACCACAAGTCAAGTTCAAAGTTTCTTGCACGATACCAGGAATGCTATCAGTGCATTGTACGATGCTTTACTGGTTTACACTTATTGAGGTGGACCCCTTTGCTGTGACGCCGTCTGTAATGGTCCCTTTACTGCTATTGCTTCAGTAGATTAAGGTTACAAAAGTTGTTGTTTCACATGGATTAGCAGCATTTAAAATAAAATTCTTTCAGTCATAAACTTGCAGAAGTTGAGTGAGTGTAAATTTGTTAGCATAACCAGAAAATTTGATCAACCTGTGCTTGTAAATTTGCAACTTTTCAGGTGATCTTTTAGGACAAATTAAGGTTCCTATGAATTGAAAAAAAATTAAATAATGACATCCAGATTCTTTTAAATGTTAAATCTTATTTACCGGATACAACGTTCATCAGATATTTCTGAATTTCATGCATACTTTGCACCTGGCAGTGACATTGTTGGTCAATTTCCAACAGAACATGGCATCTAACAAAATAAATAAATTTCAGGGTTAGTTTTCTTCACAATTCGATGGTGGGATCCAACACTGTCTAATGGCACACATCCTGAGGGGTCGTCGAAAAGAGCTTCATGGCCTAATGTAGAAAGCAAACCCGACTTGTGGATATGGTTGTTTCTAGTTCCCTTGGTTGCTTACAGCCTCTGGCAGGCACTTTATTTTCTCATTGTATACGTTCTCCGTCGACAGCGACTGTTAAGAGACCCTGAAGTCATGACTTCTTACAGGTTCTCACTTTACTTATTGTTGAACACACTCACAATTTAAACAAATTCTTCTTCTGACAGGACTTGTCAAGGGGAATTCTTCTTCTATTTTTCTTTTTCTTTCTTTCTTTTTAAATCTCATTGCTGGTCATTTCCAACAAATTTTTGCTTTTCCAGGGAACTGTCAAAAAAAGCACAGAAAGCAAACAACATATGGTGGCGTGTAAGTGGTTTGCTTGGGGATCAGAATCGCCTTGTTATGTATACCCTGCTCCAAGGCATATTTACGGTGGCAACCATGGCACTTACAGTCCCCATATTCTTGTCATATGAATTACATCTTTGTTTCCAAATACTGAAGGTCTCCGCAATTGTGTGGAATGGCGGAAGCTTTTTACTTGAAGTGATGCCAAGGCAGGTGATTCTCAAGGAAAAGAAGAAATCAGAGATTCAACCTGTACAACCTCAGGAAGATCAGTCCATCTTGGCACAGGAAAACACAGTGGAGGCTCAGTGCATCGTGGCACCGGAAAACTCAGTGGAGGAAGATAATTCTTCTGAGACGCCCCAGTCCTGAAAGCTGTGTACAACTAAATACCTTGTAAAACTCTTGTTACATATGTCCCGAGAGGGAAATTTGTTGCGTGATTTGTTATGTAGTTGTTGTGGTGGTTTTACTAATCAATGATAAGATGGTCCATTTAGAGGATTTTGACTTGTAGTTTAAGCTTACGGAGATGTTAAACTGTAGTCTACTTTGCATTTGTTTCTGACCTTGAGTCGGGATTGCTAAATTTTGAGTTCTTTATCTGATTTTGATAGTAATGATTCTGATAGAATAAAAGGGTTCTGTTATTTGTTTGCATGTATGCAAATTTGCTTTGATATATTTTCTGGAGAGAATCATCGAGAAATTGTTTTTGGATATCGAATGGACCTTCCCAGAAGGTATGTGGCCGATTTACCCTCTTTTGCTATCAGTTTCGCTACAAGACCGGATGCTTTAGCTAATTGTCCACCCTTTCGAAGTGTGATTTCTATGTTATGTATGGCGGAAGTGTGATTTCTATGTTATGTATGGCGGTGTCACTTTTAGTGTTGTAATGAGTACTTTTCTGTTTTGAAAATGAGAAGAGGATCGACTTCTCCATCACTATAGATGTGTACATAGAACACGAGTACTTTCCTGAGTTGATACTGTGTATGGTGGCCACTGGCCATATGACCTTTGATATTGTCAGATATATCTTTTTATGTGGTTGTATAGCAAATTTTACTTTGGTTAAATTGTTTATTTGTTTTCCAGATGTAATCGGTACCTTGTGGTTGTATAGCCTACTCTTAACATGGGGACATTCTGCATCTATATGTATTGTGGTGGTACGTGTGCAGATGAAGTCCGAAATAAGGCTTTGCTGGAGCTCAACTTTCTTGGAAATGTGGGGACAAGGATGACAAGTTCTGGATAGTTATATATATATATATATATATATCAATGTAAACTACGAGCCAGAGTTGCAGCTCAAGCATTCCGAACTCTTCCACTGCTCAACTGTAAGCCCTGCAACTTTTCTTTCCTTCTTTAACTTTCTTCTGTTGCATGTGAAATGCATTGTTTGTTCGTTTCGAGATCAGTGAACTGTGATTAATTGCATTACTTCAAGCGAAGCTCTTGCATAGTCGCTTTGAACTTTGGAAAAACTGTTCTTTGGAGATGTTTAAGCGATTACATGGACATCAACTGTTGTTAGTATGTTGTTTTGAGCCAAATGGGCACCATTTAGGCTCCGTTCATTAGCTCACCGCCTTTTGCTTGGGGTTTTTTGTGGTTAAAGTCTTGTTGGATATGTATATAATACTAAGTTGATGAACTCATTTGGCACCAAGTGTTCGGAGTCTGGACATGTGAGGTGGTGTTTGGGAGCTATTGATCATATGGTAAATTGTGATATGAAATCGCAATGTTTTGTGCTGCATATTGGTGTCATGTTTCACTGTATCAGTTGATAGCCACATATCATCCTATTCATAATATTTTTAAAATATATTGATAGGTACGTTTCACCAAAATACTCTTTTTTTTTTTTTTTTTAATATCTTTGTTACCGCGACGAAACCGATATGACTGAACACAAAGTAGTAGTGAAATTCTAGCACTTGCCACATTGTTTTGGAGGTGTGACAAGAATAATTTGAAGAAATGATTGATTGAAAATTAGTCCAAGTTCATTTGTGACTTGAAAATACATCAAACCTCAATCCAAGTCCCAACATCATTTTTTAGCCCTGAAAGTTGACTCCTTCATTTCAGTGCATTACAGATTTATGACAGAAGTGTGAGCTGACAATCTATTACATGCTTGAAGATGAAATGTTGCTGAATAAATAACATCAACAAGATATGGGTTTCATAATCGAACGGATGATACAGTTGGGAAAAGGGAGGACTAGTGCCTCAAGAGGATCTTGGGGATTAGTCGAGGTGCGCGTAAGCTGACCCGGATATCATGGTTATCGAAAAATGATATAGGTTTCATTTATGTGGTTAAATTACTTATAATGTATTCCAAATGTCGCATTAAAATTGCAGCAAATGACAGATAGGGCAATACATGGTTGGCTATCACTTCATTCTTTTGCTTTGTACTGACATGCCTTCCAAGTTCTAACTCTGTAGACCTTCCTAAATATCACCTATTCCACATCTAGCTATATGGTTTCAATGAGTTATTGGATTAGGTTCTCTTCTCTTTTCTTTTCTTTTTTATTTATTTATTAATTTTTGTTATTGATTTCTCTCGAGGGTTTGGTACACTGACCCCTATTAAAATCATGAATTTAAATTTGTAACCATAAAGTAGACAACTTATACATCCATGTCAACCTCGTTCTTTAGCCCCTTGTCTCCTTCTCATATTAGTTTCATATCCTTTTCTTATTTTTATTAAGTAAACTATGTGATCCTATGGCCCCGTTTGGATACGGAAAAATAATTTTTATTTTTTTACTGTTCACCGAGTTAAAAAAAAAAACACGTTTGGCAAACGCGTTTACTGTTCACTTTTTTTTCCCCAAGAAAACTGTTTTCTGTGAATAGTATGTAAAAGTGGTAAAAACACCAAATACAACTTTTAATTGTTTTTTGAATTTTTTCACTGTTTAGGGTACCACCTCCGCCACCGCTGTCACCAACCACCGCAACCCGCCGCCGCCGCCAGTCACCCAACACCACCGCCCCCGCCGCCACCGGTCACCGCCGACCACCACCGCCACCCACCAATACCGTTTTATTTTTCAATACAAATTTTCATCCAAACGCTTTTTTGTTTTTAGTTTTTTGTTGAAAAAAACAAAGACAAATACAAAAATAGTTTTTATATTTGAAGACAGAAAACAAATATAAAAACACAGGCTATCCAAACGCACCCTATGGGTTTCTATTCTGTTTTTTGAAAACTGAAAATCAGAAAATAGTACAAAAGTATGTTTGATTTAGTTTTTTAAAAATAATTTTCAAAAAACTCAGCAATAAAAATATCTGTTTTCAGATAACTCAATTTTATTATTTTCAAAAAATTATTTTTTGTTGTCAAAATTCTTAATAACAATATGTTTTGTCTGATTCAAGAGAAAATAAATTGCATTTCAATCGGAACATGACATTTTTTAGGATGATTTGTTGTCGCAGTGGTTTTGATTGCGATAATGATAATATTATAACGAAGTCGATTTTAAAAGTGAATACCAAATAACAATGTTACCACATTCCAAAAGAATTACGAATCAAACAACTAATCACGCTCTTGACTTCATGGAAATACAGAAACCAGATTTACACAGGTCTCGAGTAAACTCAAATGTAGAATACCCATTCACACAACCACAAGAACTTATTTCATCATCAAACAATTCAACCCAGAAATGAAAACTCACTCCTTCCACAACTCAAAAGGGCTCAAAGAGGAGACAAAAAAAAAAACCTACTTCTATAGCCCAATCCCCAATTAATGGCATTAACATTCTTTCACATATTGCAAACTCAAGTATTTCTCTTACCCATCAAACAATTCAAACCTCAAATCCAATCTCACATCCTTACTACGTGTGAAAATGGCTCATTTAGTAATCAAAAACACTATAAGAGCCCAATCCCAATTTCAATCACATTCTATATTCACCTATATATATATATGTATATATGTATATGTATATACTAATTCGTAGATGAATTAATTTCTCTTCATTTGCCTTTCTCTCTCGCTGAATTCATTTTCTCCAATCTCCATTCATCTTTGAGTCTAGCAATAAAATTGTCGGCCTTTATGTTCACGTCTGGGCTGAGACAGAACGCTGGGCCCATTCCATCTACACCGTTGATTGGCTCTGATGATGATGCAAGATCAACGCCTTCTAAGTCCGGAGATCTACAGCGTGAGCTGTGGGTGCTCCCTATCCTAATAAAATCACCGCGCGCTACGAACTTCGTCTCCGCCGCGATTCTGAACGGCGGAGGCGGCGGCGGTGGCGTGAATGGGTTGAGCGGCGACTGACCTCCGTTGTTCACGTTCTCATCTCTGTCGTAGTAGCTGCTCACCTTCGTCGGCAATGGTGGCCGGCCGGTGGACGCCGGAGTTCTCCGCCGTGGAGAGTCAGGTAATTGTGGTGGTGGTGGAGTCTGATTTCTCCGATTGGATGACCGTGTTGAAGTTGAATTTGCCGGCTGTGGTGGCGGTGGCGGCGGAGGGGGCGGAGTAGATACTGATTGAAATCGCTTACTTTTGCTTCCGGTTTTGAATAGATTAGAGAAGACTGAGCGCGAGGGAGGAGGCGGTGGCGGTGGCGCCGGAGGCGGAGGCGGAGGAGAGACGGAATGGACACGCTTACTCTTGCTTCCCTTTCTGAACGGATTGTGGAAGACAGGCGGTGGTGGTAGAGGCGGCGGCGGCGGCGATGGTGGCGGGAATGAGCTTGTATTAGGAGGCGGAGAGTGAGTGGCATTATCGTAAATATTCCTCGTCCTGTGCTTCTTTTGCTTCTTATGATTGTAGAGAAACAAGGAAGCTATAGCTATAGCTGTCGCTATATCCTTTTTAGCTGAACTCTTTCTTCGATCACTTCTTCTTATACTTTCTTCAGATCGATCCGACGCCTCCGTTGGCGGCAGCGGTGGTGGCGGTGGTGGAGAAGGCGATCGGTTCGTATTGAACTCGATCTCACCGTTTTGCTCAACTACGTTCTCCTTCTGTGGAACATTTCGAACTGATCGTCTCCGTTTCAAATTCACCGGTGGCGGAGGCGGTGGAGGTGGAGGTGCCGGCGACTGCGATGACGATTCCGGCGATGGAGGCACTGCAGAAGACGATCGTACTACAAACGTATCTACCGGAATAACCTTCACATCAGAATCGTCCCTCTCCGGTTCACTCCGCCGCGCACGGCGGTGAGCATTCACATCAAAATCGTCCCCCTCCGTTTCACGCCGCCGTGCACGGCGGCGGACATTTTCCGACGTCCGTGATCTATACACATTCACGACTTCCGAATCGTCAAAAAACCGCAACCTACTATCACTGGTTTCCCACAGCGACTCTTGCCTCAGATCCGGGTATGAGCTGGAGTTCCGGCGTAACCGGACACCGCCATGGGTTGCCGGAGTTTCAATCGGAGCAGAATTGGACTCCTTCGTCGCCTGGGAATACTCGAACCATTGACTCGAAGTTGACTCATGCGATTTGGCGGTGGTGGGGGTTGTTACATCGTCGTTTCTTCGCGCGAAAACGCCGCAGAGGATTGCGAAGACGACGAGTAAGATATTAAGGGAGTCCCAAGTGGTCTTGACGGAGGTGGGTCGGAGGAATTGGGTGGCGTGAGAGAGCAATGGAGGGAGGATGAAGAAGATGATGAGCAATGCTAGGATTGGTAGGAGTATGATGAGCACCACCGGGTCCAGAATTGGCTGCGACTGTCGACGGCGGCGAGTGGTGGTGTGGTGGGACCAGAGGGATGAGTTTGGGTCTTGCTCCATGAGTTTGGAGTTCGGTGGTGTTTTGCTTTTGGAGAAAGAGATTTTATAGCTTTTTGATTGCCTTGCCGAAATGAGGACACAGATATATTTTTGAATATATATATATATATATATATATGCCGTATAGTGTGTATAAAAATTTGATGACGTATTATTTTGGTAAGTATTGATGATGCAACGCAGTATGGAAAATCAAGTGACTTAATAATAATATGCAACTTGTGAATAATAGTCCCAAAAAACAAAACATTAGAGGCAAGGTTAATAAGAAAAAAATTAGATAAGGTAAAAGAGAGAGAAATATATATATATATATATATATATATATATAAGTAATTTTGAACGAAAATTTTGTGAAAAATATATAGTACCAAAAAAAAAAACAAGTTTGCATGTTTTCTTGATGATATATATTTGTTTATAAATGGCAACTTATGGCAATAGCTTTGAAGGTATTATGTTGTTGGTGAAGGTATTTGATTACTGTGTTTATATTGGTCTAATTGTTGGTTGAAGGGACATGAATTCCAACTATCTCTAATGCAATAAAGTAAGTTGGATATTGAAATGTCATGTTTACTTGGACATAGTAGTGGTTATATTTAATTTTTAGAGTTTGAAAACAAATAAAGTTGTGATGTAGTGCATATGAGGAAATAATATGTTGTAGTGTTTGTATCATTGGAGCGTGGCAATAATGATTGAATTTGAATTTACACCGAAACCCTAAAAGCAAATTGTGTAATCATGACATTGCCTAAGGAAGAAATAAAATGACCTCTTTTCACTATATGTACATTATGTTTCGTCAAAAAGCAAGACTCGTATTTGGACTTTCTCTATTTGAGTAACTCTAGGAAATGAGACATTAGCCACTAATAAATAAGCATTACTAATATACATTGATTATTTTCATACCATGAAATTGTTGAAGCTTGTACCACTAAATGAAGTTAGAAAACCTCTAGTTGTCTCGTCCGTGCAAGTATAAACAACATATTAATGTAACTTTTTTATGCAATTTTAGCAAGTAATTTCAAAAACATTATTTGTTCCAATGTGCCACTTTAATTGTATTGGTATGGTGTGAAAGTTGCACTTTTTGAGCAAGTGCAACCCCCACTAAGGACCCATCTTTTCACGTTTTTATCCCATTTCAAACACGTAACATAGGCCAATTACCTATGCCATCAACCCCTTCGTTACCGCCGTAAATATATCTAAGTTAATTTTATTTACATCCCATAAACTTTATCTATATGATAATTTAATTCTCCAAATTTGCATAATTGCAGTCAAACTCATTATTTTATAAAAAAATTATTCATTTACACCCCCTTATATATTTTGGGTACCTTTTTAGACCTGGCACAATTTTAAATACCTAAACTACCCTTGGCCCTATTCTTACTTTAATATATCAATTTGACCCCTCAATTTAGAAAACGACTACGTTGTTCAAAATTCAGGGGATGTAAATAAAATTAACAAAAAAAAAAAATTATTTACATATTTGACTAATACAAGTATTTACATTTAAAATATTTATGTTTATATTTATCAAATCTGTAAACTAACACAAGTTTTTATTATTTATATTTACATTTATTTTTTTATTTAAAATAATTATATTTACATTTATTAAACTTGTAAAATAACACAAATTTTTATTTTTATTTTGGTATTGAAATATATTTGACTATGTTAATATATATTTTCAATAGTATTAGAGACACTTCAGAAAATAAAAAATTATTATATTTTAAATCAAAATCAAAATACAAAATATTTGCATTCTCCAGAAAAACACTAAATTACACACATAAATAGTAATTTTTGGTCATACAATAAATTTATTTTTATTTTTTATGTAGATAATAGATTTAACTTGTCAATTGTAATTTTAATTTTATTATTATTGTACGAGCATTGTAACTTTAATTTCATTAAGGCAAATTTCAGTGACACCCCCTCAGGTTTAACACTATTTCAGCGAGAACAAATTTTGATTCTAACTTTCACTCACAATCCATGTTTGAAAAATCAATCCAAAATGATAGTTTTGCCCTCATTTTTTTATACAAAAGTTGTTTTCTCTCTCTCTACCACTTTTCCGCTCTACATATATATATATATATATATATATTACAAAACTACTTTCTCTCTCTACCACTTTCCCACTCTACAAATATATATATAAAAAAGAACCCATCATTAATTGTTTGGACAAACTTATACAAACATATAACTAAAAATCAAGGGCTTATATTTTAAAAAAATAAATAAATAATAATTCATTTAATTTTTGTGTGAATTCAATTAAAAAAATCCAATTAATGACTCTTAATTTAGTAATTCTTATTTATTTATTTTTAAGAAAACATAAATAAAAATAATAATAATAAAAAATCTTAGGTTAACCAGACAAAGAATTCGAAAAAATAAATAAGAATTCACACAATTAATTCGGTTTTCTGTCATTCTGTCTTGTAAGTTCTTGAAAATTGCTCTGTGACAAACTAAGATTTATTCTTGGCTATTAGTTCTCATCCAACCAACAAATCCTTAGTAAAGTTCGTTTAAAGTTGAAACTGACTTCTCAAAAAATATAATTTACTTGAAAATTTTGTTCTTTTCTTTGGGAAACATGTATTTCCTACTAAGAACTCACACATACAAAAATGAAGCAGCCTAAAGGTAAAATGAAGTATTTGTCAACATCCATACCTCCCTTTTAAGAATATCTTATTGGGTTGCATATATATATATATATATATATATACACACATACATACACAAAAGGACCATATTACTTGAGAAACAAAACTCATAATTTGACATGTTCTATGTAGACCTGTCAATGAATCGAATTCGGATCGGATCGGATCAGTTAAATCCAAATCCAATTTCTTAAGAAATCGGATTATCGGATTCGGATCCTAATCGGGTTATCGGATTTTATTTTCAATCCATATCCGGTTAATATCGGATTCGGATCATAATCGGATTATTGATAAGGATGACAAAAACTCCCAATCCGCGATCCGAATCCGATAATTCGACAGATTTTCACTTAATTAATTCATATTCGAATTTCTTCATTATAGAATATCTGATCCGAATATTTAATTAAAAAAATACAAAAATCAATAAATACTGAAACACTAAAATTATTCACACTTTTAATAATTGTATTTATGATCAATCATTATTAATAAATAATAAAATAATTAACAACTAACATTTATATACATGTACAATATTAAAAATATACACATATATATAAATATATATATGTATATTTTATCGGATCGGATTAGGCTAATCCAAATCCAATTTGTTAAGGAATTGGATTATCGGATTCGGATCATATTCGGGTTATCGGATTTTTTTTGCAATCCAAATCCGACTAATCGAATCGGATTCGGATCAAAATCCAATCCATTGACAGGTCTAATTCTATGCTTCAGATATGTAAAAATGAAACTCCACACAAACACATATATCAACTCCAAAATAAAGCAAAAGGGAAAAAAAGGCAATTGCATAAAAAGAACAACTAATTTAACATCCGGACAAAAAAACCCAATTAATTGTGTGAATTTTTATTTATTTTTCTAGATTGTTCGGAAAACCCAAGAAAATATATAATTTGGTTTTTTTAAAAAAATAAATAAGTGAAATTACCTAAATGATAGTGAAAACGGCCTATAGAAGGGGTGAATAAGCTTTTTATGGATTTATTGACAAATTAATATTAATTGCGAAAAAGTCAATTTTAATCCAATTCTCTGTCAATATAAATCATGCAAAGAATAATCTAAGTGTAGAAAATAAAGCAATAGAGACACAATATTTTTACGTGAAAAACCTTAGAAAGACTCCAAGTAAAAACCACGGATACGCTTGGGTATCTATGCATTATGAATCAGAGAATTTGTACAGACTCTATGAAAATAGTACTTACAACCGATGTAATATGTTGTTTTTCACTCGACGTCTGAAAGTCTAGATTCACTTTCGCTCCGCTCCGTACTATGACGGCTCTGTTTCTCAATAGATCAAATAACCATGAAACTTCTCGCTTCGATCTTCGCACCCAGACGGCTCTGTTCTTCAATGGATCAAAGCAATCTCGTTGCAATAGACGGTGTGATGATTTTTTAGCAACTAGATCATCCAATTATGCATAAGATCTTCGGTGTAAAAGCACAATTGGAAAATCCCAATAACAAGAGAGAATTTGAATAAATATGATTATTCAATCTTTTCTCTCTGTAGAAGAATATGAATGATAGAATATTGCAGAGATCTTTCAAAAATCATCCCCTCCTCTATTGTAGACCTTGATATTTATAGGTAATGTAGAGGAGAAACCCTAAGTTCGTCCTTTTTGGTAATTTCACCATCAACTGAGCCAACCCTTTAATATCATATATAATATGTGATATACACGTGCTTATAGGTGTTTAGATCGAACTCAAGGTCATCCGGGTCAACACGGATCAATTTGAGTCAAAATAAAATTTCAGCCCGATTCTCAAATTTCCAGTTTTTTCCTGCAGGACACCTCTCACTCTTTTGATCATATCTGGATATAAACACATTTGATGAAGGCATGTAATATATAGTTGAAAAAATGAATTCAAGCTCTTGATGATAGGCTCAAGAATCACTTCATTTGGTCCTTTTTTGACCGAGATATGAGCTCTCGAAGTTGACTGAAAATTTTGCTGAAATCACTGTTTCCTTTCTAAACTAGGATTCCTCCCTTATTTAATCCTCTTATAATTGGGAATGAATCTAGTCAAATTTTGTGTATATATCATTTATACATGTTCTACGATATATAGGAGTGTAACCCAAGTCATAACATGTCACAATACGTAACAATTTTTCATTACAAACATATCATTTAACCATCCTGCTGAAACTACTTTTCCCACAATCCACTTTCCAGCCACTTTTCACTTCTGAAAGCATAACCATTTTTGTCAAAACCACTTTTCTCCGTAATTGCGCTAAAATGACCATCTTGACTCCCTGAGACTTTTTGCTTGAATTGATGCCTTTGAGAAATGTTGTTTTTGCCCTCTGGGAGACATTTTTATCAATACACTCATTTTTACACTTCACTTGTATTTTTCACTACTTCAATGCTTGATTCCGCATTTGTCGAAACTTGTAAATCTCGTTGAAACCAACACGACTTATCTAACACTCAAGATGATTATTGTCTAGAACATGTCATACATAAACAATTACAATAAATGTTCTTACAATAAGAATTGCTAAATTAAAAGTCATTAATTGGGTTTTTTCTTAATTGAATTCACACAAAAAATAAATGAATTCTAATTTATTTATTTTTTTAAAACATAAGCCCTTGAATTTTAGTTATATGTTTGTATAAATTTGTCCAAAAATTAATGATGGTTCTTTGTTATATATATATATATATATATATTTGTAGAGTGGGAAAGTGGTAGAGAGAGATAAAGTAGTTTTGTAATATATATATATATATATATATAGAGAGAGAGAGAGAGAGGGGGGGGGGGGGGGGGGGGGGGGGGGGGGGGGGGGGGGGGGGGGAGTGATAGAGAGAGAGAAAAAAATTATGTATAAAAAATGAGGGCAAAAGTGTTATTTTGGGTTGATTTTTCAAACATGGGGTGTAAGTGAAAGTTAGAATCAAAACTTGTCTTTGTCTAAAATAGTGTCAAACCTGAGGGGGTGTCACTGAGATTTGTCCATTTTATTGTTATTGTACGAGCATCGAAATCACACACATAAATTATTAAATAATAATAATATAAAAAAATATGTAGTAGTGAAAATATAATACCTTAATATTCAAACATATACATTTATATTTTAATATTAAAATAATTTAAAAAAATTATTTATATAAATTTAATGATAAATTTATATTTTAAATATAATTTAATAAACTTTATTCAAATTTCCCTCTCTTCTCCGTCATCACCCACCACCACCACCACCATCACCATCCATTTTGCTAATTTAAGCCTATCCATAACCCTATTAGTAAAACAAGAATTTGACCCATCTTCTTCAATTTCATTGCTCGTCTGGGACGCGTAATCCCTCAAAATCTTGACAGTGTAAGCCTCAGTTAGGGGTGGAGGAGGGGGTTAATGGAGGTGGTGGTGGCGGAGTGAGGTGATGAAGGTGGCAATGGTGGAAGAAGGGGGGAACGACACTAGTGGTGAATGAGGGGGGTCGAGGGAGGGAGGCGGCGGTGGAGGTAGAGGCGGGCCTAGTGATGGTGGTGGTGGTACAGACGACGATGGTGGGTGGGTGAAAACTAGGGTTAAGGTTATAGTTGGAGGATGAGGGGGTTGAGGAAGATGGGTTGAGGATATATGTATATGGATAATAGGTGTTTGGGTAGGGTGTAAGAAATCACAGCTGTCTCTATTATGAATAACTTTATACCAACAAATATGAGTGTTTGACAAAGGGCAGTAAAATAATTTCATTCAAAGTTAAGCCCCAAAAGTGGTCAAGGGATGTAAACGAGTAGCTTTTAAAAAAATAAGGGGTGTAAATGATATTATGCAAACCTGGGTCAGATTGACGTATAGACAAAATTCAAGGGGTGTAAATGAAATTAACCCATATATCTATTATTTGTAAAATTGCTTTATTGTAATTTTTTTTAAAAATGTATGGGTTCTTTCGGTAAGTGTATGCATACATGAATAATTCTCGAGACATAATTTCACGATTGTTCATTTAAACTATATGTCTTTATTCTTGATGAATATTTTTTATATATTTTATTCAATTTTCCATAAATGAAAAGAATGAATAATCTAATTCTCATAGGGTAGAACTTGGGAATCCCACAACTATGAACCCCTGAAATCGTACAGTTTGAATATAATAACTAATTTTAAGAATTTTTGAATTGCATTTGATCGCATTGTCGGCCTTGGCCTAGGTGGCTCAATTTTATTTTATTTTAATACTAAAAAGGAATTAATTAATTAATAAACCTAACACAAACTGAATTCTAATCCAATTCGGTAATTAGGGTCCCAAGATTATATATTTCATTTAGGATTGTTGCAGACCCAAATGAAAAAATAAAAGAAAATCTCACATTTGACATGATCTAGAGTCTCTAATTATTATTATTTTGAATCTCAGGACCATTTAAATATAAGACGTGAATCGAGAAATTATTATGTGAATCAAATAATATGTCTCCGAACCATTACATTACCGCTCAAAATGTATATAAATATTTTACTGACCTCTTTACAATAAATGATAATTCAACATCATATAATTCAAAAGAAAATGAAAATCATGGAAAAATTTGTTCCAAAATTTTGTATGACATCACACATTTTTATTGGCCCTTATGGTGTGACAAATAGCTGTTTCCACCTTTCATTTAAATTATGTAAAAGAAGAGCCTTATATGTAGGTGTAAAGAAAACCCATATATGTAGGTAAAGACATATGTTAATCTTTTGTCCCACTCGTGTATGAGCGTGTCGTTATGTACACATCTTTTACACAAAAGAAGGTCCACCATTGGCTTTGAGTTGCTACACCTACTTTAACAAAAGTGACAACTATACCTCATATTTTGCACAATGTGGCACTTTGATTTGTTCCGTGACTTTCACGGGTGTTAGTGGAGCTTGGGTTGAAACTTGAAAGACTATAATTGATGTTATGTGTGTTTATTATTACAAGTGCAATTATATATATACATATATACATATATATATATATATATAAATGATAATAAAAAAGAGGTGGGGGTAGGGACAGCTTGAAAAATGACAACCATTGGCCACGAAGTGTCCTCTAAGTTTCTCTAACAACTACCGTTCAGTTCACTCACGTGACCCAATTTTCCACTTCAATCATGCACATAAGTCACATTCCTTGTCGTTTGCTTCATTTTCAATTTACTATTCCTATAGTTTTGCTTTTTTTTTTTTTTTTTTTTGTCTGCTTCCTTTCAATATAACTATTCCTATATCTTTACTTTTCTTTTAGATTTTTTATCATTTTGTTTTAGAATCATTGACTAGAGTTAAGAATACCTCAAAAATATTTATCATGCAATTTGGAATTGATAACGAAATAATTTGGGGCAATTTTTGCAATCATCAAAACTCGAACTATATAAATTCCCAACCTCATAACCAAACTAAAACCAAATAAAAAACTCCCCTTCACCCTCAAAATCCATCCCGTCTTTGCCCCTGCCCCTCCCTGCCTCGATAAGCAATTAGTATTAAATTTTTTTTCCTTATATTAACTCTCCATATTCTATTTTAGCTACTCATATTTTTTTCCTAAAAATTTAAAGTATATGTATCATTTAAATGAATGAAAATGAGAATTTCAATTAAAAAGTAAACTAAAAAGTAGCATTCCCTCTTTATCTTTTCATATTAAAGTAATCTCAGAAAAATTGTGAATCCAAACAAACAAAGCTAAAAATGATCATTTTCTCAATTCCAAGTGCGAGTCAATCCAACTAATTTATATTAACTTTATAGTCTCAAAATGAATTGCTTACATTTAAGTGATTCATTTTCAGTCTCAAAATGATTTTATATTAACTTTATAGTCTCAAAATGAATTGCTTATATTAACTAATTTATATTATTTTTTCATATTAAAGTAATCTCTGAAAACTGTAATATATGTTAAAATTATTTAAATAACTTTAATACATCATATTCGAGGTAGGACGGTTTCTCGACGGATCTTTACCTACTCCTCAAAAACTGACTTATATTTCAAACTCCATTTATGCTTTATATAAATAAATAATTTTCTAAAACCGATTTAAATACCAGAAACGGGGAATTTTTTCCACATATGAATGCAAATATATGTTAAATCAAGCATTCGGACAGAAATACAAGAATTATGTTGTATAATAATTTTTTATTTTGTAAAATAGACATAAGGAATGACTCAATTACTCAACATAGAAGATAACCTCCGCAATAATATGCGTTCTAGTCTATTGCATCTCACCATTGAATTATATGTTAGGAGGACCATAAATATTGAACTTTGTAGCATAATTATTAAAAAATTTACTCGTATTATTTTAGAATAGATATTAGGAATTTTCTCATTCAGTTACTCAACATTATCATATATATATATATATATACACACACACACACATAACACGTTTATTGATAAGTTCCACACACAGCATAATCCACATTAGCACCGTCAAAAGGGCCCTGGAGTCACAATTCCAATGATGGACAGCCAGACATGCATGGTTACGCGTAATGTTTAAAAATGGGGGAAATTAGAACAAACATCAACATCCCAAAACCAATAATGTCTCAAGAAATTATTATTTTATTAAGATATGATTTATTTTTGCCGAATTTTTAATTGAAAAATCATGATTGTCAATAATTTGTGGGGAAAGTATTGCTCTGACCACTAATACGACTTTACATCTCTCTTCCAATGCTTCCCGGGCAATTAAAAGGAATTTCGGCATATTTTCATGAACAAGTTGATCACGGATCTGTTTTATTTAATCTCTCTCTCAAGTCTCACCCTATATACATATATATATATATATATATTTATGTATACATATTGCACACACATTTCACATCCCAATATCTTATTCCTTGCCGTTTGGTGGGACTATAAGAAGGCATTCTCATCGAAATGTGAAAGTGCCCTTTTCAATAAGTAGATAACAACCTGTTCCAGCAAAATTTGCTTCAAGTACATGCCATTTATATTTAATGAAAAATCCTATATGTGATCTTTTTTTTTTTTTTTTTTTTTTTTTGGGTTAACTTCATTTATACTTCCTCAGATTTACTTTTACTTCAATCACACCTCCTCAGTTTTGAGAATTTTCATTTACATCATTTATTTTTTTAAATTCACATCATTTACACATCTCATGCATGACATCATCCTGATTTTTTTTAATACCTAAACTACCCTCAATGTGTTAATTAGGTATGTTTGAAAACAAGGATATACCTTTTATCAATTTGACCCCTTCCATTTCTAAAAATACAAAAATAAAAATAAAAAGATATTTAAACATAATTCTATAATTTAATTTAATATAAATTTATGAAAAAAATTAATCCTCTTTTTTATAAGTTTAAATCAATTAAATTGATTATATGTAAAAAATATTCAATTTATTAATGGATTAGAAATAACATATTCAATTTTCACATATTCATAATAAAAATAATTGAATCTCATATATATATATATTTGAAAAGTTTGAATCTCATATAAAAAAATTAATATGTGTTTGGAAACTAATTTATTCTTTTAATTTTTACAAACACATATATATATTTTGAAAACTAATTTTTACAAACAAATGTTTAATTTTTTTGGAAACTAAATTTTTGAATAAAAATTAAATCCAAAAACCCCCAACCCCAAATATTTAATTTTTACAAATACATATTTAATTTTTTTGAAAAATAATTTTTTGAATTAAATCTAAAAACCCAAACCCCAACCCCTCCCACGGCCGCTTCCACAACCACCCTCATCCCCACCATCACCATCACCATCACCAACTTCACACACATACACTGCACATACACACACATAAATCAAAAATTTGAGACTAATAAGGAATTACAAATTGAATCAACTTAGAAACCTAAACTCGAATACATATATATATACTAACAAAGTGTATGTGCAATGCACGTGATAAAAATTTATGATATAATTTCTATTGTTATTCTTAAATAGAAAAATATAATAATTTGTAGCTTGATAAAAAAAAATATTATTTTTAATGCTGAATAAGGGATTAAATTAATAAAGAGAGATACTAATAGAATTATACAATAGAAAAGTAACTAATTTTATGAAATTAAAATGATAAAATAATTAAACGACTAAATATATCAACTATATATTTGTATAGATTTATTAATGGAAAAAAATAATGGGAACGAATCATGTTGTCAAGGATTGAAATAGATAAGATGTGCCGCATTTCTTATCCTAAGAGCAAAAAGAAAAAGAAAAATTATTCAACACATTTAGTTATAGAAAAATAAAAAATAAATAAATAAACCCCAAATAATATTTGGGAATCCAACAGGAAAAAGAATATAATAAAAATGTAAAAGAATATAAATTATGTTGCTAGTTCATCTCCCCAAACTCAAAATATACATAATATTGAAATTGAAGTATCAAACTATTCAAATATAAGAAAGTCCACAAATTACACCAGATATAGTTTAAAAAAGTAAAATCAATAGTCCAATATGTCCTAATAAAAAAAGACCACATAATATAATCATAAAATTTTAAAAAATAATTATGTTCTCAATGCAATTATTCCAAGCCAAAATCATGCATATAGTTATAAAAGATCAAATATAGAAATGAAAACGAAGTAATATATCGAAAACCCAAAAAAATAAAAGAAACAAATCATAAAACTCAAACTAATATATAGTTAGGAAAAGCAAAACGAATAATTAAAAACTCAACCTAAAATATAACACAAATCAGAAATTTTAAAAGGAAAAAATTAAAATAAATTATCACAATAGAAAAAAAATTATATAATAAAAATTAATATAAATGAATTACCGATAAATATATGTGTCCGTGTTTAATGCAATTTTAGCAAGAGAAATAATTCCTCAATACCAAATACGAATATTAATTCTATTGTGAATTTATTCTCCCAAATTCAACAGGAATTTTTTTTTTTAATATATCGCAAAAATAATGAATATTATAAAAAAGATTAGAGAACAAAAATATGTTGTTAATTCCATTCATCAAACTCAAACTACTAAAGAAGTACATATAGAAATGAAACAAAAATTTAATACATAAAATTCAAATTAATATATAAAAAACTAAAAATAAAAGTTAAGAAACTACTCAAACTAAAACTAACATAGTTTTAAAAAAGAATAAAATAAATAATTAAAAATATAAGTATACCACATAAAAAATCTAAAATTCATATTAATATTGAAAAAACTAAAATAAATAAAAAATTCTCAAACTCAAACTAATTTAGTTAAAATAAATAATAAAAACAAATATTAAACCATCAAATATATGAGGAAAAAATAATACATTCATATAGGAGAAGGAGTAGATTCAAATAAGAAAGAGAAACTCAACATCAAAATATAACCAAATAATATTGAAATTAAAGTATTAAAATAAAATTAAAATAAAAAGTCATCAATTACTCTAAAATAGTTAAAAATATATATTTAATATAATTTTGTTCAGACTAACCTTAATTCAAAAGCCTGCTACATAAAAGAAGAACTTACATGGAAGATTAAAAAAAGAACTTGCATGGAATATCCAAACTTTTGATGCTCTGCCAACAGCTCTCACATATGTGATATGCATGTATTAATGTAATAGGTTGACTCTAGGAATTATATGAATTGTGATATGTGTGTTATAGAATCCTAGAATAGTAAGATAATAAAAGAGTTTTAGTACATGTTTGGGAGGGTTTTTTGATTTAAAAAGTCCTTTATAAAAATGAGATCACAAGAAATTCTTTAAAATAAAAAAAATGTTTGGTAAACATCAATTGATAAGTCCTTTTGAATTAAAAAAAAAATCAACTATCTGTTTGGTGACACAATTTAAAAAGTCCTTTCAAAAGGAAAGTAAATTTTACATTACAATATTACCCTCATTTTATAAATATTAGTATTTATTATACTTGTAAATGAAATAGAAAACCCAACACTATTTCTATCAATTGTTTTATTCATGTGACGAGTAGTCATGAATGTTATTTAAGAAATACAAAAATATTTAATTTTTAAAAAATATTTATAAATCATATCTAAATTTTTGTGAGTATTTCGAAACAAAATAAATTCTCAATTAGCAAAATGCATATTATGTTTCAATATTTTTATGTGTGGGTGTGTGTCCAACTTCCAACTATATTAATTTGTAGGAAGCATGCTCTATCAGTAAAGAAAATCAATTTAAGCACAGTAAGTTGTCCACCAAAACAATGCATGCCCAACATATATAAAAATAGTAAAATTATAGGAACGAGGCCATAATCAAACATATGATAGTAAAGCGAGATTGAGACCTTCATTCCACCCATACCCACGAATCAAAACATTCCAAAAGGAAGATATTTTGTTTGGGAATTCTAGCAAATAGGTGGTGTGCATCTGATAAAGAGTGGAAGATGCTAAAAATTGACGTGGCTAAACAACTTGTCAATCGATCAAGGTTATAAATATTATACAAAAAAATATTCAACTTCCAACATATATATGTTATTGATACTTTTGTGATAGAATTAGAGTCCTTAAACAGTTATATTTACTAATTTTTTTTATGTATATATATATATAATAAACACATGATTGAGCTAAAAAATTGATTAAGATAAATATGAATATACCCATAAATAATTATATTCCGTAAACAATAGAGATAATACATAAAACATGCCTGATTCAAACTCTTCAACAAGAATCATAGCATGAATAGGAGTGTATCAACCCTTAGATTTCATCATCTCAACTCTAAACACATATTAAAATATAGAATTAGAGGATAACCCACATTACTTTTCGTGCATTTTCCCCCCAATTTAACATATTGAATTACCTTCAAAACCCTACCACTTACAAATCGGCCAAGTGTTAAAATATCTTGAAAATTTGTGGATTCTAATATTGCTGAGGTTATAATATCAATAGAATGGAATGATTTTTATAATCAGTAATAATTTGTTTGAAACTATCTTCGACTAGTTAGAACATGAAGTAGAAATTTTCTGAAACTCTCCCCCCCGATCGTGATATAAGTGAGGGGTAAAAATGTCTACTTCAAATTTTACTTAAAATTGTACTTTAACTTTTGGAACGTGATTTTGAAAAACAAGTATGAGAAGCTTCTCTGAAACGGACTTTTTACAATTTTTATGTTAGTTAGAAGTCTTTTTTAATCATTTCACCAAACAATCAAAAAAATTGGAAATGAACTTTTTGCTCTTGGAAGCCGGTTAAAAGGCTTTGAAAAGCTGTCCCAAACATACCTTAATATACTAAATGTTGTTCTAGGGGTGAAACAAAAGTAAAAACAAGATTCTATTTTGATAAGCATTGGGTGACTTATTAAAGAATGACTTAACCTTTATATCCTATGTAGGATTTCCTAATTATTTTATTAGGAAGACTCTGATTTTTTCGGAGTGCTTGATTGGAATTAAAATTAAAATTAAATTGTAATAATTAGTATTTTCTTAGGATATAGAACTAATAATAGTAGTATAGATATAGATAAAAATATAATTATCTAATGTTTTAAAAAAATCAAAACCTAATTATGTTTACACTTTAAAAGATAATTATCGCATTCATGTTTAAAGAAAATCAAAACTTAATTATGTTTACACTTTATAAGATAATTATCCCATTGTATTTAATTATCTTAATATATTTTTATTGACAAAGAATTTAAACTTATCCAATTGTATTTTGGAGTCACTTTAGTATCCAAAAAGGAACCTATTATAAAATCAAATAGGGGTTCTATTTAATATAAAATACTAACAAATAGGACTTTTATAATAGGCCTAATTGAATTTGGGTTAAAGAGTAACACATGGTTAAAAAAATCAAAACCTAATTATGTTTACACTTTATAAGATAATTATCCCATTGTACTTAATTATCTTAATATATTTTTATTGACAAAAAAATTAAATTTATCCAATTGTATTTTAAATTCATAAGGAGTCATAAATTATATAGGGTTATTGCTTTTTGAAACTAAAGTAGTGAAAAAATATTTAAAATATAGATAAATCGTTCTTTTAGAAAAATAGATAAATATAAAATTAGATATATAACAAGATTGAAAATTAATGAAATAAAATAAAATAACTTCAATTCCTAGTACCAACAATTCTAGGATATAGAAAAAAATCAAAACCTAATTATGTTTACATTTTGTAAGATAATTATCCCATTGTACTTAATTATCTTAATGTATTTTTATTGACAAAAAATTTAAATTTATCCAATTGTATTTTAAATTCATAAGGAGTCATAAATTATATAGGGTTATTGCCTTTTGAAAGTAAAGTAGTGAAAAAATATTTAAAATATAGATAAATCGTTCTTTTAGAAAAATAGATAAATATAAAATTAGATATATAACAAGATTGAAAAATAATGAAATAAAATAAAATAACTCCAATTCCTAGTACCAACAATTCTAGGATATAGATTTTAACAAAATTGAAAAAAAATTCAAATAGATATAGAATAATTAAATAGAGTCAATTATAGAAAGACATTTTGTTTAGAATAGATATAGATTTTAACAAAGATATACTAATTTTATATTTTTACTTTTAATAGTAAAATTTAGGTGAAATATTAATTTTATAGATTTTAAGTGCAATTGGAGTTTAGGTGAAATATTAATTTTATAAATTTAAGTGCAATTGGAGTTTCAATACAATTAGAAATGTTACAAGTCAACGCTAATAATATAATGTTGGTGTGATTTAAGATGTAAAAATGAATGAATTGGACTAATTATCCTAATTTATTTATTATTAGTAGATCTATCATTAGAAATGTTACAAATAAAATCCTAGTTCAATAGATTTTTTAAAGATAAATTTTAACAAAAAATAATGTTTCAATTTTATTTAATAATTTAAAATAAAAATAGGGGTAAACCTTGAAACATTGAAATCCTGAAATTCTTTACCCTTTTACTAGTAGTAGATATCCATGTATGTACAAACAAATTACAGCATCAATCTAACAAATTAGATACAACAATATATAGAATAAAGTGTTGATAGTTCAAACCTTATCCAAGAAGCCTCTGGATCGAGCAATTTGGCGATTTTGAACGGAGAAAAGTGACCGTTCTGATGATAATCCTCTTGCTGTTGAAGATTGAGCTTCACTGATTTTCTCTCTTTCACACCTATTAATCCACGAAGCTTCACAGATCAACCACCAACAATTTCGAAAAACGAAAATAAATTTATGATAATATCGTCTAATCGAGACGGCAAATATGAGAGCGCGTTGAAATTGCAGTTTAGGGCAAGAAAGTACAAAGATAGGGCTAAACATACTGTGTAATGAATCGGTCAATCGAGAGAGAGGAGTGTTTGTGATTATCGCCAGAATATAAAATTATTTCAGTTTAGGGCGGCGGCTGCTATTGGCGGCGGGTGGTGGTGGACCTGGTGGTGGTAGTTGGGGTGTTTGGTTTGATGATTAAATTGATTTAAAGGGATGTTTGGTTTATGGATTAAATTGATTTAAGGGATATTTGGTTTAAATGTGTTTTAAATATTTGGTCTAGGGATGTTTGGTTTTGAGAATTTTCATTAACCCTTTTTCTTTCTATGATTTGGGTTTTGAAGAGAAAGCCAAACCACTTTTTGTCAACATAATTTTTCTCTATTCAATACCAAGTACCACCAACTCGTCTAGCTTGAGCAATTTCTGGTAATAGTGATCTGATGAACTAAAAGTTGATATTTCGTTGTCATTTTGATTTGAAATTCTATTTTCTTTCATTTTCGCAAAAATAATAGTTAAACTCCTAAGTCCCAACTCCAAACTCGAGTCACACTGATGAATAAGAGCTCTAATTATTCGGTGCAAATAACATATTTCATCGTATTAGTCCTTCCCATCCGGGTTCAACTTTCACGGCCGATAATGTTCTTATGAGTGAGCTGATGAGATCATGAGACACAAACCACAAAATTATATGAACTCATGGTTCACTCATGAGTTTCATAAATCTCGACTCGACTGTTACTAGCATTTCTTCCAATCGATCATCGTTTCACCCAGAAATTAAGCAAGAGCAGGAGGTTAGCGTGAAAGCGCCCTCATTATAGACTTGCTCTAGCCAAAAATAAGAACATAAACGAAAGATTAATATTAAATAACATGGAGTACTAAAGATGTTCAACCACTTCATTCAAATCCCATGGCGCCAAATTAACCAGATAGTCAATGTAATTAGTTGCCCCCACCTACTTCACTTTGGGTGCCTAAACAAAACTCATATTCAAGCTGTGTTTGGCCACTGGCCTGCATTTCAAGATTGGTACCAACATTCATTCACTATAAAGTAGATACCCATATAGTTTTCCTGTAATCTATATAAGGTTTGCTCAAAGTATATTGTGTACAATTCTAGTTTCAAATGAAAAAATTCCTATATTTTCATGTCTCTATGATTTAACAGTTGGGAAAAGTGAATAATATTTCTTCTTTAGTTTGTAGTAGAACACCTCGGATTGGCCAGGCACTCGGACTCTTCTTCATCTTTGATTTTGCAGTGAAAAATTTCGCACCAACAAAAGCGAGAACCCTTTCGAATTCCTTGGATGCTGACAGAGAGGTCTTAGGAGTGCATGGTGACCAGGGTTAGAATAGAAGAATTGCTGCTACGATCAACAACAAAACTGAACATGCCATTGCCTGCAACAGCAATCATTATACTAAAACACCGGTGCTGATTTGAAGTACAATATATATATATCATGTAAATAGAAGGACAAAAAAAATAACCAAAAATTCATGAATGATTCTTATAATACACTAAACTTGATTAAATTTCAGAGAGAGGGAGATTACTACTTACAGCGATTGCAGAAGCAGCTAGGCCTGCTCGCTCCCTGGGGTCTCTGCGATAGTAGTTTCCGAAATACAAAATTGTGGCATAGTACCACATCAAGGGGAACACAAAGCCTAATAGAAAACTGAAAGCAAGAGAAGTAACCATGAGATGAGGAAAATGGGAGAGGAATAAAGAAGAATGGACAATACTCACGAAAACCATCCAATCCCACAACCAAAGCAAGGAAGGGGCTTGTCATAGATCCCTAGTTGGGAGTCGTCCACTCCTTTGATGAGGGTATACTTGCCTTTTTCAAGGTCTTCACTGTCCACTGCTTGTCCTGCCATCAAGAAAATATCTCACTTCTTAGGAATGTAATTAATCGGAAGGCAAGTTTCAATATATTCTGTTTTGTTCCACTTAGAAATTGAACCAAATGTTGGTGAAATCAACTCAGAACCAGTTGCCACCATGACCTGTTGAAGGCCTGATAGGTGGAGATAAGCTTGAGAAGTATGTAGTCAGAATTGCTACTAACAACAAGTACTTTATTTTAGAAGACCTTCGTTTCAGTATGAACAAAAGAAAATCCAAAGGAAATGTCAGAAGCACCACAATCACATGAAATAACAAAAAAATAGGAAGGGAGCTCTAGAAGAGCAATGTAAAGTATGTATTATAGGTGTGTGTGTGTATAGATGTTCATAAAGAATTTCTAGGTTAATATATCACATGTTAGTATCCCTTTTAAAAAGTTATACTGCTGCATTGGTGGTGGTACAGCAAATCCATTTCGGAAATGGCCGCTTCTCTTATTGGCCCAGAAACAGAAAGTGAATGTAAATTAAGCATCTTCTTTTCCTTGTTTGTGAGAGGACTGGAATAAACAGACAGACACTATATATATGTATATATTTTATATATTAACTCAATTATGACTATGAGAGGGTACGTATATTGGAGTAGCCAGAGGTATATGTCAGTAACCACTTGACTATGCACTCAAAGAGTATTACTACCTTTGAACATTGAATAATGTCGAGCTGAAGGCCTCAACAGATCAAGATGCTTTTCGGAAAGGCCACTTCTCAAACCCTCTCCTTCCTCAATAGCAGCATCTGTGAGATGAAGAAAGCCCTAGTTAGTCGCTACGAAATTAAGCGCTCCCTCTCTTCTCTCTCTCTCTCTCTCTCTCTTTCTCTCTCTCATACACAAACACACACAGATGAATGCACAACTTAGGTTATGCAAAGAATGAAGGATAGAAATTCAATGGCTTGTAAATTCCTCCGTAAGATGTAATATTCTATCTCTGCAATATAGGCCAGTGGTAGTTATTTTGAATACCTCAAAATGCCAATTCATGTATCTATCTTGGAAGGTGACTACTGGGTCTTTAATAATGGCCACTTAGTCAACCCCATATATACATGCCCCAAATGCAAGAAAATTTAAGTTGAATTTATGTTTACCTACAGAATGGAGGATATATCTTATCGCAGAAAGTGAAAATTGTAAATTATGTAATTGAGAAGATAAGCATGAGGTGAAACATTTTATTCTAACACCAAAAACCTCATTATTCTAGCTGAGAAGGAAGAAATACGTTGTGATTTTAATTCTCAGGAATGAAATAGCATGAAACCACCCACCTGGTGCTATTCTGCATAAGTTTGTACTAAATGGCTATTCTATTTATTTCCCATTTAACTATTGGAATGACCATATTTCATCAAGGTGGTGTTACTACATTGAAATCGTAAAAAAATTGTACTACATTTAATGTTTTGTGGTTTATCTACAGTAGCTTATTACCTTGCTGAACAAAATTCAGTAACCTTTTTATTTCGCTCATATAAGGCCTCACATGAGCCTGAGTTATAAAGATAAAGAAAGGCGGACAAAATGAAATCAAACTATTAGTAAATTATTGCTTTATTATGCTTCTATTCATAACATGATTAATGTAAATTTAAAATGCAGTAATGTAAAAGTTAAGTTGAGTACTCTGGTCCATGTGTAGTTCAGCTGATGTATTTCACTAGGTTGAGGACCTCAGTGCCGTAGAGAGTCCAAAGTACCTGCTTCAAAGAGTCAAAAGAGCACTTGATACATTCGGAAGCTCTCTAATCTAATTTTTTTGTTACTTACTATTGATCACAAAGATTAAGAAAACAACAAATGCAAATAAAAGAAACGGGAATCTCGCTAATCCAATATTCCACTAATCTTATGAGGATTCGCTAGAGAAACAATTTTTCAAAAGGTGCATCACTTCACTTGTCAAGAAATGCATATAAATACATCTCGGGCTAACCACTTGGCCATTCTCGCAGCTAGTATAACCTCTTCTCCTAAAAGAGGGGAGTATAGAAATTAAAGCCCCATAGTGGGAATTTGTGGGTGTGTCTGTCCTAAAAAATTAAATCTATTTTTGGGTCAAGGACATATTCTCTCCAAGTCGTTGAATCCAATAAAGGCACACCACATCCTAAACTCCGAGCAACCAAGTGACAGGGTCAGTCCATTGATTTCCTACATTTTGCAACATTGCATTCAAAGGAATTGGGCTTACATGTCATCCGATAAAAAATGAATAATATATAAGTCAGACTCCTCTAAACTATACAGGAGCAGCAAATTTTTTTTTTTCTTCCAAGACTCGGAGATTCTTAAGAATGCTTTTCATTCAACAAGGCAAAAGAACAATGTCCAAAACCTTAAGAACTAATATTGGGTAAATAAATGCTTCTAATTAGTCCAAAATGGTTTTTTTTTTTATTGCTCTTTTTCCAAGAAAATATCCATCTCTCCACTGCTATACTTGTAGGATTAAAATTCAGTATAGTTTTGGATTGATGATAAGCCATCAAAAACTCAATGCTTGGTATAGAACTTGAACTCGATTATCTCCAAACAAAACTATACTCCATCCCCAATTTTCTCAATTCGATCAATTTGTGGGTGTGTTGAAGAAAAAAAAAAAAACCAATTGGATCCTAGAATATATAAGGAAAAGGAATCAGTAACAACATTAAATCTACAAAAACTCCGCCACCTGTGAGCAAAAATTCCTCAAGAACTCAAGAAAGACAACATATATGTTTATATATATATATACAAGATTCAATGTAAGAACAAATATATCTATACACAAAGAAGAATTATCTACCTGGAAAGAAGTCCGAAAAGCGCAAATAGAAACCCATCATGATTTTTTATTGATGAATTTGCCACATTCATACAGATAAAGAGAACTTGCCTCTAAACGCTAAAAATGTCACCGAGAAACAAAAATTGCTTCTCTCTCTCACTTCGCTTCAGATCAGACGCTTACAGAGTCGACACTGGAAGGGTTGGTGCAAAAGAGGGATATATACGTACGAATAAACATACATACATATATATATATATATATATATACACATATATGCGAAAAAAATTATTGGGAATTGATTTATTGATACACAAATGGGTAAATTACACTTTCATCCCCTCGAGATGTGACTTATTACAGTTTCACCTTCTATCATTTGGATAATTACATTTTCACCCTCTCAAGTTTGAAAGTTGTAACAAATACTCCCCTTGGATGAAACTTCGACCTTATCAAACCTGGTCAATACTTGGTGAAATGTCTAAAATACCTTCATATTTATTGTTATGAATATTTTTGCTCCAGTCTACTACACTATTGCTTCATTTTGCCTTAATTTGGACACACTAATTGAATAATTACAGACAAATCAGACAAAAAACCAATTTTTTACACCATAATAGAGAAATATTTAGGGATATATATGTCATTTCATTTTTTCAATCATCGAAATTGGGCTTTGATGACTTAGAGGGGGTGAAACTGTAATTATCTGAAGGATATGAGTTGAAATTATAATAAGTCATATCTTGTTGGGTGAAAGTGTAATTTACCCTTTTTATGATAGTTATTATTTACATTGATTATATTGATATAAACGTAATATAAATCTGTATAATAGTATATGTATAGAATATATGTGTATATGTATATTAAACTGATAGAGAAAGAGAGATAGCAAGAGAGAGGAAATGTTATTACTTCGTTTTTGTACAATTCACAATTGCCTTACAAGCCTATAGGCAAATATAAATAGGAAGTGAAGCAAATAAACGAGAGATTGAGAGATATATGAAAAAGGGAGAAAATGGAGTAATTGGTAGTGGATGAATAGTTGGTAGTGGGTAACATGGAACCCACACATAATGATATATACAACACTCCCCCTTGGGGTCCAATGCACTAATAAACTCGGCCTCATTAAAAACCTTGTTAGAAAAATCCGGTGGGCAAAAAATCATGACGAAGGAAAAAGAGTACAGTCATTTGGTGTAGCTAGAAATGGTGCATCACATCTGCCTCGTTAAAAACCTTGCCAGAAAAACCCAGTGGGAAAAACCTGGTCAAAGGGAAAAAGAGTGTAATATGCTAATGTAGATAAATATGGTATTGCATTGTAGTTGTCTCGTTAAAACCTTGCGAGTAAAACCTAGCGGGAAAATTTTGGTCGAAGGAAAAAGAGTACAACCCGCAAATACATTTTTCACATAATTGTTCCCCCTCATTAATAGAAATCTGAGTAGTTGATATGATAGCTTCTTGAGATGACGCATTTGAATACTCTGTCTGATCTGCTTTAATGTTGAAGCTCAAGACCTAGATCTGAGAACATCCTAACAGAGCTTTAATATATCTGAATATAAATATTGCATGATATATCCATATTATAAACATTATCAGTTTGCTTCATGAATGAATTTAAGAAGTGGCAATGATTGATTTCCATACGATAACAATGTTGCCATACACATAGTCTGACTTTCTGGATGTGTCTATACTCAGAGAAATATAATTATCCTCATGATCCTCCTGTAATGTATAGTCGTTGAGGTGACTTTGTACAACGATTGTTGTAATTAGATAGAATAAATGGTACGTGGTGTTGTATCAAGTGATCCATATAAATATATATCATAATCACGTCTATTAGATGCATGTCCAGATTTACTGTAACTACAAAACTTGTTAAGAAACAAATATAATTTCACATATTATATAAGAATAAATTTTCTTATATACAATACCAGTTTTCTCTTGGAAACCGTGAGCTACCAGTCATTTGTTGAGTTACTAGTTCTTTGTTAGAAACTGCGAGTTACCAATCCTTTGTTGACTTACCAGTCATCTGTTAGAAACCGTGAGTTACCAATTGGGCTATGTATCTCAATAATTTATTTTGACTAATCATTCACGTCGACATTATTTGGCACTGAGAGCCTGAAATCCTCATCATATAATTCATGAGCGTTCGCAGGTGTCTGCAGCCACCTTATTGTGATACATACTATTTATTGATATGTATGAATCTTCACCAAGGGCATGTCCCTCTTTGATGGTATTATTCTCATTTGATACCTTACCCATATCAAGGGTCATGGCCACAAGGGCTCTATATTGATTGGTGGATCATTTTGAATAGATCACTTCCATGAGTGGCTGCTCACGAGCATCAACTTCATGTTGAGCATTCCTTCACGAATGAACAATACATCTGCATCGACTAGCTAACCACGTTTCAGATGAGCCAAAGATTATTTTTTTATTGATAGGTTAGAAAGAACATCAAACTTAGCAGCTAGTATATGTGATTTTTTTTCACTTTATTTTTGTCAGTAAAAACATTAATTCATCGTACTTCCTGTATATATTGGTTAATACGATCATCAAAATAAAATAATTGATGTATAAAAATTGATCTCACCATATTGTTCTGAATTTATTATTTCTCCCTCTCATAATGGAAAATTTTGTTTTATAGTAACCTTCAAATTTGGGCTTTGAATAAATCACATGTCAGGGGTTAGTGATTTATAATAATGAATAACATATAGGTTTGAATTTGAAAAATTCTCCCTTTAGGAATGTCTTATATTCGATGTTGTAAACCTGTAAGATAGAAAACAACACATAGATATACTATTGTATATATATATATATCAGACAAATATATATACTGAAAGAGAATAGAGAGGGAGCAGATTGGTGTTTCCCTGCTTCCTTCTTTCAGATGGATCCCTTGGATAATGCTGAAAATTTTCTTCCTCTCCTAGATGATAATAACGAATTATCATCTCCCTTGGCGATCCCCATAGATGACCTCAATGATATTTTTGTCACAAATGATTACTCGTAGCTCGAAGGTCCTTGGACAACCTTCGTTTCCAATTCTGCCCCTGGTAATGCTTTATAAATATCTCACCTCTCTATTTCATTTTTTGCATTAATGACCTAGAAATTTCTTTTTTGCAGATCCAACTCCTCTTTCTGCAGATCTAGAATCTGTTTCTCCTCTACCACGAAGGGATCAACATCAGTCTTTGCATGAGTCCTCTTCTGAGGATAATATGCCCATCATCCTTCGCAATATGCGCGGGGCGGGGTATCACACACAGAAGGGGACTTCGATCCCATATAACTTGGGTAGAAAATCCTCCTTCAAAGAACATGAAGGTTGTGACAAATAATCTTCCTCCAAAGAAGATGAAGGCTGTAATTTCTTTTGGCACTTCTACCCCCGTGTCCCACTCTATGAGAGGAGCTAGCACTTCAGGTGCTCAAGCTAGCATGGATCTTATAGACTTGGATCTTGAGAGATACACTTCCGTAATTTCTCTGATGGTTCCTAGTGCCACACCTGCTGTAGATGTGTCTAGCTCTTCATCGGGTCCTGCGATCAGATCTGAGACATTTCCAGTACACGCTAGGCGTCCTTATCGGAGAAAACATATTAAAGACTTGATTACTTGGGGTCACCTCCAATGCCACCTTTGGAGTGAAAATACCCTGAATCGTATCCAGAGTCAATATCCATAGACTTTTACTGGTTTCAAAGGTAGGGTGCCTCCTTTTCTTCAAGTTTTTGCCTTTGATAATCTGACTGACTATGTTGAAAGAATAAACTTATTTTGCTAGGCTGATACTACACCTGATGAACTCGAGCTTGCACATGTTATTCTTGTTGATGCAAAATTCCTCGGTATCAATCTTGATTGGCTTTCGCAACGGGTCCAAGATATCGAGGAAGCAGCACGGGATGTCTACAGGGGAGAAAGCCAGAGCAGAGTCCAGAAAACTAATTGAGGAAGTCATCTGACACGAGACTTATTCCCAAGAGCTTCGTGCAAGATCAACTAGTGAGAGTTACAAGGCTAATTGTCTTGAAGAGAAAGAGAGTGCTTCGAGATCCGCTCGACTTCTATCTCCTTTTGATCCCCTTCATAGGCCATCTCGTGGGATAATGGTAATATAATTCTCCCTTATTTAAAATAGCTTTTCTTGACTATATTTTTTTTAGAACACAGTTGCGCACAAATGATGACCCAAAAGTAGCAGCGTGGAAGTGCAGCGATGGTGGTGGTGATGAGGTGGAACACATATATTTATTGACACTCAGAAAAATATTCCTGCAGGATTGGAATAGAAAATATAATTTTTCTTTTATATAAAAATACCACGAACTCAGATAGACAGAGACTCGTGCTGATAACGTATTATAAACGTAATATAAATATGTATAATAGTATATGTATAAAATATATATGTGTATATGTATATTAAACTGATAGAGAATGAGAGATAGCAAGAGAGAGGAAATGTTATTACTTCGTTTCTGTACAATTCACAATTACCTTACAAGCCTATTTATAGGCAAATAGAAAGAGTAAGTGAGACAAATAGACAAGAGATTGTTAGTGAGTAACATTGGAACCCACATATAATGATATTTAAAACATATTTATTTATAAGTGAGTTTTAAGAGAGAATTATTTCATATATGTATAATATATTTATAATATACATGCGGGCCATGCGGATGACAACCGTAGAAATTATCATAATTTTGTTTTTATTTTTCTTTTTTTTTTGGATTTTTTTTATTCAAAAAGCGACAAATTTATACTACTATTAAATGTACGAGGGCTTTTTATTTTTTCCATACAATTTTTGTTTTAAAATTTAAATCTAAAATAGCAGAAAATGCCACGTGTGCCTTTTTGAGTTATTTCAATAGTTGTGTCTTTTCATCCTTTGTATAAAAAAATAACAAGAGGGAATTTTTTAAAACCGTGAAAAAATGAAATCAAAAGATTACAAGAGTGATTTATATTTATATTTTTATACTATTTATAAATATACGAATAGGTTTTATTATTTTCAAACATTTTTTTAATTTAAATTAAATATGTGTTTTTTCGTTTTATTGGATGCGCCTCTTTATCCAATACAAATCCTTTCGTGTTCAATCGTTGCCTCTTTTTCTGATAACTATCACATGAATCGTTCCATCTTCTTCTGATAATTGTGATATAAATATTATAAAACTCCGCATGATACTTTCAAGCGATTTAGGTAAAATTTCTACGCACTGTTTCTCTTACTATCAGTTATGGAAACATTTGGATTTCCTTACTATCAATTATGGTAACATTTCGATCACCTTTGCTATAATTATTAATTTCGAACATTCCAATTAGTTTTAGATTTTTGTGAATGGGCTGTTGTTATGGTTTTGATGGTTTTAGTAAAAATCCAATAATTAGGTTTGCTTATTGGAATAAAATTTAATTATAATTATATATAGGCTATAGGGCATGTTTCTAAATAAAAGTTGAAAGTGTTGAGATTTTTTTATGGTATCATTGAAGTTACCTGAATGATTGAAATTCTAAATATTTAAATGCATATGCATATACAGTTTTATGAGAAGATATATATAGGTTATAGGGCATGTTTCTAAATAAAAGTTGAAAGTGTTGAGATTTTTTTATGGTATCGTAGAAGTTACTTGAATAATTGAAATTCCAAATATTTAAATGTCTATGCATATACAGTTTCTATGTGAAATACGTATAAGTTATTTTTGGTCTAAAAAAAGTGTTGGTGTGATTGTATTTGTAAATGAAGGATGCAGGATATGTATGGCTATTTTATATTTAATATAAAATATAAAAAAAATAAAATGAAACCCTCCTCTCTTTTGACGATTCTTTGTAAAATATTTTTACTTTTGTGCAGGTGGATCTAAAATGGTTTCCCATGAGCTTCTGCACTCCAATTTTAAACCAACAAGAGACACGTATACTCTCTGCAATCTAAATTTATATCAAGTACCAACATCTTAGTCCAGGAAGCTTTTGCGATCCAATTCAACTCCAACAATAAAAACATGCATACTCTCCATTTATAATCTGCAGGAAGAATCATACTCTCAATTTATGATTTTCAATTCAGGTTATTTATGAAATCTTTCTGTTTAATTATTTATTTAGTTATATATCTATATTATATTTACACATATTTGATATTGTATGATGACAATATAAATTAGATGGTTGATACCATAATCTATCATACCAAATCGATAATTATAATTTTTCGTGGGTCAGGTGTGGGGAGTGCTTATTGAAGTTTCATAGAGAAGGGTGCGATAAAACTGAGAAATATTGCAGAAAGGGAGGGAGTGATGAACATCCATACAAATTCTAAATACTATCTCATCTTTATATTTATCTCCTCCTCAAATTGCTAACACCATTATATTTTTGCAAATGGATTGGGCTTTACCGACACACAAAACACAAATTAGTTGTATATAATAGCTATGGTATTTATAGATGTGTATACAATTTTTTAAAAAAAATTATTATAAGTTGTTGGATGATATTAAGAGTATTATTTTTTAAATCAATTCGAAACTATTTTAATTTATTTAATTATATGATGTTTTTAGATATTTATAGCTTCAACTTCATTAAGTACTCTACTAATGTCATTATGAGAAAGTTTGAAAGTATGAAAGATAGTATTACAAAAAATGTATAAATTAATAATTGAATGATCACATAATTTTATGCTCATATGATTTATTTATTTATTTTTTTTTTTTTAAACACGTGCATTGCACGTACTCTAACCTAGTTATTTGAAATTATAAACTCTTTTTCCTTAGACAAATAATTTCGCCAAAGATTGACTTGAGAAGTGTTCAATGTCGATTCATAAAATGTAATGAGATAAATCAATTTATGTTCCTGTTATATAAAATGTGTGATTTTTTCTCTTGATATTGAATTTTCTGATTTTCACTTGACCCATTATATTTGCTTTGCTTGTAGTTCTTGAAAATTTGAAAATAAATAAATAAAATTAATGCGATTAACATTTTTATATTATGAAGTTTTCTTTTGATTTCAAAATATGTTAATTTTGACCTGAATATATTAAATAACAATTACATCCACAATACTTTTAATGCCCTTCACTTGATGAGATATAATTACAAGCATAGTGGCCACTAGTATCTTGATTGCTCCTTTTCTGTTTTTGGGGATTTTTTTTTTTTTTGCCGGACAATAATACTAGGCTAAATTTTTTAGAATTAATTACATGTTATGTATTGTATGTCTAATTTTTTATTTTTTATTTTAATTTTTTTAATCACGTGTTTAAATGCTTTCGACCACATTAGCGGGAGGATGAAATTCATCATTCCTATAAAGAACCCAAGTATTATCATTTTATTATTCCTCACCACATTAAATAAATAGTTCTAATTCTAAAATAAGATCTATACCAAAAATTAACACAGGATACATCATTTTAAATTTTCAAGCACATGGAGTCTAACAAATTAGTTAAATTCATGTAGCTAACCTTGTAAACTTAACACAAATATTATTTGACTAATTATAAAAGTAAGGCATTATATGATAAATCAAAAATTTAAGAATAGAATTTTGAGTATTGGAAATTTTAAGTGATACCTTAAAATTTTAAGTATTAATTTTTTGTCTTGAAAATAATCTAATTATTTAAAATTATATTTTATTTTAAATTAATTATAAAATATAATTAATTAAATAAGTGTTAAATTTATTTCGATTTAAACTGAATAATTTTATCATACATTTAAGTCAATACGCCCTGTTGCGCAATAGATAGAAAATCGTGTAAAAAGAAATAGATAGAAAATTATGATAGAAGCAGAGATGATCCACCATCTCAAATGGGCTTTTGCTCTCACGGCCCAGTGAACCCTTGGTCCCACTCTTCAATGCACTAAAGGCCAAATTTGCTACTTTGTTTTCATATAGACGTTAGGATAGGAAGGGAGAATTGGGATTTTAGATAGAATTGTTTTGAGGTTTGTATAATAAAAATTGTAGAATTTTAAAATTCTAATAATTAGTATTATTTTTTAAAAAAAAATATTAATAATTAAATATTTAATTTAAAAGTCTAAATCATATTAGAATTTTCAAAATTTTATAATATATTGGCCATTTAAATGTTTTCATAAATCTAGGTCATATATTGAGATATTAAACTAAATCATAAAATTTTTGGACATTTCATATGAAGGGTGAAATCGTCAAATTATTATAAAAACGTAATAGAATCGTAGTAAAATCATACAAAATCGTAGAATCGTAAGATTTTACTAGGTAGAATTGGGATTTTGACTACCTTAGGTGTAGGGCTGACAATTCGTGTCTGTGGGTGGTGTTCGTGTCGGATTGAAATAGGTCGTATCGAAAAAGACCTGATTAATATACGTGTGAAATATGTTCAATCATAACACAACCCATTTATTAATCAGATTACTCGTGTCAATCCATGTAACCCGTTTAGCCTATTTATTATAATATATTAAATTAAATTTGACACAATTTAACACGAAACGAATTATTTAACCTATTTATTAGCAAAATTAAATTAAATTTGATACGATATAATAATAACTTATTGATATATTCTAATCCATGATCAATTAGAAATGAGAAAAAATATAAATATAATCGTGTCAAATAGGTTATTCGGGTTTGATTCTAACCTGACACTAATATTCTCGTGTCATGTTCAGGTCGACTCTTATACAACTTCAACTCTTTTATAATCAATTATAACCATTTTAATTCATATTTATCTCGTGGTGTTTCATTTTATCAGCTCTAGTTACGTGTCCGGTTGGATCTGGTAGGCTTTTTTCTCTTAATCGATTAGGTAGTGCTTCTTCTTTAAATATAAATAATTTTATCATGTCAATTCTTGTTCCTGCCAAGTAAGGCTTTTCACCAAATGTCATCAAGATCAAGCCAATCCTTTTGACATTAGTGTTGTTGCGCTATTATTTAAATATTTATTACTTTTTCTCAAAGGGTGAAAACAAGAAAAAACTACTAATAAATTATATTCTTTAAATTATAACATAATTTATCATGAAAAGCTGAAGAGAAATATGGACAATAATGAAATAATGAAGTTTATCCTTAGTTCTAATACAATCTAGACATGTAGATAAAAAAAATTATAAAAAAAAGATTTGAGGACAATTTATTTTTCTATAAATTTTATGTCTGTCTTCTTTTTGAAAATGAATTTAATCACCTATCTAGATTTCATTTACATAACAAGATGGGACAAACTTCGTACAATCACCACATAAACATATGAGAGTTCGCAAAGATAGACGCAAGACGTAATAGTAAAATTTTCACCCTCTTTATTATAGTCGGTGATGGACCTAAAAATTTAATTTAAAGGGGTTGTATTTGAAAAAAATAAATAGAATTGTAACAATTAAATAATATACTAAATTTTAGTGCATGCATAATTGTTAAAAAAAATTTTTACTAGGAGCCACCACCCGGATTAATCCCAGTACACATATGTGCTTGATTATAATAATAGAAGTTAGTCGTTACCGACCAAAGGCCTAATAGGCAAGAGGTATTGGACCCTAACTGTCAAATCGGATATTCAAGATTCAAGTCTCGGTAGAGGTATGATGTGTGAATAATGCATAATTTTTTTTTTTTTAAAAAAAGTTAGTTACCCATGAAGCATAAACACGGGCACGACGACACGATAAATTTTTAAAAAATAGGATACGACACGCCTCAGACACGTCTTTAAAAAATATATAAATTTTTGTATATATATACATATTATATTGCATAAACAGTGATAACCAAATGAATTTACTAGAAAAAATAAATTAATAGGTTAAAGAAAATGTCTAATATGTTCAAAAATATTTATTGAAATAATCAAATGCATCTCCCCAATATCCCACATCTTAGTCTTTCCCTCTTACATTATGAATTTTTTCTTGATAGAAAACGAAGATTGGAAGGTAAAAATACCAAATTTTTGGCTTTTTGTGGTGTTATCTTGTTCCTCTTCAAAGATCGGATAAATGAATAGGTGTTCCATTTCTTCTCACAAGATGAGGATGAACAATGATATCCTAATATTTTCAAAGCTAAATATTGGATTAGGGGTGTTGAAGTTCCACAGTGACCCACCAAATTACCGGCTTCATAAGTCTTTTATTTTTCATTGAATCAACTGATATACCGCGTGTCCCCCGAGTGTCCACCGCGAGTCCCCCTAGCATCCATCGCGTGTCTAATTTAAAAAAAAATCCAAGACACGGTTTTAGCGTGTCAAACATGTATTTTTGGCGTTTCCGGGTATTCGACACAGATACGACAACCCTAGACGAAATGTACATGCTTCATAGGTTGTCACCATTGATGACGATGAATTTTAATAACTCGAGATCGGGTAAAAAAGTGCGAGGAGTTTTAGAGGCAATTTTTTGTTTTTTATTTACCATGTATTATATATTTCGTTCCCTATTAAGGCCCTATTTGACATAATTTTTGCTTCTAGTTTTCTGCAGAAGAGAAAGAGAAGTAGAAGTTGTTTTGAGAAGCTAATACCCCCAATTTATTTAAAACGCTCTTCCATGGCTCAAAAATTCTTCTAAATTTTTTGTCAAATGCTGTTCAAAATAATTTTTCCCTTCAGGAAGCAAAAAAAAAACGTTTGAAAAGTCAATCCAAACAGGACCTTAGTTTAAGCTTAGAATTACATTGTGGTCTAAAATCTAATAACCGTTTAATCTGGTAAATCTTTTATTAAAGTCTATATTTACTAAACATTTTATCTGTTCCCTCCGTCTCGTAGTTCTGACCATGATTGGTGAAATCAATATTTTTTATTTTACTTTTTTAAATAGAAAAAATTAACTTAATTGCATGATTTATATACTTGAATCTTTATTTAACTTAGCAATAATGTTTTATTTAATCTGTAAATTAAAAAATTTACTCACGTGATCACATCAAATATATGTAATTGGTATAAAAAGATAATACAATAAATACATCTAGCTATCACTATAATTTGTGTAGATTAATTAGTTTTTTCACGAGTAAATATTCATGTTCATATTTTTACAAAGGGTAAATTATAGTTATACCTTTCGAGATATGATATATTACAATTGCATTTTTTGTTGTTTGAATAATTATAGCTAAATCCCCTTAAATTTATAAGTTGTACCAAATGCCTCAATCAATTGAACTTTCGGCATTAAATTCAGTCAATGCTTCAGTAATTACTTTTTCAGAAGTGAAATGTCTAGAATACCCTCAACTAGATGCATAGATATTTAAACTCCTAAAAAATAGGCATGAGTGGATAAGGTATTTCACAGCTCCAGTCCAGTCACTTGCATCGAACGTCGATGAATTAAAGAGGGTGAAATTATATTATCCAAACGATAGGAGAGTAATATGTCATATCGAAGGGGTCAAAGTGTGATTTACCTTTTTACAAAATCAAGTAGTAGTAGATTTTAGCTTTGGAGCGACGAAAGAGAGAAAAGAAAAACAAAGAAAAGACGAGAAAAAGATTGGCAAGTCATCACCGCTTGGTTGGTGGTGTCCTGTCGAAGCACCACGTTGACTCAAACTTTATTGCTGTCTCTCATATTTCTTATCTATATATGTAGCACTTGTGTGTGTATTTGTGTGTGTCACTAGACTTGGAGAGAGCATAACATAGTTGAAAGAAACAGAGTATGGATATGGAGGATGATCATATGGTATCAGAAGTGGTTAATAATAAAAACCAGAGTGATGTTCACAACATATACCCTCTCGTCAACTACTATTTTGGTACCAAAGACGCTGTCCCTCTCAAATATGAGTCCTTGCAAGATCGCATCCACCGCATGAAATCCAAGTTAATCACTCTCTCTTTCTCTATACACATATATATCACTTACATATATATATATATATATGTATATTGTACTTGTTAATTGATTAATTAAATTTTCTATTTTCTATTTTGTTTAGCTATGATGCTCATGGATTGAGGACTTGTGTGCAAGCAGTCATCCTGGTACTCTGTTTTCTTTTCTAGTCTTTTTTTTTTTTTTTTTTGGTAATTCATTCATTCCGTGATCGATATGGTCGGTACTCTTTCTGTTCATGCTATTGTGTGACTCTCCTTACATATATATATATATATATACACAAAAACATGTGCATGTGTGTGTTGGATATTGTTTTATGCAAATTAATCTACTTCTTGTGGCCATAAAAAGAAAGTTTGAGAGCCTGCTGCTTAGTTTGTATTTATGTGAGAACAGTTGTCTGTTTTTTTAAAACTGAAAATGAGAAAATTGTAAAAAAAAAGTCCGCTTAGTTCAAAAACAATTTTATGAAAAATCAGTTACAAAAATAACTGTTTTCAGATAACTCATTTGTATATTTCTCATAAATTATCGGAATTATGAAAAACAGTTTTTCGATATACAAACCCAGCCGACAAAGTAATTCGGCGCTTTCTATACTTCAGAGTAGGGAAGTTCATGTCAAAATTGATGGATTGTTTTAAGAAATTTTTACCAATATATGTTCTTTAATTTATAACATTTTTCCATGTTCATTGGCTGGGGAAGAATTTTTATGGTGATAACTGATTTACCATTTTCTTTGATAAACAAGTTTGTAGCAAATATACTGTTTTTAAATTACCAACTTCATGGAACAGGTTGAATTGTTCACACATCCTCACATACTGTTGTTGCAATGCCAGAATTCCATATATAACCTTCCAGGTGGTCGCTTAAGGCTGGGTGAATCAGGTAATACTATCGAGGTTTCTTTAAATTATACATAGGGTAAAGTAGACTCCTACTACAAGAAATAAAGAATTCAGTGGCGGTCGTAACCACCACTAAAATGGGCAAAATCTGCAGCTATAACTTTTAGTAACAGTTTTGTTATATCTTGAATCTCGCCGGTAGAAAAATTCACTTTTGTGTTATAATGGCAGTCAATTTTAGCGTGTCACTATGGACACATTTCTTTTTTCTAGTGTTCTCTAGTTTTAGTTCAATTACTATGGCAGCTATATTTGCTATTTATTATACGGATATTCATGTTAGTCATAGCCACCGTGTATAATTGAATCAATCTTCGATCTTCGGGGGAGGTCGATGTATTTTACCTCGCTAAGTTGAAAGCAAGGGCTTTATTAAAAGGGTGAAAGGGTTCATGTCTAAAGGTTCATATAATCATATCGGATTTTATTTTGTAGATATTGATGGATTAAAACGTAAGCTGTCGACCAAGCTATCTGTGAATGACTGGGAGGTATATGAAATATTTGGTACTTGAGTATTTATTTCCATTATTATCATTGCAAGCCTGTGAAATTTTGATGCACTTTTCTCTATCTTCAGGTGGGAGAATGCCTGGGGATGTGGTGGAGGCCCAACTTCGAAGCACTGTTGTGTCCATTTCTGCCTCCTGATGTAAAGAGGCCTAAGGTAATTTCTGCACTTTTTTCCCTTCTCTTTTTGACGGTATTTTGCCCAGTTTGGATCAATTTTTCAGAAGCTGCTTTTGCTTTTGGCTTTCTGGATGGAAAAGTTGTTTTGAATGGTATTTGATAGAACTTTTAGAAGAACTTATGGGCTTTGGAAGAACGTTTAGAAGAAGCTAGGGGTACCAGCTTATCAAAACGACGGCTTCTACTTCTCCTTTTCTTCTCTGAAAAGCCAGAAACAAAAGTTCTGCCAAACGGGGCCTTAGTTGTGTTGTGCTTTATCTTGTTTTTGTTGTTGTTTTGTAGGAGTGTACAAAACTCTTTCTTGTGAAGTTGAAAGAATCACAGAGGTTCATAGTGCCCGGAAACCTTAAGCTGCTTGCAGTTCCTTTGTGTCAGGTTCATGAGAGCAGCAAGGTAAGCCCTTTTTTTTCAGATTTTTAATTTAATGCACAATCGAGGCATCCCATGGTGGTTGAATCACTCCCTCCTCCTCGTATGTCTAATATGATGCTAAAAATGGATTTTGATGCATTTCAAATCGTGGAATTTTGCAGACGTATGGCCCAATCATAACAGGAGTTGCACAGTTGATGTCACGATACTCGATCAATGTTATCCGACTCTCTTGAATGAAGCATACGAGGACGTGAGTACGTTACTTGTTTCTTCCAGTATAAGAACCGGTCAGTTAGAACAGTGTTGTGTTAGAAAGGTTTATGGCAAGCAGTTAAATTAAGCTCATGTTAATGTATGAACCTGACCCAAGGGTTTTTATCAATACTATGGTTGTTTACTTTTGTTACTTTTGTGGTCAATAACTTAAAATCAAAGAGTTATTCTCTCCATCCCAAATTATAGGTTTATTTTGGAAAATTCAACTTTTTAAGATGTAACTTTTGTTGTCGTATTAGTGAATGAAATATCAACTTTTGTTGTCGTATTAGTGAATGAAATATCAACTTTATCCATGATCCCACCATAATGATGTGATGGTTTATAGTGTATGTCTTATAACTTTAATGTTTAAAGATTAAATTGGAAAATTGACCAAATAAAGTGTTTTGATTTTTTAAAAGTGAACATTTATTTTGGGACAAGGAAAAGTGGACACTTATTTTGGGATGGAGGAAGAAAATTTATTCTTTTTTCACAATATAAACACAATGGGGGGCACCCCACCATTATGCTCCAATTTGAACTGTAAAATGCAAAGACATTTATTTTTATCATAGGCTAAATTACAGTTGCACCCCCTCAAAATATGACATATCACATTTTTATCCCATATTATTAGAATAATTACAGTTTTACCCCATCTATTTGTGAAATAACTTATCTACCCATAGATATTTTCACGGGTTTAAATGTCTTTTTATTTAATTGAGGGTATTTTGGACATTTCAATTCTGAAAAAGTGATGAATAGGGAGGCATTTGTTATAATTTACAAATTTGAGGGAATCTAACTATAATTATCCAAACAATAAGAGGATAAATTATAATATATCATATCTCAGGAAATGTAACTGTAATTTATCCTTTATCGTATATACACATAGTGACTGTATATGATTATGGATGAACCAACAAACATGTTTCTCGTCGTGCCACTAACCGTTCAAGTCTCCACAAAGAGAATATAAATATATTGTCTAAGCTTTGAAGTCTACAGACTCCACAAAGAGAATTTGAATCTATTGCCTTCGGGGAAAGCATGTTTTGGGAGAGTCTCTATGATCAACTACCTTGCCCGTCCTATCTTCCTCTATAAACGATTCCAAAAAGAGGGACTCAGCATGATACCAATTGTAACACCTCACTCCAAAACTTGGTAGCAGTCCACACAGTTTTGCTCTTGACTATGATATTGTTTGCTTTGGGCCCAGCCCGTATGGTTTTGTTCTTGGGTTCCTCCCCAAAAAGCTTCATACTAATTGGAGACACGCATGCACATATAAGCACATCACCAGACCTATACCAGAGCGATATGGGACAAACCATCTGCAAACGGCTCAGAAATCTAATTCAAGAGCAGTAAATCGGTAAATATTGTGCTGCTCACAAGTTGAACAAAGTGCACAAGATCACGGTTGGACATGACCTGGATATACAAATGGTGGTTGGACAAGACCTGGAAAAAAAAATGACTGTTTCAATATAAACACACAGTACCTCATGTTTGCACAAGAAGATTTATTTCCACAGCCCTGCAGCGGTATTCTTATCCCCTCCCTCACGCAATATCTATATGAGAGGACTCCTAAAACAAACATATTGGCTGCAGAAGTAGCACTTTCCCGTTCCAATAAATTACACATATATGAATCAATATTCAATATCAAACTAATTATAACTAGCGTAGGAACTTAACAGAACTCAAAATAACTAGTTATACGGGTCCAGGAACTTAACAAAAGTGCATCTTATCAAGATCCATTGTTAAAGGAGATCACTCCATAGTGCGTACATTGGATCTCAAATATAGTTCCTCAAATCCCATGTTAATTAAAACAAGATACTGGGAGACACAGTAAAAGATACTCTCGTATACCATTTTCGATTCATCAACCCCAAATTCTCTCAACAGATCACAAAAACAGGACCTTAATTTGAAGTTTGACATTGATTGGACATCTGTGAATCTGCAGTTGATGTCACTTTTAGCATGAGAGGACATTCAATTCAATGATCAGATTAAGACCATTATGAGCTTAAAGGGTTCAGAAAAATGGAACTTCTCTAGGGAACAGAATGTCTCCTAAAATTGTTATATAAGGTAATAACAATAGTCCATTATATCATCCTAACAAGTGAAAGGAAAAATAAAAAGACAAAAAAGAAGAAGGGATTATAGTGCCTGGGTAAAAATTAACTGTAATAACATCAACAATTCACATTAAGACACCATCTTTTTTGGCTACAAGATGAGGTTCTATGGTATATGTTATTTGTTGGTGATATTGTTCAACTTAAAGAAACAAAGAAGAGATAAATGCTAACGAAAAAACAAATTCCCATAAAACAACTATATACCATCCTTCCTTTATAGGAGAGTGTCGAGCAATTAAGAATTGTAATATTCAAATAATCTTGCTCATACATATTGATACGCAAGAAAAGTATAATACTCTGAGAAAAACAGAGCCAATAGGGAGCTTTTAAAAGACAGGTTGAAAAAACAGTTCCATGGCGCAAATCATCTGATTGTAGCGTGATTGAACTCTCACAAGATCGTGTTAAAACAACAATTGTCAAAATATTAATATAAAAATTGATGAATGTCTAGGCAATAGAATGGGTACCAAGGCAAAACCAAAATTCAAGTACATATTTAGGTCAAGGATGAGTTGACTTTATTGAGACAAGTTGATTTTATGCATATAATTTTTTACTAAAGAAACCTTTGACACGTAATAAAGCATGAATATAGTACTCCATCCGTTCCAATTTAGTTGTCCACATTTGACTTTTTAACAATTTTTTTAATATTTTGTGTCTCCTATTTTGCCCTTTGATAATGTATTGTAGTTTTTGGTGGGCCCATTTTTTTTTTTAAGTTAATGAAGAGGGAAAATTTGAGAAGATATATGATAATATTGTATTGGAATTCGAAACTGGACAATTAATTTGGGACAAGTAAAGTAAGCAAAATGAACAACTCAAATTGGGACGGAGGGAGTAATGCATTCATAACCGGAAAAGAAAAAGGGTCCTATCCCCACACCACACTAACTGCAATGCAGACATTAAGGAGGTGGAGCTGAGAGCCAAATGTTCGCCCCATACCGTCAAGGAAATGAAACACAATGTTTCAGACTCTCATGCTGCTATCCTAAAATCATATAATTAAAGCATCAGCATGAAGCATAATAGACCTCCTGGGGGCACAGATTGCAACTTCCAATTACTGACTGCTGTACATGATGAGAGTCAAAAAGTAGAAGTAGAGTGAAAACTTACCCCAACTGCAGCAAAGTAAGTACAGAACAACTTGATAGCTTTAAGTATGGAACTTGGCGATTAATACCAGGAACCAATAAACCCTACCAAGATAAATTTGGATAGATTGTTAATGATCATTTTACCTGTAAATTGCCATAGTGATGCAAGTTAAGAAAATTAAAACAAAAAACTCACATGCAGTGGTCCATTAAGAAGCATCTCGAGGTTCCCACCAACTGGGTAAGAGCTCCTACAACTACAAGGAACCAATACTACAAAATCAACAATATTAGATGATGAGAAAGTTTCTACCAGCTAATGAGGCATACGCTTGCCAACTAGGGAACACCGAATTCTCCTAGGGGGCCATGACAATATGAATATGTGTTGGACGCGCTTAGAGCGTACTGGAATTTGATTTATTTGCACACGACTGGGATACGACAGACATTTGGGACACTAGGAGGAGTCAGGACACCACCCGTAATTCTGTAATTATGTCCTAAAAGATTGGGATTCACTGCAATTTACAATATATCATGAGTATATTATAAAGTTGACAAGAAACAAAAACAACAAACATCTATTTGTATGATTGAAATTAGTAATTTTCCTTATAATTGTATGAAAATGAGCAAAAGTTATTATAGAATATTATATATTTACCAAATAATCTAGAGGTATCACTGCCATATGTGTGTCCGAATTATCCGATCTCCGTGTCTGTATGGTGCCCTAATGTGCCAATCACCATGTCCTTATGATGTCGCGCCCACGTACGTATCCATGTTTCATATCCTGCCAACAAAAATCCAGCCGACTGTCGGATATCAGTACAATGCAGTCGATGTAAAATGAGGAGTAGGTACAATGCAGTCAATCTAAAATGAGTAGTAGAGATGTGAAGCAAGAACTACTCGTTTCCTATCGTGCCAACAAAAGGCCGACATCATAAACTATCGGATATCAGTACAATGCAGGCGATGTGAAATAAGGAGTAGAGATGTGAAGCAAGAAGTAAAACTACGGACATCATAAACTGTCGGATATCAGTACAATGCAGGCGATGTGAAATAAGGAGTAGAGATGTGAAGCAAGAAGTAAAACCAAATCCCAATCTGTATCTGCCGCTATCTCTGCAAATCATTCAGTCAATATCGATCTTATACCTTATCCTCAATACAGAAAAAACAATATGGAAATCTGCAGCTGCAATAGTAGCTGACATCAAAAGAAACGTCCATCAAGAATCACAAACTAAAAAGACGAAAGGAAAAAGAATACACTATAACTGAACTATTTGCTACAAACAATTGCGTTATGGAAAACTTGATTTTATTGGAAATTCAAAATGTATATACAAAGCGCTTTGTTCTCTTATCTGTAAAAGCTACAACCAGAATGTGGTGTTTGCTAACCCCTAGGAAATGAGGACTCCGACAGACTATCTTGTACATTGAACACAAAGATCTTTACATTCGACGCACTTGAAGCAAATCCAGAATATCGGACTGGGATCACATGAAAAACTTGTGCAGGAGTCTCAGAAAAAATCTACAGTCCAATTATGGACTGAATATGTAAACAACCGTTCACTGGATAGGTAAACATTCATTCACATAGTTGGTCATTTCTTGAAAAGGGCAATTATGTTTCTTCTGTATATGGTATAATGAACAGGAATATACAAAGGTGGCATCTTCAAACCAACATATGCAATTCTGACAGGTCATCCATTGGGATTTCAAGGCCACCCACAAAGTCATCATGCTCTTGTAATCCATCAATGTTCAACCATGAATCAATGTCCTGTCCTTGAACGCCAAGATCATCATGAACCCCCAGAACATCCATTTCAGGGATTTGCAGGTGGGATAAATCAATACCCTCAGGATCATCCAATGTGTCCGAACCAAACTCATCTTTTCCTTTGGCACTGCCACTTGTAATCATCTCACTCGACTTTGGAATTGAAAGTAATGGTGTTTTAGCCTTGTCGGACATCTTGCCAATAAGGCCATTGACGGAAGCTGATAGTTGAGTAGTTCTCTGCTTAGGCTTTGTTTTAGACTTTCTTTCCCCCTTAATGTTGCTTGACACAGGCCTACCGATTTTAGTGGTTCCATTTCTGGATGAAACCTCTCTGTCCCTCTCACTCCTCTTTCCTTTTGCACTGCTTGAAAGAGATCTTCCAGTAACTGAAGGGGTGCTAGAAGAACCAATGGTACCACCAACATCATCAAGCAACAACTCCCGTTTCTTCATCCTTCCAGACCATGCCACTTCTTTACCAATATCTGGTTCAGATAAAGGATTTACAGAGGCAATAACATTATTTGAATAATTGTCATGAGTGTTGAGAGAAGGGCTTTGCTGTGTACCCAACAGAGCTGCAGGAAAGAAACATTACAATTCAGAACTCAAATGTGCCATGTGCAAAAAATATTATCAAAGAAAGTCAATGGTATATAGAATTCTGCAAATAAAACATAAAATATTGCCAAGGAAACCTTTTACTATGATAGACCTATCCACTGATACTGGTTAACAATAGAATGAATTCTACTTTCTCCAGGAGATTAATGAAGTACCTGAAAAACCAGACATGCTGACATACTGTTTGCCAGATTCACCATCAGCAGCAGCACCTGCTGTTTGTGCATCATTGAGTTGGGCAAACCCAGAGAGGAACATACTTCTAAATAGCGGCTCACTGAAGCAGCTCTTGCCTGTATCTTCAAACTTCTGGCATCGCTCTAGTGTACGATTAACAAAAGCCAAGGCAGCTTGCTTGGCCATTTTTCCACTGGCACTCTTACCCCCAGAGGCATTGGGACCCCAACAAGTCTGCAAAACATAAATTTGTGTCAAAGTTAAGCCTCTTTTTTAAACAACACAGAGAACATTCCAGCAGCATGACACAACGGATGCAATTGTGAATCTGAAAAATGAATAGATAAAACATCATTCTGATTGTTAATACGAACAATCAGCAACAACTTAGTAATATTGACTATTAACTATATGAAAATCATAATCAGAAATAACATGCACACACGAGTGTTTCATGTCGACACAATCAGACAGGCACATAAAGGACCACACACTTTCAAAACAATTTTCCTACTCCACTGGATAACTTGGATGGCTAGACATTGTCCCACACTACGAATCAAAACTTTGCTGCTACAAATGTCAGCAACCATGCAAAATAATTCCAAAGAGCAACATAAAAAAAGGTATTCCCACATAAGCATGTGTGCGCATTTCTGACATTGTTTAATAGCAGAATTCCCTGTGGTTGTCGTTTTGTGTTTCTATTCTTATCTAGAGACGATTACTCTCATTAATGAAGATCTTTTATATTCGAAATTTTTGGGGTTTTAATTAATAAATAGCATATGGATTGAATGCACAAATCAATAGCTTTTATATTCACAATTCTAATTAGTTTTTGAATTTTGGACTGACTGAATTTATCGAAGAGAAAACTCCAACAAGTCTTCAAAAGCAAGTGGACAAACTGAATCCTTCACTTCCATAACTCAACGTATTTTTAAGGGGGGAACAGAGGACAAAGTATCAGAAAAAGAATTACTATGACAGAGGGACACAATTATGAAGTAAACAGACTGATAAGTCAACAAAAAAATGAGGAAAATAAGACAAGGATAGTTAGATCATGTGCAAAGAAATCTGATATATGCACGGTACATGTGGCCTAATTGATGTGGAAGATCAGAAATGGCAAGTGTAACACCATGAAGAACATGGGCTGCAACGATGAAAATGAGTGGTAACATTTGAGATCATGGTTCAGTAGAGGAAAAAGGACCTAGATAGAAGTAAATGACAAGTTTTCCCCTTCCCAAAAAGTTGGGTTTTGAGCTGAGCTATCGAATTATTTAAGATGCAAGTGTTTACTTCCAAAAGTTATTGCATCAAGATTAGGTATCCATATTGAACCTCATTTCTTTAAGTATACTTTTGGAATACTCAAACTGGTTTTTCTATGATTGCAATAAATTACAGCCTGTAGGAATGAGAGAACAAAAATGTAACAAGACACTTGTTGAAGATAAAGATGATCATAATAGGCACAATTTTTTGTAGTTGCGTCAGTAATCTAAAGATCATTACTAGATTATTCATGGAATACTAAAAGTATAATCAACCAAAGAACCTATTAGGCAAATATCATTTCCCCCACTCCCAAATTCTGGTAGTCATCAACATCAGAAACCAGGATTTATGGATAATTTTGTTCCGCAAACCCTCTTACTGTTGCAAAAATTCCTTCACACACAAATCCACTGCATTCTACTACACATTTACTTCTTTAATCATTATAAAGAAAAACCAAAAGATATAGCTACTTGAAATGCAACACAAAGTATCCATCCGAATTTCCAAAATATTTATTGAAAAGAATTAGGAATTGACCAATAAAAATTACCATATACTTCTCATAAGCCATTGCTAAAAGTTTGTCAAGAGCACGCAATTCAATCTCCCTACACACCATCATGAATGTCCATTAGTACCACGATGCACAGAGGTTGAGAAAAAATTGAATGCAATGTTTTCTACAGAAATGAGGGTAAAATCATTACTTTTCTTGAATCTCTCGTGTTTCTGAGGCAGATTTTAACAACTTCCCAAGCAAGCTTTTCTTCTTGGAAACCTATGAATTCAACCAAACAATGAGTAACTCCTAAAGATTAGAAATATTGCAAGATAGGAGTGCCGTTAAAACTAATCTCAGACTGCAAGCATCATTACTAACTCTAAATCAACTCAAGAATGCCCATTGCTGTACTGGACAAGAAAGCAACAAGATCAAATACATAGAGGAGGTTCCTGCTATCATACTATTCTCCAGGTATATCGGATAGACAGCTTGGATCAAATCCTCCCCCCTCATGGTCAGAAGAAGAAACAAGCTCAAATACCTATATAGTTACATACATACATATATATATATATATATATATAAGGTAGGTGCCAGCTAGCATTTGAGTTAAGGTGAAAGCTTGAATTAGCCATGCTCTCATCAAGCTAGAAGAACAAACAAACTCAGATATATAAAGGAGGCGCCAGCAAGTATACAAAGTCTGCAGGGGCTTATTCTAAAAATCTTGAATTAAATCTTGGCTCACCCAGGATGAAAAGAACAAGGAGCATACCAATGTACCTATCCAATGACCATACACATAATAGAAGTACAGAGAGTTGATTTGACATAAGAAGGCTTCCTCTTAATCACAATATACCTGTTCCTGGTACATGTCCTCCAGCCTGCTGATATCTTCATTGATTTCATCATCCCCAGTTTGTGTTAAATCAGGCTGAAGAAAATTAAATACGCACTCAGAAAATGTTTTTTTTTTTTTGATAAGTATGAATATAAAAAGCCGCTCAAACAGGGAGCGCATCCCATATACAGAAAAAAGCTGGGCATGCAACACATTAACATAAGATCAATTCTTATGTATAAAGTTTCCTGCGCCATTCCATTCAAACTAGAAAAGCCCTTCCATCCTAAATGCATCAATGGCTGCGAAACTTTTCATGGAAACGACTTGAGAAGGAAACAAACACCAATGCAGTAGCCATCAAATATGATATGAAAAACCTTATACGGTAAAAAAGAATCAGAAACCTAATTTCTTATGAGAGCTCTTGTATAAGAGAACCTACCACTGGCTCTGGATACAGTCCAATACTCTGAAGCTCCAGGAGAATTCTTTCATTTAAGGTCATACTATCATACTGAAACTCAGACGAGGTTGTGCTAGGCACCACTGCTTGGTCTGAAAGTAAGCCATTTTCAAGATGATCAGAATTTGAAATGATCCCTGTTTCTGAGATGGCTGTCCTGCCATTATCGAGCGCAATGTGCTCCAGTCTATCAAGGGATTTCCCAGTTGTAGTTATCCTATAACCATTAAAAGCAGCACGTCCAGGAAGGTTAAAGTTTCTTGATGACCGATGACACAGAGTACTGGATTCCAAGTCTGCATCCATCTCAAATTCTGATCCATAAATGTCAAGTTTGCCGTCTTCACTCCCACTGCAGCCGAGCTCTTCAATTCCCTCTTCCGAGATTAGAGCCGAAATGAGTCTCTGACAAAGAGGAATTTCACTGGGGCTCCTTGTCCACTGTTCAGGGATGGGTACAACACCTTCTGTTCCATTGATAGCTCCCTCTGATTCAATCAACTGAAATCCATTACTTGGAGTACTGAAACTCTCTCCATGTAGAGGAACTAAAGTTGGTGTAGGCACACTGGATAATAATTCCCCCTGTAGAAAAGCAAATAAATAATCCAAAATAACATTAAAAATTTATCCACCAATATAAATTAAGGAAGATGATAATAAACTTTCATGCTGACGAAAATAATAGCAAAAGTAGCAGTATGAACATCAACTTAACTTCTGGAAAGAACTGTAACTTCGACTTAAAATGCGTTAAGTTGTACAAATCTAAAAGTGAACAGATCAAAAGGAGAAGCACATCTAAAATAAAACAATAAAAATGCACAGTTCAAGTTAAATTAAGAATACAATTATCCTTTTTCCCTCTTCCACTTTAAGAAGAAAATTCATATCACCAACATCAAAACATGTTGTCGACACAGATAATGGAAGGAACTAGCAACAATATGCTACTTATGGATAATCTACAAAAATATATTCTTAAATAAAGGAAAGCTGACATTCAAACTCCACCTTGTACTCTTTCTCACACATTTTTCTGTCCTTCACAACATTTTTACAACGCAAATTATCACAAAAAGAGCGCTTATGTATCATTTCTTTATTTTTTTAAGGAAAATAACCTACAATACTTGAGGTCAGTCAAAGAAGCTTCTTTGTCATGAATAAGTTCATGTCATCACCTAAATAGTTTCCCATAAAATATCTGGCAATGACATAAAAAATAATAAGAATTCTTATATTAACTATTTTAGTACAAAAATAAAGCCATCACCTGTTGCTTTAAAAAGGCTATATCTGCATCAGATATATAACAAAATAATGCTTCCATTTGCCTCCAGAAAGGGCTGGGCAACGCCTGACCTGCATTAACAATTGAATCAACTGATAAAGATGAAACGGGTAATTTTGACAGAGAATCAGTAAATAAATTCTCATTAAGGGAAGAGAATCTAGGTGAAAACAATACTGGAATTAATAACAGCATTTGCAGCAGCCAGCAGCTCTTCATGTCCATCATCTGAACCAACCAAAATAATTAACTGATCAAAGGAGTTGAAGAACAAATAATCACACAAATTTCAGGATGATTCATCGAATGTGTTTAATAGATTTGGGGTGCACCTACCAAGAAAATCTGCTGCACTAACTGTAGGGTGTTTCTGACGTGTATAAGCCTTCCGGTCAGAAAGTTTCCGAGTTGGCGGACGACCAGCTTTGCTGCATGAAACAAATCAAAAATACTTTAAGACTTTAATCGGCAATCAAACATCACTAAGTAAATAATGGGGAAGACAACTATCAAATAACCAAAACATATTGGAAGTGAAAAATGTGGTTACCTTTCAGTCTTATCAAAACCAACTCTGGCACTTCTGAGTTGTTTTGCTGTTCCCATATTGCCAAGTTTTTGAACTGTCATTGGCATGAGAGCTCTAGTGGATGTAAAACCTCGGCCAGTCCTCCCTTGCCTCCGAACACCGTCTCCTAGCTCTTCCCCACTTACAACTTTATTCTTTCTTGGTGGCAGCACCAAAGCTGACACCTTTTGAACATTTTGACCAGCTTTCCCATCCATATCATCAGACTTCTTAATTTTATCTCTGTATTTAGTTTCAGAGGCCCCTGACTCCCTACTTTCTGATAATGCAGCCGTGTGGTCACCTTTTAATTTAACCGGTTGAGGAGTATTACTTGGCAAGGTTCTGGCAAATCCTGACCCATTTTCATTACCTGCAGCATCAGATACCGTATCCAAACTAGAGGTTTCATCATTACTCGAAATTATAGGAACAAAATTTGTACGTCTAGCGGTACGGGAAATCTTCTGCGGCCTCTGGCCAGCACAATGTGCGACAGGTGGTGATGAAGACCTTGTTGAGGGTGTCCGCTGCTTGCGATTGTTAGCCCAAACAGCAGCGGGGAGTTTGCTTGTGCAATGAGAAAGCTCCCAATCATTGGCCGCAGTTGTACGTTGAACAATCAAGGACAGCTTGGGCACAACACTTGAACCTGATCGTGGAGACCGAGCAGCTGCATTCATTTTCGAGTTTGAAGTAGGGCTAGGGGAATTGAAATCTTCTCGAATATTTGTCCTAGAAAATTCACAGGACAGAAGGATTTAGTAACTCAGAAGGAGGTTTTGGAAGGCAAAGACTATTATCCAACAGGATAGGTAAGAATGTGTTCAGAGATAATTAAAATTGCACGTATATATATATATATACGTGCAATTTTAATTAAAATGTTAATGAGACAAAATATGGTCAGGATGCCCTGCATACTTGTTAGCAGCTCTGAGATTCATCCTTTCCTTGTCTAACCCATTAGGACGATCTCTTCTATCATGGACATGGGAACTATTGTCCTGATTCGCCCTAGGGATGGAAGAACGCATGCCCAAGCCAGTTTGCTGTAAGGTGCCATCTGCTTTTCCAACTCCAACAGCTACATTAGCAACTCCAGGCCTATTTTGAAGATGCATATGAAGATCAATGCAAAAAGAACAGGTTTTGCTAGGAAAATAATTTAAATAAATGAGATCTGAACCAAAAAAGAACCTAAATGCTAAATATATCCATAACTTAAATCGATAATTCCCCAAAACATAAACTTTTCCTCCTAGAAGGCAAGGAAAAACATAAGGTAGAAATTTATTCTCAGTCAAGATCATAATAACAGTGGAATCTTTTTCTCTAGGTCAAAGTTCAAGTAAGCAACAAAGCCAAACTTTCTAGAGACCCACAAGGTCACAACAATGTGGAGTAAAACCTCAAAACTAACTTCTCGGACATTCCATTAATATACAATAAAGGGGATGCTAGCTTTAATATATGAGAAAGCGAGACTGTGATTTTGTCTCAAATTCATAATTGTTAGAGTTTGTTTTTGCATTTTATGCATATCCCCCATATGAGGGCATCCTTGAGATTCAAGTTCTTTTCTTAAATGTCTATGCACATTGATGCTAAAGTGCCTTTCCTCGGGTATCACTTAAGCTGACTATATAAGGATAAGTAAAAAAGAATGATAACACACATAGAGCATTAAATTATAGAAGGAAAAAAAAAAAACTTTAAGTAAACAACCTAATGGATAAAGAGGACAAGTCCCTGTTTGTCAAAGATGCTGGGAGGGAAGGGGTTAAGAATACAATTGATACAAAAGAGAACTTACAAAAGCTCACCATGGTATGAGTCATTATATTTAAGTCATGCTTTTCACATTTTTTCGGTTAAAGAAATAAAATACAGAAGGTTTCAAGGTGTAGCAATCAACCAATTCTACATCTTAACATTAGTTTCTAATAACGGACCAATGTATATAATGGAATCTCAAAGAACAAGTGTGCATACTAATTTATCAACTGAATCTCAGATACAGAAAATCCAAACTCTGCTCCATTTTTGTTCTCCAACCAGTTTCCAGGAAGAATGTAGAAAGGGAGATGTTTCGAGAAGGGCGTAAGAAAGGAACTCATTATGGTTTTGCAGAATGAAGAAGGTTCTAGATGCAGTATGTGTCTCGGGTACAAACATGTGTCCATGCATCAAAAGTGTCAAACTCCAAACAGAACACGAACAACACTATGATCATTTTACTTACATTTTTTTTTTATATTATTTGAAGTTTTAAAAAAAATGTATCAATTTTTAAGCAGTAATGTTACAAAATGGATAGATTTATTTTAGGTGCATGCCCAACCAAAAGTGTTGGACAACATATGTCATAAACACGTCAGAATAGTGTGTCGGACATGGTTACTATGCACAATTTGGACGAGTCATGTAGCTCTAAAGGGTACAATTGTACACAGAGAAGAAGATGAAACAAATAAAATCTAAAAAGAAAACTGTAAATTAATTGCAGATGGCTTTATCTCTAGCAAATATCTCGATTGTTTTACTGAAAACTACAAATTATCACTAAAATTTACATTAAGAAAAAGCATATATCAGCACAAATCTGGAATAAGTAAAACTTTAAATGACAACAGATGGTAAAAATTAAAGATAATGGAAATCAGTAAATATCATAAAAAGGTGAGAAAAAAATAGGACATGGGCATTGTCCTCAAGCATAAATATACACCTATATAAGTGCCATTAAAGAAACGGTGAAACTGAACTAAAAGGTCGTTTGGAGTTCAAAGAGTCACCAAGCACAGATACATATGTAGCATTTTCAGAAGTAATACCTGAAACAATGAGAGTCATTTAACCTTGTTCGGGCATCCGTAATTTGTCTTGACTGCATTCCTTGTTTGGATTCCCTGTAGCCATCAACTGGTTTTAATGCCACACAACTTGGAGAGACATCTGGCTTGATCCCAGATCGCTTCTTCTTCATTTTTGACCTTTCCCAACCATCAACACCTATATTTAGTGTACGATCCTCACCATGAACTAAACCAGTATTTGGATGCCTTAATATTTCCCTATCCCTATCCATACTCCCAGATGCTCTGGAAGGAGTATTTGCACGTGTATCTGTCTACAATATTCAAAACTCATATGTCATTCCTCTCTGAAGAAGAGCAGTTGTACATGAAATAAGAAAAGTGAAGCAGTTGTACATGAAATAAGAAAAGTGAAGCAGCTGATGGTGCAGGAAATTGATACTCTTGGTGGAACATTAAAGAACAACCTAAAGAAAGCTACTTCTATCACAAAACAGAACATATAGAAGAGACAGATACAGAGTAATAAAGAGAATGAAAAATGCAACATAAAAGAAACCCAAGAAAAAGCAAACCTAAAGAAGCAATAAATATGGAAATTGGATCCATTTTGAGGGGATCCACATAGAACCTTTGGATCAACCTTTGGTCCACCTCCAACCCTCTGACTCTCTGAGTGAAGCTCATTTTTTTGGTATTTTAATTTAGTTTACTAAACTTGTGTCTTTCGTTTTGATGATTAAAGGTATTTCGGAAATTTTGAGATTTTCTGAACATCAGTTTTAATGGTAGTTTCTGGACCACATTTGTCGGTACAAGTTCAGCTATTTGGGTCTGTATAAGTGAACTTTAGCTAATTTCTCAAGGGTTAACCAGTCAAAGTCTCTACATCTAAAAAGGCAAACCCAGTGCACGAGGCTCCCCAATGAGGGGGCTTTGGGGGTCAGCTGCAGCCTCCACACACGCGGAGAGGCTGCTTCCTTGTCTTGAACCACTGACCCCCAAGGTCACAATGGAAAAACCTTACAGTTGCACCAAGGCTCAAAAGTTTGTTGTGCTCACAGATATTATTTGTGGGTTTGCCTTTGCCCCTATATTTAAATAATTTCTGCCAATAAAGTTTATTTAACCAACATGAATGTATACGTATACGGTATACATATAGATGTCCCTAGAAATTTGTATGTGAAGTTAATCTTTAGTTTAGCTTTCTTCTGGTTTATTTCACATGTTGTCCTGTGATTGAGGAGTTGAGGGTATTTTAATATCTTCATTTTATATGGACTCTTGTATAGCTTTATAAACTGGAGTTCGAATAAATTCCTCTTTTGACTCTGTTAAGTACACTTTTATACAAGTTTTACCGGTCTGTGTTCCAGAATTCCTAAATATGGATAGTCCAAGTCCGATTACAATTACAACCACAATTACTTGATAGTCTATATATAACAATCGAAAGATCCCAACTTAATATGGAAGTAGCTTTATAGAAAATTCTAGCAACAGCACTCTTCAGACATCAATCATACGTATGATGATGCATTAGAGAATCCAAGTAATATCCCTTTCATCGGTTCCTTAACCTAAAAGTAAACTTCCATAACCCTAGTTCTTTCTATATGCTACAATCTTGTCAACCAACCGAAACCCTAAATATAATCCACAAGCTTGGGAAACTCTATTACGAGATCCCACCAAGTAATCAATCTTTCTTAGTGAAAAGAGAGAACTTTAACCAATTGAGGGAAGAATTAAGGTGTGATGAAAGGCATGCAAGACCCTAGAGTTTTGAATGTACAATATATATCTATCTACATTTAAATATAAACTAAAACATAAACTAAGAGAATAAAACATAAATATTGTACTAAATTCAATTACAGTCTATGGTTAGCATGTAAAATCCTAAAAAGTAAGTTAATATATGCTAAAATGACCAATGAAGCACATAAAGGAAAGAAGAAAACAAGATACAAGTCCTCACATCCGCCACAGAAGTTCTCGTGCGCTTGTTTGGATTGGCAATTTTGGTCCTTTCTTCCGACTTTTGCTGGTCAAGTTCAAAACCACTTGCAATGGCATGACTCTGGCTTCCCATCTTACCCATGCCTGTCCCTAGAACTGGCCTGTCATTCGGGAGTAAGGCATTGGATCGGTCGGTAGGCAAAAAATCTGATCGGGATCTCTTCCTTGATGGAATGCTTGGGAAACACTTGTTGATAACAGACAAGGCTTCACCAAAGAGCTTTCCCCGCTCTCTGTAATGATACCACTCCATAAGCTATATATGTATATATGAATGTATGTATATACCTCGAATCCAAATCAAAGAAAATGCAAAGAACTACCTCGCTTTATTGGAGCTTTCAAGAAGACCATCCTTGAGCCGTTTGAGTTCCTCTGGTGAGGGAGAAGGCAGGAGCTTGCCTTTTGAAGAACCAGAAGAAGACTCATCAGGTGGAAGGCCAAGTGCAACACTTGTGGTTCTCCTAAAATCCCCTTGTCTACTTAACTTATACTCGGCGGCCATTAATTTAGGATCAAACCTCAGAGATTGGACGAAGTTTAATACATCTCCTTGTGATACAGCAGAACAGCTTCTTGACATGCTTGGGAGACCTGAGAGGATTGGATTCTCCATTTTCTCACGAAAGCTACCCATTCTGTCCAATGAAGCAGCTGTGAAGGATGCACGCTGTGGATATAATGGCCTATCAGGGCTGCCAGATGACATATCGAACTTACCAGACGCTGCCATAGCATCAGTATCCCCCCAGCCTCTCTGTTATAAACCCGGTAAGCACAGTACTGCATGACAATACTGGAGTACCACAGCACATGAACGTGAAACTAACTTTTAACGACTACAACAGGAGAATACACCTGTTAAGGGTAACAAGTGAACAGGAATCCATGTTCAGATCAATTTATTACAAAAGCTCATTTTTTGCATAGTAACATTGTAAGTTTAAATATTCAATGCTAATGACCAAAAACAAGAAGAAAATATTGAGTTGGATGAAAATTCCCCAACAAGACCAGCAGTAAATGCATTTTGAAGTAGATGCATCAGTGAAAGCTACAACACTAAGGCCTTGTTTGGCAAAGCTTTTGCTTCTGCTTTTACACAGAAGAAAAAGAGAAGTAGATGCATTTTGAAGAAGTTGGTACTCACTAGCTTCTTCAAAACGCTTTTCCAAGGTTCATAAGCTCTTTCAGAAAATAAACCAAACACCATTCAGAACAGCTTTTCAATCCAAATAGCCAAAAACAGTATTTGAAAAGCCAATTCAAACAGAGCCTAAGCTTCAGAAATCCACAAGCCTGGAAAAAAGAATTCTTCAATTGAAGGAATGAACTTTTCTGAAGGTCACAGAGGACTACATGTCAATAGAAGTTGTTTTGTGCTAATATTAATAGTTGTCAAGCATAAAAAGGTCTAGATCTATTCAGTCCACCTCCCTAAAAGGTAATTATTCAGCAATTAACAATTAACACCTGTATCGTCTATCCCACTACATATCATCATTGATGAACTCAACAAGCAGAAGATCGACAAAACAACCCACCAAAGATCACAATATCTCCAAGAGCTTATTGACATCAGATCCCCAATCAATGACAATCAAGATGGGTTAATTGTTAGTGAAACAATACTACGGGACTCCACATCATATTGTGCTACCTTCTAAAAAGTTTAACACTGTTATTTCATCTGATGGTTCAGTGCATAATTGTTTTAGAATGAAAAGGCAAAAATCACATAAGTTATAGCCTCCGTGTAGAAATTCGGAAATAAAGCACAAAGATTTAAGTATTGGAAGAGCTTGCTCCCTCTCTTTTTTCCTATTTTTCTCCAAAATTCATTTGCTAGCTTATTCACTTGAAACACAACCGCTATATACCTTTCTAACAAGAGGAAAAGTAGATCTCCATAGAGAGAAAACTTTTGAATCTACAATAATTTTTATGCCCCACCTATTCATTTGCTATGGATTTCTCCTCCATTTCTCAGTTGGTGGATCCCCCCATACACGGATTGGCCCTTATGCCTATTTTGGTATGCTAGTACAATAAACCACAAGAATTACACATATTGTTATATCCTATATAAGGTGGAGATACATTTAAGCGAAGGGAGATCACGCGGGTTTTGGGAGCAAGCAATCCACGGTGGCACATTGTATGTTAAATATGATCTGAGGATTGCAGTATGTTTTGGCAAGTAAAATATTGCAAAATTAAAGCTATGTTTGTGTGGGTGTAAAATATTTTTCTGAATATATTTAATTATTTTCTGGTGATTGGTTGTCAGAAAAAAATTTACTTGTAAAATATTTTCCTAAGTTCGTCTAAATGAAATTCTTAGAACATTCACGGGACTCGTGCCCAAAAAAGGAGTGAAAAGCTAAGTTTTTGAAGAAATTAAAAATCAAAACACACCCAAAAAAAAAAACTGAAAAAAGCGTAAAGAGCTTCCAACTGATCACCCGGATGCAAAAATTGATAACACGGTAGGAGCCTAACCATTGCTTCAAACCAAGGGTAGGATAAAGCAGAGAGAAGAAAAGAAAAAGAAAAAGAAAAAAAGGAGAAAAGAAAAGGTTATAAGAGTTAAATTTGGAGACAAAAAATAAGCAAAGAAATGCATTTTCACCACAGGCTTTTGGCCCAGTGGTATAACCTCTCCTCCCCAAGTGGGGATGTTGAAGATTTGAGTCCAGCTAGGGTAATGTGGAGAACGTGAGTGTGCTTGCTTTAACTTCCAAAAAACTTGAAGAAAAAAAAAACGAATTTTCATCGTCAACAACCAGTGCTCATGAAAAGTATAATCCAACTTAATCCAAGCTACTAGAGAGAAAATACTATCCACCCAAGTCAGTATGGACTCAACTAAACGAAGTCTATACCCAAGTACTTAGGGTCACGGTCTTGAATCCAATTTTCTTGTTTTACTCTATCGACGTCACAACCTCAGGTGAACCATATGTTGCCATATCTTAATTTAATAACTCTAATGACATTAATTTTTGTGACACTCTTAATCAAATTTCTCTATTGTGTCCAATGGTCTTACTTCAACCTTTTCAAGAATGTGTTGTGCTTTTATTTTATCATTCCTTCTTTTGTTACAAATCCATCCGGACATTCACATTTCTGCCTCACACATTTAATGCATATGCTGTTTCTTGACTGCCCAAAGTTTTATCATATAAGTAATTGTTGTATAATATTATTTTGAATATTTTTCCTTCCAAAACACAGATTGATAAAGCGAGCTGACATTATAATAAACTCTCTCCTTTCACTGCCTTGATCAATCTAACAGCATATCCAATCATCCCTCATTATGACTATTTGAGCTATATACAGAACTTAATCTTAACCTACACTATATCATCCTTTGAACCTCATACATTCAAATCTAATCCTACAACCCATTTCATTTTATTTTAGCTAGTATAAAGTATCTTCTAGAATATGGTGTAGATTAAACTTTCTTTATCCTTTTTGAACTTACAGTGGCAATTAACCATCCATACTGGATAAAGACAAGAATGGTGATATTAATGATGGTAAAGGTGAGTGGCAGTTTTACTTTATTTTAAAGCAGCCAAAGTAATGGAATCCAAAATATGGAGATACACAATCACTTACCTTCATTTCCACATGCAACATAGTTTTCCATAAAAATATGATATTTAATATATTTGTTCATTATTTTCCTTATTAATTCGAAATTTCCACTGTTACCAATCCATCATGATGTAAGCCCCCCCACAAATGGGCACACTCACGCGTCACAATAGCACAAATGCGGCTTGATCTGTATGAATACTAAAACGGAAACTAGAACCGATACAATGGCTGCATTTATAGCATGGACTACCTTCACACACATGCCATGATAACTTTACTGTTAACAAGTACCATAGAAAGTTTATTAAGAAAATATGACACCAATTTAAGGTAATGATGCTGCTTTGATGACCAACAAAAATTACTTAACCATAACTGAACTCAGAAACACCCCAGCTCAATTTTCCTTTTACATGTAAAATCTCTTCGGACTACATATACTCCCAAAGTGTGTCTAGTATTATATGAGCACATATTGCCCCTCTCCAGTAAGCACAGAACAGGTAAGCAAAACAAACAGATGCAACTATGTTCCCAAACCAGCTACAATTCAAACTATGATGGGCCATTAAATATATCTCAACTTATTTACTCTCCCAAACAGTAAGTGGATCAAACAACAGATAAAGAAGACCTAATCAAAATCAGAAGATAAAATATACGATTTGTCGATTCCAAAAATCTAATCCCCAAGGAAAACTGGAAAAGCCTAATGGCAAGTACACCACCGCACATTCTGAGCTCAAATTCTCCCGTAGTGAGTAAAACAAAATATTCATAATTACCTAGCACACTTGGAACAACTCGACTACTTAATAAATCCAACACTACAAAAATAATAATGAATCCGAAACTCACTTTCTTTTTAATTTTCCCTGTCTAAGTTGAAATTGTTTGCATTCTCTCTACAATCTAAGCCATAATATTTTTTCCTTCTCTTTTTTTAATGTCATCCTTTGCTCATCTATATTTACATTCCTCGAGAGTGCTTTGATCAACCTAAAAACCAAACGAAGTACTTCACCGAATCACCAGTGTTGCCACCTGATACCTCAATAAGTGGTTTTCATATCATACTCAGTTAAACCACCAAAATTTATACATGCAAAAAATATCTGTCAACTATTATTCCCATATATACATGTATACATATATATAAGTAAAACTGGAAACCCTATAAGTTGAATCCACAGATAGGAAAGGAGAAAAACTTTAAATCTACCTGGAGTTGATAACAGAAACTTTAAATAAAAACAAAACCCTAGAAGAATAGGAAAGGAGAAAAAAACGCATAATCTACCTTGAGTTGATAACAGAAACTTTAGGTAAATACAAAACCCTAGAAGTTGAATCAACGAAATATGTTGAATAAAGAGATCAAGCATTTACATACATGAGTATATATACATATACATATATCTATATATCTATATACCTTGGTTGTGATAGAAGTGAAAATGCATTATTCGGTGTCTTCAAGCTGAATCGATTGTATGAAATTAGGGATTGGAAAATTGGTTGGAATTGATTTGGAGATTTTTTAGTTCGGAGTTTGAAATCGAAGGTTCGTTCAAAGCCGTGGAAGACGAAAGCACCCGGTGTTATGGTCGGTGGTGTTGTATTGTGAAATTACGGATATGCCCATCCTTTGTTCAGTGAAGGACTTGGAAGTACGGAGTTATACCAGTGGCATTATTGGGAAAGAAGTGCTGAGTCGGCTTGAGGGGCTCAAAATGTACTGGTGGGTTTGGAAAGCCTGTTTTTTTTATTTGTTTTATGTCTTCAAATATAAAAATTATATTTATTTTTATTTTTTTTTCAGCAAAAATTAAAAACAAAAAAACGTTTGGATCAAAATTTGTATTGAAAAATAAAATGATATTGGTGGCCGGCGGGGGGCGGTGGTGGTGGGTGACTGGCGACGGTGGGGCCCAGCGATGGCGGCGCCCGGCGGCGACCGGAGGTGGTGGGGGCCGGTGGCGGGGGGTGGTGGTGGTGGTGGTTGGTGGCGGCGGCGATGGGGGCGATGGTGGAGGTAGTACCTTAAACAGTGAAAAAACTCAAAAAACAACTAAAAGTTATATTTGGTGTTTTCACCACTTTTATCCACTATTCACAGAAAACAGTTTTCTTGAAGAAAAAAAATGAACAGTAAACGCGTTTGTCAAACGTGTTTTTATTTTTTAAATTGGTGAACAGTAAAAAAACAAAATTGTTTTCGCGTTTGCCAAACGAACCCATTATGATTTAAAATTTTTTTTTTGCATGGATGGTTTAAAAAATGTTCAAAAAATCCCATATTGTTTCAAACTCATGTAATTTTCAAATTATTCAAAAAAAAATACATGTGGTTCCAAAAATCCCCCTCTAGTTTCAAATTTAATCAAATACCCCCTTCTGTCATTTATAAGATTACGAAAATACTCTTCCATTTATTCTAATTAAACTTTAATTCATTCCATTTATCACAAACCCATTTTCTTTCACATATTTACTCCAAAACTCTAATTTCTTCCATTTATCACAAACTCGCTTTCAATATAAATCCCAATTTTAACTTAATTTAACTCTAATTTCTTTCATTTATCACAAACTTACTTTCAATTTAAATCTCAATTTCAATCCAATTAAACTATAATTCCTTCCATTTATCACAAACCCAATTTCAATTTAAATTCCAATTTCAATTTATAGTTATATATATATAAAAATTTACGTATATATCATTGTATATATATATATATTTATGAACGTATATATAATTATATATGCACTCATTTACGTGGGTTTGTGATATAATTCTATATATAATTATAAATTCAAATTGCAATTTAAATTGAAAGTGGGTTTGTGATAAATGAAGTGAATTAGAATTGAATTGAGATTTAAATTGAAAGTGAGTTTGTGATAAATGAGGAGAATTAGAGTTTAATTGGAATAAATGAAAGGATATTTTCGTAATCTTATAGAGTACAGAGAAGAGTATTTGATTAAATTTGAAACTATAGGGATTTTTTGGAACAATTTAAAAATCATATGGGGGTTTATGAAACTATAGAGGGTTTTTTGAACATTTTTGAAATTATAGGATTTTTTATTTTTTTTTTATAATAGCCCTTTATTTAGATAATACTCTAATAAGAGTGTAAATGACATTTATTATTTGTGTTGTGTTGGGGTGTTTGAAGAGTGGGATTGAGTTGGCTAGTTTGGTTTGAGGGATGGAAAGGAACAGGTTCCTTTCCATCCATCATGCATTTATTATATGTTCCTTCTCCTTCGTGCATTTGTTTGTAATTCCAACTGAAGTCCTATTAATTTTATTTGTTGCGCTAAAACTTGATCACCAACTCAATTTGGGTTGTTTTTCGTTCGTGTTGGTACTAACTTTTTGTTCATTCGCTTAACATAAATGAATTGTTTTTCTTTACGAGGAATTAAACTTGGTTTTGAAATTTTTGGCAGATATGCATAATATGCTGAAGTGTGTCATTCTCAATATTTGGTTAGTTTCTAACTTGCTATACAGTACTGCCATATATAGGTTATAATATTGGGGAGTATCGTTTTTATTTTTGTTTGAAAAAGTGTTCGGTATAATATGATGTGTCAAAGTCAAGAACTAAGGGTGCGTTTGGAAACTTGTGTTTTCGTTTTCGTTTTTTTATCTCTTGAGAACAAAAAAATTTATTGTTCTTGTCCTAAGGGTAATCCGGAAACAAAAACATGTTTGGTTGAGAATTTTGTCTAAAAACATTTCGGGAACAAAAAACAAAAAAACACGTTTGGCAGACCTGAAAATCTGAGAACAGAAACAGAAAAACATGTTTGGCAGCGTTTGTGTTCATTGAATTTCTGAGAACAGAAACAGAAAAACATGTTTGGCAGTTGAATTGTTTTTTTAAAGATTTTACTGAAATTTTTGCATATAAGTGGTGGAATTGAAAAAATTTATACAACACATTCCCCTAAAAATGATTAATAGTATTTTTTATATTAAAATTATAAGTAAATTTTTTTCTTTATAAAATAAGTAGTCATAAATATATGAAAGAGAAAAAAAAAATGACCATTCAATATGACCGTTCCTAATACTTGACCGTCACTAATACCCCCATTTTTTTAAGGATGGTGGACGGTCGCGAATACCCCTTTTTTCAATTTTTTTTTTTTAGTTGTTTAGTAATCTGCTTTCATTATTTTGATTTTCTACTAAAATCAATAATTGAACAAATACATAAAACAACAAACTGCACATATATATATATATAGAAAGCTTCAATGTCAGAAATTTTACAAGAACATTGCAAAATGTATGAAGCTTATCCATCAAACACTCCTAAACAAAAATCACCTACAAAAGAAATAAAAATTGAAGCCTAGTAAGCTGAAACCATGTCGGTGGTGGCGCGATGGTAATTGGTGCTGGCTAAGAATGCTAAAACCATGTTGGAGGCTGCTGGTACTGCTACCATGTTGACCGCGGCGGCTGAAAGTGAGTCTCTATTGGTGGACATTTACCATACCCCCGGAAAGAGTCAATTCCTTCATTTAGAAATTGCTAGAACAGCCCACCAGCAGTTGCACCTCCTCCCCTATCAAAGGAATAGACTGCTACACTGTCAAAAACTAGGACCCTTTGGTCTGTATAGACATATGCACACGACGAGCTCTGACTCGGGCTTGAACTCGAACAAGGGCCTGCATGCACCTCAGTGTCACTGCAATCTGCTTCCTCACCTGCTGACCTCGAACTAAAGCTTGAAGCCTCACCACTCCTTTCAAGGCCCTCAAAGCCCTTCTTGCCTACAATTATCCCACAACACCAACTAAATTATTAGAATATTCTCAAGACAATTCAAATTCACAAATAGCCATCTACATCCTCACTATAAGGCTTAATCCAAAATGTCAGTACATAGTTTCCCTTATCTCTGCTCTAAGAAGACCCCCTCTCATAGACGCAAGAACCATACTACAGAAAATACAATGGTTTCAAAAGGTCAGACCACATACAAATCTGAACATTTACCTTATTATCAACCATAAAGTACACGTTTTACTTGCCTTATTATCAACCATAAAGTACACGTTTTAATTGTCAAGAGAGTTCGCAGATGTTTTCTCTGTCTTTACTGCTAAACAAAAAGTCAAAAGAAGATACATCATATACATGGAATGGTGTCTCTACTTTCAAAAGCACACCCAAAGAGTTGGAGTGTTTTTTTTCCATAAAGGGAGAACATACAAAAATCATAATTCAAATGAGATTTTTGAATTCTGCACACAACAACCAACACAGTTCTAAATCCAAAAACAATATGAAATATAGATAGAATGTCAAATTGCATATATAGCTAAATAATGGATATATAAAAACGATTCTATATTTGGTTAATCATGCTCCAGAATAAAATACTATAGAAGACGAATAAACTCGCAAACCTGCAACATCATTGGTTCCACTGAATGCAACCGTGCAGTCCCTTGTTCAGGGTTAGGTTGGGTAGTAGTACCCACCTCGGCACACGCCTCACAACAAGATTTTTATCACCTATTTTAAGGCTATTTAGAGCAGCAATAACAATATCTGTATTACTGATATCCTGATAAGCACATAATGCAATTCCAACAAGATTTTTAGTTCAGTGTTATGAAAAGGGAAATGGGGAGGTTCCTTTAACTTTATTTGAGCAACAAATACGTATAACTAATCTAGCTGAAGCAAAACTATTATAGGAAAGCCACTTATTGGCTTATTCATCCATGTTCTGAATAAGCTTGGTAGTTGATAATTGGCGTGTGCATATAATCAGCACAATCTAATTACCAAAACTGAGCATTATACGGACACAAGACGAGAAAAATAAGAAAATAATGCATTAATGAGAAGCTTGCAGGAGCACTGATCAAGGACATAGTCAGGACTGTAGGGTAAGATGATTTGCAGTGCTCAACTGTTCTATACTATCCATTGTTATCGAGGTTGCAGTTTTCCTCTTCCATATGAATGAATATTCAGATGTTGAGAAGATGAGTACCGAATCCCACATATTGGGTTCGAAACAACATGAAAGGCGATCTTCTTTGGATGAAATTTAATCAAACTCGGTGAAAAATTGATATACATAACCTGATCACCTTGTGGAAACATTTTACGCCACCAGCAAGGAATTAGAGTTGAAAGCAACAAAAGTGTAGAAGGAAGATCAGAGAGGACAAAAATTGAGGTGGGAAGAAATTCACAATTGTTACAACTGAACAAAGGACAAATAAACAAAAAGAAGAAATTTACAGGGAACACGAAATAGAAGGATTTCTTATGCTGTTATCACAGAACTGACATACACATCGTCCATGTTTTTCAGTTTAAAGGAAAATGAAGCAATTCGATATATCACCATAAATTCAGTACATGAAAATTCATTCCAAAATAGCATTGACACTTCAAAACCAGGGAAGTTTAAATGTCATGATCATGAGCACTAGACAACAACACAATGTAGAAATCCAAGTATACTAATGCAACCCTTCAAGTAAAAACCAGTTCTAACAATTAATACCGCTGAGAATGCTCCTAAATCTTAAAACTTAAGCTAGTGGTAACAATTAACCATACCCTGCCGCTGTCTTTTGCTTCTGACAGTTTTTAATTTCTCTGGTGACTTTGGGCAAGGAATATTTTCCTGCAAAAGAAACGTTTAGAAATAAATAAAAAATGTGAACTTTTAGCATAAACATAAGAAAAACAAAATAAAATCGACGCATTCCGAAACATCACCTTGTTGCAATCCAAACTGTTCGAGATATGTTGACCATCGGGAGTAATGTAATCGGGAGTACTGTAAATAATTGAGGGGAAAAAAACCCAAAATCAGTACAGTTTATTCCGATCCCTAGAAATTGAAGGGCACCCAACAAGCCTCGTGCCAAAATGGAATTTACACTAAGGCTCACGGGCGAACAACACATAACCAAGTATAGCTAAAAATTAAAATTAGGGTTTATCTGCTTATACATATATGTATTGGTTTTCGAGCATTAGGTAGGAATATATACATGTAGAGCAATCGGAACACAAAATTGCCATCCAAAATGTGCATATTAACCCTAAAAGTGGTGCTTTTGTTAAATAAATTGGGAAATTACCAGAAGAAATCTTGACTGAGAATGAAATCTCTGTCACCTGCATTGGCATCGAGGTCGAAATCGAGTGGCGAAGAGGAGGGAAGGTGCGAATCTGATGGGGCGGCTTCGGAATCGAGAAAGCTATTTTGTTGTTGATGTTCAATAGGCATGAGAGAGACTTGCCCTAGCTGAACCGTCAAGTGTCTCGCCAGTGAACCCTTCATCTTCTTCTTCTTCTCTCTCCTGCAACTCCTCCCTAGGGTTTTTCTCTTCATCAACCAGTCCCCCCTCTCTCTCTCGAAACCCTAGAATTCGCGAGAGTAACAGAAGTTTAGAGAGAGTTAAGACTTGTTTCAGCAATACCAGCTGAAATCCACGACCTCCAATCGAAACCCTGGCCGTCGCCTCTCTTGATCGAAATCCTAGAATGGAAGTTGTCGGGCAGAGAGGAGTGTTCTCGAGTAGTTTTTGGGGAGATTTTTCTCTTTTCAGAAATTGATCTAGGAACACGTCTTCAATTGGAGGATAGCTACAGTGCAAAAATCAAGAGAACATCATTTTCATGTTCTCAAAATTGGGCAATTTTGAGCTGATGTTTTTTTACTGTATATGAAGAAAGTTTGGGCTCAAAAGTGTTCCAAACATGTTTTTGTTCTCATTTTAAGCCCAAAAAACAAAAACAAAAACAAAAAGTAGCTATCCAAACGCACCCTAAGATTCTTTGTTATAGCATTGATAGGCAAATATAAGTTATATAACCCCTTACTTTAACTATATAATTTCATTCTTAAAATATATTTTATAATTATGACTCAAAGTATTTTAAATGCATTTATCCACTTACTTCGAACACAAATTGTTAAATAAGGAAAAAAAAATTCATTTGGGATGTTTTCAGTCAGAAATATTCATACGACATTTTCTCTCCTTTTTTTTTTTTTTTTTTTTAATAAAAAGCTCACTGTTCCATTTTGTATGTTATTTCTCTTATTAAAAAAATTATCCTTTACCTAGATATATCGTGCATCCCTTTCAAGAAGGGTGTGGGAACCTTACACGGATTCCGTGAATTAATTGAGTTGCGTGTAGGTTAACCCGGACATCACGATTAAAAAAAATAAAAAAATAAAAATTATATAGGAAGTGGCAGTAGGGGACAGTCATTTGTAACATAATAACACTGAAGCAATTGAGCATGAAAGTTACTTTCCAAAATAAACAAAATTGAGCATGAAAGTTTAGTGATGGTTTTGCTGTATCGTCCCATTCGTGACGATTTTGAAATGTGTCGACATTTTCTGAATCAGTTACTTATTTTCGCGTTTTAGACTACTAAGAAGAAAAGGTGGGTCTTTAAAGCCCTCAAAACACGTTCAGAACACACTGGTCTGCACACTAGTTAAAAAACATGAACTGAAGACTTCATGCATCCAATTCTGATACCACATGAAGCTTCAGATTGCAGACTTTGACACGAATGGCTGATATGATGAAAAACTCACTACAACAGACCCATAAATTTTTATTTCACAATATGAATATAACAACTAAGTTTCCTGTTTGGCTTTATAAAACCCCAAGGCTTGAAATACAATACTATTATACTAGTTAGTGGTGTCTTTTAATACCTGCTAAAATGAAATTTATAGTTCTCTACATCTTTTGGTTGGGAAAAAATGGAAAAGAAGCCATGAAACTGCCACAAGTGGTGGAAGATTTTGCTCCGCCAATTGGGTAGTCGAGGCTTGAAAATGACACTAATGGGACGCAGGAACTTCTAGTCACAGTGATTACATTGCTACTGATCGGCCGAGCTTTTGGAGATTCCTCCGATATTACTGTACAATTGGAAGGTTCTGCAAGAGAGCGGCAGTGAACTTCATTTAGATTCGTAAAAACGGAAAACCTGATAAAAATAAGTAGGTACATATACCATAATCATAGAGGGGTATGGTCCATCTGTTACCAAAAAAAGATTTACAAGGCGATGGCTTGGTTACTCATAACTCCGAAATAACATCAGCTGATGGAATACGGATCAGTGTCTCTGCATCATTAGTTGCGTACTGGCCAGAGTAATCCACTCCAGAATCACCTAAAAGTCATAATTAAGAGTTATTGAAATCCAACCTCAATATAAGATGGTCATGGAACATTACTAAAGATCAAGAGCAGTGATAAAATTCATTACTGTGAATAGAACCAGCAGAAGTAAGTGGTGGCGGCGTGCTGCTCTTTATATCTGCAAGTATTAAAACAAATAACAGAGATCCTCAGTGCAATTATATGTTATCACAAATAAGCGGGCCTATAGATATGATTATAGCATTTGCGCAATGAAACTTGCAAATTCTTACAGGAAAAATAGAGGAATGTCAAGTTCATGATGGCTGCACTTATCTTCTTACTTCAAAAGATTAAAAAAACTAATTGCGAAACAATCGTATCTTGAATGATAATAGATTCAAGTATACGAGTTTTCCACGCGCAATACGGGAATGTGCAAGTATTGGCTGATATGTTTTCAGAATTCTAGCAAGCCTCTTCCAAAGCTAATTCTGAGGCTCTGAACCACAGAAGGATTTGTCTACCAGTTCTAGAGCATAGATCCGGTAAAAATATCATCAAACTGAACTACAGATTACTTTTGGATGTCTCATGGAAAGTGAGAATAGAAGTTATTTAAAAAAAAAAAGATGTTACTTCATTTTTGGTCATTATTACACAACTGACAGTACACTCAGTTAAGTGTCGAAATTCATAATTACTGAAACTCCAGCCCAATGCAATAGCAGCTAAGTTAAGAGCACCTGGTAACAACCCAACATATTCGGAAATACAAGAATATTGGGTAGGGATTTTACCTTTCTAATAATGTTTGGCAGGTACAAGGGCATACTGTACACTTTTGAGAAGTGGCAAAAAGAAGTCAAAAACTATCATGATCAAGTAAAATCACATACCTAAAGAATGACGCATCCCTTTGACAGCATCAAAGTTCTTGTATGTATAACCGACAAAACTTAGATCTTTGGGAGTCAACAGCATCTGTCACAGAGATTCAATGAACTGAATAAGACATATTGGTAAATCTTTTTAGTAAGGGAGACAGAAGAATATGAAATTTAACAAGTAAACATATTCAAGATTGATAACATTGTGCGTAACTTTTGCAGATAAGTGGTCTAGTTCATGATAATGAATAGAGGAATGATGCACGTCATATTGGAAGAGAGATGCCTTAGGATTCAAGGATTAGAGAATTTATACCAGAATGGAAAAGATGAAACAACACTTCAGTTAAAATACATTAATGCTTTGCTTGGTTGGAGGGACGGATAAACAGATGGAAGGGAGAGGGGTGGGATTGATGAGGCATCCTTAGGGAAGGAATTGGGTCCTTCTCACTTTTTGTTTGGTTGGGTGGAATGGATGATAGAAATGATGAATGAATTAACACATGTTTCTTGTTTGGTTGAAAGGAAGAGAACCATAATTTTTTTATTATTTTTACAAATATATCCTCATTAGGTGCTATATGATTTATAAGAAAACTGCTTTTAAGGTTAAGAAAGTCATTTTGTGTGAAATGGGGTAGTTAGCATTTTTCTCTCCCGTCTTCCGCCCAAATCTGGGTGGATAGAAAAATGTAAAGGAGGGAGGGATGCTTCATCCCTCCTTTCCCCCTTCCTATCTTCCCTTCCCTCCAACCAAATACAAAATAATTACATTACCCTCCCTCTAATGCATCCCTTTTCAATCCTTCCCTCCAACCAAACATGGCATAAAAGGGGAGGCGAGCCTTCAGAAAAGAACTTCCATGCACTTCATAATAGAAAGCAGGAAATTGACTTCTGTCAGAACTCAATAAAGGTGGAGTGGTTATCAGGGGAAAAGCTCCTCCTCATTCCGAACTTCCTTTGAGGCGGCACATGATTACTTGAAAAGATTTGTAATATTTGTTCTTCAACTATGCTATCAGCCTCATTTCAAGTTGTTGTTTTTTTCATTTTTTTTTCAAACCAGTTTCTTTAGCAGTTTTGCTAAAATTTCTACCATTCCCAATCTTCTACCAAGATTTCAAAATATCATTTGATGCAATGTCTTCCATTAATCCTTTTACTGTGAAATTTATTCAGCAATATTGAAATTCTTTAAACTAATAAACTTGCTCCTCAAACTATCCTTTGAGAAAACGTCCTTTGGAATTCTTAACTCAACTTATATTTACTGAGCAGGTTGAAGTTCCGGATAAACTGCAGTGATGATAAGTGAGACAGACTGCTACAGTAATCAATTATATTTTATTGCTCTCTCAAGCCATGATAGGTGGTATTGGTGATGCCTAATTTGAAAGGTGATATCCTTGTGTATTGTTTTTAGCAAGCTGGATAGGAATTGCACATGGAGACAAGCAAAGGGAATTCTCCTCCCTACAAAAGTCATAACTGTAGATGAAATCTTTCAGGGGCTTATGGACATGGTAACAGGCATTTAAGGGAGACCATGAGATGTCTACAAATTATGAAATTCTCAGACTAGAGAACCTATTTCCATTTCCCTTGGAAAAGAAGTCACACCCACTTTGCCCCTGTGGGGACTTGAACCCTCACTACTCACTTTGGGAGGTTGAAAAGATACCACTAAGCTTGGCTAGAATAAACTATATCTACTTGATGCAAATTAGGGCTTACTTTGTACAAAAAATGACATACCTTCCTCGAGGGTCCAGAACCAGTCCTTGCAGCCGTTGGAGGATCCACCTGTGTCATGATCTGAACATATTTCAGAAGTCGAGGAGATTTCGAAACTCGATATACGGAACATCAGAAAATATGAACTGAAAAATGAAACCATGCAGAGCCAAGAAACATGATGACAAGACAACACACAAAAGACACATATCCCTCGCTTACAAAGTCGCTCAAATTACTCTGGCAGTGTAGTGGCAAGGAAAAATAGTTGGCTTTGGAATCAGCAGTCACATCAGTCACTTACGACGTGGTTCATGGAGACTGTCTATATTAGCACTTTGTCACTTGAAAACCAACCAAAGCTCAATCCTAGCAACAATAAAGCATATATACAAATGTAGAATGAAGCATCGACTCAGGAAAGCCCGAAGTAGTACAAGGACACGACAAGCTATAAGTATATATCTATTCTATAATATTGTATCATTCAGGACAAAATTACTTTCTGACTAATGCTTTCATATTCTGTGTCACGTGAGTTTTGTAATTGAAGGAGCGTAATTTTCTAGAGTGATTTATTTTTTCATTTGTGACGCAATGCTGTCCGCTTTATGGTGATGACATTTAATTACCAGGCGATAGCAACTGTGAACTATGGAATTACTGAATTTACTCTTCAAATTTAATTAACACCCACCATTGTAGAATTTTAGAGAATAAAAGATAGCGGAAACAGACACCCAAAACTCACGAAATAATAATTATAACATAATCTAGGTATATACACACAAAAATATGGTGTGTGTTTTTCAAAGACCAAGTTTGTCCTAGAAATTATTGCTTTTCTTATACAGCATAAAAACAAAAGCTAAGAAAAGACATCATCTAAAGTAAAAAAAGGATGAAATCGATGGTGATGATGATAATATTAATAATTACCAGAAGAAAAGAAATAAATAGTCATGACATTCTACCTCATCCAATTTAATGAAATTCTGTGTATCAAGTTCGTCGTTGACCTCTGGCTTAAAAGCTGCCTCCATTTCATAGAGTTTGTCCCATGCAATATCTTTGAACCAAGTATGAGCCTGATCCAATTCAATGGAACATAAATACGAGGAAGAGATAGTTAAGAAAAAAGAGGACTATGTTGCAGTGGATGGAAACTTACTTTAATATGTTCTGCCCCCTGAGTACCTAGCCTATGCTCAACATCACAAAGCAACTTACAGATCATATCCTTTGCTTCAGGAGTCAATCTTGCCTCCTCTGGAAATTTTAAGTGGTTTTTCCAGTGAACAATCTGCCAAATTAAACAATGTACGTCAACAGATAATCCATCTATGATTTCTTCAAGGTAGAAGTAAGCAGATATATCCTATGTACATGATTCTTCAATGGAATAAATAGGAATAGAGCAAAACAAGGGGAAAAAAAGTGTGGGCAGTGCCAACATAAACCAGTTATATCTTGTGTAACCAATCTAAGTATGTATTGGCTTTACGGTTCTGTTTCAACAAAAGATCCAATTAATGTGCCCTTGGTGACAAAATTCCAGGTACTGCCACCTTTATTGATCTTCTGCACCATGTCAAGAGACTAATGAACTTTATTATTAATCTAGAGACAAATTACTCTAGTCAGAGTTTAATATTACTAATAAGAGTGGATCAATTTAGTTAGATTCTGACTGATATGTCATGTAACTATGAAGTAGGAAAAGAACTCAGAAAGGCATCAAAACTAACCAAACTAAACAACTATGTATTCAGGAAGAAGGGAAGTTAGCTGATAAACTATTTCCCTGGAGATGTTGGTTTTCAATACTGTTGTTCTGACCACTTTTCTTACTTTATTATCTCGTGTAATGATGGTTTAGTGGATTATCTGTGACTGACATCCTGAGAGACAATTGGCTTTGCCCTTAGTTATTTGCTCATGATAAAATTCAGTTCGAACAAATCAGTAAGCGTTGCATAGAAACCTGTGGAAGAAACTATAGTCGATAAGACTGGAACTGGCTGGCTGGGTGATTTTGACAACGCACCCATTGACAAAATGGTTAAGTTAAGAGACTTTGATCGAAACAAACCATATTACATTTTATAATATAGCTTTGTGCCGAGGTGATTGAAATAATTTAAAGACTAACTAATTTGACACATGGACAGTTGATTCGAGAAGCCTGACAAGCAACCCATTTATTAGTGTTACCCGTACTTGACTCTGTTACCAACTCGGCTCACTTGATCCTTTTCGCATAGGTGGACTCGAAGGTTTAGGTCAGATACAGCCAGCATTAGGAGAGTCATATAACATTCCGGTCAACCTGCTAGATTCTTGCAGACAATTGGACAATCTGAAAAGTGATGCAAGAATTGTAGATAGCTTACTTTCAAATAAAAAATAAAAAAATTGTAGATAGCTTGGTTGATATGCTTCTGAACTGGAAAAAATAGGACAATTTTCTTGACTGGAATAAAATATGCTGTCTTTCATCTCTACCTCATCATTTCACATATGTAAATCACTATATTTATACCTTACCAACTATGGTTTTTGTCCTTATTGTATATGCCTCAAATATGAAAGACTGCAAAAGACATATCCTCTAAAACAATTGCTAGGAAACCCACACAGAATCCAAGATACATCCTGTTGCATTAGATTGTGAAGGATCTAAGAGATTTCAGAATTGCACAAGTCTTGCCATGGTCGATCCAGGTAAAGGACATCTACTTCTCGGCTAGCAATTCATCCAAGTGATAGTAGAGCCATTATGAACGACATCTATTTTTGGCGAGCAATGCATCAAAGTTAGAACGAGTATGTATTTAAATATGATGTTATTTCTATTCAAAACATTTTTACGATACATACGTTTAAGCATTCAACAAATTGAGACTATTACCCAACTACCTTTAAGGAAATTCAAAATACAAATGAATTACCAAAGAGCCCGTTCATTAAAGATTACTCACCTTTCATTTTATTAATGGGCTTCCATTAGCTAGTAGTATATAAGGCACATGCCGTACTTAGCTTTGAAAGAAAATAACTCTCTAAAGGCATCCAAATAAATCATCCTTAACTGCGATCTAACTACGTCTCAAGATTCCTGACAAGGTGCTCTTGGTTTCATCAACAGACCAAGATAGCTGAAAATAATCATCAATACAAGATAGATGGGGGAGTCCATAGAAACATTAACTTTTGTTGAAACATATTGTTCTTGTTGCAAGCATATGGTACTACGGCCTATATTTCTCAGGGGAGAAGAAATGTAAAACAATAAGATATAACACTTCCTAAGGACGCCATATTATTATTACTCACGTGATAAAAAAAAGTAGCATCAGCTCATCATCTTAAGCAAAAGATAGCATGTTAACCTTTCTACATGTTGTTATTGGATCATCAGAGTAGAACGGAGGGTAACCCACAAGCATCTCATACATGATAGCACCAAGTGACCACCTGCAATCAGGCCAATTGTAAGAATACAAGAAAAGGTAATACTGCCCAATTGTATAAAAGTAAAAAGAAAATCCACCAACCACACAGCATTTCTAAGGGGAAGGAAACTAATCCCCTTGTGAGTACTTCAATAATCGAATTGGATTATTACATTGAGTTAAAGGTATATAACAAAGTGATTCTTATTCAGCTGTCAATAACTACAGAGAAGGCACTTGAGATCTTGTCATGATGCACATGTACAACTGAAATATATTCAGGTATCTAGGCAAATTTTATGTTCAAGCTCCCTCTCATGATGTAATAATTCTGAAGCACAAAAACAGTAAATAGAGAAGATATCTTACCATATAACTATCACATTAATAATCTCTCTCAAAGATAACAGAAAATCATTCACAGAAACATGAACCAAAAAAGAACCTGGGAGTAAAAAATAAAACCAAGTATCATAAGGTACAAGAAGTGTACATAAAAGGTCTATTGACTATGACTATTTACATTATATGTGCAAGCACACTAACATATACCCAACCACCAAAGGATTAGCCTAGTGGTACTAGAAAATCATAAAGAGATACAAACAGAGAACAAAAGCTCTGATATGAAGTAGAAAATCAAAGAGAAATAAAAAAAGAAGAATATCAATAATAAATCTGTATTATTGAATAAATTGTATTTTTGTATTTTTTGTAACAGTACATAAAGGGTTTATATATATATATAGGTTGAATATACAAACATGTTTAATAAGAAACCGATGTGGGACACACACTAATTGTATTTTGTATATTCTAACACTCTCCCACAAGTTGGACATTGAGATATTCGCAAGTCCAACTTGAAACTGAGAACAAAGTCGCATCTGAACACATCCTGATGCATCTTACCACTTGACACGTATCACACTACCGAACAAATTGATAGCCACGTACCACGGACAAATCGAAAAATACTGATGCTGAGATACTGATTCCGAAGTCTCAAAACATATTAGCTTGAACACTGAAGTCTCCAAATAATTGAGAAGCAGGGCTCAACCTGTACCGACATAATCGGTAGCACCGAATTACACTACCGGACAAATCGGTAGACACGTAAATAAGCAGGGCTCAACCTGTACTAGTAGCATAAGGGATCAGGGCTCCACCTATACCGACACAAAAATCGGTAGCATAAGGGATCAGGGCTCCACCTGTACCGACACAAATATCGGTAGCATAAGGGATCAAGGCTCCACTTGTACTAGTAGCAACGAATCAGCAGAGGGAATAATCAGCAGGAATCACATAAACGGGCCCATAATCAAGGACTAACAACATCAATGAACCCATAAACAAGGGCAAAACCATGATAAATTAGGGGTACCAAACCCTAAAAGGCAAAAAATACAAGAAACAAGAATTTTGGTGGAGTAAAAAACAAATCCCACCAAGAATATAATATATATATATTAATTGAAGATCGCTGCTGGAAATGAGATATGGAGCACCATCTCCGGCAGAGACGAAGATAAGCGGAAAAAACTACCAAGAATCGGTAGGCTCTAATACCAACTAGAAAATCATAAAGAGATACAAACAGAGAACAAAAGCTCTGATATGAAGTAGAAAATCAAAGAGAAATAAAAGAAGAGGAATATCAATAATAAATCTGTATTATTGAATAAATTGTATTTTTGTATTTTTTGTAACAGTACATAAATAGCCTATATATATAGGCCGAGTATACAAGCATGTTTAATAAGAAACCGATGTGGGAGACACACTAATTGTATTTTGTATATTCCAACAGTGGTGTCTCCTCATCTTACAAAGTGGAAGGTTGAGGGCTAAATTGCCCATAAGGAACAATTGGCGTGTGAGTTACCTATACATACAATAAAAGAAAAAAAGAAAAAGAAGGAAAAACTAACCAGTATAACCCATGCCTAAGGTCACATGCCTCATTGAAACCAGATGATCAACCGATAACAGTTCATTTGAGTCACCAAAGCACATAGCAATGACCAGATTATCCAAGTCCTCTTGGTTCAACGAAGTCGAAGATATTTCCATCATTTTTTCATAAGCCCTAAACATCTACTACCTATCAAGAATCATCCCTTAGCCAACAAACCAATCAAATAGTCCATGTCGAAAACTAATCAACATTATATACGGTTGTCCAAGCAAGAGAAACCACTTCAGGAGGATCAAAACAACCACATACCGTTTTAGCCAATAAAAAACTTCTCTAATCGACTGGGGAAGAACACAAATCTAACGAATCATCCTCATAAATTAAATCTCACCTTGGTCTTATAACCCAATCCTTGGGAAAATGCAATTCGACATCTAAATTAGTTATTTGTAACAACCGCTCACCTATTTCAGCCATTTCCATTCTTTCCAAACCGACATCGAGGCCTCTATCTTTCTCTCCCCCACAAACCTCCAATGCTACTAGTCACAAAATGCTTGATTCTAAACCATCAAGATTCTACTGTAAACTCCTTTTTTTGCCGTAGGCCCATAACAGAGGAGAACAATTAACACGACAATTAAAATTTCCCAACCTTGTCCAAAAGATAATCTACTTATAATCTCTCCGACCTATGAGCCACCGGTAAAAGAACTTCAAAGGAGAAAAGCGTATGGAGACATTTTGCGCTCCAAACTACTGTGATCGCCATTCTGCCTTAGAGACATACAAATGACAAAACCCAATTAATGTACTACGCCCTTTCTGAAAAAGACTTTAAATAAACCCAAACCTACCCATTTATCTGCAATCTACACTATCATTTCCATCTAATGACTTATCCAGGCTTTGTCTTCCTTCCACCTACACATTAAAGAGGCTGACAGTCCAACAATTGATTAAATCCTATATGCTAAAACCAGAAAAAAAAAAAAAAAAAAAAAAAAAAAACTTATAAAAGCTTTCCGAGAAAGCATATTGACCTAAAATCTTTAGCTTCAAGCCAAGAAGAAATATTTATTCATTTATTCGAGGAAAAAGAAAACAGAAGAATGTTTGAAGGAGTAGAATCGAACCAAGAATTAGAATGCATTACGATCTGGTGGCCTTTGCTTGTTTTAATCATGTGTCAATTTATGAGTTGTGAAGCACTAAACAAAAAATCAGGTCCAAATTGGGAAAAGTTACAGACTTCTGTAAAAAGCATGATTTTACCTTAGCTTCCTCCTTTCGACTAAAATGTCAACCATAAATAAGTGTACAACTGGCACATTTAACAGGAAGATTTTTACTTGTTATGACATCTCCAAATAGCAAAGTTTTTTTTTTTTTAAAAAAATGATCTTCTCATTCTTTAGCCCCTACCAAAACTACATAAGCAAACTTGTTACTACAGCAGATCTGGAAATAGAATATCATATAATGTTATAGAAGGTAATAGGTTATGACTTATTTGAATGACTAGGCTGAATCCCAGTCGCTTTAAATTAACTAACCAATCACACTCTTTGCCATATCCTTTCTTCAGTAACACTTCAGGAGCAATGTAATCAGGAGTGCCCACAGTGGAAAATGCCTGTTGGAAGAAGAAAAAAAAATATAAGATAAATATTCTTACATCTGACAGTCACTACAGCCAATAATGCTTGATGGTGGACAACCACGGTCAAACAAAAAAAAAGTTCCAAATTAACCACATCTTCAAATAACCATGGCCTAAGAGTAAAAGTCAAACAACAACAACATGAAGCCTAGGTAGTCACATGACTTATTCTTATATTCTTCTTGTGGCAATTTAAGGCATTGCAATTGAGGGACTGCAGCATAAGGTCTCCCAACAGCTTGAGTGCGATCAACTATTGGGACTACAATGTAAAATACCTCAAAATACACAGCCCCAAGAACATGGAGAGAGTCTTCCATCTACATCATTAATATGTTTCTCCTCCCCATCCCCCAAATTATCCCAACTATTGAAGAGGAATTTTCTTTTAAGAATCTCAAAGTGAATACCAGAAATTAGCAAACAATAAAATTACTGATAAGTACATTGAATAAATGAAGCTACTGGTCAAATTCTTTTGAACACGTGAAGCTAATAGCAAGCTAAAACTTCTAATTACTTACTATAGCAAGAAAAATAGGATAGCATTATAAATTGTCTTCATTTTGTATAGAGCTCCAATTGGAAATTATTTATATAAATCACATCTATTTGTGTTGAGATTATTATCTACCATTAATCACCTCAACTAATATACAGAGGACTTAAAAAAAAAAAAAGGGTAGTGCAAGTCATTTAAAGCACTCTCAGGATGAGATAGAGAAATACAAATGCACACTGAAGAGCAAAAGTTGTTTCTGACTCTAAGCCTCAAAAGATGAAGCATCTGATTCAAGTCTCAGACTTCCATGCCTTGATCAGAAGCATCTAATCGAAGTTTCACCCCAAGTGCATCTTTGGTCCTTGGTTTGTGGGGTTGGCCTTTGGCTGATCTAAAAAACATTGATATATTTATGCAAGTAGTCCCAGCTTTGATCAGTTTTATGGTCTTATGTATCTAGCAAAATATGATATGAGTTAATTGGAACAATGCCAAAATAGGGGAGGCCTCCACAAAATTGTCTAATACACCTACTTTTTTTTTCTTTCTACTTTTTTAATGTTATCAGCAGGTCAGTATATATTTCAGTGTAAAATTATATACAAAATACAAGCCCAAAAAACTTTGTGACCAAAACTTGCGGGTGCACTGTGATGTCCCACATCGCCTTGGTATAGTGAGGGTGAAGTGCTTATATGTATAGTGTTGTTTCCAATCAGTATGAGACCTTTTGGGGATGAAGCACAAGACCAAAAAGTATGCGGGTTGGGCCCAAAGCGAACAATATCATACCATATGACTGGAACGAGTTGTTACAGATGGTATCAGAGCCAGAGGCCGGCCAGAAGTGTGAGGAGTGTGCACAAGCCCATAAGGGTCACACCAACGAGGAGGATGTTAGGTCCCAAGAGGGGATAATTATGACGTCCCATATCACCCGGATATAGTGATGGTGGAATGCTTATATGTGCTAGTGTTGTCTCAGATTGATATGAGGACATTTAGGGTGAAGTCCAAGAACAAAACCACGCGGACTGGGTCCAAAGCGGACAATATCATATCATGCGGTAAAGCGGGCTGTTACACATGCAATAAGAAAGACCAAGCTAGTCAAAACTGAGAGTCTACGATACTAAACAAAAACACTGCACATGTAATTACCCAAAAAAGAGAGGGAGATGTAATAAGATGGAAATTCCATGTTGAATGTACTAGGTGAAAGGATCAAGCTAAACTTGAGGCAAGTAAAAAGGCGATGGAGTCAGGGAACAACTAATTCCTTGAGAGAGGATTTCTTTATATCACTTTTTAATACATCCTTCATTAGGGTTTCAATAACTTCTGTCTATGATGACCCAAAGAAAGATCCTTTATATAGCCGGTTGTGGGAGGAAAACCGTCTGCTTGTCAGCTACTTGTGCAGTAGGAGAAAGTTATTTTGACAATGGGGTTCTTTAGCATTGTTAAACTGATTCATGGTAATAGGTATTGCAGAAATACAGTTTGGTGGCTATTACATGTTATCTGTGTGGCTAGTTGTTGTTGTCCGACAACTCAATATTTTAGATACATCACTCACGTAACGTGAAAGGGTGAATTACTCTCTGGGAGGATTCAATAGTCTCCTGCTACTTTACTTAATGGGGACCTTTTTAAGATCCCACCAAATCAACCTTCTGACATGCATGGTACCACATAGGTCAACTTGTACACCAGATGTGAGGGACCTTTTTGGCCCTGCTATTGGCCCAGTAGTGTAAAAGGTGTCATTGAGGCTTCAACAAATTTCTGTTGCCTCTTCTTCAAGCTTATCTTGGAAAAAGAACTCCTCACGAAGGTCTTCGAGCGGGATTTACTATGTGGACAAGAACATTTTGCTAAGTTCTTCAAGTGATACTTATCTGAGGAGAAGAACCGCTCGCTGGGGTCTCCTGTCTTAAATTTCAATACTTTGACTTCATATTACATAGTTATTTACAAAATAAAAAATCTGAGAATACTAACAACATAAAGAGCTTCAAACCCAATTTGAGAAATATGTAAACAAGTGAGATAAATATTAGACAAGGAAAAAGAGTTGACTACATACCAATGTCCTCCTGTTTAACTGCCAATGCTGCATCTGTTCAAGGGGGCTTCTCCAACGTCTTCCTTTTGCATTATCTGGAAAGCATCCATTAACATCCATTGATTCCCTCAAATTCTCATCATCTATCACTTCATTTTCGTTTATTGCAGACAAACTTGAACAGTCAAGAGGCTTGCAAAGACCAAAATCTGAGAGCTTCATGTGACCATTCTTATCCAACAGAAGGTTGTCAGGCTTAATATCTCTGCAAGAAAATACCTTTCCAATCTAAATAAGCAAGTTAAGATACCCAGCTTCACATCTCATTATAACATACTTCAGTTTCTAGTGACAGTTTAATGACATGCTTGACATGCGACCACCAGGGTAGCACCAACCTGTGAATGTAGTTATGCTTATGAATGGACTCTATGGCCAGAACACTTTGAGCAATGTAAAATCTAGCAACAGTCTCAGTTAAAGTCTCTTCTCTGATCAGCAATGTCATCATGTCCCCACCAGGCAGATACTCCATCACCAGATATAAGAATTCAGCGTCTTGAAAGGAATAAAAAAGTTTAACTATGTAGTGACTGGCAACTTCTGCAAGCAAATTTCTTTCAGCTCTAACGTGTTCAACCTATGGTGTGAAGAGACAGACAAATAAGTGAGCACAAGGATATTCTCAAAGGCAGTAGAAGTATGAGACCCATGTAATTCGTCGAAACTGTAAGGAAATTGTAAATGTTCTAGAGAATGACATGGCAAGCAAGAAAGTAACCATAGTTATTGTGAAATGCAGTCGCGTAAAAGTTGAATATTTAGAAAAGTATGCATAATGTTACCAATATTTGAATGATGATAATTGTTTAAATAGCATCCATTCACTGTAACTGATATTTACATATCCTATTCAGATTTCACAGACGTAGTGATAGCATCCAATACCAACACAGTAGTTTTTAGATATATTCAGGAATAAAATCAGAAGGATTAATGACATTAGAAGTACAAATTTATGATTTAACACAAAATCTATTTTAGCAGCAGCAAGTACTAGACTTTCTGTTATCTAAGAAACAGGAAAGCTACGGCTTTTGGTGACCAGTAAATTCTTTTCAATACTCACAAACTCCCACCCAAATGTTCATGCAAGTGGAAAAACACATATCAAAACCACAGGCATCAAGCAAAACCATACAAAACAAAGAATGGAGCCCTTAACCGGCAGGTAATTTGGCAGCCCCCAAAATTCTCCAAAAGCAGATTGACAAGACTGATCGACCACATATGGCGTAAATCCATTGACTTTCTATACCACCAATATATGTAGCTGAATCGGTCAGTCCACCTTTTACAGGTTAACCCTGTTCCTAGACTATCTTACCCTTTTGTTTCATTAGCACTGTGTGAGCCTCTCTGTGTCCTTAACTGTTGAATGCTACTATCCTGAATATCATGATTTTAACTGTTTTGCATCATCATTGCTGTATATTTGATGATTAACCCACCAACACATTAACACCAAGAGCATAGATTCTGACATGTAATGCCAAAAGCACAGTTCATTTTAATCTTCAAAATCCATGAAACTGGAGAATTATTTATGAAGCTCGCAAAATGATCCCCTATAAATGATATCTAAAATGAATTCACCACATAAGGGAAAACAATGTGTCAATCAGGCCATAGACGACAAACTATGGTGCATCATATTGATCCCACTTGTTAACTACCAACTACTCTAAAAGCTTAAGCTATTAGAGAGGGTGCAACTTAAATATTTATATCCTTCAACACGCCCCCTCACGTGTAGCCTTCTTTGGGTCCAACACATGAAACAACAATTTTTCAACAAAAGGTGGCGGTGAGGTTTGAACACGAGACATTTGGCTCTAATACCATGTTAACTACCCAACTGCTCTAAAAGCTTAAGCTATTAGAACAGTTGGGTAGTTAACATGATATCAGAAGAGCTAGCTTTTGGGGTGAGAGAGGCCCAAGACCACCCAACACTGATACTATATAACTACCAACTATTCTAAAAGCTTAAGCTATTAAAGAGGGTGTAACTTAAATATTTATATCCTTCAACATCACTAAACAATAAAACACCATATATTTAAATCAGAACGAAAGTTCATCAATCAAAGATTGATCATTTGTCCACCGCTGCATGAAAAATCAAACATTACTGTCGTTCTGGATATGAAACTAGGTCTTTTAAAACTTTTTAATGAAGTTTTTTGGTCCAATTTAATTTAGAGCCATGGATGTTAATAACAGGATATCACGACTTTTCACGGTTCGCAAAAAAATTATTTAGAATCATTGCTGTTCTGAATAAATTTTTAGGCTCAAGTTATAGTACTCCAATAAGATATGTTTACAGGCTTCATGCACTGATAATTAATTCCAGAGATATCAAGATGAACTACAAGTATGTTTTTGCTGAGGGCACATAATCTAATAGAGAACGAACATTACCAAGAAACAGCTTCTACCATGAGTGGAATGAAATAAAATAAATAAATAAAAGCAAGAGAAAAGGGGGAACAGATTCGCTTAACAAACTCAAAACCATAGTAGCCCTCGTATAGAGCTAAGCAATAAAAGCTGTTATTAATGTTTGTTCTCACCTGCCCCCTGCTAAGCATTTCTGACTTCTTCAACTTTTTCATGGCAAATATAGTGCCAGATTTCTTCTCCCGACACAGTCTAACCTGTAAAATGTTTTTACATGAACAATTGGCAGTCTCATCACTCATATAAGCAAATGATATATTGAAGCCAAATCGTACAAGAGCATATGAAGTTTGATAAAATGAATAGCCAGAATACTCCACTCAAAACGAGTTTAGACACTTGAAATTACTTTCAAGAAATAGAACAATTAGAACTATATTGAATCCTAGGATACTAAATTGGGAGTTCCAGCATAAATTATTATGAGCAAGATAAGGAGGAGGAAATACAAGGACTCGTCTAAAATTTAGCACTATTTGAGAAACAAAGGATGATAAGAAACAGATTATAACAAAAACAAACTCAAACTGATATTATTATCAATGACTGATGGTTGCACCCTGAATTTTTCGTTAATCAGTCAAAAATGATTCATAGTCCCTCAAGTTTTCAAACAATTTCTAAAGTCTATTTATCCTTATATTCAATATTCATGCACTGAATTTAAGTTAACAAAGGACCTGGAAAAAGGAATATTTGATGCATTGTGAAGAAAATTTATGTCTCAAACCTCTCCAAAGGCTCCTCTCCCAATAATGGTTAGAAGCTCAAAATCATCAACGCAGAACTTGTGTCGTTTAAGTCGCATGTACTCTGTCTCTTTGCGCTCCAAATCCTTTAATAGATTAATCTGTTCCTCCTGAGATACATCTGAAGTCGCTAACTTCCTTTCTAGGACTGAACGCCTGCAAAATATAAATATGATTATCTCAGGGGTATGGCAAAACCAAAAATTTATATCTGTTCCAACTGTTTTGGGCAGACTATACTCAATTGGACCACATATTTATTCCACCAGCTCTAGTCTTCTAAGCAGAGCTTTCCAATATAGACTAACTATTCTGTTCTAAGAGGGTGCCTCTAGTCTTTCAAGGAATATTGCCTAGCAGATACTACACCAGCAGATGAAGCTCTTGTGCATATTCCTCATGTCCAAATATTTTATTTTCTTAAGAATTCATTATAGCAACCACCCACTGAATATTCTGTCAAAAAATATATTATCTGTAAAGTCACCATGTTAAACCAGTCTTTCAACTTCTGGTCAACTGTAGTGACACAAGAACTAAAAGGATTTACGGGAAGCCGATATCATTAATATCATATCTTTAAGTATTGCCCTCTAACCCACATAATCCATGATTTCCATTAAATCGGAAACTAAAGTCAGCCCCTATTTGGCTTATCCTTGCCATAAAAGTGACGCTCCAGTACCAATGCCATCCCGAAACAACCTCATCGAGGGCATTGAAACAAAATCAATTTAAATACAAAGAATGTTGCAACTTACCCGTGGTAGTTTGAAATTTCTTATGGTGAGGCTGACGCACACACCAAATCAAGTGTCTCTAAAATGGTTTCACCTACAATGCGCGCATTAGTACAATTTTTTTTTGCTAGGTAAATACTCACACACACCCACATGAGTTCCATAGAACTCGAACCCCTAACCTCCCACACACTCACACTTTGGGGAGGAACGTGATACCATTAGGCTACAACGCATTAGTACATTTCATACACACTAAACTTTCTTCTTTCGGTTCAAAGGCAACCACAGGACTCCGGAATGGCACAATGCTCTTCGCACCCCCCAAGCCCCTCAATCAACTTAGGCGATACTAAATTCCGCCACAAAACAGAAGCATTTTCATCACTACACCAGTTACATTATGGTATCTTTCCACAATCATTTATCGAGTGACGAATATATTACAATTTACAAAATGTTTAAGCATCAGATTAGCTATTATCAATCACATGGACAAACAATAAATTAAAGTCAAGATAAACATTGGAGAAAACGAAATGCATAACAATGATCAATGCGTAGAGGGAATATTTCAATGAACAGACAGAATAAGGACAAAAGGCCTCGAATGGAGAAAATGTTGGAACAAAAGGAATGCGAAAAGAATATGTTGGACGAATTTCACAATACTGATTTTATCAATATAAATAATGCACGCCTTTATATGCAAATATATATATGTGTATATGTGTGTGCGTGTGTGATTTCAATGTTGATGAGGAATTAATACCTCTCCTTGCGATCTTGGAGGTGTTTCCTCTGAGATTTGTAGTGGTTCTCGATGAATTGCTTAGCGGCGGCGACTCTCTCCAGAGTCAAGCTTGAACCGAGCTGCTCTTCCTCTTCCACCTCTGTCACCGTCGCCGTCTCCGCCGGCTCCACCACCATTGGCGTCACCTTTTCGTCCTCCTTGTGAATCTCCATACCTCTCTCTCTAACTTTCTCTCTCTAGAATCCCCAGGTTATGGACGCCTCCGCTAATTCTCTCCTATATGTATATCTATATCTCTCTGTGGTTTGTAAATGTGATCATTTGAGACAGCGAAGCGAGTCAGGGGCTCTAGGACCCTGGTGGGACGAATGAAAATTTTCCTGAGAAACAAACAACCTCTCTTGCTTCTAACACCTCGCTGAACACGTGGCATCTCATCATTTGTTGGGCCCACCGAGTGGTGGTCCCCACCCGAGTTTTTGAAAGTCCGGCTCCTGGAGAGGGACACGTAGGGCCGGTTTAGCAGGCAATCTGGTTTGGTCTTATCTGGCCTGGTCTGGTCTTATTTGGGCGGTCTTCTAAAAGTCTGTTTGGTAAGCGGTCTAGTCTTACTATTTATTTATTATTTATTATAATATTTATTTATGTATTATTTCTTTCTTTCTTTATTATTTCTTTACTTTATAATATATATTATTATTTATTAATTTATAAATATATTCTATTTATTTATTATTATTTCATTATTTAATTCATTTTATTTATAAATTATTTATTCACTTTTAATTATTTAAAAATATATTTTATTAATTTAATATTAATTTTTTATTATTATACTCATTTTTTATTATTATTATGAAGTATTTATTTATTATTATATTTACTTATTATTTATTATTATATTTATTTATCATTATATCTATTTATTATTATTTATTTCATTTTGTTTATTATTTATTATTTTTATTATATTTTTAAATATGTTTTATGTAATTTATTATTTATTTTATTAATTTATTATTATTATTATTATTTATTTAGTCCATTTTTTATTATTATATTTATTTATGATTATTGTATTCATTTTTTTATTATTCTTATGTTTTATTTTATTTATTATTTATATTATTAATTATTCATTTTTAATTATTTATAAATATATTTTATTATTTATACATTTTTTTATTATTATATTTATTTATTATTATTATATTCATTTATTATTATTATTAGGTATTATTTAATTCATTTAAAGCAAAAAGGGACGGTTTCAATAATGAATGAGACCATTGTCTAAAAATATGAAATAGGACCACTTGAGACCATCAAAATTGGGGGTCTAATTTTAGTCTAAATTATCCTAGCTGGTCCCTGTTTGGTGAGACCGTTTTTTTTGGGACCATCACTGCCAAACACGGTCCGGTCCCTAAAAAGTCATTATGAGACCGGATCACATGGGACCAGACCGCCAACCAAACAGGGCCGTTATTTATGGCAATAAAACAGATAGGTCCGGGTTTCGAAATGCTCAGTTGTAAGAGTGGAAATGTTCAAGCCCAATTAAGCCCATCAGGCATCAGACCCATCGGGCTGATGACCCAATAAGATTTTTACAAGTCCAATTTCTAGGCCTATTTCATTTTTTGTATTTCTTTGGCAAGTTGAATAAATGGTATGATGGTGATGTAATCAAGAGGGTATTGCCCTAATGGGCCTAAAGCCCAAAAGGAAAGTGTATATAAGGAAAATCAAAGGTTAATAAAGGCATGTTTTTAGTGTTGTGCAAATTTAAGTATTTACACTTTGGCGCCGTCTGTGGGAAGTCTTGTTCAAGGAGTTCTTGATTTTCCGAATTTACCCTTCGGGATCTGTAAAATCACCTATTTCTTCCCATCTCATTAAGCTGAGTTCGTTTGTAGAACCAAAAGATCTTTCACCACTTTCTAAAACCTTCACTCACTACATATCGGGCAAGGATGTCAGTCACTCGTTCGCAAGCAGACGTTCCAACCACTGCAGACAGTCGTACGGGATGTCCCCAGTCCATGGAGCAAATCTTTCAACGCTTGGTAGCTGCTGAGGAACGCAGCTTGGCCCTGGAAAAAGAGAATGCGGAGCTCATGGCGAGATTGGCTCCACCAGCAACTGCCCCACCGGTAGTTGCACCCGACCCTCCGGTAGCGGCGCTCGACCATTCTCTAAACCAACAAGATAGGGACAGACCGGAAGAGCATGCTAAGTCTTCCCGACGCTCGGGAAAGGCTCCCCCAGCCAACGAGTCCATGACCCCCCAAAAGATTCAGGCGATGATGGATGAATTCCAAGGAAAGTCCTTGGGGACTTGAGGGCCCGATCTACCGATGAAATGGCCATCCAAGCGTCGACCGAACTGATACAATCACCTTTCATCCCCGAAATAACCCAAGAGCCTTTCCCTAAGAAATTTGTTATGCCTCAGTTCACCCCATACGATGGCATTAAGAACCTCGAAGAGAACATTTATCAGATCCACCAGAAGATGACCATGTATGCCGAAAACGAGTCTTTGCTCTGCAAGGTGTTTTCCACTAGTCTTGCTGATGCTGCTCTATTATGGTTCAGGAAACAGCCATCCTGATCCATCGCCAGCTGGCAACAATTGACCAGGTTCTTCATTTCCCAGTATTATGGGAACAAGAGACATAAAAAAACCATATCCTGTCTCTTCACCATGATCCAGGAGAAATGAGAGTCACTGAAGAGCTTTCTATCCCGATTCAACATCGAATCTTCCTCTGTTGATAACTGTGACCAGCACTCTGCTGTTGAGGCCTTCCGGATGGCCTTCATTCCAGGGACCAAGTTCCACCAATCCCTGGTGAAGCGCCCTCCATCGAGCATTGGGGAGTTAAACTCCAGAGCTCAGGGTACTTGAGGATTGAAGAAGAGGAGACCGTCAGACATAAAAGGGCGGCCTTGGTCAGCGTTGAAACCCAGTCGAGGGATTGTGTGACTGATCGAAAGTGCTCGACTTCATCTGGATCATTAGTTCCACCGGGATCATCAGCCCCGAAACCGTTCAAACGCTCCAGACTCGAAAAGAGGGTGACACCCTTGAAGGTCAGCCTTGCGAAGCTCTACCAGGAGAACAAAACTAAGGGAATTTTCCAACAACCCCCAACCATCAGACAACCACTTGACCAAAGGGACAAGTCAAAGCATTGTGCTTTCCACGGTAATTTCGGGCACATCACAAATGAGTGTCGTAATCTCAGGCAACAGGTGGAGGCGTTGCTGCTTCGTGGAGAGCTTCGGGATTACGCCCAACGGGATAGACCGAGGACCGATCAACGTGCCCCTAGCGCTCCTCGTAACTCCTCAGACGCACAACCGCTCAGGATCATTAACATGATTCATGGAGGCCCCTCCTCCAAAGAAATGGAAGGATCATCCCGGAGTCACAGGCGGAGGGCTCACAAGATGAGAAGAATCAATGAAATCAATGAGATCCACCCCAGGGCAGGAGAAGCACAAATCATTTTTTTGACATCGGACTTTCGGGGTGTTCAGACCCCACATGATGACCTTCTGGTTGTGACCCTAATGGTGGCCAATTGTCTCGTGAAGAGAGTCATGATTGATCCTGAAAGCAGTGCAAACATTATCACCAAATGGGCTTTTGAGAAGCTTGAGATCAGCCCAACCGAAATTATGACATCACGGTGCCCCGTTGCAGGTTTCGATGGAAGGCAAATCGTGCCGATCGGGGAAGTCCATTTACCGGTATCTACTGCTCAAAGGACCCTGACTGAGACATTTGTTGTGGTGGATGTCAAGCCTTCATACAACCTGCTCATGGGAAGAGGATGGATTCACCGAATGCAGGGCGTGCCATCCACTCTCCACCAGGTCATGAGATGCATGAGTCCCGACGGTCTAGGTACCATTGACATCAAAGGTGACCAAGTGGCCACCAAGGAATGCTACGCGGTCACCCTGAAAGAGATCCGGAAGGGGAAAGTCCCAATGGTGCCCCACTCCAAGGAACAGTCTTCAGGCTCCAAATAGCAATTACAGGAGGGGGATCCAGGTACCCTAATTGTGGTCGAACCATTGCAGACGGTTTATGTTGTACCCGATAGCCCGAAAAAAATTACTTTTGCAGGTACAAATTGTTAGTCACTAATTATCCCTAGGGGGGGAGAATAGGGATATAAAAAATATTTCCTACTTTTTCTTTTAACTTAGCTTAACTTTAACAAGTTGATTTAGCTTGAATAAATCAATGAACACTTATGAAGATGACAATAAATATTTTTCCAAGTGAAAGCAATTTTCAAATAATATGAATCAAGATAAGGTAAGCATGCAAATAATCAAATGAAAGAGCAAGAGAGGGAGAGAGATGACACCGCGATTTTTACGAGGTTCGGTAACTCCTACTCCTCGGCTTAAGGATCCCCCCTTAAGACTTTCCCAATCTCACACTATAGTTTTTCCTTGCAGGTGGAATAACAAACCTTTACACACGAGCTAACGAGCCCGTCACACGAAACAAGAGGACAACCCCCTCTTTTGGATCAATGAGCTTCATTCACTCAAGGATCTCTTCTCCTTTTATAATGAAAGGATACACTCAATAAAAACACTCAAAACCCTTAGGGTTTATGAAAGATTCACAATGTATAAGCTCAAGTGTTTAATGTGAAGTGTTTGGTTCTCTCAAGATCTTACACACTCCAGGAATCAATGATTCAAGAATTAAAACAGAGATCTTATCTCACTAGCTTCTTGCAAAGAAAAATGATTGGAAATAAATGAGAGAAGTCTAGCTTTAAATGCTCAAGCTTTGCTTGCTATTGAATGAGAATGAAGAGCAGTTTTTTAGAGAGAATAAGGATTAAGGACAACTTTTTATGTAGAGTGGTGAAGAGATTTTTTTGGTTCAATCAATATCTCTACATATATATAGCTAGGGCAAGGTTTAGGAGAGTGAGACTCACTTTAGGAGAGTGATCTGAGAGTAGTGGTAGCTTGGGACAGGTGAGAGCCATTAATGCTCTGAATATAGCCGTTTTTAGTTTCGTCGATTAACTGATTCTTGTCGGTCGGTCGACTGATTCCTGTCTGTCAGTCGACTGAATTTACAATATCGGTCGACTGGCAAATAACCAAAATTCTCTCTGACCAGGTCGGTCGACATGCATGAACTGTCGGTCGACTGATGACTCCATCGGTCGACTGACTTTTCAAAGTCGGTCAACTGGCAAATACCTTTAAAATTCTCTAGCTAGGTCGGTCGACTAAATGTCCGTCGGTCGACTGACTTTTCAATGTCGGTCGACTGGCAAATAGCCTAAAAATTCTCTGATGAGGTCAGTCGACTGGCATGAAACTGTCGGTCGACTGGCAGTACATTGAGTCGACTGATTTGCATGGTCAGTCGTCTGATTTTGCCATTTCATTTCTTTTGAATTAAGATGAGCTTATAAGTGTGAAATCCTTGCATAAACCCTTTGATACAATTCGCTCACCATCCTATCTACCCCAAATCTTGATTCGTCAATCTTCTGAAGCATAAGAGTGAATTGATCTTTTTGTCCTTTCTTTAGCTTTCGATAAATATCCTGTTAATTTGTAATGCTCAACTGGATAGACATATTAGTACGAAACACGTACTTAACATTTTGTTATCATCAAAACGGATAATTGTTCTTTGATTGACCCTTTGGCCAACACAAATCTTACCGACCATGAATTGAAAGAACTAACACAATTGCTGCAGGACAACTTTGATGTCTTCGCATGGGAGCATACGGACATGCCGGGGATCAATACTGATATTGCCCAGCACTCATTACATGTTGACCCAAATGTCAGACCCATCAGGCAAAAGTATAGGCGCATGTTGGCACATCGGAACCAAATTATAGCAGATGAGGTATCCAGGTAGTTCCAACCTGATTTTATCCGAGAGGTCAGGTACCCTGAATGGCTTGCCAACGTAGTGGTCGTGCAGAAGAAGAATGGCAAATGGAGGATTTGTGTTGATTTCACCGACCTGAACAAGGCATGCCCGAAGGACAGCTTTCCACTGCCAAAGATCGACTAGATGGTTGATGCTACAGCTGGATACGATCGTCTGACGTTTCTGGATGCTTATTCAGGTTACAACCAGATAAAAATGAACCCGATGGATGAGGAAAAGACCTCCTTCATGACCGAGACAGGTACTTATTGCTTTAAAGTTATGCCCTTCGGACTGAAAAATGCAGGTGCCACTTTCCAAAGATTGGTCCATAGGATCTTTAAGGGGATGATAGGTACAGTAATTGAGGCCTATATCGATGACATTGTGGTCAAGAGCAGGAAGAAGGGAGACCATATTACCCACATGCGTCAAGTTTTTGACACCCTCAGGTTACATGGCATGAAGCTTAATCCAGATAAATGCTCTTTTGGTGTATCATCCGGGCAGTTCCTGGGGCACATCGTGGATCGAACTGGGATTCAGGCCAGCCCAGCACAGGTCAAGGCCCTGATGGAAATGAAGGAGCCCCAGACACATAAAGACGTTCAAGCCTTGACGGGAAGAGTGGTTGCACTTAGCAGATTCATTTCACGACTCACTGACCGGTGCAAACCATTTTTTCAAGCAATCAAGGCAAAGAAGGGAGAAATATGGGGTCCGGAGCAGTCTGAAGCCCTGGCAAGGTTGAAAAAGTACATGACCATGCCCCCGATCCTATCCACATCGATTCCCGATGAAGTCTTGCATCTGTACTTAGCAGTATCCTCTGTGTCGACCAACACAACCCTTATCAGAGAGGATGGGAACCTTCAAATGCCAGTATTCTACACCAGCAAATCCTTGGCTGAGGCAAAGACCAGATACAGCAGGCAAGAAAAACTGGGTGTCACTGGTTAATGCAAAGAGACGACTAAGGCATTACTTTAAAGCTCACCTGATCATTGTCCCGATAGCAACGCCCTTACGAGTTATTATGTCAAAGCCTGACCTCTCAGGTAGGATCTCCAAATGGGCCATCCAGTTGGGCATATACGACTTGATGTACATACCTAGGGTTTCCATCAAAGGACAAGCAGTGGCAAACTTTTTACTTGAAAGTGAAACCGATGAGCCAAATCATAAAACTAAACCTGACAACTGGAGGCTTTTTGTGGACGGATCGGCCAGCTGTGCCGGATCAGGAATCGGTTTGGAAATCTTGACACCTGATGGGACACGCCTTCATATGTCAGTGCAACTACAATTCCCGGCCACGAACAACGAGGCTGAATATGAGGTCGTCGTATCTGGCTTGAGGTTAGCCCGAAGCCTCTAGATCCAGGCCCTAGCAGTACACAGTGACTCTCAATTGGTTATTCGGCAAATCAAGGGAGAGTACGAAGCAAAGGATCCAAAAATGGAGTCTTATCGGGCACTCGTGTTAAAAGAAACAGAGAGTTTTCAAAAAATAACCTTCACGCAGATCCCGAGGAGCGAGAAATCTGTAGCTGATCACCTAGTCAGTCAGGTGTCCTCAGCCGAAGAAGACATGACCTGGGTTGCACTTCTGGACTTTATAATTAGGCCAAGTATTCAGGAGCCCAAACAAGTGATGCTTATCCCATGGGAGCCCAGCTGGATGGATCCCCTGATGGATTACCTACGAAGTGGAACTCTCCCAGAGAACAAAGCTAAAGCTCACAAGATCAGGAGGAATTGAACCCGATACTCAGTTGTAAACGGGCAACTCTATCAAAAATCCTTTTCAGGTCCTTACTTGAAATGTATTACGCCGTCGGAATCAAGAGCAGTGATGCAGGAGATTCACAGTGGGGCTTGTGGGAACCACTCCGGGGGTAGATCCCGTGCCCATAAGATCCTCTCCCAAGGATACTTCTGGCCCAATCTGTCGCGGGATGCCGAAGAATACATCCGAAGGTGCGAGCCATGTCAGATGCACGGGGATGTTATCCATCAGCCACCAGAGTTCTTACATCCTACCATAGTACCACACCCATTCGCCCGATGGGGAATGGATATAGTGGGACCTCTCCCGAAAGCGATCCGGTCAAATGCTTATGTCCTTCTGGCCACTGATTACTTTACCAAATGGGTGGAGGCTAAAGCCTACCCCACCATCAAGAGTGGCCACGTCATCAAATTCATATGGACCCACATAATATGCAGATTCGGGCTACCAAGGACAATCATGATGGATAATGGGATAAATCTGGACAACCAAGAGGTTAGAGCCTTCTTTCCGAGCATGGTATCAACCAGAATACGTCTTCCATCGGGTACCCGCAAGGGAACGGGCAGGCGGAAAGGACAAATCGGACCATATTCAGTACCCTGGCCAAAAAACTTGAGGAAGCCAAAAGAGCATGGCTAGAGAAACTACCTGAAGTTCTCTGGTCGTACAGAATGACTCCCAGACAACCCACTTTTCCATGGCATACGACGCTGAGGCCGTGATCCCAACGGAGGTCAGGGTTCTGACCCTCCGGAGCCAGGCCTGGGTTGAAGGACAAAATAACCGGCACCTGGCTCAAAATCTCGATCTACTAGATGAAAGAAAGGAAGCCGCTGGGATCAGGCTAGCCGCCTACCAACAGCGCATTCAAAATTACTTCAATCAAAAAGTCAAAATAAGAGATTTCCAGGTCGGAGACATGGTCCTTAGGCGAAAGATCGGGCTCGTAGGCAAGCTCAGGGAGCCTTGGGAGAGTCCGTACACCATTACCGAAGTCATCGGTCGCGGGGCATACCGTGTTCGAAGAAATATTAATGGCGGAATGGAACCAAACTCCCAGAACGCCTCTCGCTTGAAGAGGTACTACTCTTAATGGGCCAAATTTTGCTTTTATTTTGATCATTTTGTAAAAAGGCTATAGCATCTGATCAGCAGATCTTATGGCAAAATAGCTTATAAACATCTACTGAAACAAAAAAATAAACCAAGTGTTGCATTATCTATCACATGGCCTGAAGAGCCCGAAGACACAGCATTGATCCTGAAGAGATCACAAAATTTTGCAAAAAATAAACCAAGTGTTGCATTGTTTATCGCATGGCCTGAAGTGCCCGAAGACACAACACTGATCCTGAAGATATCACAAAATTTTGCAAAAAATAAACCAAGTGTTGCATTGTCTATCGCATGGCCTGAAGAGCCCGAAGACACAACACTGATCCTGAAGAGATCACAAAATTTTGTAAAAAATAAACCAAGTGTTGCATTGTCTATCGCATGGCCTGAAGAGCCCGAAAACACAGCACTAATCCTGGAGAGATCACAAAATTTCGCAAAAAATAAACCAAGTGTTGCATTGTCTATCGCATGGCCTGAAGTGCCCGAAGACACAACACTGATCCTGAAGAGACCACAAAATTTTGCAAAAAATAAACCAAGTGTTGCATTGTCTATCGCATGGCCTGAAGAGCCCGAAGACACATCACTAATCCTGAAGAGATCACAAAATTTCGCAAAAAATAAACCAAGTGTTGCATTGTGTACCGCATGGCATGAAGTGCCCGAAAGACACAACACCATGAAACAAATGGATCCTGAAGAGATCGCAAATTGGCAAAAAAATAAAACCATGTGGGCCTCTTCACTTAAAAACACAGATCCATGCAGAATAATATGAACATTAAAAAGTCGACTGGACAAAAACGATGATCTTTCATTCAAAAAAGGGCCCCGATGGCCAAGGCTTACAAAATGTTTGATAAACAAAAATCCTAAGGACCAACACTAGTGCCCGCCACATCGGGAGCTGGAGGATTCAAATCGGTCGCATCACTCATCCCAGGGAGTGCTTTGGTCAGGAACTCACAGAAACAAACATCATCAGGTCCTCCAACCAGATCGTCGCACGATGGAGCGATACCCAAGTTCTCATCCAACTCTTCCACTGAAGTGAAGTCCCTCTCCTCAACGGGCTTCTGCATGTCATTGAAGCATGACCTCCATCAGAACCCGATTCGGTACTGGGAGGTGTCATAGAAGCGTTTGTACATCTCAATGCCACCCCGGTGACACATCTCCACCACCGACCTCTCCACCGCAAGGAGGTTCTCGGTTTCGGACTTCTCCTCCAAAAGTTTGGCCTTGGAATCCTTCAGGCCCTCATTCTCAGCCCTTAGGCTTGCATTCTCTGCTTTCAGGGCCTCCGTTTCAGAGAACAGGGCCTGCCGTACCGCCTCCATCTCCTGGATCTGATCACGAGCAGCCCGAAGCTGTTGCTCTGCAGCGATTTCCCTTTGTGTCTGAACATCCAATTTCTCATTGGATATTAACAGTAAGGAAGCAGCCTTTTGCCTGGCATTTTCTTTCACCTTCAGGAGCTCATTGGATTTAGGGAACAGTTTATCGTCCTCCTCCATCTTCGCATTGTAGGCCTGAGTCAGATAAAGCATCTGCTAAAAGAACAAGTGTTAGCTTGATAAGTCGATTGATCCGTATATTGAAAAAGTGAAAAAGAAAAGTACGGCTGATGAGACAGTATTAGAAAAATACTTTCATGGAAATCTCTGGACCAGTCAATGCTAGCTCTTCCCGATTGATCTGTCTCAGTTTCTTTCTATCCGCGGGAGTCCAGATCTGAGAACCCATTGCCCGAAGGGCGATATCATTGTCAATACTTTCATGCCCCTTGACCAAAAAACCCCCACCAGAGAGTTTTATCTTTGGCGCCCAGGGGACGGGTCGCTCCTCCTCAATTCCAGCTCCAGTATCCTCTACTATGATCGGGGACAGCGCTGTTGACAGACGGGGCCTAACTGGTCGGTCGGGAAGAATTTCCTCAGATTGGGGGTGTCGTGTCCCCGACAGACCAACTTCTCCCTCAATCAACCAGGATTCAGGAACAGGAATGTTCCCTGAAGGAGAAACGAAGGTCGCTCCAGCAGTACCAAATCCTGAAGAAGGGGGCAAAGTGACCTGAGTATTTCCCATTGGTAGAGGTGGAGTTACCGGGATGTTTTCCACCGATGGTGGAGGAAGAGGGCCGGACGGGGGAGTTGAAGCAATTTGCGACCCCTGGCCATTTTGAACTTCACTCGGTACCGAATATATCGTTTGAAAGCCGACTGCCCGCTTGGCCTTCTGTTTTAGCACGGCTTGTGGGATTCTCAACATTTCTGATGTGAGTGCCTGCAAATTTGAATTCGTCAGGAAAACACTACACATCCTCAGGGGCAGCCCCTAAATTTTTGACTTAAGAATATCGAATCGGGACTTTATGTATCTTGGAGTTTTAAACTGATCGGGAACTCCCAGAAACTCCAGCACGTGATGGCCCAACTTATCATCGCATTGTTCACAGTAGCAGGACCCTTTATGGTAAGGCTTGAAAGAAGGGAACAAGGTTCTGTCAAACTCACTAGGGACATTGAATCCGACTGAGCCAGGAAGCCTCTAATTCCCGTTCACTAAGATCATTCTTTCCTTCCACCCCTTGTTGGACTTCTCAGTGCCGTCACAAATATTTCTCCCACTTAAGGGAAAGAGATTGTACCGATCCCTACAGTCCTTTTAGTCTCGTGTCTTGTAACATAACAAAAGCTCGGCTAAACCTAGGTCAAGACCCAGCTCCCGATTAATTATCAGGAGCATGGCCACGATCCTGAAGAAGTTAGGCCCCACCTGAAGCGGGGCCATACCCAAAGTAGCTAAGGTGTAAAGAAAAAAAGGGTGGATTGGGAATTTGAGAACCTGAAGGTGGAAGGCTGACAATAAAATCTGATGGTCCATGACCCCCTCACCCCTCCTAAAGTCATATTTTTTGAGGTAATTCTTAATGATAACCCCATCGGGTATCCCACATTTGACCCTTAGTCTTTTTAGTACTGTTTCTACCCTATGTGTATGAGGAAGTGGGTCGACATAAAATTGGTCGCCCGAACTCCCTGCAGCTGGATCCCCAACCGCTGCGATGTTCTGATTGACTTCTGGTGGACTAGACCCGACTGTCCTAACCACCTCTACTGAGGGAGTACTAAGGGAAGCATCTGGATCAGCAGAAGAGGGGAGACAGTCGCTACCGGACCGAGTGTCATCATTATCGGACATACTGAAATAAAAGTTGGAAAGCTGAAAGAAAAACATTTATTCTAAGATGAATCCCGAAGTAGTTTCGGGCATTTTCCTGTAAAAAGAATGGATTCTGGCAATGATAAGCGAGCAGCTCAAGTGCAGAGAGTTTTCTAAGAGTTATAAGTTTTGAAATGCAATGAACATTCGACATAGGCAATGGGTATTTATAGAAGTTTTTGAAACGCTTGGAGGGTCGTGCGCTCGGGAATCGAGGCATCGCATCGTTTCACGTGCACCTCATCAGCCCCTTTCTCGCTAATCGAGGCCACTCGGACTGTGGGTTTCAAATATTTGAAGGACGATACAGCCGTCGCATTAATTGCATCAGCCATGTCACCCCGACATGGGTGATGTATCTTGTTCCCCACTCTATCTCCTTTCTAATGGGCTTGACTGATCGACGACCCATCATAAAGAATCGGGTCTGTGTAAGAGTGGAAATGTCCAAGCCCAATTAAGCCCATCAGGCATCAGACCCATCGAGCTGATGGCCCAATAAGATTTTTACAAGTCCAATTTCTAGGCCCATTTCATTTTTTGTATTTCTTTGGCAAATAGAATAAATGGTATGATGGTGATGTAATCAAGAGGGTATTGCCCTAATGGGCCTAAAGCCCAAAAGGAAAGTGTATATAAGGAAAATCAAGAGTTAATAAAGGCATGTTTTTAGTGTTGTTCAAATTTAAGCATTTACATAAGTTGAACCAAATGATAAAAGAAAAATCTCTAAAATAAAATAAACAATAATTAATTAATTTTATTTATGTATAAGAAAAGCGGAGATTTTTTCAGTGACTACAAGTGGAGTGTATCAATTGTATTATTTGTATTGCTCTCATTTTGATCAAAACTTTATGGAATTAGTCAAATTTAAATCATACAAAAAGTACATAGTATAATCTACCAAAAAAGGAAATATAAGTTATAAAAAATATTTGAACTTGCAATGGACTCGCAGTTAATTGACGCAAATATTAATGTCAAAATTATTTTCAGAGTAATATTTTTTTTAGTTCACAAATCCACTGTCTAATGTATCACTCATACATTTTTACTCAAAAGGATTTTATTTTTGGATTTTCCAAAAGACCATATACCAATTGGAAACAACACTTCAAAGATAATCACTTCAGTATCATTATATTCAGGAGATGTGGGATGTTATAATCAGTCTCGCTTGGGATCCAATGTTCATGTTGGTGTAACCCCTGTGCACGCTCCTCACACTTTTAGCCCGACTCCGACTATGATGTCAGCATAGTCCTATTTTTGAACTTCCCCCAAAAGACCTAATGTCAATTAGAGATAACAATATTTTCACATATAAACACTTTAAGTCTTCACCATTATTATACTCAGCGCGATGTTGGACATCAAATTGAGGCTTCTCTACTAACAAAAACTATTTGAGATTCTTAGGTAACATCCAACTTGACCCTCTACAATAAGCACTAAAATCAGACTTTTTGTTTTCACATTGTAATAAGAAAATATCATAACTTGTTGTATCTATCCAAATGTGACTTATCATCAAATTCATAACACTTTCAAAAGGTTAATACCGTTATGTAACATTAATAATAATTGGATACTCGCATTTAATATAAATATTGTCTGAATCTGTTATAGCGTTACCACAAACGCGACTGACAAACATCCAATAGGCACAAATGAAGTAACAAATAAGAAGCTACAACCTACCGAGCTATGGAAAAGGGGATTGATGAGTTATGAACTGCAAGAACACCCTAGGATTTCTGAATAAATACCATATCAATTCAAAAGCAACTGCTATAAATCTCATCTTCATAAATGACAAGCCAAATATTCACAATTAGTATAAAGCTTTAGCCTTTCTAAAACCAATATCAGCAGCCAATAAAGGTGTATGACATAAGAATTGTTCACATCCTCTAGAAATTATGAACACGAATGATAAAAAAACATGAAAACATGATGTTATTCTAGTTTGATACTAACAAATAATTTGTCGCACAAAAAATTAACTCTTAAGACAGTCTGTGTAGCTGCCAACCATGCTCTGGGAATTGAATCTCATGTTAGAAAATGATGTATTGGTTTCGGTCATGATCGCGTTAACGGTTACAAGTATCAATCGGAGCTATGTAATTATATCAACAGGTTTTAAAAGTATTAAGAGCCGAGCGATGTAATTATATCAACAGTTTTTAAAAGTATTAAGAGCCGAACGTGAAGGTTCCATACCACATGCATGCACCCAACTCATCACATGCATGTTCCATTCCATTGTCAAAGAAAGCTGCGCCACCCACGTTTCCAAATCACCACATCTCCAAATGTCAAGATTTGCAACTCCATGATTGTGCAAGTTGGTTTTGTTTTTTACTCTCCTCCATATCTATAAATATGGGTTGTATAATCATAACAAGAATCACAGAGAAAAAGAGTTCTCTGAGATTGAGGTAGAGAGTTTGAGAGGTAGAGTTGAGTTGAGAGTTATATCCTCCTCCTTCCCCATTTTTTTACAAAATATAGTGAATCTCTCTCCCGTGGACGTAGGCCTTCATTTTGGTTGAACCACGTATACATCTTGTCTTTATATTCTTTGTGTGTGTGTGTTTTTTAGTTGGTACAGGTACAACAAGTGGTATCAGAGCCTCAGTTGGAGTTTCCAAAGGCATTTTTCCGCCAAAAACCGAGCTTCTTTAGCTAACGATCAAATTTCTAGATATTTGAAGTTGCTCGAAATCAGTTTTTGAGCATTCCATTGTATTTGTCTAGTCAAGACAAAGCCAACGGTGAAAACCGCGTAAACAACGGAGGTCGTACAAGCAAGATACGCCTCGCCGAAATTTTTTCAAAAACCGCCGGAAATTTCAATTCCAGTCACCAGAAAAATGGGGAAGACGCTGACGTCATTACCAAGTCATCGCTGACATCACGCCATATCATTGCTGACGTCATCTACCATGCAACCGTGCCACATCACCACCCTTGCCACGTCATTGTGCCACATCATCAAGCCACCTCAGCTCCACATCATCGCTGACATCACTGCCACATCAGTAGCAGTAAATTGTTTTTTTTGAGGAAAAAAAAGAGGTGAAAAGACTATTTTACCCTTTTCACAGTTTTGGGTTTCTACAACTCATTTTAAGTCCGATTGAAGCCTAGTCAGAGGCGATCTTGAGGTTTTCAACCATTCCAGATGGAACGGTGAAATCCATTTTGGGTGATTCAACTCTTAACGTATCAAACAAACCAAGTTGAGCTTAAAGACCGATCCTATTCATGGAGGAATCGGGGTCAGGAGCCATGATAAAACTAACAACCTTAAATTACACCATTTGGAGACCCAAGATGGAGGATCTCCTTAATTGCAAGGATTTGGCAGACCCATTAGATAACGAATGCGCAAAACCCTCGGCAATCGCGGAGAAAGATTGGACCAAGGCGCATAAGAAAACTATTGGTCAAATTCGACATTGGATAGACCATAGTGTATTCCACCATGTAGCGCAAGAAACAAATGCCTACGAGCTTTGGAAGAAGCTCGAGGATATGTACCAGGCCAAGACTGCTCGAAATAAAGCCCTCTTGATGAGGCAATTGGTGAATATGAAGCTGAGGAACAGAACCTCTGTAGCCAAGCACACCAGCGAGTTTCAGAACCTGGTGAACCAGCTTGCAGTTGTAGAGTTAAATATTGGCGATGAAACTCAAGCCCTACTACTGCTTAGTTCCCTACCAGATACATGAGAGACGCTAGTAGTTTCCCTCGGTAACTCAGCACCAAATGACAAACTCACCATGACGGTAGTGAAAAATGCCATACTCAGCGAGGAAGCTAGAACAAAAGATGTAGGCATGAACCAGACACATGCCCTTGTTACAAAAAGTAGAAGAATTAGTAGAGGCAAAAACAGAGGCAGAAGTAGAGGAAGGTCTCGAACCCGCGACAAGCCTAGCGATGACAAAAACCAACATAAAAGTAAATATATTTGTTTTCACTGTGGAATTCCTGGACATATAAAGAAGAATTGCCGCAAATTACAAAAAGAGCAAGGTCAAAGCAGCCACCAGCCACAGAAAGGAGATGGTGATTCCATGGTCACTGTTACAGGAGATATTGTAATATGCTCAGCCGATGAAGAAGTGTGTCTCCACTTAGGAAGCAACGAAACCAAGTGGGTGGTTGACACAGTAGTATCTTACCACGCCACTCCCCACAGTAATTTCTTCACCTCATACAAAACTGGAGATTTTGGTACAGTGAAGATGGGCAACACAAGTTTCTCAAAGATCATGGGAATCGGAAATGTCCAGATAAAGACTAGTATTGGCAGCATTATGGTGTTGAAAGATGTCAGACATGTGCCGGACCTTCGCCTAAATCTCATTTCTGAGACAACCTTAGATCGAGAAGGCTACGACAACTACTTCAGTAATGGCACCTGGAAGCTGATAAAAGGAGCTATGGTTGTCACCTGAGGATAGATAAATGACACATTAAACAAAACCCACGTTAAGGTAATTTCGGACAGTCTCAATGCAGTTGAAGACGAGACTTCACAAAATTTGTGGCACAAGAGACTCGAACATATGGGGGAGAAAGGGTTGCTTACACTGGCAAGGAAAAAACTAATCGCAGTGTCAAAAGGTACTCCATTAAACCCGTGTGATCATTGTTTATTTGGAAAATACCATAGAGCCTCTTTCAACTCAACTACTAGAAGAAGAACATAATTGTTGAGTTTAATACACACTGATGTTTGTGGTCCCATAGAAGTGGAGTCAATAGGTGGTAACAAATATTTTCTCACTTTTATTGATGATGTTTCACGAAAAGTGTGGGTGTATTTTCTGAGAACAAAGGACCAGGTGCTCGATTACTTCAAAGCATTTTACGCCATGGTCGAACGGGAAACATGAAAGTAGCTGAAGTGCCTCCGATCAGACAATATAGGCGAGTACACTTCCAACCAGTTTCAAGCATACTGCTTTGAACACGGTATCTGACATGAGAAGACGGTCCCACGTACCCCACAACATAATGGTGTAGCCGAGAGAATGAACCGGACCATTATGGATAGAGTCAGAAGTATGATCAATATGGCTAAACTATCAAAGCCATTCTGGGGTGAAGTAGTTAGAGCCGTTGTCTACCTGATCAACCGATCACTATCAGTACCACTGCAGTTCGAAGTACCAGAGAATGTATGGATTGTAAGAGATCCCTCCTACTCTCATCTGAGAGTGTTTGGGTGCAAGGCATTTGCACACATATCCAAGGAGCAACGAAAAAAGCTTGATCTGAAATCAACTCCATGTATTTTCATCGGCTATGGAGATGAAGAATTCGGATACAGGCTATGGGATCCAAAATCAAAGATGACTATCAGAAGTAGGGATGTTGTGTTCCAAAAGAACCAGGCATATAAAGACATTACAACAACCACAGAGCCCAGTGGTTCCAGTACTAGTGTTCCAGAAATCATCCCAGATCCTACACCAGTACAGTTGACCCTGAATAATGAAGAAGTGCAGGATGAAATTCCAGAAGCAGAGGAGGGAGGAAAACCTGAGGGTGTTGAGCAGGGGGAGCCACAAACCTCTCCACCAGAAGTAGTTCCTCCAGTTGAAGAGCCTCAGTCAAGAAGACCTGAGAGAGCCAGACCGCTGATTCCATCAAGGAGATATCCAGAGTCAGACTATATTCTGCTTACTGATGAGGGGGAGCCAGAATGCTTTCAGGCAGTGAAGACCCATACAGACAAAGGTAAATGGGTGCAAGCTATGCAAGAAGAGATGAGTTCCTTGCAGAAAAACCAGACTTATGAGTTGGTGAGACTTCCCGAAGGCAAGAAAGCATTGAAAAATAAATGGGTGTTCAAGCTGAAGAAAGACGCCAACGGAAAGCCGATGAAGCACAAAGCCCGATTGGTCGTAAAAGGATTCCAATAGAAGAAAGGCATTGACTTTGATGAGATATTCTCACCAGCGGTGAAAATGACCTCAATTCGAGTAATACTCGGATTAATAGCTAGTGTGAACTTAGAGCTTAAACAGATGGACGTCAAGATAGCATTCCTCCATGGAGATCTACATAAGGAAATTTACATGGACCAACCAGAAGGCTTTAAAGTTATAGGGAAAGAGCATATGGTTTGCAAACTGAAGAAAAGTCTCTACGGCCTCAAGCAAGCAACGAGCCAATGGTACAAGAAGTTTGAATCATTCATGGTGGGTCATGGTTACAAGAGAACTACTGTAGATCAATGTGTCTACATTCAAAAATTCCCGGATGGTAACTTTGTTATACTATTGTTGTATGTTGACGATATGTTAATAGTGGGACAGAATGCTAGTATGATCAGTAAGCTGAAGCAAAAACTGTCCAAGTCCTTTGACATGAAGGACCTAGGTCCAACTCAACAGATATTGGGCATGAAGATTGTTCATGATAGGAAAGCCAAGAAATTGTGATTGTCACAAGAGAAGTATGTTGAATGTGTGATTGCAAAGTTCAACATGGGAAATGTCAAGCCAGCCAGTACTCCACTGGCTAATCACTTCAAGCTAAGAAAGTGATCGTGTCCTTCTTCGACGAAAGAAAAGGAAGACATGGAAGCAATCCCTTACTCTTCAATCGTTGGTAGCTTGATGTATGCAATGGTTTGCACCATACCGGATATAGCTAACGTTGTAGGCGTTGTGAGCAGATTTCTTTAAAATCCAGGCAAAGACCATTGGGAAGCAGTCAAGTGGATTCTTAGGTACCTGAAGAGTACATCGAAACTATGTTTGTGCTATGGGGGAGCAGAACCAGTCTTGGAAGGCTATACAGATTTAGATATGGTCGGTGACATTGACAGCAGGAAATCTACATCAGGATTCCTGTTCACTTTTGCAGGGGGAATAGTCTCATGGCAATCAAAATTGCAGAAGTGTATCATTTTATCTACAACTGAAGCAGAATACATTGCCACAGTGGAAGCTGGGAAGGAAATGTTATGGGTAAAGCGGTTTCTCCAAGAACTGGGTGTTAGCCAGAAAGAATACAAAGTTCATTGTGACAGTTAGAGTACTCTGGACTTGAGCAAGAATTCAATGTATCAATCTCGCACGAAGCATATCGACATTCCCTATCACTGGATACACGAAGTAATGGAGCTATAATTATTGAAGATTGTGAAGATGCACACAGACAAGAGCCCGACAGACATGTTGACAAAGGTGGTTACTCGAGAGAAGCTAGAGCTATGTAGAGACATAGCCAGGATGAACATCAACTGAATCGCAGCAGAAGACGTTCTCCTCCGATAGGTATGGAAGGGGGAGAATTGAAGGTTCCATACCACATGCATGCACCCAACTCATCACATGCATGTTCCATTCCATTGTCAAAGAAAGCTGCGCCACCCACGTTTCCAAATCACCACATCTCCAAATGTCAAGATTTGCAACTCCATGATTGTGCAAGTTGGTTTTGTTTTTTACTCTCCTCCATATCTATAAATATGGGTTGTATAATCATAACAAGAATCACAGAGAAAGAGAGTTCTGTGAGATTGAGGTAGAGAGTTTGAGAGGTAGAGTTGAGTTGAGAGTTGTATCATCTTCCTTCCCCATTTTTTTACAAAATATAGTGAATTTCTCTCCCGTGGACGTAGGTCTTCATTTTGGCTGAACCACGTATACATTTTGTATTTATATTCTGTGTGTGTGTTTTTTAGTTGGTACAGGTATAACAGAACGATACGTCGCATATCAACAGATACTGCGAACCTTGTTCTAACACAATCAAAAGCTGATTTAGAATAATTTGTCGTGGTTCATTTTTCAGAATCCATTTTATACTACAGAATCACATATACATCGTCAAGAGCTGCTTACCAAGGCTCGTATTCAAGAACCAAAGTTAGTATAAGAAGTCAATGTTGCTTAATTGAAGGGTTAATTCTAATTGAACCTCATAATTGCAAGCCACGTAGGCACAAGCAAGTCAAACTCTATTGTGGGTTCTTCATATCACATCTACAAATACCATACCATAATTATTAATACAGCAGTTGACTTGACAAATCTACATACGTTCACACCAGGTGAAAGTACAATTGCCATTTTTCTCTGGTCAATTGTTTTTCAAGCTACCTTCATTTTGTTTCATACTTCAACATTTAATGATTAGGTAATCAATTTATATGTGAAATGATGAACAAATATGATAACATCTGATTGTTATAGGTTAAAATATCTTTTTAATACCCTAGAGGTTAGTTTTGAGAAGAGAAAAACTAAATATATATGTTGATATACATCATACCTTTGTGGTATCATAAGTTCATAACTAAATATACATTTTATATATTTGTTTCGAATTATATATATATTTTTTGAATTTATATATTTTTTTCGAATTTTATATAGTTTTTCTAATATTATATATTTTTTTCAAATTTTATATATTTGTTTTGAATTATATATATATTTATTAATTTATATATTTTTTCAAATTTTATATATGTTTTCAAAATTTAATATATTGTTTATGAATTTTATATATATATTTCAAAATTTATGTATTTGTTTCGAATTATATATATATATTTTCAAATTTAAATATATATTTTGAATTTTATATATATATATTTTTTATAGATGGGGGAAAGTATAATTATCCAAACAATAGTGGGGAAAGTGTAATATGTCCAAACAAGAGGGGTGAAATTGTAATTTATGTGAGGGGCATTTAAGTCATTTTGACATAAAAATATGCAGGAGGGGGTATTTTATTAAAATCTAAAATGTCAGGGGGTTTGGCGAACGATAGGGGATTTGGTGATTAAATCTTGAAACCTTAGGAATTTTGTGTAAATTACCCTTATATCCGGGAGATGTGGGACATTATAATCAATCCCGCTTGGGATCCAATGTTCATGTTGGCGTAACCCATGTGCACGCTCCTCACACTTTTAGCCCGGCTCCGACTATTTTTGAGTTTTCCCCAAAAGACCTAATATCAATTAGAGACAACGATATTTCATATATAAGCACTTCACGTCATTACCATTATTATACTCAACGCGATGTTGGACATCAAATTGAGGCTTCTCTCCTAACAAAAACTATTTGAGATTCTTAGGTACCATCCAACTTGACCCTCTACAATAAGCACTGAAATCATACTATGTTTTCACATTGTAATTAGAAAATATCATAACTTGTTGTATCTATCCAAATGTGACTTATCATCAAATTCGTAACACTTTCAAAAGGTTAATACCGTTATGTAGCATTAATAATAATTAGATACTCACATTTAATACAAATATTGTATAAATCTGTTATAGCGTTACCACAAATGCGGCTGACAAACATCCAATAGACACGAAGTAACAAATAAGAAGCTACAGCCTACGGAGCTATGGACAGGGGGATTGATGAGTATGATGAGTTATGAACTGCAAGAACACCCTAGGCTTTCTGAATAAATACCATATCAATTCAAAAGCAACTGCTATAAATCTCATCTTCATAAATGACAAGCCAAATATTCACAATTAGTATAAAGCTTTAGCCTTTCTAAAACCAATATCAGCAGCCAATAAAGGTGTACGACATAAGAATTGTTCACAGCCTCTAGAAATTATGAAGAAGAATGATAAAAAAACATGAAAACATGATGTTATTCTAGATTGATACTAACAAGTAATTTGTCACACACAAAATTAACTCTTAATACGGTCTGTGTACCTGCCAACCATGCTCTGGGAATTGAATCTCATGTTAGAAAATGATGTATCGGTTTCGGTTTCGATCATGATCGCGTTAACGGTTACAAGTATCAATTGAGTATCGGCTTTATTAACGGTTTTTAAAAATATTAAGAGTTGAACGATACGTCGCATATCAGCTGATGATACTGCGAACCTTGTTCTAACACAATCAAAAGTTAATCTAAATTAATTTGTCACGGTTCATTTTCCAGAATCCATTTTATACTACAGAATCACATATACATCGTCAAGAGCTACTTACCAAGGCTCATATTCAAGAACCAAAGATTAGTATAAGATGTCAATGTTGCTTAATTGAAGGGTTAATTCTAATTAAACCTCATAATTGCAAGCCACGTAGGCACAAGCGAGTCAAACTCTGTTGTGGGTTCTTCATATCACATCTACAAATACCATACCATAATTATTAATACAGCAGTTGACTTGACAAATCAACATATGTTCACACCAGGTGAAAGTACAATTGCCATTTTTCTCTGGTCAATTGTTTTTCAAGCTACCTTCATTTTTGTTTCATACTTCAACATTAAATGATTAGGTAATCAATTTATATGTGAAATGATGAACAAATATGATAACATCTGATTGTCATAGGTTAAAATATCTTTTTAATACCCTAGAGGTTAGTTTTGAGAAGTGGAAAACTAAAAATATACATGTTGATATACATCATGCCTTTGTGGTATCATAAATTCATAACGTTATGTATTCTTTAATATTTTTAGAATGTGTTAAAATTACAGAGTAACACACGAATACTCGCCTGTATACTCACATGTAACACTAATATCGTCTGAATCCATTACTTGACCGCAATCTAAGACAGAGGCTCTAGATCTATTATTGAGTCTCACTGCAAGGATCAAAGTAATGCAGAGCCCTAGCTCCCAATTCGGCTTTATACCGATGTTTTGCATATCAGTGCTCTTTATAGATTCCACTCCCAATTTTGCTGTGTACTTTCATTTCACATATCATTGCTTTTTAACAGAAGCAACATGTTTCGATACCTACATCAAATTGAACACAAGTTTGACCTGATCATTTAGCTGACAAATGATCTTACATCTAGTAATATGGTCCTTATCCCTTTCTCAATGATTAAACAAATATCTCAAGTCAGAAGAGGACCATTTGCGTGGTCAGGAAGCATTTCTCTTATGAGTCTTATCCAACACACATACATATATATATATATATATATATGTATGTATCAAAGAAGTAAATGGTATTGACATAAACTAAAAGAGAGAATAAAGTTTCAACATGATCCAATCAAGTGGATTTTGCTGCTATAGGGAAAATGAATTCTCTAACTCATACAAAAATTATTCTATAACATGACAGCAACAAGCCATGTAAAAAAGAATCATTACATCAACATACAAAAACTAGAATCACTAGCTCAGACAAACAGAAGCCAGAACTCTATTCACTACACAAAACCAGTGCCTCCAAAGGTACGGTGCAAAAGATTGTGAGCAATGTGATCTCTAGCCTGCATCAAACTCACAGACCTCACACTATTCTCCGGCACAACCTCGTCATCGAATATCTCGAACCTCAACTCCGCCTCCAATCCCTCATTTCTCATCTCACAAATATTGTGCAACACACAGCACGCCCCGAGCACCACCGGCAAGTCCTGCAGCTTCACCTCCGTCCGCTTCTGCAAGCAACTCCACCGCCCTTTCAACCGCGCAAACGCGTCCTTCGACACCCTCTGAACCTCCCCAATCTTCTCATTAAAGGCATGCTGAGTCCAAGTGAGGTTTTGGTGAGTGTATGGCACCAAAACCCAATCCATCAAAGGGTACCCATTATTTCCCACCACCCAAACATCCTTCAGAAGCCCCTGATTTGCCCTTTGACACAGAGCAGAATTTTCCAGCACTTTCTCGTCAGACATTGAACCGGGCCAACCAATGCACACATCAGTGAAAACCCCATTGGGATCAACCACTCCTTGCACTGTGATCGAGTATGAAGTCTTTTGGTTTCGCTCCGTGAGTCGCTTATTGAAGTAAGCTGCAACACTCACCTTTGGGGCAATAATGGGAACATGTGTTGTGTAGATTGACCCACCAACATTGGGTATTCCCGAAATCGTTTCGAACTCACTCTTTATTGCCTCCATTTTGGTTTCCTCGGGCCATTGAACAAACTTTGGCATTAGAACAGTTTTGATAGCTGAACAAACCTCCAATACAAGTTTGTGGCATGTTGAAATGCCGAGACCGAACCGCTTCGAGACGAGGCGGAGAGGCTCCCCGGTGGCCAACCTCCATATGCACACCGCCACTCGCTGCCGGACCGGAATGGCCAATCGGAGAATGGTGTCCTTCTTGTTGAGGACAGAGTCGAGCTCTTCGCAGATCATGTCGAAGGTTGCTCTGCTCATTCTGAAAGCGCGGTGGAACTCTTCTTCTGGGAAATCCGGGTGGCTGCATTGCTCCCACCACGCTTTCGACCGGTTCTTCACCCACAACCGCCGCTGTCCGCTGCCTCCGCCGCCACCGCCGCTGGATTGAGCTGAATTGTCGGGTGCTGTAGTGGTGGCGGACACAGCTGGAGCTTCTGTGCTGTATTCCGGAAATTGAGAAATCTCATTTACTTCAAAGTTATATTCAAAGTTGCTGTAATCCTCCGTCATGGGTTCCATTTTCTGAATGAGATAGGAATCCGGAATTGAAGAATTGGGTTTTTCTTCAGGGTCTAGAAACAATGTGGTGAAAATGTCTTTAATTGAAGTTTTCTTAGATAATTGGGAATCGTGGTCGTCGTCGTCGCTTCTTCGTCTCTTGAGAGTGTTATCGATGGTTTCGATTTCTTGGAACAAGTTGTGAATTGGGTAATAATCTTCTTGGTTAAGAAATGGGAAAGATGAGATCTCCATTGGTAATTGTTGGGTTGAAAAGAGATGTGAACGCTGAGTATGAACTTGAATGAGATGAGGATGAAGAATTCAGACATAATATATATATATATATGTATTGTATGTGTTGGTATGAAGGAGAAGTAAGCGTGTGAGCAAGTGTGAACACGGCGTGGGATTGGCGAGGGACTTTTCTGTTTGTTTCTTGGGAAAGTGATTTTATTACATGTGGTGTTGACTCTTACGCGGTTGGGTTGAGCGAGGGAGCAGATGGTTATTGTTAAAGGGATTGGGGATGTTGGGCCGAAGCTTCGTCAAAGCGGTTAAGCAATGGTATGGGATTAAATTTATTCGGGAAAATACCGAAATAATTATTATATTATTTTGTTTTTGGGAATAAAGTATCCATACGCGGTGTAGAATTAATTAAAGACATGTCAATAGTAGTCAAACTGTAGTACTCCTCCGTCCGACATTAGGTGTTTAATTTAGATTTTTTAATATTTTATTGATTTGAATTAACTAGTGTGTAATTTTTAATTTTGTTCTTAATGATATAATATTATGGTGGGGTTTAGTATTTGTTTAAAATTAGTGAAAGAATGGTAATTGGGGAAAATGGAATATTAAATTGCATTGTAATTCGAACTAGATAAGTAAAGTTGGAATAATGAACAATTAACATTTATTAGTTGAGAATAAATGAATTATTTATGAGTTGAGAATATGCTATACTTATGTTGGATATTTTATTTGCTGAATCTAGAATTTTCAACTTAGGATCATTATTGAGTAAAAAATGGGATGGAAATTATGAAGTTTCCTGACCAATAAATAGATTAAAAATCCTCAATTTTTGTGGTCAAATACTTTGCCAAATCTTTTAATGGAAGATAAAAGAAAAAAGAGATGGGCATCACCTTGTAGCCAGATAGTTAATTTGTATGGATTAGATTTTTTATTTTCGATCAAAAATAGTTCTTATTAGGCAGATATGGATTTGATTATAATTCAAATATAAGTATTCGATTTTATTAACAAATTATATATGAATTTAGATAATTCGATTCCAAAATAACTCAATTTAATTAATTATATATATATATATATATATATATATTAAAAGACTAGGCAAAAGTATTTGACCCCTAAAAGTGATTTTTAATCTAGCTACTGGCCACGAAACTTCATAATTTCCTTCCTATTTTTTCAACGAAGTTGAAGACTTTGTAGATTAAGCAAATAAAATATCCCAAATAAATATAGCATATTCTCAACTCGTAAATAATTCATTTATTCTCAACTAATAAATGTTACTCCCTTCGTCCCAATTTATTTGTTCATTTTACTTATTTTACTTGTCCCAAATTAGTAGTTCAGTTTCATTCCCAATACATATTATAACACTATGTTATTAATTATATATAGGATAAAATTATTCTTTCATCATTTCTTGTTTGGATAAATTATACTTTTTTCTCTCTTGTTTGAATAATTACATTTTGACCCCTCTAAATCATTTCCAATAACCCGGTAATTGAAAATTACTTAATTTCTCATCATATTATATTATAATTTAATTCAAAAATATCTTAAAATTGACTTTACCCATTTGCCCTTCAATTACCCAATTATATTTCTATAATTATATTACCCAATTACATTACTCTGTATATATATATATATATATATATATATATATATATATATATATATATCCATTTATACATATAGAGAGAGAGCATAGAGAGAATATACAATTATATTACTCCCTCCATTTCAATTTAGTTGTCAACTTTGCCTACTTTACTTGTCTCAAATTAGTTATCCAGTTTTCAATTCTAATACAATATTATCAAATATTTTCTCAAATTTTCCCTCTTCATTAATTTCAAAAAGTGATGGCCACACTAAAAACTACAAATATACTATATTATAAAATAACAAAATAGGAAACACAAAAAATAACAAAAATATATTGAAAAGTCAAACGTAGACAACTCATTGAGACCATGGAGGGAGTACTATTTTTTATTTAAAATTAAAAAAAAATGTATATTTTCAAAATCAGTATACCAATGGGTGTGTGTAAGTTTATCCATATGCATATAGAGAGAAAGTAGATAGAAACCCAATTAACAGTATTCTCTCTTTCCAGTTCTCTCGTTCTTCTCAATTCCAATTGAGAAATTTCCCACGGTCTCTTCTTTTCAATTCCAGTCCTCTCGTTCTCTATCTCTTTTGTTTCACCCCTCCTTTCTCTCTCTATATCTATATATATATATATATATATATATATATATATATATTTCACCCTTTAATCTAGAGAGAGAGTTTACAATCTAACAAAAAAGAAAGGATTCAACTTCTGATAATATTTTGTAAACTAAAATCGCCTTTTTAGTCATCAATAAATCTACAATCAAACAGATTGACAACCAATAATCACTTGCACAACCTTACAAATTAGGAAAAGTACACTAAAACCCTAAACCCAAACAAACCAAGTTGAACCCTGTAGATGTCCAAATTTGCACAGCACAAAAAGATCTCTTTTATTAAATTTTGATTATTCTTATATACATTTTCTCTTTGGGCTTTAGACCCATTAGGGCAATACTATCTTGATTACATCATCATGATATATCCCCCTTTTTACTCTTCAAATAAGCACAAACTGAAATGGGCTTAAGATCCGGGCTTGGGATAACCTTACTGGGCCAGCAGCCTGGTGGCTTGATGCTTGAAGGGCTCTAATGGGCTTGGGCAATTTCCACACTTACACAGACCCGCTTTTTTGTGATGGGCCATCGGACGATCAAGTCCATTAGAGAGAAGGTAGAGTGGAAAATGAGATACATTACCCCTGTCGGGATGACGTGGCAGACCCAATTAATGCGATAGCTGTACAATTATTGGAATGTTTGAAACATGTGGTCCGGATAGCTTCGATTGGCGAAAAGGGGGCTGAGGAGGCGCACATGAAACGATGTGACGCTTCGCATCCCGAGCGCACGGCTTTTCAGGCGCTTCATGGGTTTCTATAAATACTCGTTGTGTATGCTGAGTGTTCATTTCACTTCAAACCTACAGCTTTCAGAAAACTCTTTACACTTGATCTCTTCGCTTATCATTGCCAGGATACACTCAGTCTCCCAAGAATCCACACAAATTCTGATCGGGATTCATCCTATAGTAAGTTCTTTTTCTTCAATTCATCTACCCTTCTGCTAGCTTGTCTGATAGTGATGACACCCGGTCGGGTAGCGACCGTCTTCCTTCTTCTGTGAACCCAGATGTTTCTCTCAGTTCCCCGTCAGTAGAAATAGTTAGGACGGTCAAATCCAGCCCTCCTGAGGTTGTCCAAAATGTCGCAGCCGGTGGGGGCCCGGCTGTGGGGACAACAGGAGAACAATTTTATGTTGATCCCCTCCCTCCTACACATAGGGTAGAAACGGTACTGAAACGATTAAGGGTTAAGTGTGGGATACCCGATGGGGTAATCATTAAAAATTATCCTAAAAAATACGATTTCAGGAAAGGTGAGGGGGTTATGGATCATCAGATCCTGGTGTCCGCCTTCCACCTTCAGGTTCTTAGATTCCCAATTCAACCCTTCTTCCTTTATACCCTAGCCGCCCTGGGTCTGGCCCCACTTCAGGTGGGGCCTAACTTCTTTAGGATTTTGGCCATGCTCCTGATGATTAATCGGGAGTTGGGTCTAGATCTTGGTCTGGCAGAACTCCTGTTCTGTTACAAGATACAGGACCAGAAGGACTGCAGGGGCCGGTACAATCTCTTTCCTCTGAGCGGGAGGAAGATTTATGATGGCACTGAAAAGTTCAACAAAGGGTGGAAAGAAAGAATGATTTTGGTAAGCGGGAATTGGAGGCTTCTAGGCTCATCGGGATTCAAAGTTCCCATTGAATTCGACCGACCCTTAATCCATTCATTTAAACCATTTCATAGGGGTCGTGTTATTGCGATCAGTGCAATATAAGTTAAGCCTTCACGTGCTTGAGTTTCTGGGAGCGCCCGATCACTTTAAAACTTTAACTTACATTAAATCCCGGTTTGAACTCCTTAAATCAAAAATTTGTAGGCCTTGTCAACAGAAATGCTGAAAATCCCTCAAGTTGTGCTAAAAAAGAAGGCCAAGCGGGCAGCCGGCCCTCAAGCGATATCTTCAGTACCGGGCGAGGTTCAAAGAGGCCAGGGGTCACAAAGTGCTCCAACACCCCCGTCCGGGGTTGCTCCTTTACCAAAGGTGGAAAACCTTCCGGTGGCCCCACATCCCCCGATGGGAAATGCTCAAATAATTCTGATCCCCCTTCAGGGTCAGAGGAGGTTGTTCTCCCTTTAGGAGATATTCTCATTCCTGCATCACGACTGATTGGAGAAGAGGCTAGTTTGTCGGGGGCACGACATCCCCGATCGGAGGAGGTTGTACCAGACTGATTGGTCAGGCGCCGTTTGTCTACAACATCGTCTCCAATCGTAGTAGAGGACAGTAAGGCTCCAACAGAAGAAGAGCGACCGGTTCCATAGGCTCCCAAGATAACACTTCCCAGCGGTGGCTTTTTGGTCAGGGGGAGCGAAATCATCGATAATGACGAAGCCCTTCGTGCAATAGGTGCCCAGATTTGGACTCTTGCTGACAGGAAGAAACTGAGGCAGATCGATCGAGACGAGCTGGCATTGACTGGTCCAGAGATTGCCATGAAGGTACTTTTTCAATATTGTCTCATCGGTCGTACTTTTCTTTTAAAAAATTTCAATATGTAGATCAATAAGCTTATTAAGCTAACACTTGTTCTTTTGACAGATGTTTTATCTGACTCAGGCCTATAATGCGAAGATGGAGGAGGACGATAAACTGTTCCGTAAATCCAATGAGCTCCTGAAGGTGAAAGAAGATGCCAGGCAAAAGGCTGCCTCCTTACTGCTGATATCCAATGAAAAATTGGATGTTCAGACGTAAAGGGCAATCACTGCAAAGTAACATCTTTGGGCTGCTCGTGATCAAATCCAGGAGATGGAGGCGGTACGGCGGGCCCTGTTCTCTGAAACGGAGGCCCTGAAAGCAAAGAATGCAAGCATAAGGGCTGAGAATGAGGGCCTGAAGGCTTCTAAGGCCAAACTTTTGGAGGAGAAGTCCGAGACCGAGAACCTCCTGGCAGTGGAGAGGTCGGTGGTAGAGATGTGTCACCGGGGTGGCAATGAGATGTACAAACACTTCTGTGATACCTCCCAGTACCGAATCGGGTTCAGATGGAGGTCATGCTTCAAAGACATGCAGAATCCCATTGAGGAAAGGAACTTCGCTTCAGTGGAAGAGTTGGATGAGAACTTGGGTATCGCTCCACTGTACGAAGATCTGGTTGGAGGACCTGATGACGTTCGTTTCTGTGAATTCCTGACCAAAGCACTCCCTGGGACAAGTGATATGATCGATTTTAATCCTCCAGCTCTTGATGGGGCCGTTGTTCCTGTGAACTCCGATGTGGCGGGCACTAGCGTTGTCTCTTAGGATTTTTTGTTTATAACACATTTTGTAAGCCTTGGCCATCGGGGCCCATTTTTGAATGAAAGATCAATGTTTTTGTCCAGTTGACTTTTAACGTTTATATTATTCTGCATGGATCTGCGTTTGTTTTCAGGATCAGTGTTGTGTCTTCGGGCACTTCAGGCCATGCGATAGACAGTGCAACACTTGGTTTTTTTTTTTTTTGGCAAAATTTTGTGATCTCTTCAGGATCAGTGTTGTGTCTTCGGGCACTTCAGGCCATGCGATAGACATTGCAACACTTGGTTTATTTTTTGCAAAATTTTGTGATCTCTTCAGGATCAGTGTTGTGTCTTCGGGCACTTCAAGCCATGCGATAGACAGTGCAACACTTGGTTTATTTTTTGCAAAATTTCGTGATCCCTTCAGGATCAGTGTTGTGTCTTCGGGCACTTCAGGCCATGCGATAGACAATGCAACACTTGGTTTATTTTTTGCAAAATTTTATGATCTCTTTAGGATCAGTGTTGTGTCTTCGGGCACTTCAGGCCATGCGATAGACAATGCAACACTTGCTTTATTTTTTGCAAAATTTTGTGATCTCTTCAGGATCAGTGTTGTGTCTTCGGGCACTTCAGGCCATGCGATAGATATTGCAACACTTGGTTTATTTTTTGCAAAATTTTATGATCTCTTCAGGATCAGTGTTGTGTCTTCGGGCACTTCAGGCCATGCGATAGACAGTGCAACACTTGGTTTTTTTTTTTGTAAAATTTTGTGATCTCTTCAGGATCAGTGTTGTGTCTTCGGGCACTTTAGGCCATGCGATAGACATTGCAACACTTGGTTTATTTTTTGCAAAATTTTGTGATCTCTTAAGGATCAGTGTTGTGTCTTCGGGCACTTCAGGCCATGCGATAGACAGTGCAACACTTGGTTTATTTTTTACTTCAGTAGATATTTACAAGCTATTTCGCCATAAAAATATTTTTCTACTGATCAGGTGCTATAGCCTTTTTACAAAAAGATCGAAGTAAAATTAAAATTTTGCCCTTAAAGGGTAGTACCTCTTCAGGCGAGAGGCGTTCTGGGAGTTTGGTTCCATTCCGCCATCAATATTTCTTCGAACGCGGTATGCCCCGCGACCGATGACTTCGGTAATGGTGTACGGGCCCTCCCAAGGCTCCCTGAGCTTGCCTACGAGCCCAATTTTTCTCCTAAGGACCATGTCTCCAACCTGGAACTCTCTTCTTTTAAATTTTTGATTGAAGTGATTCTGGATGCGTTGTTGGTAGGCGGCCAGCTTGATCCCTACCGCTTCCCTTCTTTCATCCAGCAAATCAAGATTTTGAGCCAGGTGCTGGTTATTTGGTCCTTCGACCCAGGCCTGGCTCCGGAGGGTCGGAACTCTGACCTCCGTTGGGATCACAACCTCAGCGTCGTATGCCATAGCAAAGGGGGTTTCCCCAGTGGGTTGTCTAGGAGTCGTTCTGTATGACCAGAGAACTTCATGTAGTTTCTCTAGCCAGCCCATTTTGGCTTCCTCAAGCTTTTTGGCCAGGGTGTTGAATATAGTTCGATTCGTCCTTTCCGCCTTCCCGTTCCCTTGCGGGTACCCGACGGAAGACGTATGCTGGTTGATACCATGCTCGGCAAAGAATGCTCTAACCTCTTTGTTGTCCAGATTTGTCCCATTATCCATCATGATCGTCCTTGGTAGCCCGAATCTGCATATTATGTGGGTCCATATGAATTTGATGTCGTGGCCACTCTTGATTATGGGATTGGCTTCGACCTCCACCCATTTGGTGAAGTAATCAGTGGCCAGAAGAACATAAGCATTTGACCGGATCGCTTTCGGGAGTGGTCCCACTATATCTATTCCTCATCGGGCGAATGGGTGTGGCACTATGGTGGGATGTAAGAATTCAGGTGGCCGATGGATAGCGTCTCCGTGCATCTGACATGGCTTGCACCTTCGGACATATTCTTCGGCATCCCGTGACAGGTAGGGCCAAAAGTATCCTTGAGAGACTATCTTATGGGCAAGGGATCTACCCCCGGAGTGGTTCCCACAAGCCCCACTGTGAATCTCCTGCATCACTGCTCTTAATTCTGATGGCGTAATGCACTTCAAATAAAGACCTAAAAAGGATTTTTGATAGAGTTTCTCGTTTATAACTTAGTATCGGGTTGAATTCTTCCTGATCTTGTGAGCTTCAGCTTTGTTCTCTAGAAGAGTTCCACTTCGTAGGTAATCCATTAGGGGATCCATCCAGCTAGGCTCCCATGGGATAAACATCACTTGCTCGGGCTCCTTAATACTTGGCCTGATTATAAAGTCCACGAGTGCAACCCGGGTCAGGTCTTCTGCGGCTGAGGACGCCTGACCGGCAAGGTGATTAGCTACAGAATTCTCGCTCCTCGGGATCTGAGTGAAGGTTATTTTTTGAAAACTTTCTGTTTCCTTTAATACGAGTGCCCTGTAAGACTCTATTTTCGTGTCATTTGTTTCGTACTCTCCCTTGATTTGCCGAATAACCAGTTGAGAGTCACTGTGTACTGCCAAGGCCTGGACCTGGAGGCTTCGGGCTAACCTCAAGCCAGATACGACGGCCTCATACTCAGCCTCATTGTTCGTTGTTGGGAACTGTAGTTGCACTGACATATGAAGGCGTGTTCCATCGGGTGTCAAGATTTCTAAACCGACTCCTGATCCGGCACCGCTGGCCGATCCGTCCACAAAAAGCTTCCAGGTGTCAGGTTTAATTTTCTGGTCTGGATCTTCGGTTTCACTTTCAAGTAAAAAGTCTGCCACTGTTTGTCCTTTGATGGAGACCCGGGGTATGTACGTCAAGTCGTATACGCCCAATTCGATGGCCCATCTGGAGATTTTGCCTGAGAGGTCAGGCCTTGACATTATAACCCGTAGGGGCGTTGTCGGGACAATAATCGGGTGAGCCTCAAAGTAATGCCTTAGTCGTCTCTTGGCATTCACCAGTGACAAAACCAATTTTTCTTGTCTGTTGTATCTGGTTTCTGCCTCAGCCAAGGATTTGCTGGTGTAGAAGACTGGCATTTGAAGGTTCCCATCCTCTCTGATGAGGGTTGCGCTGGTCGACACAGAGGATACTGCCAAGTACAGATGCAAGACTTCATCGGGAGTCGGTGTGGATAAGATCGGAGGCATGGTCATGTACTCTTTCAATCTTACCAGGGCTTCAGACTGCTCAAGACCCCATATTTCCCCTTTCCTTGCTTTGATTGCCTGAAAGAATGGTCTGCACCGATCAGTGAGTCGTGAAATGAATATGTTAAGTGCAACCACTCTTCCCGTCAAAACTTGAACGTCTTTATGTGTCTGGGGCTCCTTTATTTCCATCAGGGCCTTGACCTGTGCCGGGCTAGCCTGGATTCCAGTTCGGTCCACGATGTGCCCCAGGAACTACCCGGATGATACACCAAAAAAACATTTCTCTGGATTAAGCTTTATGCCATATGACCTGAGGGTGTCAAACACTTGGTGCAGATGGGTAAGATGGTATCCTTTCTCCCTGCTCTTGACCATAGTGTTGTCGATATAGGCCTCAATTACTGTTCCCATCATCCCCTTAAAGATCCTGTTGACCAGCCTCTCGAAAGTGGCACCTGCATTTTTCAGTCCGAAAGGCATAACTTTAAAGTAATAAGTACCTGTCTCAGTAATGAAAAAGGTCTTTTCCTCGTCCATCGGGTTCATTTTTATCTTGTTGTAACCTAAATAAACATCCAGAAAAGTTAGGCAATCATAGCTTGCAGTAACATCAACCATTTAGTCGATCTTTGGCAATGGAAAGCTATCCTTTGGGCATGCCTTATTCAGGTCAGTGAAATCAACACAAACCCTCCATTTGCCATTTTTCTTCTGCACGACCACTATGTTGGCAAGCCATTCGGGATACCTTACCTCCCTGATGAAACCAACTTGGAGCAATCTGGATATTTCATCAGCTATAATTTGGTTTTGCTGTGCTCCCATGCGTATCTACTTTTGCCTGATGGGTCTGACATTCGGGTCAACGTGCAATGAGTGCTGGGCAATATCAGGATTGATCCCCGGCATGTCCGTATGCTCCCATGTGAAAACATCGGAGTTGTTCTGCAGCAATTGTGTTAGTTCTTTCAATTCATGGTCGGTAAGATTTGTACCTGCAAAAGTAACTTTTCTCGGGCAGTCGGGTATAACATAAATCGGTTGCAATGGTTCGACCATAATTGGGGTACCCGGATCCCCCTCATGTAATTATTATTTGGAGCCTGAAGACTGTTCCTTGGAGTGTGGCACCATTGGGACCTTCCCCTTCCGGATCTCCTTTAGGGTGACCGCATAGCATTCCTTGGCGGCCACTTGGTCACCTTTGATGTCAATGGTACCTAGACCGTCGGGACTCATGCATTTCATGACCTGGTGGAGAGCGGAGGGCACACCCTGCATTCGATGAATCCATCATCTTCCCATGAGCATGTTGTATGAAGGCTTGGCATCCACCACAACAAATGTCTCAGTCAGGATCCTTTGAGCAACAGATACTAGTAACTGGACTTCCCCGATCGGCTCGATTTGCCTTTCATCGAAACCTGTGATGGGGCATCGTGATGTCATAATTTTGGTCTGGTTGATCTCGAGCTTCTCAAAATCTCATTTGGTGATGATGTTTGCACTGCTTCTAGGATCGATCATGACTCTCTTCACGAGACAATTGGCCACCATTAAGGTCACAACCAGAGGGTCATCATGTGGGGTCTAAACACTTCGAAAGTCCGATGTCGAAAAAATGATCTGCGTTTCTCCTGCCCTGGGGTGGATCTCACTGATTTCATTGATTATTCTCATCTTGTGGGCTCTCCGCCTGTGACTCTGGCATGATCCTTCCGTTTCTTTGGAGGAGGGGCCGCCATGAATCATGTTAATGATCCTGAGTGGCTGTGCGTCTGAGGAGTTACGAGGAGCGATAGGGGCACGTTGATCGGTCCTTAGTCTATCCCGTTGGGCGTAATCCCGAAGCTCTCCACGAAGCAGCAACGCCTCCACCTGTTGCCTGAGATTACGGCATTCATTTGTGATGTGCCCGAAATAACCGTGGAAAGCACAGTGCTTTAACTTGTCCCTTTGGTCAAGTGGTTGTATGATGGTTGGGGGTTGTTGGAAAATTCCCTTAGTTTTATTCTCCTGGTAGAGCTTCGCAAGGCTGACCTTCAGGGGTGTCACCCTCTCTTCGAATCTGGAGCGTTTGAACTGTTTCGGGGCTGATGATCCCGGTGGAATTGAGGATCCAGATGAAGTCGAACGCTTTCGATCAGTTGTTCGATCCCTAGATTGGGTTTCAACGCTGACCAAGGCCGCCCTCCTCTGTCTGACGGTCTCCTCTTCTTCAATCCTCAAGTACCCCTGAGCTCTGGAGTTTAACTCCCCAATGCCTGAACCATAATAGAGCAGCATCAGCAAGACTAGTGGAAAACACCTTGCAGAACAAGGACTCATTTTCGGCATACATGGTCATCTTCTGGTGGATCTGATAAATGTGCTCTTCGGGATCCTTAGTGCCATCGTATGGGGTGAATTGAGGCATAACAAATTTCTTAGGGAAAGGCTCTTGGGTTATTTCGGGGACGAAAGGTGATTGTATCAGTTCGGTGGACGCTTGGATGGCCATGTCATTGGTAGATCGGGCTCTCAAGTCCCCGAGGACTTTCCTTTGGAATTCATCCATCATCGCCTGAATCTTTTGGGGGGTCATGGACTCGTCGACTGCGGGAGCCTTTGTCGAACGCTGGGAAGACTCGGCATGCTCTTCTGGTCCGTCGCTATCTTGCTGGTTTAGAGAATGGTCGGGCGCCGCTACCGGAGGGTCGGGTGCAACTACCGGTGGGGCAGCTGCTGGTGGAGCCAACCTCACCATAAGCTCCGCATTATCTCTTTCCAGGGTCAGGCTACGCTCCTCAGTAGCTGCCAAGCATTGAAGGATTTGCTCCATGGACTGGGGACCTCCCGTGCGACTGTCTGCAATGGTTGGAACGTCTGTTTGAGAACGAGTGACTGACATCCTTGCCCGATATGTAGTGAGTGAAGGTTTTAGAAAGTGGTGAAAGGTCTTTTGGCTCTACAAACGAACTCAGCTTAACGAGATGGGAAAAAGGAGGCGATTCTACAGATCCCGAAAGGTTGATTCAAAAAATCGGGAACTATCTCCCATACTTCCCACAGACGGCGCCAAAGTGTAGATGTCCAAATTTGCACAACACAAAAAGATCCCTTTTATTAAATTTTGATTATTCTTATATACATTTTCTCTTTGGGCTTTAGACCCATTAGGGCAATACTATCTTGATTACATCATCATGACATAGCCCTTTTTTACTCTTCAAATAAGCACAAACTGAAATGGGCTTAAGATCCGGGCTAGGGAGAACCTTACTGGGCCAGCAGCCTGGTGGCCTGATGTTTGAAGGGCTCTAATGGGCTTGGGCAATTTCCACACTTACAAACCCCAATCCAAGTATACTTTTCTGTTGCCAAACAAAGAGCAAGGGAAAAAAAAAAAAAAAAACCTTCAACAATCATAAAAGTTACCAATCCAAGCCATCAATTCACAAAATCAATTAAGATTCCAATCCAAACAATAACTTTCATAAGGGTATTTTTGTCCATAGAGTGAGGGCTAAAATGTCTTTTCACACCTTGTGGAAGGGCAAATAGGAATTTACATGATCTGATAGACAATTTAGTCATTTTACTGTGTTGATCGAAGTTGACTATGTCGGAAGTTTGAAGGAGGGGAAAAGTGAAACTAAAATATGAACTACGAGGTTCTAAATTGTAATTATCTAAATAAGAAGGGATGAAAGTATAATTTATCCTTTTATATATTATAAGTAATATATTTAATTATGTCCCAAATTTTTTTCTTCTTTTAACTTTCATATTTGCCATAGACATATTTTATAAGTATTTATTAGTAAGTACCTAATTTAGGATTTAATGTACTAGAAAAATAAAAAAATAAATAAAAATTCTTTGTTGATTTTTGTATTTTTATAATTATTTAATTGAATTTTCGAAACGGATATCCGATAATCAAATACAGATCAATTATGTAAAAATTCGTTATATTGGATTGAATCACTTAAGTAACTTATTGGATTCCGATGGGATGAGGAACAAATTTTCGTCAAAAAGATGAACTAGCACACAATTAAATTTATTCTCTTTAATATGGAAACAATTGATTAAATTAATTTTGTTTTGGGAATAAGTATCCGTACGCGGTGTTGAATAAATTTTAGGATAAATTATACTTTTATTCCCGAGAGATATAATTTATTATAGTTTCACTCTGTTCTTAGGATAATTACAGTATCACCCCCTTTAGGTCATCAAAGTTTAATTCCGATGATTGAAAAAGTGAAATGACATATATACCCTGAATATTTCTCAATTATGGTGTAAAAAATTGGGTTTTTTATCTGATTTGTCTGTAATTGTTCAATTAATGTGTCTAAATTAGGACAAAATAAAACAATAATGAAGTAGACTAGAGCAAAAATATTCATAACAATAAATTTGGAGGTATTTTAGACATTTTACCTAGTATTGATCGGGTTTGATCACGTCGAAATTTCATTCCAGAGTGATATTTATTACAATTTCCAAACTTGAGGGGATGAAACTGTAATTATTCAAAAGATAGGAGATAAAATTATAATAAATTATATCTCGAGGGGTGAAAGTGTAACTTACCCTAAATATGAGAGTACCAAGACAAGTCAACTGTGGTCAAACTGTAGTAGCCCAGTTTGTCTTTTCAATATTTTTTTTTTATTTTTTGTGTTTTTTATTTTGTGATTTGATAATGTAGTATAATTGTAGTTTTTAGTGGGACTTATTATTTTTTGAAGTTAATAAAGAGGGAGAATTTAAGAAAGTATGTGATAATATTGTATTAGGAATCGAAACTGGCAATTAATTTGAGATAAATAAAATAGTCAAAGTAAATAAGTAAATTAGGACGGAGGGAGTAACAATTATTAGTCGAGAATAAATGAATTATTTACGAGTTGAGAATATGCCATATTTATCTGGGATATTTTATTTGCTTAATCTACAAAGTCTTCAACTTCGTTGAAAAAATAGGAAGGAAATTATGAAGTTTCGTGGCCAGTAGGTAGATTAAAAATCACTTTTAGGGGTCAAATACTTTTGCTATAAAAAAAATATGATTTGACACACAAATAAATATATTAGTTTGTATATGTTTGTTCAAACTATGTGCATATAGTTTTTTCATTTTTTTGGGGAAGGTAGACTTGTAAAACATTCTCGACATTTTATAATCCAAGTCTTCCATAGAATGTTAGACATTTATAATGGTAGTCATTTACACGATTGCAGTGACTTTACTCTATAAATAGGTTGTAGTTATATCTTAGTTGTAACTCATTTTCCATGTAAAACAAGCTATGACTATAATAACTTCATAAAAAAAAAAATTTCCTTCATTGATAATGCTTTCGTTTATGATACTATCAAATACTTCCCAAAAGTTCTTTTCCATTCAACTTCATTCTTTCATTAGTGTTTTGTTTGATAGAGATACTTTACTTCAATATATCAATATGGCCTACAAATTTAACCACCTATAATTATATAATTATATATAAAAAATAAATAATATTATTATTTTCGTTAGTAAGAGATATGTTATCAATAATTTAAAATTGCTTTGCAAGGATTTGCATTGTCCCATTTTCCTTATATTATGTCCTGGATGTTTATTTTTACCATTCATAAAATTAATTAGTGAAGCCGTAAAAGATTATTATCATACCCATCGAGTTAATTTCTTAGAGATTTCTACCATTGGCGTTTTGCCATTGTCAATTCCTTCTACTCTCGCCACTGATTCTACTGAAATTTTATTATTAAGTTCATTCAATTGATTTGACTCGCAAATGAACTGACTTAATGTTTGATGCAAAGTCATGATTCTGCGTATTAATTTCGTTTGCAATCGCAATAATAATGTAACAAATTAAGGTCAATGTTGATTTAAATGCACACATTTTAAAACATTTACAAACCAGGCGATACATGGCATATATCTGTTATACATAAATCTTCGGCAAAGCTTATTCACCATTCTTGACTAATATGTGGAATCTAATAGTTACTTTGACATAATTTTTTTCTAAAATGAAGCGAGTGGTGCACTACAATACCTTAGACCAATTATATGAATATCTATAGCCCTATAAGTCTAAGAAAAGTAGGTCTGCAAGTTAGGTGGGTTGAGCCCGGCCAACCCGAGAATTTTTTGGCTTGTGTCACTATATTTGCAAATTGGGCCTAACTTAGGTTGGTTCAGAATGAATTTTAATATAAATCAGGTAGGTTAATTTGAATCGTGTTTTTGTTTTTTTCTTACACACATATGTGTATATATATATAATGGGTTTATATAGATGTGTTTGATGCTTATTATAAAGTTTGAGTCTCTCTCATGTGATTTCATCTAATTCTAACTAGATTAGATTGTGTTGTTGAATATTGGGTATTTGCAAGTTCTTCAATTTTGGGGTTTGTTTAGAATGGATTTTAATATAAATCAGGTTCGAGTTGGACCCGAAACCTGGTTTCTTAAAAAGTGATTGATTTGAACCGTTGGATTATGCAATCCAACGGCTTAAATGAGTTCATCCAATCTAACCGTAAGAAACCCTTCCCTCTTCTCGCTCTCTCGCTTCGTCTCAGACAAGCCCTAGTTTCAACACCTCAGTTCTCTATACCTCTCTTGTTTGGATCGGATCTTAAAAGGACACTGTCTCTCATAGTCTCGACATCATAATTTATTGAGAGGTAGGTTAATTTGAATCGTGTTTTTGTTTTTTTCTTACACACATATGTGTATATATATATATATATATATATATATATATGTAAATGGGTTTATACAGATGTGTTTGATGCTTATTATAAAGTTTGAGTCTCTCTCATGCGGGTTCTTCCCCCCCCCCCCCCCCCCCCCCCCCCCCCCCCCCAAATTTTGAATTTGATTTTATTATCTTCTTTCCTTAATTGATTTTTACCCATTGAGATTTTGGGGTTTGCTTTAATATTGGGTTTCATTTTTGGCTTCTTGAATTGGTATTGTTTAAATAACCAAAATCTTTTATTACTAAATTGAAATTGAAGAATTTATACAAGATGGAACTAAATCCAAGGGGGAAAAAAAATCTTACCCGACCCGACTCAGAAAATGGGTTGGGCTCGACCCTAACCCTACAAAATGTTTCTGGCTTTTTTTAAAAAAGAGAAGAAAAGAAAAAAAAATTGGGCCTGACCCAAACCGACCCAAGAAAAATGGGTCGGGCTCAACCCAAATCCGGACCTGACACAAGGGTGGCCCGGCCCGACCAAACCCGGAACTGGGCCCAGCCGGGTTTGGGTTGGGCTGGCCCAAGTTTCAGCCCTTAAGAAAAGGCACATAGTTGTCATTGTCCAAGCACACCTAGGATTGCAGGTACATGAAAATCAAGTTGCCATGAAGCGAGGAAGAGTTTGCAGAGAGTTATCATCCCACTCCAATGCCTCCCACCACTCATTGCTACCGTACACAGTCATCTGTGTTCGGCCATTAGAAGCTTTCAGTGGCAGCTTCTTCAACTTGGGACAATCGATCACAGCAATTCTCTGCAAGGAAGGAAAAGTCATCGCCTTTCGGGAGATACTTTCTAATTCGGGTAGGTCTCGGATTGATTTAGTTTTGAGGTTTGGAAATGCCACTCTCTCTTCCTCTTCCACTTCATCCCCGCTTATCACTTCCACCATCTCTTTGCAGTAAAACAAGTAAACCATTTCGAGCTTTGGCAGTCTTACGATCCACGAGACATTCTTCAACTTGTCGCAATACCAAATGCTAACAGAACGAAGATTTCGAAGGCACCCTCCAGCCACTGGATTCCTCCACACCCTAGTCAAGTTGGGAAGTCCATGTAACGCGAGAACCTCGAGGCTAGGGAGCCATTTTCTCCCGGCCCCCTCACCGATTCCCAAGCACTTCAAGTCACAGCAATTGTTAATGCTAAGCCTTCTTAACTTCTCACCATCACCAGGAGTTGATGACAATTGCAAATAGAATAAGCCCTCACACTCCTTGATGTATAAATACTGTATACATTTCAGTAAAGTGTTGAAACCAGATAGCCTCTCCAGAGCAGTTAATTCTGTTATCGTGATCCCTAGATTGGAAAGGTAACTCAAGCATCCCAAGTCTGCGAACCTAACACCATTCTCATTCTCACAATCTTGCACCGCCCAACCTCCATAACTGTAGTAGAGATTCAAGACCCTCAACTGAGAGAGTCCGGAAATTGCCTCACGTGGAATCGTTGCTAGATAATGCGTGCGCTGCAGGTTCAAATGCCTTAAACTTGCCAGACCTCCTAGCTCTTTCGGTAATGAACTCAACTTAGTCCCCGATAAATCTAGATGACGCAACATGACCAGTTTACAGATACTTAATGGGATCTCTCTAAGACTGGTGTATGACAAGTCCAAGACTCTAAGAGTAGGCATAATTTGAAAAAACCCATCTGATATTTTGTTCAAACCACTGTTCCATTGGAGCAGCAAGGTTGATAAATTGGGACAAACAGGTATTTCTGATAGTTCAGTGATGCCATTATCCAATAATGAGATTCTCTCTGATCGTTCCCAATGTTCAACGCGGAGTGCTTCAGTTAGTCCTGCATTCGCCTGTATCAAAAACTTCTTCTCATTCACCCCATGTTCCGATGCTATCCATAAGGCAAAACTTCGGACCACATCATGCATCTTTACTTGTGTTTCTTCTTCACCAGTTTCCAAGAAGCATGCAATTTTCAGAGATCCAATGAGAGCATATCCCATATTATGCTCATTGCCATCACGCGAACAATCGAGCAACTCCTCTCCAACCCAATACTCTATAAGTTGTTCTTTCTCAATAGAATAGTCTTCAGGGTATAAAGAACAATATAGCAAGCACAATCTTAACTTCTCACTGTCCAAATTGTCATAACTGAATTTCAATAATGTGAAAATATCTTCCATACCTCTAAGTTCTGACGGAGTGTTGTTGAGCACTTCTATTGCATACTCCCACTCTTCTTCAGTCTCTTTGTTGGCCATGGCCCTTCCAATGGTGATCAGAGCAAGTGGAAGGCCTCCACATTTTCTGATGATGGTTTTGGCATGAGGCCGTATTGATGGCAAGTTCAGAATCTCACTTCTACCAACCTTCTCACCGAAGAGCTGCCACGACTCCTCCTCCTTCAGGAATTCAACCTTGAGCTTGGAGTGAGCATCCATATCACTACACACATCCATAGAACGCGTCGTAAAAACCAGCTTGCATTTGTTTCGCTTGTTGGGAAGGGGAATCCCAATTTTCTCGAGATCAAGTCGTTCCCAAACATCATCTAGCAGTAGCAGGAATCTCTTCCTTCTCATGACCTTGTATATTTTTGAAGCTCTCTGTTCCTGGGACTCGGTTTCGTCCCAAGACAAGCCCAATCTCACCCAAATGGCCTGTTGGATCTTCTCATGAACACAATCTTTAGACACCAAAACCCAAATGACCACATTGAAATCATGGGTTGATGTTAGGAACTCATTATTTATGTTCTTCAACAATGTTGTCTTCCCAACACCACCCATTCCATAAATTCCAATGATCCCAATCTCATCCTCCCCAAGAAGTCGCCGCACCTTCTCTAGCATCACATCAAGGCCAATGGCAGGCCTACTAGGCATCACCTCCACAGGCACAGGAAGTGAACGATCAACCACCACATCAAAAGCCCCTTCTTGCACGAGTTGACTCATGTCCCGAAGCTTTTGGGGAACTTTCTTGCTCAGCCTATATCTTGATGAACAATTCGCGTTGCAGCACCAGAAACGTTAACTTCGCTGCCCAATGTCTTCTACGATCAAGTTCACTTCAGCTTCAATGGTTTCTACTCTTTCAAGCCATCCTCTGACTAGTTTTGTGCAAGTTAACCCTGCTAATTCTTCTCGATCAACTCGTCGCCTCAAATCATCCCTTACATCCTTGAGTTTCTCCATTTCATATGCCAGAGAGTTGACTCTTTGATCTAAGTTCACAACGTAGCTTATCTTTGTTGAAATGGAATTGACTAAGCTAACAATTGTGTTGATCATAGGAGTCAAGAATTCCATGGATCTTTGGTGATAACTAAGAGCTCAATTCTAATAAAACAACTGTTAAAGAAGCACAATGAATGCAGCTTAGAGACTGAAAAAATGGTGGAACTAACTTGACTTCGCCGCCAATGTTGAACTTCAAATTCTACTCACTTCTTTATTATTCACTCACTGAAAGTTCCTTATCATTTCTCTGACTAAGGGAGACACTGACAAAGTGTTGGTTTCCATACATGTGCATGTCATCACCCACCTCTGCAAGTCTGCCGTATACTCCAACAGCCGCCCATGCGCATGCGGAGGAAAGGACAAGACCAAATCACGCATGGCCATCCAATGTCAAGATTGGCTGCGCATGAAACGTAGCCCACGCCTGTTGTTGATATCTTTGTCTGTATATAATATACTGCTATATATATATGGGCAATGAATGAAGCAGAAGCGATAACAACTACAACACAAGAAAACAGAGAGAGTGTAAAGATACACGAGTGTTGTAAGAGAGAACCACAGAGAGTGTCTGTGAGGTTGAGAGAGAGAGTTTGTAAGAGGTAGAGTCGAGAGAAACAATTGTATCTCCTCCCTCATATCCGGTTTTGATTCAAACCGAAGTTAGTGAAGCCTCTCAAAGTGGATGTACCCATAATTTTGGGGAACCGCTATATATCTGGTGTCCATTGTGTGTGTGTGTTTGCATTTGAGCTTGGTTCGACCCAACAAAGTGGTATCAGAGCCATTAAAGCTCAAACACAGTCGAAACTTCAAGCTCTATTTCGCACCAGTCCAGTGATCAAATCACCACACCACACCTGTTTTCGGACGACCCATCACCCAAGGAAGATTTTCCGGTCAACCGCCGCCGCAACCGCCGCCTGAAGACCGGCGCGTCAACATCCTCGGGGTCACGCGCCTCACGCGTCGTCTACCTCCAGCGCGCGTGAGACCCACGCACACCACGCGCCAGACGCGCCTCCAGCAGCCGCCGCGCGTGAGGACAACGCGCACCACGCGCCTCACGCGCTGACACGTCATCCCTGACGTCATCTCCACTGACACGTCACCGCTGACGTCAGCAGTGCCACGTGTCATCCTCAGACACTGCCACGTGTCCTGCCACGTGTCACCCCACCAGTCAGCCACGTCACCTGTCACGTGTCACCACTGACACCATGCCACGTGTAATGCCACGTGTCAGCCTCGGCTGCTGCCACGTCATCACCAACTTTGCAAAATTACAGTTTTGCCCCTCGACGTTGTTTTGAACATTCCGGACTCATCCGAAGTCGGAATTGAGCTCTGTCAGAGTCGATCTTAAGGTTTTTGACCGTCCCGGACGCAACGGTACACTTCGTTTCGCGAGATTCCACACCGAATATATCAAACAAGCCAGGAGGGCTTAAAGATTCCGTTTCAATGGAAGATTCAGGATCCGGAACGATGATCAGATTGACCGCAACCAACTATTCGTTGTGGAAGTCAAAGATGGAGGATCTTTTGTATATTAAAGATCTGTGGAAGCCGATCAAAAGGACCGACGATGCACCTGATGGCAAACCGAAGGACATGACCGACGGAGACTGGATGGTACTCAACCGAAAATGTGCCGCCCAAATCAGACAATGGATCGACAAAAGTATTTACCAAAATTTTGCCAACGACAATGATGTTTATGCTCTTTGGCAAAAATTGGAGAAGATGTACGCACGGAAGACATCTCAAAACAAGGTAAATCTTTTGAGCCGTATGGTGAATCTTAAATACAAAGATGGCAAAAGTGTGTCAGAACACATGAGCGAATTCCAGGGGATGTTGGATCAATTCAACTCGATGAAAATGACTATAGAAGATGAGATGCAGGCAGTATTTCTATTACACTCACTTCCGAAAAGTTGGGATACGCTAGTTGTCTCTGTAAGCAACTCAGCTCCAGACGGAATAATCAATATGGAAATGGCGAAAGACAGAATGCTGAATGAGGAAGCAAGAAGAAAGGAAGAAGGATATCATCCGGAGTCAGAAGCTCTTGTCACTGAAAGACGAGAAAGAAAAGAATGGCGCGGTAGAAGCAAAAGCAGAAACCATCGCAATCAGCCACAGCATCGTGGGCGATCAAAGTCCAATTTCAGAAGAGACAAAACTTGTCATCACTGTGGCAAGCCAAGCCATTTTATCAGAGAATGCAGGAAGCTTAAAGCCGAACAGTCTGGACAACAGACCAGAAATAGAGGTGAAGAAAGTACCTCAGAAGCAACAGCAACAGCCGGAGAAGGGCTCGTCATCGTTCAAGATGATGAGTGTGTCAACTTCACATCCGAAGATTCTACCTGGGTTATAGACTCAGGTGCCTCCTGTCACATCACTTCGAGGAAGGATATGTTCACATCCTACACCAGTGGTGACTTCGGACTTATGAAGATGGGAAACCAAGGAGCATCCAAAATTACCGGCAAAGGCGATATTCTTTTGGAAAGCAGCAATGGATGCAAACTACTCCTCAAAGATATGAGACATGTTCCAGATATTCGTCTCAACCTGATCTCCACCGGCAAGCTTGATGATGAAGGCTACAACAGTCATTTTGGTGATGGCAAGTGGAAGCTCACCAAATGCAATCTTGTGGTGGCCAGAGGAAAGAAGATCAGCTCTCTCTACACAACGCAAGCAAAACTGTGCAGAGTTGAGGTGAATACGATTGAGAAAGAAGTATCCACCGAGTTATGGCACAAAAGACTCGGTCATATGAGTGAGAAAGGACTCAAGGTCCTTGCCAGAAAAGAACTCTTACCTGGAATGAAAGGTACTCCATTACACACCTGTGTCGACTGCATCATGGGGAAACAGCACAGAGTTGCATTCCGCAGTTCCCCTCCATCTAGAAGACCAAACATTCTAGATCTCGTACACACGGATGTTTGCACCATGCAAACCAGAACTCATGGAGGTGCCCTCTATTTTGTCACATTCATTGATGATCATTCCAGGAAATTATGGACCTTTGCCTTGAAAACTAAAGACCAGGTGCTGGAAGTGTTTAAGGAGTTTCATGTAAAGGTTGAAAGAGAAACTGGAAAAAGGCTGAAGTGCATACGTGCAGACAATGGTGGCGAGTACAGAGGACCATTCGAGGAGTATTGCAGACGCTTCGGCATCAGACTGGAAAAATCAGTGCCGAAAACTCCTCAACATAACGGCCTTGCAGAAAGAATGAACAGAACCATCTGCGAAAGGATCCGGTGCATGTTATCTAATGCCAAGTTGTCAACTCCGTTCTGGGGTGAAGCAATGAGAACAGCGGTTGACTTAATCAACCTATCTCCCTCCGTTCCATTAAACTGTGATGTTCCAGAGAAAGTATGGAGAGGGAAAGATGTTTCCTACAAACACTTGAAGGTGTTTGGCTGCAGAGCATTTGTTCACATTCCCAGAGATGAAAGATCCAAGCTTGACGGAAAGGCCAAACAATGCATCTTCCTGGGATATGCCCATGAAGAGTTTGGTTACAGACTCTAGGATCCTATCAACAAGAAGGTCATCAGAAGCAGAGATGTGATATTTTTCGAAGATCAGACCATTGAAGATCTTGAAAAACAGAAGAAATCAGACTCACCTGAAGAGTTACCAGCTAATCTAGACCCGGTTCCCTCACCGAGAGCACAAAATGATGGGGGAGCTATTCAAGGAGATCCAGCTGATGATGATGCAGAACCAGAACCAGTTACAGAAGAAAATCCGGTTGATCCTCAAACAAGGAGATCTTCCAGAGAGCGACAACCGAATCGCTAATATTCCTCCGCAGAGTACGTGATGCTTAGTGACGGGGGAGAACCAGAGAGCTATCAGGAAGCTGTTGAAGACAGTAAAAATGCGGAGTGGATGAAAGCCATGCAGGAAGAGATGAAATCACTGCATGAGAATCACACATATGACTTGGTCAAGTTACCGCAGGGAAGGAAAGCTCTCAGGAACAAATAGGTATTCAAACTGAAGTCTGAAGAAAATAATCCACAACCAAGGTACAAGGCAAGACTGGTTGTGAAGGGATTCGGTCAGAAGAAGGGCATTGATTTTGAAGAAATATTTTCACCTGTAGTGAAAATGTCCTCCATCCGAGTTGTTCTTGGCTTGGAAGCCAGCTTAAACCTGGAGATCGAACAACTGGATGTAAAGACCGCATTTTTACATGGTGATCTGGATGAAGAAATCTACATGGAGCAACCTGAAGGATTCAGAACCAGAGGAAAAGAAAATCTTGTGTGCAGATTGAAGAAGAGTCTCTATGGGCTCAAACAAGCACCAAGACAGTGGTACAAAAAGTTCGATTCATTCATGGACCAGAATGGGTACAACAGAACCACTGCAGATCATTGTGTATTTGTCAAGAAATTTCCTGATGAAGATTTTATCATCCTCTTGCTATATGTCGATGATATGTTGATCGTTGGCCATGACAGCAGCAAGATCAACAAATTGAAGAAGGAACTGAGCCAGTCATTTGCTATGAAGGAGTTGGGACCAGCAAAACAAATCTTGGGAATGCAGATCTCTCGAGACAGACTGAAACACAAGCTCTGGTTATCTCAAGAAAGGTATATCGGCAAAGTTCTTGAAAGGTTCAACATGAGCAAAGCAAAACCAGTCAGTGTTCCACTTGCAAGCCAATTCAAGTTGAATATGAAGCAGTGTCCTTCAAGTGAGACAGAAAAAGCAGAAATGAAGAAAGTGCCTTATGCTTCAGCAGTTGGCAGTTTGATGTACGCCATGGTATGCACGAGGCCTGATATTGCTCATGCAGTTGGAGTTGTCAGTCAGTATCTGTCAAATCCTGGAAAGGACCATTGGGCAGCAGTAAAATGGATCCTCAGGTATCTTAGAGGAACTACCAATATTTGTTTATGCTTTGGTAGTGGCGAACCTTTATTAGAAGGTTGCACAGACGCAGACATGGCCGGAGACAGTGACTCCAGAAAATCCACATCCGGATACCTAATCACTTTTGCAGGGGGAGCAGTTTCATGGCAATCCCGGTTACAAAAGTGTGTTGCCTTATCCACCACAGAAGCTGAATACATTGCAGTAACTGAAGGATGCAAAGAGCTCTTGTGGATGAAGAAGTTTCTTCAAGAATTAGGACAAGAGCAGGAAAAGTATGTCATATACTGTGACAGTCAGAGTGCTATTAATCTTAGCAAGAATTCAACCTTCCACTCAAGGTCCAAGCACATCGACGTCAGGTATCACTGGATCCGTGACGTGCTCGAAGACAAACTTCTACAGCTAGAGAAGATTCACACAGATGATAATGGATCAGATATGATGACCAAGAGCCTGTCCAGAGAAAAGCTAGAAGTTTGCAAAGAAGAAGCTGGTTTAACACCAGCTCCAAATCGGCAGTGAGGGGGAGATCAGGTGAAGACGTTCTCCTCTGATTGGTATGGAAGGGGGAGAATTGTTGGTTTCCATACCTGTGCATGTCATCACCCACCTCTGCAAGTCTGCCGTATACTCCAACAACCGCCCATGCGCATGCGGAGGAAAGGACAAGACCAAATCACGCATGGCCATCCAATGTCAAGATTGGTTGCGCATGAAACGCAGCCCACGCCTGTTGTTGATATCTTTGTATGTATATAATATACTGCTATATATATATGGGCAATGAATGAAGCAGAAGCGATAACAACTACAACACAAGAAAACAAAGAGAGTGTAAAGATACACGAGTGTTGTAAGAGAGAACCACAGAGAGTGTCTGTGAGGTTGAGAGAGAGAGTTTGTAAGAGGTAGAGTCGAGAGAAACAATTGTATCTCCTCCCTCATATCCGGTTTTGATTCAAACCGAAGTTAGTGAAGCCTCTCAAAGTGGACGTACCCATAATTTTGGGGAACCTCTATATATCTGGTGTCCATTGTGTGTGTGTGTTTGCATTTGAGCTTGGTTCGACCCAACACAAAGAAAGCATAGACCCTCAAGTGGGGTATTAAAATGTCTTGTGGAATAGATAGATAGATAGATAGTCTAGAACCTCTAATTCTTCTTTGGTCTTCATCATACACAGTGCAATCACGAAGACTCTGCGACATAGTCTTAATTTGGATAAACCACGTAAATCTGTTAATTTGGTGTTTTTGTTTTCTTGTTATGTTCTCTGTATTTTAATTTTGTAATTCAATGATCTAAATTTGGACAAGCCATTTGTGGTCCATTTGGTAGGAGGGATGACGGAAGGAGATAGGGAGAGTAGTGATTAAGAGTTTTGAAATTTTAATTTCCCTAATCTTAAATAACACAATAAGAGTGTTAACGGAAAAATTACGAAGCACCACTTTCCTTCCATCAATATTTCCTTAACGATACAGTATTTTCTTTTTCAGTTCGTATAATGCATTCAATGTGCTTCTGCAAGCTCATGTTGAGACTAGTTACTTTTGCTCTCCAGAATCAGCTCGTCTTATGTAGATAGTCCTTCAATTGCAGTCATAGTTAATCTATGTTGGTGAAGGAGCACTGAGAACGAAAATGAGCAAATGTAAAAAATAAATAAATCATGGCATTAGATGTGCGGTCGCAATAACAGTATATCAGACTAGAACAATATCAATGCTAAATGCGAGTATCGGTCTTGGACCCACGGTTGCAATTGTCACAACGATATTACGAACCAGTACAATAGGTCGCTCATGGACCGATCCGACGACCTTGTTCCAAGGCAGAGTTGTTGTAGTTATTTAAATAATAATAAAAAAAAAACTCTTCCAGTGCATATATTTTCCTGTCATGTCTTTTGCCAATACTTATAACACATGGTCACATACTACTACGTTTTTCCTCAGATGAGAAGGCAGTGTTGGGTTCTCTTGGCCATCGCAGCCATGGTTTTATATTTTAGCGTTATTCATCGAGCAATATGCTATATAAATATAGTATATACATGTAACTTTCATGAAGAGGAATCTACTCCAGTAGTGCAATGTCCTCTCCCTTGTTTATGTCGGATCGCGACTGTTACAATATTAGCAATTTCTCAAAGTGGTGTGCATCTCACAAGACAAGTTACAACATGAAGCCATAAAACATATAGGGGTAGATATCTCATGCATTCGGGAAAAGGCCATCAAATATTGCCAAGTTACAGATATTGGCTTCTATATGACAGGAGAACTGAATAAATGAGAGGAAGATAAATGCTGTAAACTGATCCTATCTAGAAAAAGAGAAATATGAATTTCCCAACATCGAATAAAAATTTAGTTCAATAACTCTAGTACTAGATAAAATAGAGCTAGAGGTCCATTCAACTAATTTGAAAACACTCAAAAATTAAAGAAAAATAATTAGGATGCTGGTGACCCTCACAGATATCCATCATTATGATGGTCATTACGTCATCTTTATCAAGCTGAGATGGAACAAATCCAGTGAACTCTATAGATGAAGCATCATTTCCGTAAAGTGGAAACAAAGATACTGCATATGATTTGAATGGAATTTAAATAATTTATTAATCTGTCTGTGCTGCATATAAAGGTTCTTGTGAGACTTCTATAAGTAATTCTCAGGACTGGATATAGTTTTTTCATTAAAAAAAAAAATCCAGAGAGATTTTTCGTAATGATTTACAGAAATCTAATCAACTACAATACGTGCCTTACCTTCCTCATTGTCTGGTAAGATATTAAAATAATCATGCCTCTGTTTCTTTTCTTTTTTATTAAAAAAAAAAAAAAGAAAAAGAATAAAAGAAACATAATACGTTTTCACTTGTTACAATGGTGGGAACAAAACATAGAAGTGGACACATCAGGGAGAAAGAAAAAAGGAAAAAATAAAAGGAATCATCATAAATAAAAGGACAACGACCAAATTTACAAGATAGATATACACATAAAATTTTATAGGAAAACAAAAGGACATCATACATCAATCTCAGGATACACGAATACAGGTTAATATATACATAATTCTCGAAAGAGGGAGGGCTTCTTCTTTCTGTTAACTATCTTATAGAAAGATTAACATAATGGGGAAGACAACCCAAAAACACAAGCTAAATAGTGAGATATGTTCTTACCATAATAGCCCCAGTAGGATCAGAGAGTAGGTGCCTGATAAGACTCGATCTCAAGTTGTTTGGTGCTATAACAAACATATAGAAGGCAAATAATACGAGGTCAGCGGACGAAAGACTTGAGCCAAGAAAACCCTGCCACATCCTGCAAGGGTAGCACGTCCATCCATTAATTAATTTAGCTATTCAGAGTAAACCATCCACATTTTGTCCTTCATTACATAAATTTTTGTATCGATATATACATAGTGAAATCAAACAAAAAAGCCATCAGTGTTTGCCTCAGTTAAAACGTCTCTTGCACAGCTCTCTGCATACATTATTTAGTACTATTAAACTCAGTCTACTAGCATGCTACCTTAAGCTAAGCGGAATTCTTTCGAAGTGTATGCCCTAGTGTTAGATATGTGAGGTAAAGCAGGGCATAGCAAATTTTATTTAGTTCACCATGTGATTATGTCACAAGTAACTTTTTTCAGTCAAAATTGTGGATTACATATGTATATTTACACAATCTGAATTATCCATGTAATAGAAGAAATTCAGAGGTATCAGAGGGAACTGGAGTGAATTACTGACACTCTTCTTGGTATGCCCTTAAACTGAAGTCGTGTCAACCATACCCATGGGCATATACAGGTATGCTGTGTCCAAAGCACATGTCTAATTACCCATTTCAGAGATGCTATCCAAAATGAAATTAAATCAAATAAACAAATACTCTACCTCCACACTGGATTTTAGTGTAGAACATAATTTGGATAACATGCCCGAAGAGACAACTCTCCTTTTGAACCTCCAAGTGCACAACATAACTGTTTAATTTGGGCTCAAATACAGAAAAACCTGTGCATGTCCATGATACAGTATCTTATCCGCATTTCTAGCAAAAGCGAAATTTCCTTCTTAAACCAGCCATTTCCAGAATAAGGTGACTGTGCAAGCATGACAAAGTTAGAAATCAAGCTGTGATGATCTGATTTGATTGGGAAAAGTTTGAATTGTCACCGAGACCTTTTATTACCTAATTGTTTCTTTAGTAAATGATCTAATTCCCTTACTATATGTTACGACTCTGCTGCATTATGTGAGCCTGTTCATGGTTTGGGAGAGGTTAGAGTCAAGTGGTCAGATATTGTGAAAAATTAGTCTTTTGTAGTTTTTTGTCTCTTCAGCGAGAATGAACAGGAAGTTGGTAAAGGTCCAGTCTAGGATGGCAATGGTAGAGAACCATACAAGGACAGATCCATATAAGGCTTAGTGGGGGGATGTGCCCCTGAGCTGGTTCCCTTGTTCAATTATTTACTACTACTTCATGTGATGATTCCCTAGGATTGCAATGGTGATTATTTCTCTTTTAACTTTTGGTTTTCTTTTATTTTCTTTCAAAATGTTTTTGTATTCTTTCTCTTCAAACAAACCCTTAAACGTTTCTCCTTCAAAGTTCTCTTCTTCTTTCTTTCTTTCTTTTTCCTCCTTTTTAAATCTAAGTCCTCCTCTTCTACAATTTATATCTGCTTACGAACTTAACATCCATATTTTGTCTTCAAAAATTTCTTACTACAATTTTTTGGCGAACAACATATTATTGTGAATACTAATTACTATGCCATTAAACCACTTATTTTTCAACTTCCGTCTCGCAACACTGTACAACATGTTAGATATTTTCATGTAGGAATGCCCCCCCCCCCCCCCCCCCCAACTCATTTTCCTGGCTTCGTCCCTGGAATCATACTATTAATATGGTAGCATCTTGGTGGGGGTACTATGGTTCTATCTAGGGGGTTCCACTTAGCAGCCTGGACTTTGGTCTTTGCTGAACTGATAAACTTCTTGTTGGTTTCTTGAGGTTGCGGAAAATTCGTCTTTTCCTTGGTAGTGATATCTTTTACAAAATGCACATGTGCTTGTCCTTCAGTACTGCTTTTAACATTCAAGCGAAATACTGAAAAGAAAGAAACAGAGAGAGGAAGATAGCATAATATCCTCATCCACGGCATTAATTTTTGTGGTATTTACTTATCATAGGTAATCTTATAAATGAATAATATGACTTTCCTCTGAATAGTTTCAGCATTAGAAGACTAATTTCAGAAGCAATGCCTATGGAACAAGAGATATCTTTGATTGAGAGAGGCAAGACAGTTGAAACTTCAAACTTACCACTCAGGTAAACGGAAGAAAGTGCGGAAGAATGTCCTGATGCCTTCAATATCCAGCTGCAGAATGAGAGCCAATCCAAAGAGAAAGAATGCTCTCTGTCGTTTCCTTTCTTGTGGCCAAAGGGTGTTCCAAGCTAGAACAAAATAAAAATACAATTTGCAAACCATGTCACAACTTTCAGAAGAAGAACAAGTTCTTAAGGATTAAATTAGTCCATCACATGTTGCATTTTACTATTGACAGTTGCATGCAAATGAATCCCACTGGACAAAGAATGTAACAGTGAATCAAGGAGGTAAAACATCTAAAATTGAGGGAGCCCTTTAATTGGTGCAGGAGCTTTGGTGTGGGTACAGAATCTAATGTGAGCCTATCCCAGTCCTTTAATAGGCTCCACTGGGGGTTACACCATGAATAGAAGGGTGATCCTGTTGCCTCACAAGTCACAACCCCCATCACATAAAGGCAACCTAATATGAATTTGCAAAATGAAAGAGAATAAGATGGTAGACACATCCCTTTTTCGGTCTTTTGAAGGATTCCCCACGATGAGCCATGAAATAAGTAAGTTTGTGATTGATTTTAGATTTATCCCAATGACATGCTCATACACAATACTTGCAAATAAACATGCATATACATATGTTGTATATATATTTACACGGAAATTTGAACTGCCGAAAGTATGATATGGCTAAATTTCAAATGAAGGTTGGAGGATATTATGGATGGAACACAAAATGATAATTAAAAGCAATCACCTCTCGTACCTTGTGTTGATATATTTTCAGTACTCTTTGTTGGAGTAAGCATGTCCTGGGAACGACTTCCCCTTAAAATATTTGCAATAACATGAGCATATTTTGGAGCCTCTGACAATGATCTCACGACTGAATAGCCTGTTTGATATAGGTATTTCATTATGGGGACAATTTAATTTGAACAATAAAAGTAAACACGAATTGATTCACTTCCCTACCTGTGGCCGGATGCACCATGCTAGCAGCAGCACCAAATGCAAGATTCTTCTGCTCTGTATTTGGTAATGATCCACCAACTGGAATATAAGACCACTCCTGCATAGAAAATTGAAGAGTTGAGATTCCATTTTAAATGACTACTGAATATCAATTCTGCTAGGGTTAATATAACTTTGAAAAGTACACTGGAGCAGAATCTAAGAAAATTACCTCTTCATAAGTTTTTATAACCTGAATTCCCATTGTCTCTAATCTTGACATGAGTTTTTTCTTTAATAGATCAAAAGGCATTGCATCCTTCGAAGCCAAACAAGTTTCCTGCAGTAAAGTTCCCCGGTATCTGAATATATCAGGTAACTAAACGTTAACTCAATAATATGAAGAACTAAACATATCAACCAAACCTCAAAGAAGACTCTTGTGGGAGACATAGGCATGGCATAAAGAAATGTTGGATATTGTGCTTCTAATGTTTGAACGTTTTGTTTGGCAAAGTCTCTATAGTCCATAAAAACCATCAAGCTGGGGTCATATGGATTGTATTCCACCTGAAATTAATTCAAAGAAGAAAATATTGCTTACTATCACAAAGTCATAGCCCAAAACAATTTAGATAACCTTCTATTTACATGTTTGACTTTATGAAATGCTAGTTCCAATTTCAGTCCACCAGCTCTGGTAGTATATCTTGCTCCTCCACTAGGTGAAGGGTGAAACTGAGTTGAGCGTGGGAGGGAAGAAGGGGGTGAGGGAACACTCCAATTAGGACATCTATATATGCTCAAATTTTTAATGGGAAAAAGATGATTCAGTGTAACAATACTAAGTTGTTAAGCAACCCAGTGGGCCTAGACTAATGGCCTGTAGAAATGAGTAATTGAGCTTGAAAGGAGTAGTAGTCAAGTGATTTTGAGTAAGTGGGCCAGGCTATTTTTTGCAAGTGTGAAACCATGATAATGAGGTGGAGGTGGTGTTTCCGGAGTATAGTCCCCGCAGCTATACGAATACTTAAGGAATTACTAACTTTTGCAGAATCCTTTAGTCATTTCATTTATCATGTTTTCCCTTAAGTTGTATATATTGGGCTGGGAATGACTATCCCCTATCCATATTTAGTTTTAGGCAAGTCTACTCAGGATGGTTCTAATACATTTTAAATTAATATATATATTGAATCATTGAGAACCAACCTAAGTTTGCCACATATCTTCAACACACAGACACCAAACACTTCGTTGTTGATTAGATTACTAAAATGAATGCACATGTTCATGTAATCCCGATGTTGAACAATCTCATCCATGACATCCATACGCAACCATTAAGTCGGGAGAATTCGTACAGATAGCAGTCCCAGTTGAATTGAAAAATATGTAAATGAAGATTATTATGAAAAATAAATGGGCAGAGAAGGAGAAAGAGCATGGACTACACTACTCCCTGCAGCAACCACATAAAATATGGACCAGAATTTGTTTATATACAAGAATAAAAGCTGCAAGTACTGTGTTTATTTTTCCAAATAGAGTGTATGATGCACAAAACATATGCGAAATACTTGACATTATATAATGATTTAGGTAAAGTGATACACTGATATCCTACATTCCTACCTCAACTTCCACCCCATAAGCTGTCTGGACTGAGACCCTGGGACCCCCCACCTCGTACTGCAATAGTTTCCCTGAAGCTGCTCCAGATGCAACCGTAGCAAGCCTATGATACATGAAGGATTGTAGTGGATAGTGGTTACCATACTACAATTATGTCATGAAACGATTATTTCATATGAAAAATATATCATAGTACCTGCAGGGAATGACAACGTTGTTTTCACACTCTATGAGATTCAGACCATTCATACCTTCCACAATCCTTTCCACTTTAGAGCTAAGATATGAAACACCTGACTCGACACACCTAGGAGAAATTAATATGAATTATATATTCTTTAACCTACCAACAGACATGAGTTGGTAATAACTCTTACGAAACAGATAATGATAAAAACAAGAACACCACCAAAATAATACAGATAGTTAAAGAAAGTATGCCAATCTTGTATTGGTAGGCATTAAGCCTATACTACCTTTTCAACAGCTCCTCATGGAGCAGATGTCGACTAACGCGTCCATAAGCGCGGCCGATCAGTATGGGATCATCGTCATCAAGATATACAATGGTATCCCGCCAAACATGCTCAATACACCCTTCGAGTCCTAGATCTGAAAAATATGCAGAATAACCTTCACTTTGGATATAACGGCAAAGAATAGTTGAGTTTTGCAAAGGGATGATAAATTGCCCAACATGATGTAAAACCTTAACAACAGAAAAAGGTCTAGAGGAATATGATGACAAGACCCAAGGTTGATCATTATGGATGGTCTAGATTTACTTCAGTAAGATACTGTAAAGGAACCGAAGCCACTGTAGTGTAGTGTAATACATGATCACGTGGGGCATCTAAAACACAAACGGACTTTAGGTTGGATATCACCTATTCTCTAATATATATGTAATCAACTACAACATATACTGAACTTTACAGAAATTGTTGTATTGTCAGATCTGCAGTTCCAGATACTCAATATTTAAAAGAAACATTGGAAAATAATGGCGCCTCTATTGTTCACAGAACAAGTGCTATAACAATGAAGCTTAATAACAGTTATTGAACCTGGTAATCAGATAAGCTACAACACCACCAAAACAAGTTGCTATGGAGGAAAAAGTCAAGGAAATGGTCGGAAAAGTGAAGGCACCCTTGAGGAAAATATAATGAGTATAAGGTTGCGACGAACATTACTCTGTAAAGCAACAAAGAAATAGTGATCTCGGTTTAAAAGAATCAATATCAACACTACAATAATCGTTTGCAAGCTACATCTATCCTAAGAAACAAAAGACAAAAAGATGGCATTGAGCTACATATTATTACAATTCCGGATGTTAGTTAACACAGAACAGTACAAAGTAAAACTCCGATTGCATATAAATAAACAAATGCATCGTTCTGTACTCCAACTGCAAAATCAATACCTTTGAATTCATCCTCCCACACGCCGTAATTATTTGTGAAAGGGAGATCTGGCCCAATAAGTCCAACATTCAAACCTAACTTAGCAGATTCTGCAGCAAGTGCAAGACCAGCTGGACCACAACCAATCACCACCAAATCCAGTATAGTGTCTCCAATCGTTATTCGTGGCAACTGAAAGGACAATTTATAAATGATGATCTCATAAAGAAACAAGTTAGTACAATGTAATTTTCTATTGCATCAACGGCAGAGTACTATGATCGTCATTAGATTGTCAACAACTGATTGTTCAATATGTGCACGTGCATTATCTAGAGAAAGATGCAATAACGATGTAGCAAAAGAAAATGGAATTTTCATTTTCCTAAATGCTCCTATTTGGAAATTCAGTTAGTTATAGGTGGAACATGCAACGAATAAGCAGAAAGACAAACTGAAAGCAATAGTAGAAAAATGACAAACCATACTGAATGCTAGCAATTTCATGATTTCGTAAATAAAAAAATGACAAATCATACTGAATGTAAGCAACTTTGTGATTCCACAAATCTCTACATACCTAAAATTCCCAAATTCATGTGAGCATTACTTGCTTTATGAACTGAGAGTTTTTTTATCATTTTTTTCCAATTTTTTCATGCACATTCTATTTAGATATAGAAACAATCAAGAGAAAACAATCATAAAAATAATTTCATTATCAATGGCGTTGTAACAGAGCTCAGGGACCGAAATACATAGGACATCAAGGGTATAAAAGACAATCTCCAAAAACAAAACGCCTTGTGAATTGTGATTCAGCTAAAATCGACTCATACACACATATTCAAGAAAAAAAAATTACACTTAAAAAACATTAATTTGTCATTGTACGCAGGTAAATTTCAATACTCCAAATTTTTTTTAAAATAATCAATGTGTCAAAAATGTTACGTTCGTCAGTCAAAGCAAAACCGTTATGTTCTTCAGAAAATAGAAAATCATCCATACCTAAGAGCGTATAAACAGATAATCAAGCAATATATATACACAGGTATATATATATATATATATACAATAATACAAACACATCTTGTAAACAGATAATCAAACACTGAATAAACCTTATCGGAAAGTTTAGACTGCCTATCCATGCCCTTATTCTGTTGCATTTGCACAAAGAGAAGCTCAGACCCACCGGCCTTGACATAGTCCTCTTCGTCGGCGAAATTATCCTTAACGGCCACACGACTCTCGCCTCCCGAAACCTGTAGTGACGATATACACGACCTATATCTATACACGGAACGGTACCGTTTGTTCCTCAGTCTCCGACTTCGCGACCTCCAAGTAGGCCACGTGGACACCGCCAATGCCGCGAAGTTTCGAGCTCCAATACACTCCATTTCACTTATATTTCTCACGGACTTTGCTTCAAAACCTCAGTTTTGCAGCCATTGCTGTGAACTCACACTTGAATGGAAAATGTAGAGAGAGAAATGAGATGTGGATAAGCTTTTGAAATCTCTGTTTTTCTCTCCCTAGTTGTCTCTGGTTTTTTGGGTGACGTTTTTCTCCCTTTTTCTGGAAGGGATAGGGAGAGAGGTTTTCTTGATGAGGTGGTCTAGTGAGATTTTTCGAGAGCCACGTGTACGATTGTCATTGGTTGGAAGGTTGGCGAGGAATTTTCTATCAAAAAGGGTGCGCTGTACGATTGGAATGGTGTCGTTTAGGCAGATTTTACCTTGTTTGTTTATCAAAAATGTTAATCACTAAATATCTTTTCTATTAAATAATTTTTATTATTATTCAAATAATAAAATATGTTAAATATTTTATAATTCTTTTATGAAAAAATTACAGATTTAACGATAAAATGAGATATAATTACAAATTTAACGACAGACAAATTTTATTTACAACTAATAACGAACGTGAAAACTTATTTATAAATTATATAATTTGGCCATAATTAATTACAAAAATAATAAATAAAAAATTTTAATAACTAATATACCCTTAACCAATTTTAAATACCTATAAAAATATATTGGATGTTGTTCCCAAATTAGAGTATGTGAAAGGTAGAAAGTGGATTACTCATTGTCCCAATATTTACATTTTTCCTTTTACATAAAATTCTTCTCAAATTGCGTTGATTAAAACAATGGTGCAATGATTTCATCTCCAATGACACGAGACCGAGACCCAAAGCGCTAGTTCTATGTTACCCATCATTTTGTAATGGAGTAACAAATTATGCCTGCAAATTATTAGATTAATTAAAATAGGAAAATTTCAAATCATTTTAGGAAAATTTCAAGTGTGTTTTAAAAAATGGAGCCTTACTTGTGTATATAAAATAGCCTCTCTGTTACATTCACACGCAAACCAAAGTAGTCAACTAATCAATCATTTGTAGATAACCCTCTAGCATTAGAGTAGAAGAATAAGGAGATGTTAAATATATATTAAAGAAGACAATAGTTATTCAACTTGTTGGAATGGAAAAAGTGTGAATCTAACAAGTGTATAGTTCCATTGTTTACATTTTTATTGCTACATAAATTTCATCTGGAATCACTCTGATAAATACATAAAAAAAAAAAATAAATGATTTAATTTCAATGGTGAGCCGTCTCAAGTTGGGTTGGGTTCGTCCCATTATGAGTTGGTGGAGGAGGAGAGTGCCGCTTACAACCCTTTTTTAAAACAGACAAGTCGGTCTCTAACTGTAGCACTAAAGTGTTGTTGCACAAGAGCATAGACCCTGCGCGCGAAAGGGCGCAAGGCAAGCAAATTTGTGTGCAAAGTTTAGCGCAATTTCTTTTGGTTGTTATTCATTTAAATTTTTAAATTAAGGTTTTTTATTTTTCTTATAATTTTGTACAAAGTTATTTCTTTTTAGTTGATTTTTTTTTTATGTCAAATCATTCATCTTAAAAAGTAATTTTGACACGAAATGGAATTCAGACAACTTGAAATTTTATTTTGACAGGATGATATAAAATACAGACAACTTGAAAAGTTATTTTGACATCATGAAATAAACTTCAGACAACTTGAAAATTTATGTCATCATGATGAGATAAAATTTGGATACCTTGAAAAGTGATTTTGACGCGGTGTAATTAAATTTGGACACTTTGAAAACTAATTTTGATATGATGAAATGAAATTCGGATACCTTGAAAATTAATTGTGACATGGTGAAATGAAATTCGAACAACTTGAAATTTTATTTAGACTTGATGAAATAAAATTCGAACGTCTTAAAAACTAATTTTGATATCGGGAAATAAAATTCAGACGCCTTGAAACTTTATTTCGACATGATGAGATAAAATTTAGACATCTTGAAAAGTAATTTTGATATGGTGAATTTAAATTTGGACTCCTTAAAAACTAATTTTGACATGGTGAAATGAGATTCGGACACCTTGAAAATTAATTTTGACATGGTGAAATGAAATTCGAACAGCTTGAAATTTTATTTAGACATTGTGAAATAAAATTTAGACACCTTGAAAATTAATTTTGACATCGTGAAATCAATTTCGAACACCTTGAAAATTTATTTTGACATGATGAAATAAAATGAGGACATCTTGAAAAGTTTTTTTGACATCATGAAATAAACTTCGGACACCTTGAAAATTTATTTCGACATGATGAGATAAAACTTACACACCTTGAAAAGTAATTTTGACATGGTAAAATTAAATTTGGACACATTGAAAAATAATTTTGACAAGGTGAAATGAAATTCTAACACCTTGAAAATTAAATTTTGAGACTGTGATATAAATTTCACACCGTGAAAACTAATTTTTACATCATGATATAACATTCTGACAGCTTGAAAATTTATTTTGATATAGTAAAATGAAATTCTGAGACCTTGAAATGTAATTTTAACACTACCTTGAAAAATAATTTTGACATGTTGAAATAACTTTTAGACAACTTTAAAATAACTTTGACATAGTGAATCATAATTTCACACATAGAATTAAAATTTTGAAAAGCAATTACCTTAGATAAAAAAAACATACAATGGAAAAACATTATAGTTCATGGAAGTTAAAGTTTAAGTTAGGGTTATCATAGGTGATGGAGAATAAGTTTGGGCTAGGATTAGGGCTAGGGCTAGGGTTTGGGGTGATGAGAAGAGAGAAAGATGAATTAAGAAAAAAAAAATCAAAACTAACATGATGAGAGAGAATCGGCTAGCTGCTAGAGATGGAGAGGAAGTGAGGAAAAAATATCTTGGATATTTTAGTAATTCTCTATTAATTAATTAAGGGTACATTGGTCTCAAAATATATTATACTTAATTAGGTAATTTGATAATATTATGGTAATTTAGTAAATTAAGATGATTTTAAAGGATATTATGATCAAATTGTGTAATTTGTAAATAAGTTTCTACTTTTGTTATTAGTTGTAAATAAAATTTGTAATTATATCTCATTTTTTCGTTAAATTCGTAATTTTTCCTTCTTTTATATTAGAATTAGGATTCTAATGAAATTTTAGTACAACTATTTGATTGAACAATAACGTTGACATCTTTCTCTTCAAACCCATAACATTGATATTGTCACGCCCCGAATTCGAAAATCCGGATAATGACTTAAATTTAATTAAAATTTATAAAATATCAAATGACCAAACTGGTCAACCGACACTGTTTAAATGGTACAATTCACTAGAGTGGAAGCAAAATAGAAATAATTAAATCACACACCAATCCCGAAATCAAATCAAATTACAACACAAACACACTAGTCCAAAGTCAAACAAGTACGAATCATAATAAGCACGCAATCTCCATTATTACATAAAGATGTAATTATTATAGGTTCAAATTCCACAAATTTCCAATAGCTCACGCATCATCCACCAACGGTTCTTTTCCTGAAAAATGTTAAGGGGTGAGCACAAACGGCCCAGTAGAGAAAAATCATGAAGCGTAAGATTCCGCAAGTATGTAAATTAATGAATACGTATAGGGTCAAGTATCTACCCTAGTTCAATATCATGATATAAATGCATAAGGAATCACAATATAAACTCATGTAGAACAATTTAAATAATACCATCAAGATAATTTAAATGTTATATAATCACGAAATTAAAACCAATACTCTCAATACGAACTCAAATCCAACTATTACAACCGAGATAACATTAAATTCAAAATCATCAAATGGGAAAATTATGTCGTGAAACAAACCCTAGGACATGAACTACCTGTTCATCTGCCTAGCCGTCTTGGGGCTACTAACCCTACAGTGACGTCAACCAATCGCGCGATAAATCGAGAACTTGCACCCCGGGAGCTCCTTCGTCCCCCTATTGCTCACACCACACGACCATTTCCCAAAATCAACAACCAATCCACCATTCACAATTCACAATTCATAAATGTCATTCACATGCGCACATAAGTAATAAATATATACGCACTCCATGATCCACCTAATAAAAATTATATCATGTCATGAATCAATGCATTTAAACACATTAATTCAATTTCACAACTCATGTAAAAAATAACACAATATGATGATGAATCTATATATAAACATTAAAATGCATAAATGAAGATTCTTAAACTCACACGATACCCCAATAAATCTCTACCTCAACTTGATAAAATATCCAGTAAAATACCAACAATCAAAACAATATGGTTGTGTAGAGAATGAAGAAACGAACGGTTCTCCCTTCACGCATTCATTTGTACCCTGTTATGCCCGAAACCAATTAACACATATTGAATAATTTTTATATACATAACCATATTTATTTTTATAATAAGATTTTCCAATAAACATTATGATATATATAAATATCTACTCAAAAATATTCGGAATTAATAGACAAAATTTAGCTACTTAATTAAGAATCGAAAAGTTCGGTTTCGAATACTACCGTAAAACGGACAGCAGGTAATCTATGATTTTTAGAAAAATCTACAGGTTTGATAAAAATATGAAATTTACAGGATACACTCCAAACCTCTGCGTAGGTCTACTGTAAAATTTTCATAAGCTTTAATCAAAGGACAATAGTCCAAAATAATTATAAAAGACAGTTTTCCTAACAGTTCCGAAAACTGAACACCCTTTACTCCAAGATTTTTACAAAAATATACATGAATTATATGACTACCAAGATCTCCAGATTTACATCTTATATACTCAAGATCAGGTGATAAAATTATAAGTACAAAATTAGAATTATAGATAGCTCAAATTGGTAACACAAGTTCCGGTTCTAAACTACTATTGAAACTGAACAGTTACTACTCAACAATTTTTCTTACCAGTATAAATTAACTTAAAATTCTTGATCTTTAGTACATATGTTCTATACATATACAAAATGTTATGATAAAAGTTTCACTATTTATAAGAATATGAAACCATATGAAACAATTGACTAAATCGAAACCGAAATCGGACCAGCAAGCAGTAAAATATCACTGGATAGCCTAATTCCGTGATTTTTAGAAAATTTAATATTTATCTAAATGATCTGAAATTTTGAGAGATGATAATAGACATATACAAAAGCATACTGTAAAAGTTTCAAAAATTTATAAATAATTTAACATGGTCTATAAATTGCTCAAACCGAGTAAAAAAAACGGTCTGCAGCAATAACAATATCCGAATAACATGTTTTTCCTAGATTTTTAATTAAATCTCTACTTATCTATAAATTCTGAAATTTTCAGGAACATATAATCACATACCTATATATGATCTGTAAAATTTTCATAAACTAATTTTGATCCGTACATATATTATAAATTAGAGATCTAAAACCTTGATTTTCACTAAACATGTAAACTAGTAATCTGAAATTTTTGTAAAATAGAAATAAAATCAAGTAATGAACATCACATACCGAAATTGGTCTTAAACCGAAGATCGGAACACGTAGAACAACTCCTTAGTTCAACTCTTGAGCAAATTCCAAAGAAAACTATAAAAAATGAAGGAGGGAGAAGGATAATGAAATATGGAGAGAACAAGGAACCCTTCTCAACACTTAGTCTTCCACTAACGTATACATATATCTACTTTGAGTAATGAAATTTGAGTGGAATGACATTTCATTATTACCACAAACTAAAACAATTTGCTTTTAAAAAAGATGGAGACAATTGGAATAAAATGATGAAAGAATTGTGGATGACCATCTGGTTATACAACAAACATATAATGCATGTGTCCACTTGTGAATAAAATACAAAAAGACCCCAATATTTTAATAAATTGCAAAACAATCCTAACCTATGCATATACACATATATATACCAAAACAATAATTGTTGGTTTAATTGAATGAAATTGTAATTTTAATTCTAATGAGTCCATGTGACATATGAGATGTGCCCAAAAATAATAATTATGACAATGATTTTTAAATTTTTAATACAATTCAACTCCTCAAATTATGAACATATCAATTTACCCATTGGTTATTTACTTTCCAAAAACACTTCCAATAATTTTCATTATTAAAAAAAAATGAAAATACGCAACTTACTAATTTAATAACAAATATAACACGTAAGTCATGCTTAAACACGTTAGGCATGAAATCACATAAGCACTTAATTACAAATATTTATTTTTTTTTTAAATTAGAACGTAAAATTACTGGACGTTACAGATATCGTCGACTACCATACAAACTTTCATCATTTCATTTCACTGTCGCAAATACGACAACATCAAAACCCGCATTTAAGTACCCTAAGCAAAAATATTTGTATCAGTATGTTTATTGAGGATGAACATAAAAAATATAAAAAAAATTTATTTATGGCATCTCAAGCATTTCATGTCATTTTTTTATGACATAATTAAAGAATATTGGAGTCTCTATGTAAAACTATTACTAACATATTTAACTTCAAAATAATGGGAGAGGGGTATTTAAATAAATTGTCAATATTACACAATACAAATATATGGCAAAGCTACTTGTCATGTTTAATTGAATCAAATGTTATAATAATAAAAATACCCTTTACTCAACAAAATTTGACGATTCACAAATTTGACAATAAGATTATTTGAATAAAATATTTAAAATCATGAAAAACTCCATATCATGTTCTACCACCTATATTTAGCAAAAAAAATACCTCACATATGAAAATTTACGCAGAACACTTTATTTTATCTAGTCATGTGAAAATTTATTAAAAATTTAAATAAATATTATCACCCCTCTACTAAGAAATCTATATAGTGTCACCCCACTCTATCGCATAGTTTTATATTTTAAGAATTTTGTGCCAATTAATTTTAAAGAGTTCAGTGATCTTCAAAGACACATAACATGTTTTTTTTTTCTTGTCTTATCTGTTTTAATGTGCACACAAATTTTATTAAGTAATAAATTTCTGTAAAAGGAAATATATTGGGGTTTGAGCCCTTGGACAAACCCTAGGTTATACAGAGAGCAGCGAAGGAACAAAGGGTTTAAACATTTCGAACAGAGAGACAGAGATGGGTAACCCTAAGCAGAAGTGGACGTCGGAAGAAGAAGAAGCACTCCGCGCCGGCGTTGCAAAGCACGGCACCGGCAAGTGGAAGAACATCCAGAAAGATCCCGAATTCAATCATCTACTTTTCTCCCGCTCCAACATTGATCTCAAGGTCTTATCTCCTCACTCTCTATTTATGCTTTTCATATATATATATATATATATATACATAATCTATCTGTACCTACGTATATTCGTATATAAATGTGACTGTTGAGTGATATTTCTGGTTCCTCGAATCATTTAGTTGTTTCATTATTGTGACTGAGTTGATGTCAGGATATAATATAAGGGACTATGGGAGAAGAAATAGTACAATAAATTTAAGTTTAAATATGTTTCTCAATAATGAGATTAGCAAATAGTAGAGTTATTATTTGGATCAACATTAAAGATATTGATGTCACCTTCTCGAAAGACATGAGGCCTCTTGACTGTCGTTTACGGATTGATTTTTTTTCTTCGTATAAATAAGATGTATATAAAAAGCCCTCAAAATGGGAGGAATCCGAAGATTCAACATTTTCTTCTATGTATGTACAATATCTAACCTTAATCCAACAGAAAAGAAGGATATACAAATATTTTTATGAAGCCAATAGAAAACTCAATCCCATCGAAGCACCGCTGGTAACATTCCTTTTATAGGCACCACCAAAGAGAGAGAGAGGGAGAGGTGTTGCCCTCCAAAAATCATGGGGTTGGGCACCTATGAAGTAACCTCGCCAAACGTCCATCACACCTCTCATCGAAGAACGTATGATCCAATGAATTCCAAACAAGTCAAGCAAAAGACTGCGACAATCCAAAGCAAGAGGTTAGTTTAGATCGACTGGTTTGCCATCCCTCTTGCACATAACACACTGGTTGATTATAACCAGAAGAAACGTGAGGATCTGACCCCATAGCATAATCCAATCAAAGAAGGCCACCTTAAGAGGAGTCTTGGAAAGCCGAACCGCCCCCCAAGGAAAAGACTGTTTGTACTGTCTCGAAAGACATCGGAACAGGGACAAAATCTTGAACTTCCCATGGGAAGTAGGCATCCAGACACTAGAATCAAATCCATCACCATCTACAATGTCGGTAGAGAAGTGTCAAGAAGCCGAACATCTCCTGAAGCTCCTAATCTTGAAAATCTCTTGCAAATCGCACATCACAAGCTATCCTTCTGGTATCGAGGTAATAAATGTCAGCTATCCGGGTAGGCCGATCGCAAGCAATGCGGAATAAAGGTGAGAAAGAGGTAGCCAATGGGCACTCCCCACCAACAGTCCGTCTAAAAGTAAACATGCCTCTCATCCCTGACTCTAAATCTAATGTGTAAGGAGAAAAAATCCCACCCTTTTGAATGTCCTTCCCAACCCCAAAGCCTCTCCTAATCCCTACCTCCCTCGAAGACCACCCTCCCCTTCCCTCCCAATAACGACAAAATTTATCTCTCCTCGAAACACTCCGCCTCTCTAATACCAAATCTCCACAACCACTTCCCCAACAGAGCCTTGTTAAAAGGCACCGACCTCCTAATCCCCATTCTCCCCTCGTGAATCGGCCTGCACACCTTATCTCATCCATTAAGAGGGAAACATGTGTTCTCCCTATAACCTCTCCAAAGAAATTTCCTCCGGAGCCTCTCAATGCTCATAGCCAGCGAATAACGAATCTCAAGAAGGGATAAAAATACATCTGGAGGTTGGACAGAGTGCTCTTCATAAGGTGAGTTCCCTCCCTTCTTTAGAAAGCACTGTCTCTTCCAACCCACGCAACCTTTTCTCCATGTGCTCAACCATCAGGTCCCAACATCTACATTATAATTTAATGTTTAGTCTCAAGATTGAGAGAAAAAGAGGTGCTTCATAAAGGGTGTCACTTGTTTGGACTCTTGTTTATACATATATATATGTATATATAAATATATTGACATGTAGAGTTCCGAGTTATAAAGTTGAAGGATAACAGGTATCTCCAAGTTCATGGCCTATTTCGGGTTCACTCGGAGCTTTGGCAACCATCATAGTGGGTGTGATGTACATGCACGCATTTCAAATGGGTGCAACACTTCTCTATTTTGGGCCTCATCCTATATACCATGTTCGTATGATGGCGCGATGTTTATAGTACCGTCGTCCCTCTTGTAGTCCTTGTTTCACTGTAAGAATAAACTGTACTCACATTAGTACATTACCACCTTAAATTGAAGATATTAATAGGTTCAGTTAATGAATCCAAGAACTTCCAGTTGGTATCTTATTGCTTTTCTTTTTTTACACAGGACAAATGGCGCAATATGAGTGTTAGTGCCAATGGCCCAGGTCCTAGAGATAAATCACGGACACCAAAAGCCAAGTCTAACCCAGATGCTCCAACTACTCAAATCTCCAATGGGCAGATTGCTTCTTCTGCCACTCCAATTACAAGTCTTCCACCAATGGATGCAGTCATGGATGATTCTTCGAAGTGCATACTTGATGGAAAAACTGCTTCAAAGTAGGACATGATTCCCCCTCTTTCATTTTTCCTCTCTCCTTTTACGTAACAATTTTGATTATTGCATGATATTATGTATTTATTCAGTGCATAAATTGTTTTAATTTGACGAATTACCGAAGATTTCCTTAATGTCTGCAGATCACAGAAATAACAAAAAACAATTTTTTTGCTGATAAACACTATAGTTTACCAAGGGTTGTAGTGTAGTGATACTTCCTCGCCTTTCAAAGTAGAAGGTTGAGAATTTAAGCGAGTTTCAACTCGGTTAGTTTACCAAGGGTTGTAGTCTAGTGATTCTTCCTCGCTTTTCAAAGTAGAAGGTTGAGAGTTTAAGTGAGTTTCAACTCGGTTAAAAAATACATTATTTATACATATGTATATACATCTTTTGAACTGGTGGCAAAGGTTTCTGACAACACTGCTAGTTGAGACGGTAATATGGGTCCACAAGATGTATGCTGAAGCTGAGAATCCTCTTTCATCTGAGTAGTAGATAAGAATAAAGAAGTTGTACTTCTACACGATGATAGAAGTATACAAGATCCTAATGGTTGAGGAGTTATAACTAGTTTTATATTTGTTTTGTAGCAAATACTTGCATGAGGTGAAGTCAAATATTCTTTAATATCTCACCATACTCCCATTTCATTTCTGTTGTCATAGTTAATATATATGGATCCCTTTCACATGTTCCTTTTGTAGCCAATTGAGTGTCATTAATTTTGTTGGCGTAGAAAATTGTAAATGATGCATGATCAGAAGGTTAATAGGTTAATGGGTAATAGGAGGCGGGATTATTTATTGTATGGAACATTATGCATCAAGTCCCGAATAAGCTCGATTCCTTGATGTAATTTGTCTTTCTGGAGTCAAGTCGTTGCTATATCTCCCCCTGCACCACCCCTGGGGTCTCCAGATTGTCATTCTCAAGAATATCAATTCCCAGATCACCACCTCGTGCCAGTTGGGATTTATTTAGATGCATGTATAGAATTTGTTTTACTTTCATGGTAGGAAACAAGCATTTATGTAGGATAATTCTTAGAAGTTTATAATAAATTGACGGATGCTGCTTACAGTAAATTATTTGCTGGCTAAGGCCTAGAATGCTTTTGGTTCTAGGATTGGTGAAAATAGGAGGGTAATGTTTTGCCAACAGTTTCAGGTTATAATAAATAAGTTTTGATGCCCTTCGGTTGCTGGACATTGTAAAGGACATTTACAACTGAATTGGAATTATAGTTTAATAGTTGGGGAAGAGAGAAATAAATTTATCATAATTGTAAAAATTTATCAAAGCTATATAGTCAGCAAGCATGCATATATTTTTGTATCTCCTAAATAGATGATTCATTGCTTTGAGTACATATCTACGTTGGTAAAGAAGAACTTTAGAATCTGATTGTTGGGGTTTGCTTTTGGGGCTCTTTGGTGTTTCGTGGGTGATGCCAGAGTCGGTGCGGGAAGCCCTCCAAGTGTTGATGGAGTGTGTTGTGGGATCCCGAGCTTGTGCGTGTTGGAGGGTGGTTCCTCTTTGTCTTTGGTGGTGTTTATGGCTCGAGCGCAATAGTCGTTGCTTTGATGGAAAGGAGTCTTCCAATCGATAGAGGAAAAGATAGAGTTTTTGGGTTCTCTTGGGCCTTAATGCCCATCTCTCATTGTAATTGGGGACACACTCCCCTTTTGGGTGCTTTTTATGCAAATTCTTACTTATATAAAAAAAAAAGATATGCAAGTGTAACACGCACAGCATTGCACAAGGAAAGTGAGATTATAACTGGTGATATGTTATTTTGGGATTGAAGAATAAATGAGTGCTTCCCTTCGTTATTTATTTATTTCTTTTTGTTGTTGTTGTGGGGTGTGAGAGTGTGTGTGAGAGAGATTGTATGCCAGATGAGACATTGAAAATATAAGATTGTATGCCACATGAAACATTGAAAATATAAGATTGTATGCCACATGAAACATTGAAATTATAACTAACCTATTGTGTGAAATCGTGGACCAAACTTAGTTTCAGCCTCGGTCGCGTTGCAACCTGGTTGTCCAAAAAAGGGAAAAAATCTTTTTTCTTTTTTGCTTGTGAGCTGTGGACCTTATTTACTACTCTCTTGTAGCCCAGTATATAAGGGCGTATAGGGTTTGTAGTGAGATAGAGTGAAACACTGAAAATCGCTAGAGAGAGTGAGCAAGAACTAGGATGTGGGGGATGAAACTTGTCTCCAGATTTCTCAAATTGAAATCTTTTTCCGGATTTCCGCTGTAAACGTAGAAAAGGCCTGTGTCAAACCATGTAAATTTTTGTGTTCATTGTATTTGGTGGGTTGTCTTTTTTGTCTTGTTCATAATTTGTTGTTGGTTCACTGCGTTGGTCGTTACAATTTGAAAGTAGCATCAATCTGGAATGGGATGAGAAAAAGTTGAATAGCTGTTTATATGTAATAAAGCTTCCTATTACGGGCATGTGGTAAAGATGGCATGATCTAGTTTCAAGGTGTTGCAAGTATTGGGGGAAGACCAAATAGAGCATGGGCTGAGGTAAAAGAAATAATGGAGTAAGATTTAAGCAAAACAACTGTTTTAGATAGGCCAAAATGGTGAAATAAGATTCATGCACCCCACCACCACCCTCCCCCATGGTCAACCTGATATAATGCACTGGTGGAGTTTAGCATTAAGTATTCTTATATAGAGGCCTTCTTCATGAGACTGTTGAGAGAAGAGTTAAGCTTGACAGGAATCCCAATTTATTATGGCAATGAAAATTTTCCTCATGCACATAACGGAAAGGTATGTACAAAGTAACTTGACAGGATGGCCTTCCATTATTAAGATGGAGGATTTAACAAGCTGATTTTGGGCTTAAGTTGATTTCTGTGGAAGATATAAATTCCATGGATAGTTAAGGATCTGTTTGGCTTAAGTTCCTACAGTAAGAAGAGATATGTGCAAATGGGCTTTGTGAAACTCGAAAAATTTGCACCTACAAATTCAGTTACGTAAATAAATATTCCCAACAAGATCCCTTTTTATCCTTGCAGTTCCCATTGAAATCAAACTGAAGTTAGGTTCGATGATGAAATTGAAAGTTGGTTAAAATTAAAAAGTAGGCTGAGATTTTACAATTCATCAATGGATTAACGGCCTTTACCTGAACTTTCGAAACAGTTAACCACGTAGATGGAGATAGAGATGGGGGATTGAAGAAGAGACAAAGAAGTAGGGTCTGCTTTAGGAACAGAAGAAGTAAGGAGGTCTAATGTGGAAAACAAAGAACAGGAAAGAAAAAAGACAGGAAACGCCTCTATACTCTTTATAGCATTCTGTTCTAGGTCCTAGAAAACATTTAGGAATCTGGGTGAGGGTGACTTGTAAAAGTATTGGGAAATTATTGAGTAACTTTCCACCCGGTTTGATGCCAAATTGTTCCGAAGGCTAATTCAGAAAGCTTCTGCTATTACACACTACTAAAATAAAAGAGAAGTGTTACTTGACCGGCTTTGGATTAACTCACTGGACGCCTATTTTATTTTAAAGGACTCCCATGCTGGTAGCCACTTTTTACTGTCAAAAGCGTCGTCTGTCTGCCAGTGTTGTTTAAAAATTCTCTCATAATTGTTTCTGATGGCCACAATTTATCCTATGGGTGTTGCTCCAGCTTGATATTCTTGCTTTCACTTTCAGGTACAATGCAATGATTTATGAAGCACTTTCAACCCTGAAGGAGCCAAATGGATCAGATACAAGTGCAATTGTTAGTTTTATTGAGGTCTGACTGAAGTGTACCGTCAACTTGCTTTTTTTTTACGTAGCAGATAGCTAGACATTATTTTTTTTGAAGAAATCGCTTAATTGTCCTTGAATTTAGATTGTACATTTATCTCTGTCAGAAATGCATGAAGATGATATCAAAGCTGAAATTATTTCATGGTGTCTAAAATAGCTTAATCATTTATTTATTAGTTTGTTTGTTTCTTTGTTAATTCAATTCAACTCAATCTTGTGGCAAGTCAAGTCAAATATTTTTCTACTTTCTCGGTACTTGCGATTTATTTTGAAAAACAATTCAATAGGTCACTTGAAAGGTTACTTCTTTTATGTCATCTCTTCGTCAAGTTTGTTGGTTAGGCATCAAAGCAGTGGAAGCTCTTTAATCTTTCAAGTAAAAGGTAGACAACTTTAGATTTTGATCACTCTCTTTGGTACCTCAAATTGGAAGATTTAGAAGAAAACTTATTGCCAATAAAGCTCCTTACTTTTAGAAGGTTTCTTGCATCAAAGAGATGTTGTGTATCTTGTGACTCTTCTTGGCACTTTTTATTAGACTATGTCTCTTTTCTCCTGAACAAAATCATGTACTCCCATCTTTGGTTGCTTACCTCTTCAAAAATTTTTGGAACCATTATATATTTTTCCTTAAGAGATAGACACTCTTGATGCTTGTGTTTATTAATATAATTGGTGGTTAAAATGGTTGATTCGGTTTTTAAAGCAAGCTGGAGATATGATTTTGACTGGTGAGACTGTGAGAAAGATGACCATTATCCTAGGCTATGATTGTCGGAGTGCGGTAAAGCCTGAACTATATCTAGAGGGAGCAGGGTAATCTCAGAAACCATATTAAATAAGTTCAATGATTTGAGTTTACTAACCGTAAGTAACTCAAAGTTAATCCATAACAAACTAAGCAAGTGAAAATTCACATCATGAAAGTAATAAATATAGAAAGCATAAATGGTATCCAACTCAAAACACCAATTTTTATGTGATATCAAATCCCTGATATCAGATCCCAAATCTTAGAGTTACTTTAAGTTACCTTTAACTCGGACTCATGCTAGATATTCTCCTTGCGCTCTACTGCCGGCAGTCTATGAATAATTCCGTCACACAATGTGGTCTTCAAACTGTGTTCTGATAACATGTACTACTTGTCCGGTCCTTGTTGTTTCAGTGGAATTCGCTGAAGTGTCGAATTTGTTATTGCGGTGGACACTAAAGAAAAATCTTCATCTGATGACCGAAACAGATATCTAGCAATTAGATTGCTAGGATGCACTTAAGTTTGCCTCATATTGCTCTATATTACTTGGAGTATGCTCATATATGTCATATATGTTCTGAGAACATAGGGTACCATTTGGGGTTGAACAAATTAGGGTTTTAGTGTTTAATGCCTTCCTGGAAACTCTTAACTAACACATTTTGATTGACTGTGGCTCAAGTTTGATCAATTGAATCCAGTCCAGCGAGTCTCAGTCAACTTCATAACAGTTTATTGCATTTCTAGGCACGTTTTCCAGGATAGAAAGTGTGAATCACAACCCTAACATGTTTAAAGATATGAATGCCTGATTATTAACACTAATTTTGGCGTGTGTATAATTTGGGAGTTAAAATAAGCGTTATACCCTTGTTGAGTTTTTCAAACACTGTTTGGCTACAAATAAACTAGGAATAAAAAAATACAGACTTGAAATGAAAATTCAACCTGTCCTATTGACCAACAGACTAGAGAGTATGCTGCTTTGTAATTATGCTTGGTGTTTTCATGGTGGTTCAGAGGAATGTTCTCATAATACCCCCTGTAATATTTGGACTTTGTACTAGGTTTCAGTCGTGAAGGTTGAGCTCTTCTGTAGCAATATTTTTTTATTAACTTTCTTCTGGACATTCATAATATACCTGCGACGTCTTGTTTTTCAAGAAGCCATTCTTTCTGAACCAAAGTTTTCTGGGCTTAAATAGTTAATATTAGTTATTATCTTTAAAAATATATATTTGTATTCATTATTGTGATCAATTTTTGTTATTTGATTTACTTATTTTTCTTGGGGTCCTTATGAGGTGTTACTGAATTTAGGCAACTATTAGTCTATTATCACGTTTATAGACCACTATTACTAAATTATCTATGATGTTCAAGTTTATGAAAATTGATGCTGGCTTCTTTTTGTGATAATTTATGCAGCAAAGGCATGAGGTGCCCCAGAACTTTAGAAGGTTGTTAAGTTCCAGATTAAGAAGGCTCGTTGCACAAGACAAGCTTGAAAAGGTGAATGGTCTCAGTCTAATGAAGTCCTGATTTATTTTAGCGACAATCTATTTTTCTTGCTCTAGTTCTAACTATGTTTTGTCCAAGTAGGATGTTTAGGTTGCTGATGGTACATTTCATTCATATCTGTTGGCAATTCATTTGTCGCAACTCCTGTTACTATCTAGTCAATGTTATGGATTGATGGTGATCTGAATAAAGAAATAGTGTAGTGCGCTGATGTTAGCCTATTTTGGAGTTCACCCATAACGACTGCCATGATTTATCTTTGGGTAATTATGTGCAGTTTTGAATACTTATCAAAAAAATAAATTATGTGCAGTTTTGTGACTGTATAATAAGGTCGGTAGATCAGGTGGTTTTCCGTCAGCTTGAGCTTGAGCAGAGTTATAACATACTAACCTACTGCCAGTTCCACTTAATATAAAAGTATCAACTGTAGTTGGAATTTTTCCCCAATAAGCTATTGGATTTTGGCAAGTGATAAGATAGGTTTACAAGTATTTATTAGATTTATGCAAGTACCAGCTAATCACTGTTGATAAGGTAGCCTAATTTCCTACCTGCGGAATAGCTGCGGAGGTGAATAAACATAGGGTTGCACTTTGAGGGGGGGGGGGGGGGGGGGGAAGGAAAACAAGCATAGGGAAGCGAGGAAATGATTCATTGAATCAGTGGACAGGAAGCATTGCTTTATTGTTACTGTGAAAATTCTCCCAGTACTCTGGAAAAAGAAATTGATTATTCAGTTTTCATATCACTAAAATGCAGGGCCAGAATTGCTGCTACAAGATTAAGAAGGACGTCTTGCTAAGTACAAAAACACCTACCCCGAAACAGAAAGATATTCGACCACGACAAATACAAACCAGTGTTTATCTTGGGGATACAGTTGAAGATGCGGCAGTTTCTGCTGCCTACAAGATTGCAGAGGCAGAAAATAAATCATTTGTAGCCGCTGAAGCGGTTAAGGAGGCGGAGAGGGTTTCGAAAATGGCTGAAGATACGGATTCGATGCTTCAGCTAGCAAAAGAAATCTTTGAAAGATGTACATACTACCAATCTGCATTCTTGTTTTTTTTCCCCCCACTCTTTTTCATACCTATAACACGAATTCTATTTCTCTTCCCTGACAGGTTCACGTGGTGAAATTGTGCTAATGGCATAGGACGATGTGGATGCACGGCTTTTCAAAGGAACCTTCTTGTTAGAAACCTGTAAATTTAGTATTCTAGCTTGCTTTAATTTCTTACACTGTTAAAGTTATATCAGCCTGGTTTTGTAGTAGTTGTTAAATCTATATAACTTACCAAATGGTCGTTGTAATAAGGTAAATCATCTTAATGTTTACCATCTCTGTTTATTAATTCTGTCAGTAAGATGTTTTGGAGGATTTCAGGGTATTTACTAGTTAGCTGCATGAATGCTTATTAGCATATATACAACGGGGAAACTTATACAAATCTGTCAATTTTGAGTCGTGAAAATTCCATTCAAGCTGGACTAGAGATTAATGTAGAAGACCTCCTTACTGTGTATATGACAAAATATATGGAAAATTGTATCTAAAGTTGCCTTCGTTAAAGGTACTTGAGGATTTTCTTAACCTGGACTTGTGACGTCATTTTAAATGAATGGATGTTTTGCCCCAAGTATTGGAGTTCTATGATGTGCGTTGAAGGTAATGGTGTATTGGAAGCATTTTATAAAAGCTTCCTGCTTTTTTTGGTTGTGTTTGAAGCAATTTGTAAATCACTTTTTATGGTCTATTTTATTTTATTTATTTATTTGTTTCATTTTTTTCCTGATTTTTTATAGAAAATAAGAGCGGTAGCCAACAGCGGAAGCACAAGATAAAGCATTGCCAATTTCTTGATGAGGAAGATCATACCATCTCTGCAGATAAAGGGCTAGGGTTGATTTATTGTGTAACTAGCATCCTTGATGAGCTAGTTGCTAATGTGGCCTTCTTGCTTCATGTGCATGGCAAATTCTGTTTTTAGTTGAAGTGATCAGGAATTGGTAAATGAACTTTGCTCTGTCTTTTTCTCTTTGGTAAAAGTGCATTGTGTATGAGAAGTAAAGGAAAATATAAATCTTGGGCTGATTGATACAAATGTTGTTCCGGACACTCTAATCTATGGTTATTGTGACTCAATATAGTAAAAAATTTTAATTCTCAAAAAAGCTAAATATTTGGCCCAAAATAAAATATAGAAGCATTCAGCATATTTTTTTCAAAGTACAGGAGGATTTAAATGTGTATGCACACAAGACTAGTCTCATACATTCTCATTGATGAAATGGAAGAAAAATAAAAGAAAGGAGAAAGGCAAAAACAAGATGAAAAGAGTAAGAATATCGGTTGTTATTATTTTATTTTTCAAAAATAAATCATATTTTTTTTTATTAATGTTAAGGAACTCACACTCCCCACATGATCCCTATAGGGCTCGAACCCCAGACCTCTCCCAATTTTGGGAGGAATGAAAATACCATTAATATATATGTTCATCGCATTTGTATCTATTCGGTGACGATACAATATAACTTTGGACAATACAATATCAACTTTAGAAGCGAGTATCGATACTGGCTATTGGTATCAACACCCTCCAAAGACGTTAACGAGGGTACTACAAATCATAAATATATGTCATCTAAATATTAGAATTGCAGTTGTAAATAAAAAAGAAAATACACCTTCAAAATTTAAAAAATATTTCTTTATTCTCAAATAACCAACCAAAGTCCTTACACATAATACATGTGAGGGGCATCTAAAATTCGGTCTTATAATCACACGTGGGGGAAATATATATGTTAGCAATAAAAAGGATGATCTTCTGTTTTAGACTTTAATAAAGACTATACCTTTTATAATAAACAGTTAAAACCATTAAATAAATAAATAAAGGATAAAGTGCCCCTGAACTAACATGAACTACACTTTTTACACAAAACTCCCTGAACTATCCCAACTTTTACAATTCATTCAGTTATAACACCGTTACTTAAATTAGGATAATTTGCATTCAGATCCCCTAAGGTTTTGGTCAATTGCACTCATCCCCTGAGATTTCATTTTCCTTGCAATGACACCTCCTGAAGGGGAGAAATGACCGGAATGCCCTTGTGTTGTCTCCCCTATTTCATGAGATAAATATTTAGGTGGTAAAATTATCTCCATGCCCCAAGATAAAAACCCTATAATGTATATATATCTATAACAACTATTATAAAATGTGAGTGGTTGAGAATATTTCCAAACATTTTCTTCAAAATAAAAATTAATGAATTAATATGTATTAGTTGAAGTGCAACACTATGGAGTATGTCAAAACGATATAGAGTAAAAGAAAAGGGTGGAAAATATTTCAATACTTTTAAAAAATAATAATAATTAATTAATATGCATTACTTGAAGTGTAACTCTAATGAATAGTTCAAAAGATATAGAGTACTAAAGATATAAAACAAGAGGTTATAAATATTTTCATATTTTTTTAAAAAAATATTATTTAATTAATATACATTAATTGAAATGTAATTCTAATGAATATTTCATAAGATATAAAGTAAAGATATAAGACAAATACATTTCGGCAAGGAAAAATAATATAACTTAAAATACAAAAATCTGTATATATTTATCTATCTATCTATATACTACTAATAAAGACACAAAAACTCTATAATATTTCGATTCATTATCACATTTTATAATATAAAAAATTATAATAAGTAAAAATTGTCATTATTTAAAGTTTAAGGGCTTAAATTAACTTTTAAATAATAATAATAATAATAAAAATAAACCATTTGTCATATTTTTATAAAAATATAAAAAATTACAAAAGTAAAGTTTGTTATTATTTTACAGTGTAAGTGCTTAAATTAATTTTACACAAAGAATAATAAATTATAAACAAAGAATAATAATAAATATTAAATTAATTTTATCCATGTATCACCTTCTAAAATACAAAAAAAAATATTATCATAAATAAAATGTATTATTATTATTTAATGTAAAATGTCACAGTATTAGTTTTAAGGAAAAATTAAAAAACGATAACTTTTGGGGCCTATATTACAAAAAATGACAATTTAAGAAAAATAATTTAAAGAAATGTGATAATATTTCAAAAATCATTGTATTCAAAGTACTTGAATTTTTTTTCAAATTGAGCTTAAGACACAATGATTGTTTGGTCTATTAATTTAGCCAACATATCTTTTACATTAAAGCAAGGGTAGAAGAGTCATTTCATGGGATCTTCACCCATTCAGGGGGTGTTATTGCAAGGAAAATGAAATCTCAGGGGACAAGTGCAATTGACCAAAATTTCAGGGAATCTGAGTGCAAATTATCTTAATTTTAACTAACGGTGACGGAATGGGGTTAAATGCAGTACTTAAATAGTTAGGGGGGCAATGCTTAGTTCAGGGGGTTAGTTGAGAGAGAGAAGAAAGAATAGGGGGTTTAATGCACTTAACCCATATAAATAAATAAAAAGTATTAGTTGGTTGGTTCTAGTCAGTTCAAAAGCCACGTGTACCCATATATATAGCGGTTGAAAAGCTCCAGTTCAAACGTTGTAGGGGTAAAATGGGAAAAACAGAAAAGAAGGGGTTGATGATACTTGTTCTGGTAATTGGTACATCCAACCCTCACTTCTTTCGCATCTCGCACTCTCTCTTTGCCCATTCCTTCAACTCCACGGAGTAGATCCGAGGAGTTTGGGAAAACCCTAATTTCCTTTTCTTCGCTCTCTCTCTCTCTCTCCTAATCTTCTATCGATTTCAACCAGTTTCTTCATTATCATCACCAGGTGTTCTCTTTTGATCTTCAAAACATGCTCAATCTGTTGAATTCATACATATACATATATATATATATGTATATGTTATACATCATGTACATTTGTGTGTGTCCTTTGATTATCATGTTTTGGTACTGTCTTGTCATATGTACATTGGAATAATAGTTTTTGATGTTATGTGCACTTAATCTAACAGTGACTGTTTTGTCATTCTTATACTCTTTTAGCATGGAATTGTATGTAATTGTGTATAATTTGCATATTGTCTTCTTATCGGACATCCCGATTATTTATGAAAAATATATATAAATATAATGTTTCTGAACCTTTTAAGTTGGTTGATTGATTTGGAAATTCAGAGTTCAAAGTTATCAATAAAAAGAGAAATTTATAAAAATTTACAAATGACTGCAAGGATGGGTTCTTTAAGTTTATATAATTGGAGAACTTTCATTTATTTATTTGTGTCGGTATCAGTTAATATTGTGTTTGTTTTGATAACATCGATCCCACACCCACGCAAACACGCACTAATTACACTTTCCTAGTGTATGTTTTACCTATTCAACACCCAAGGGAAGATCAGAGTGCTAATATAGACAGGTTCTTGAAATTTGTTTAGTTTTTAATGATAAAATTAATATGGCGATATGCGGTATATTAACTGGAATAGAGGCGTTCCGCTTTTGCTGATGAATGATTTCGGAAATGTTAGCAGTCATGGCAGGTCTGGCACCAGAAGGATCACAGTTTGATGCTCGTCAATATGACGCCAAAATGAATGATCTGTAAGACATTCCTTACTTTTTCGTCACTCATCATTCAATTGTTGCCTTTGTATGCACGATTTAATGGGTGTATGTGTTAACTACCAACTGCTCTAAAAGCTTAAATTGTTTAGAGATAGTGTAACTTTAATATTTAATCATTCAACACGACACTTCATGTGTGATATTTTTTTTGGTCCAACACGTGAAACAACAATTTTTCAACAAAGGGGGACGGTGAAGTTCGAACACAGGACTTCCTGCTCTGATACCATGTTAACTATCAACTGTTCTAAAAGTTTAAGTTATTTAGAAAGGGTGTAACTTTAATATTTAATCATTCAACCGTATGAATTGATCATGTTCTATTTCCATTTATTACAAAAACGTCAACCCAAGAGCTATAATTTTGACATGTCGATACTGATTTTTTCCCTTGCTTTATGGTCCAGTCTTTCAGCTGAGGGGCAAGATTTCTTTGTATCATACGACGAGGTGTATGATAGTTTTGACGCTATGGGTTTGCAGGAGAACCTTCTGAGGGGCATCTATGCATACGGTACCTATAATTACGTATCCTCTTTTTGTTTGTTACATACTTACATGTAGTATAAATAGCACCCATAAATTTTTTATGCAAAATATATAAAACCCATGGGCTCCTATTTTTCTAGTGTCTTTCTGTATTTCATCTCATGAAATTTGATTAAGACCTACTTCATTGTACATTGAAAGGTTGGAAAATGTGGATAGTGAAGAATAGTATCTGCTTTGCCTCGAATTAATATGATGATTTATTGAGGATGGTTGGTTGGTACCAATGTAGGTTTTGAGAAGCCCTCGGCAATTCAGCAAAGGGGAATTGTTCCCTTCTGCAAGGGTCTTGATGTAATTCAACAGGCTCAGTCCGGAACGGGGAAGACAGCAACGTTCTGCTCTGGCATCCTTCAGCAACTTGACTATGGTCTAGTGCTTTGTCAGGCCTTGGTTTTGGCACCTACTCGCGAGCTAGCACAACAGATTGAGAAGGTCATGCGAGCGCTTGGCGATTATCTTGGTGTGAAGGTACATGCTTGTGTAGGTGGCACCAGTGTTCGTGAGGACCAGCGTATTCTGTCCAGTGGCGTTCATGTGGTTGTTGGCACTCCCGGCCGTGTCTTTGATATGCTACGCAGACAGTCACTCCGTCCAGATTATATTAAAATGTTTGTATTGGATGAGGCAGATGAAATGCTTTCGCGAGGTTTCAAGGATCAGGTCCTCTTATCGAATTTTTTCATTTGTTTCTTGCATTCTCTATGGATTTGTTATTTTCTATGTTTATTTTCTTTAGTAACCAGAAAAGGAAGTGATGAATTTTTTTAGATGGTACTATGTAGTCAAACCAAATGAGGATAGAAAAAGAAGCTTTAATTATCAGACTATTTGCAACAAGATTAAAAATGCAATATTGTTAATATCTCATACGTGTTCTTCATGCTATATATGGCTTAAAGTTCTGAAAAAATTGAGTAATATTCAGCTTTATTTAAGATGGTATGTAATTTCCTTTTTTGATATTTTATAGCTCAACATGTTTTGCTTGTGAATGTCTCTTTTTCTGATCTCTTATAGTTCAACATGCTTTGCTTGTGAATGTCTCTTCTCGGACACTCCAATTCCTTTCATGGAAGTCATTTTTGGCGCGTTTTAATGTAAAATTTCTTTATTTCCAGATCTATGACATATTCCAGCTCCTTCCTCCGAAAATTCAGGTCGGGGTGTTCTCTGCCACAATGCCTCCCGAGGCCCTCGACATCACTAGGAAGTTCATGAACAAGCCCGTGAGGATTCTCGTGAAGCGTGACGAGCTCACCCTCGAGGGAATAAAGCAGTTCTATGTCAACGTCGACAAGGAAGAATGGAAGTTCGAGACGCTTTGTGATCTCTACGAAACCTTGGCCATCACCCAAAGTGTAATATTCGTGAACACGCGACGCAAGGTGGACTGGCTGACTGACAAGATGCGTAGCCGAGACCACACTGTCTCAGCCACCCACGGAGACATGGACCAGAACACACGGGACATAATTATGCGCGAGTTTCGTTCTGGCTCCTCTCGTGTTCTCATCACCACTGACCTTCTGGCCCGTGGTATCGATGTCCAGCAAGTCTCTCTTGTCATAAACTACGACCTCCCTACTCAGCCCGAAAACTATCTCCATCGTATTGGACGTAGTGGGCGTTTTGGGAGGAAAGGTGTCGCCATCAATTTCATCACGAGGGACGATGAGAGGATGATGTACGACATCCAGAAGTTCTATAATGTGGTGATTGAGGAGCTGCCATCGAATGTTGCTGATCTCCTGTAACTACATTTTGTCTGTCTTCCTGTTATCAGTGAGAAAGGTAAGCCTTTCCACATTTCAACAGTTTTGCTCCCCTTGTTTAATAGGTTTAGTAATTCAATTTTTAGGATGCTCAAGTTTATTTGATTATTGAGGTATTTATTGAATCTTGGTTTCTGTAATCACAGTTTCAGTTTCGGATTATTGAGTAATATGACTACTTCTCATTGGCAATTTTTTGGGTTATGTTGCCATGAATTTATAATTTTTTTGCTTTTATAGCTAAGTGTCATATTTACCCTTAAGTAGTTGAGTAGCAAAGATTTTTGCAACTTTTGCAAACGTGAAGGACTGAATCGGGAGCAGAAGTAGATCAGGGGGGTTTTCTGCAACTTTTCAAAACTTGGGGGCTTCAAATTTTTCTCAGTGTTCTTCATTTAGCCATGAAGATTCAAGTGGAGGACTTGAACCAGATTTAAAAGAAGTTAAATATCAGTCTTTGGGATCTATTTTGTTTCCAAATTTGATGAGGGATGATATGAAGACAACCAATATAAAGGAAACTTGTTTTTTTCATTTGTTATGGGTGAAAGTAGGGAAAATAGAGTGATAATGAAAGTGAAAAAAAAAAAAAAAAATTGTTATTTTCTTTAGCAAGCCTGTAGTTTAGGCCAAGCGAACATTTCAAAAGAAATGTATATTATCCTCTTTTGAAATTTTGGCTGATTATATAAACATTGTATAGTTGGGTAACTGGGTTCAGGACAAGGCTATCTGAATCGGGAGTTTAGGTAGAATCGTTTTGAGGTTCGTAGAATCGGAATTTGAGAGTCGACCTAAATGTAATAATTTTTTTTAAAAAATATTTAATATTTAATTTAAAAAGTCTAAATCATATTAGAAACTTCAAAATTTTTTAATACATTGGGCCTTTAAATATTTTCTCATAAATTTAGGTATATATTGAGATTTTGAACTAAATCATTAAGTTTTTTTGGCATTTCATACGGAGGGTTTAACTGTCCAATCATTATTTTAACGTAGTAGAATCTTGTTAAAATTGTAAAATAATACAGAATCGTAGTAAAATCGTAAAATCGTAATATTTTATCAGTTAGAATCGAGATTCTGACAACTATGTTTCTCACATGTTTTATGTCAGTTTATTCATTTTTTAGTTAAGGGACCTATATATTCACACCAATTTATATAGTAAAAGCTTGTATATAATAATAAGAATAAAATAATAATAATAAAAATAAATAAATAAATGGATAAACAATTACTAATTTACCAATTAGAAGTGTTTATGCCCAACGGTTCAGCCCATAACATTTGGCCGGTACAAAGGGAATCATTATTGTTAATTCGGTGAATTTTCCAAATAATGATCCCAACACGAACCTTTAATTTATTAATCCCATGATGTATGTTCTAAGTTGTTGACATTTAATTTTGCCCACCCATTCTAAAGATACTTTTTTCACTAATTTCAATTTTACTCTCTCTGAGGACAGAGTTTTGTTGTTGATTTGTCTCGACTTGTGCATGGTATTTGCTTTTGTTATATAATTATGAGTGAATGCATGAATGGAGACGTATTCGATTTAACTTTTTTTTAAAATGAATAAAAGAGAAAGTCAAATGGATGGGTGCTTTTTTAATAAGTAAAATTCAAGAATTAGAATGAAACTTAATTAATATTAAATTTTATTATTTTTCTGATTTATAATATAATATTTTTGAAAATTTACTATTTTTCTGATTTACATTGCTCTTTTCTAAAATGCAAGGAAATATTATTGAGAAATGTTCCACTGAATGATGTTATCATCACTTTTCTCTTTCTTCTTTATCCAAACAAAACATTAGAAATACAGATATCGAATTTACCAAAAGGAAATGGTCTATGATTAGGCACGCCCAGTTGTGTATAACAAGTGAAGTTTCAATTGACCACCAAAGAACTGGAACAAAGAAGGAACAAATGTCTTCTTTTTGCTTGCAATTGGAGTTTCTAGTTCATTTCATGTCAAATGCATACGACAACTCACCTTTTTAATGATGTCATGAGTCATGACATATATAAATCATTACAGACACACACACACATATATATATATATATATGGTTAATTTCAGTAAACCCCTATGAAGTTTCAAAAAATATCACTTTGATCTCATTCTATACAAAAAAATCCCTTGCACTTATCAAATTGTATCAGCTTGCTCCATTCCCTATAATTTTGAACCAAAATACCCCTGAGATTTAATGAAAATGATTTAAAATTCAAAAAAACATATAAAATTCGAAAATATATATATATAATTCGTAAAAATATATATAAAATTAGAAAAAAATTTAAATTAAAAAAATATATATAAAATTCAAAATATATATATATAATTCTAAAACACATATAAAATTAGAAATATATATGTAAAATTCGTAAAAATATATATATAATTCGTAAAAATATATAAAATTCATAAAACAATATATAAAATTAAAAAAAATATCAAATTTGAAAAAACAATATAAAATTCAAAAAATATATATAAAATTCGAAAAAAAAACATATAAAATTGAAAAACAAAATATAAAATTCATAAAAATTATATAAAATTCGAATCAAACATATAAATTTTGTAAAAAAATATATAAAATTAAAAAAAACATAAAAAATTGGAACAAAACATATAAAATTTATTCGAAAAACCCCTTTCCAAGTATGTTATATGCAGTCTTCCAGGACTAAGCTTGTGCAAATTGAAGATTCATTACTAAAACCATGTAAAAACAAGTAAGGAGATGCAAGATACAAGAGAATATATTAAGGTTACAAGAGAATACATGTAAGAATATATAAATTTCAATTTTTATATATATTTTACGAATTTTATATATTTCTTTCGAATTTTATATGGGTTTTTTGAATTTTATATGATTTTTATTGAATTTTATATATTTTTACAAATTATATATATATTTTCGAATTTTATATGTTTTTTTATATATTTTTTGAATTTTATATATTGTTTTACGAATTATATATATATTTATGAATTATATATATATTTTTTTGAATTTTATATGTTTATTTTTTCAAATTTTATATGTTTTTTTGAATTTTATATATATTTTTTGAATTTTATATTTGCTTTTCGAGTTTTATATGTTTTTTCGAATTTTATATATTTTTTACGAATTTTATATATATTTTTTGAATTTTATATATTTTTTTCAAATTTTAAATCATTTTTCATTAAATTTCAAAAGTATTTTGGTCTAAAATGATAAAAAAAAAAAAAAGGGCAAATTAATACAATTTAACAAATATAAAAAAAAAAATCTATATACAAGGGGAAAGTGATTTTTTTTAAATGTGAGTTTACTAAAATTAACCCTATTTATATATGTGGGAATTTGTCTTTATAGTTAAGGATGGAGAAGCTTGTGACAAAAGTACAAGTATATTAAATGGGGTCATGAAGTAGTTGTGTTTTAAATATTACTGGATAATCAGAATTGAATGATAGGACCACCCCCATTTTGGTTCCCCATTGCTTGTACCATAACATAAAATTAGAGATGGCAATTTCGGGTTATGGGTCGATATCGTGTCGGATTGAAATTGTGTTATTATTATACGTGTCGTGTCGTGTCGTATTCGGGCCGTATTCGGGTCGACCCATATAAATTATGTAATTCATTTAGCATATTTATTATAATATTTTAAATTAAATTTGACATAATCCAACACGAAATAAATTATTTAACATATTATCAACAAAATTAAATTGATTTTGACACGATTCAGTATTATTTTATTAATATATTTCAATTCATGACCAATTAGAGAAGAAAAAAATATAAAAATAAAGATAAATATAAACAGTAATCGTGTCAAACGTGTCGTGTTCGGGTTGACCCTTATATATTCTCGTGTCGACCCATTTAAGGCCTTAAACCGTGTCGTGTCGTGTTCGTGTTCGTGTTGGGTTTTCGTGTCGTGTCCAATTTTGTCAGTCTACATAAAATGGTGGGCACAACCAAAGGCAGGGTAGTCTAGTCTAAAGTGATCATCTTCCTCTTCAAAGTATGAGTGTGTGGAAGATTACGGTTCGAGTTCTATACAACTCATGTGCGTGTGGATATGTGAATAGTATTTACCTAAAAATAAAATAAAAAATTATATTGCCCTACCACAACATGTGATTAATCATTAGTTGAATTCATTTTTTCGAACATTGTTGCATTAAGTCACAAACAATTGCTTAAAAATCATGTAAACTACAATATATATATATATACATATATTAAACGAACTTAAAAAATGTGATCGTACTTGGCTCATTTATTAAATAAACGAACCCAAGTCGAGAACTAGTTTTATCGAGTCAAATTAGAGCTGTTCACAAATGACTCAGTTCAGTTGCAGCCATGGACGGAGTCAGAAAATTATTAAAAGAGGGGTAAATTTAATATTTTTTGATAATTTTATAGGGGGCAAATGTAATTTTTATTAATAGACTTCCATTTTATCCTTAAAAACTAATAGATTTTTTTATATATAATGGGGGGCAACTCCCCCCTATCAAGACAATGTGACTCCGTGTCTGGTTGTAGCATATATCGCTCTTACTTAATAATCGACTAGATTAAGTTGTTGCAAGCTTCTTTTTTTTTTTTTTTAGGTAAATACTAGTAATTGTTTTATGAATTGGATTTATTTTTGAAATGGATGTCATCCTTGTGTTTAAACAATTGGGAGAACACAAGTTGAATGATTTTTTTCATTTTTTCGAACATTGTTGCATTAAGTCACAAACAATTGCTTAAAAATCATGTAAACTACAATATATATATATATATAAACGAGCTTAAAAAATATGATCGTACTTGGCTCATTTATTAAATAAACGAATCTAAGTCGAGAGCTAGTTTTAACGAGTCAAATTAGAGTTGTTCATAAATGATTCAGTTCAGTTGCAGCCAGGGACGGAGCCAGAAAATTATTGAAAGGGGGCAAATTTAATATTTTTTGATAATTTTATAGGGGTCAAGTGTAATTTTTATTAATAGACTTCATTTTATCCTTAAAAACTAAAATATTTTTTTATATATAATTGGGGGCAACTGCCCCTATCAAGACAATGTGGCTTCGTGTCTGGTTGCAACATACATCACTCTTACTTAATAATCGACTAGATTGAGTTGTTACAAGCTTTCTTTTTTTTTTAAACATATTTTTTATTTTTCGAATATCATTTTACTTGGTTCTTGGTTATTTTCTTTGGTTTATATTGTTTTTCACCGGTATAAATTTTTTTCAAGTGGTTCTGAACAAAGTGACTATATAAGCGCTATAATTCTTAACAATTCTAATTGCAACGTCAATATACTGTTTATTTAATTATTGGTTATTTTCTTTGATTTTATTGTTTTTCACCGTATAAATTTTTCTCAAGTGGTTCTAAACAAAGTACTATTTAAGCGCCATAATTCTTAACAATTCTAATTGCAACTCTTATCAATTTCAATATATTTTTTTGGTGATTCTAAAATAATCTTATTATTACAGTGAAAAGAGTATGTTAACAAGCTTGATGAACCAATCCTTACAATGTTCCAATTCACTCATTTATTAAACGAAAATAAAAATATAATTGAACTTAATTCATTTGTTAGCCTGAATATAATTAAATTCATTTAAAATTGGTAAATATAATTGAGGATTTGCTTGAACAAAGTAGAATTTAAATGAGGGAACAGAACTCGGTTAGGTTGAAATACTATGGTACTATTTTCAGTGAAAAAAAAAAAGTAAAAATTTGAACGAGTGGAACATAACTCTTTTAGGTTTAAATAATTTTGTAATATTTGCAGTAGATTAATAATATGATTATATATGTCGGCATATTCCTTTTTCACTAAAATACTCCATTATGGAACCTAAGGAGGATGTACTCTCGAAACGTACCCTAATAATTCCCAAAGCCCCTATCATCATCAGTAAGCTTCTGGTTTGCAACGTCTGCCCAGTTGACACCTTCAGAAACTTCCAAGCGCCTCTCCTACATTTTTGAATGCTTTTACGTCGTTTCAAATTCACCATACCATACCGCCTTTCTCACCATTTCTATATATACATATACATATATATTCATACACACGGACATATATAGATATATAGATACAGATTTATACAGATTTATATATATATATAGAAAAACAATACAATAATATATATACATATACCAACCGCCTAATCCCTCCACGAACTTCCGTCTTTCTTTATTCAATTTGTTAACTTCTTCTCTCATTTTTGCGCTCTCGCCAACACGCTCAAGAATTCCCACTTCTCTCTCTATACATATATATATATATATATCAATGACGATCTTGGAGTCGCCGGAGAGTATAGGCACCACGACGTCGATCGCTAAAGACGATTCAGATCTCAACGGCTCCGTTCGGAGGAGGCCGAGTGCGAGCACGGTGCGGGACGAGTCGACCTCCGAGACGAACTTGTTCGAAGCTGAGAGTTCGACGAAGGATTTCGAGAACGGCCGGAATCAGATCGACGCCGTCGGCGGTGGTTCGATGGAATCGGCGAGTGAGCTGAGCAACGGGAAGGACGGAGGTGAGATGGTCGGAAATGGCGAGAATAGAGAAGCCAAGGCTTCGGTGAATTTCGCTTATCGGCCTTCGGCTCCGGCCCATCGGAGAATAAAGGAGAGTCCTCTCAGCTCCGACGCAATATTTAAACAGGTATATACATATATACATATGTACTTATATGTAATAATTGTGTGTGTTTGCTGATTGTAATTTAGGAAATTAGAATTCTGTTTTTCGGCTATGGGATTATTTGTTGTTTCTAAATCATGTTTTATGGGGTAAAGTACATGCAATTCCATCTCATTGAATATTGGTTTATGCTGTAAGCTACCTACACATGCAAGTATGTGTTGATTTGAAAGTTTTTAGGTTCTGGTTTGGTACTAATAATAGCTTATAATTATTTTGATTCTTGAGAATTTAGTGCTGAGTGCCAAAGATTAGGTTCGTCTAAATATCCATCCAGTGTTCTGGTTTTCATACAGTCATATGTTGTTAGTTGGAGCAGCTTTGTTGTATTTCTTATTGATTGTTTCTTATTATATATATGTATTTTTTTCCCACCAAGCACAACTAAATGAGGCAGTAAAAGGGTATTCCTTGTTTTATTGTCGATGATACTTTAGTACTGGTAATTTTAAGTAAAAATGATGGGTATATAGGTATGTTGAGGGCTACTATTGAAGTTTTGAAGTAGGGGACCTGTTAGGTTATTAGGAGTTAGTATTGTCAGACTGATAAGAAAATAAGAAATTGTGATTTAGTTGCAAGTTGGGTTTCTTTCAAATTTAGGTTAGTTAGGTCTTCCAGACTTAAAGTCTATGATTTGAAAACAATGGGATGAAGATTGCGCAAATTAGGGGTTCATTGCATTCACGTCATGTAATGTTTAACAATGCAGAAAATTTTCTCATATACATGGCCTTGAAGAGGTGATGTAGGAGAACTTATGTCACCCTAATCCTCAACATACTGCATTGTTCTATTTTTTTTTTTCTTTATGGATGTATGTATTTCTGTTTCCATGAATATCCATGTTAGTGGTAATCCTAGATAAAAATTCAGTCGCACAAGTTGTTATCAAAGCACAGTTGGATACAAGTTATTCAGTAATACACAATGCCCAACGGGGATAAAAGGGTTGAATATTGATATTGGGATGAAGAGATTCGACAAGCAAGCCTTTCGTCCTTTAAAGTCGCTTCACAATTTGCAGGGTGTTGAGGGGTTGAAAATTGCTGTGGACGGTGGATCGACCTTGTACATTATTGTTTGGGGCAAAAATATGGTCCTCAATAAATTGCAGTCTATGGCAGGAGAGTAAAATAATTTATTAATTGAGATTTACGTAGGAAGACGAAAAAGTAACCTTACATGTTTTTTGTTGAAAAGGTAGTAGATGATTAGATAAATGATTGCCACCCAGACCTTTCTTGTATATGAGGTAGTGTTAGATATTGTTGTATTGATTCCATTTTGAACATCAGAAGATCTAAAGTTGGGACAGACAAACTTTAGTTGAGGAACAATTGCCTGGATTACAAGTGGAAGAAGGATTTCTCCTCAAATTTCACCTTAAAAGCTTATTGCGTTGCACATTGTAGCTGCTTATCGAAGACTCTGTCAAGGTTCTGACATATAGCTGCTTTTGATAACTGGGAGAATATGGATGTTGGTCACGAATAAAGAGGGAGGAAAGGAATTTCTTACTAGTTATTGGATTAAGTAGCTGTAGTAAAGCTACTTGGTCTGTATACGAGTCACATGTTGCATGCCATTTTAATTTTAATGGGAGGCAAAGGTAGGAAAAAGCACAGGGACTACCTTGGGGCAATATGGGTGTTAACCTAATCAAAGGTAGGAACAATATTCCGCTTATATTGGTCATGCTGTTTAAAGACTAAATCTATTTAACTCAATTTGAACTCTTTAGTATTCATGTGTGTTGATGTGAATATGGCAAAATAAAAGCCACAGTGATGGGCGCATTGTCCATAGTGTGTTTATATTGTTTCTTATTTTGATTTGAGGAACCAGAATAGTTGGCCCAATAAATAAGTAGTCAGAGAGGGGTTTCATTAAGTTGTATCTTATTGGTTTGTTGTACCAAAAAGACTTGGGTATTAAATGGGTTAAGCAATGTATTCAATCTATCCTTTTAACAAACAGATCCTGTTTGAGTGAGATATATTCCTTGATCAGTAGACAGGTCATATTTAGTTTGACTTATTTAATGAGTCAAGCTTATCTCTACATGGCATGAATCATCTGATACTACTCCTAATGGCAATTGGAAACAGGAAATGCTGGAACCAAATATGAAAATGAGAAATGTTGGACAAAATGGCCATTGAAAATCATGAGGAAAAATTATTTAGAATCAATTGAGAAATAGGAAATCTCGGTTAAACGATTAGGTTAGCATAATTTAGGTTAAAAAGATGAATAGAGTTCACTCGAGGAAATTACTATGAGATGAAGCTGTGAGTATTCTTTTGAATCAATCATGAAATGGAAATGCTGGAGAACCATCACATGACTTTGCCACATAAATATGAATTTTTCGGTTCCCACATTCGTAAGTGCTGTAAAGGTGTATTTTGAATTTCCGCTCACAGATTTCAGGAGTAGAAATAAAATCATCCCCCTTTGTTAAGGTGGAAGCACTGTTTTGAACAATTGGCATACTAGGAGCTTGGAAGCCCATTGTCCTTCTTGTATTCATCATTCTCATGATCTTTCTGACATTGTTTGAAAAGTATACAGTGAACATACAGTTTTTATAATGAAGGAATATGCAGTTGACAAGAATTTTCTTAAAGGTTGAACTATTGGTCGAGTACTTAGCCCAACAAGGTTGATGTCTGAAGTGCGGTTCTACTCTCATGTTTCTCTCTAGATTAATTTTGTAAGTCAGATGTGTATGGCGGGGAACACTCTACCCAAGGTTGGGTATCTTATTGGTTTGTTGTAGACTGTCTAACCAAAAAGACCTGGGTATTAAAATGGGTTAAGCAATGTATTCAATTTTTCCTTTTAACAAACAGATCCTGTTTGAGTGAGATATATTCCTTGATCAGTAGACAGGTCATATTTAGTTTGACTTATTTAAAGAGTCAAGCTTATCTCTGCATGACATGAATCATCTGATACTACTCCTAGTGGCAATTGGAAACAGGAAATGCTGGAACCAAATATGAAAATGAGAAATGTTGGACAAAATGGCCATTGGAAATCGTGAGGAGGAAAAACTATTTAGAATCAATTGAGAAGTAGGAAATCTTGGACACCAATCCATCCCGAACTTGGTGGTTAAACTCTACTGCGGTGACGATACTGTAGGGGAGATCCTGCGGAAAAATAGCTCGACGCCAGGATGATAAAAGCTTGACACCTCTCATTCTTATTCCTTTTTCAATATGAAAAAGAAAAAAAATTCAAAATGAAAAAGGTTGTCTTATTCAAAACCCCAATTATGACATCCCTTCTCTCCTGCTTCACACCTCGGAACGCACCATTCTTACAGATAAGGACGCTCCGCCTTATCTATAGAAGTAGTCAACTGAGTTCTAAACGAATTAGCTCCTTGGTAATGGCTTAATCTATAGATAGAAAGCCCTATGGTTGGAAACTACCATGTTAGGTTTGGAGAGAGATGGGACCGGTTATATAATAGGGGGAGCAGATGCAAGCGTTTTTTTTTTTTTTTTGAAAGGAGATGCAAGCTTTTTTACTTCGGGTAAAAAAGTAAAATAAATGAAAAGAATAGTGAATTTGGATGAGGTTTCATGTTTATATATCGAATTGACTTGATCTTACTTTCTGAGGCATGTGAATTGGCCCCACCTTATTAACGGACATGAAACCTATATATATATATATATAGATAGATAAGAGAAAATTGCAAAAGAGAAAGAAATACTATATCTATGACTCTATATGTAAGAAAGAGGATAGAGGTAGAGTTGCAGTCCTATCAGTGCAACGACCGCTACACCCTTGATCGTGAAATATCGATTGCTTGTTGAACCCTGTGAATTGCATGAAGGTAGGATACTCCAAATTCGGGGGGTCAAAGAGTTTTATAAAACGTTCTTGGTGAAAAAAAATGTGAATGAAATATCCTGCTGAATTGAACCTACGAATTCGCCAATTATGAGGTGGGCACTTTAACCATTCAGCAATGGATCCTTAGCGGGGATCCTTGTACATGGTGAATAACCAAATTCCAATAGAAATAAAATAGGAATTCACTTTTAGCTTGGCTACACAACCTAAACTATTAGGTTAGCACAATTTAGGTGAAAAGATGAATAGAGTTCACTTGAGGAAATTACTATGAGAAGAAGCTGCGAGTATTCTTTTGAATCAATCATGAAATGGAAACGCTGAAGAATCATCACATGACTTGGCCACATAAATATGATTTTTTTATGTTGCCACATATGCAATTGCTGTAAAGGTGTATTTTGAATTTCTGCTCATAGAATTCAGAAGTAGAAATAAAATCATCCCCCTTTGTTGAGGTGGGAACAGTGTTTTGAACAATTGGTGTACTAGGAGCTTGGAATCCCATTGTCCTTCTTGTATTCATCATTCTCATGATCTTTCCGACATTGTTTGAAAAGTATACAGTGCACATACATTTTTTATGATGAAGGAATATGCAGTTGACAAGAATTTTCTTAAAAGTTGAACTATTGGTTGAGTACTCAACCCAACAAGGTTGACGTCCCAAGTGCGGTTCTACTCCCTTGATGCCAATCTTGGATTAATTCTCTCTAGATTAATAGTCACTCAGATGTGTTCAGGGGGGAACACTCTACCCAAGGTTGGGGACATCCCTCTAGTCCATAAATATAGAAAAAGGATTAAAAAAGTCGGTACCATTTCCTTATTTTCAGTTTTAGTTTCTCCATATATGTTTTTGCATGTTACTATTCCCCTAAGTGACCATACGGAGCTTCTTAAATAATCTGTGCATTTGGTTTTCTTGTAAACCTAATTTAGTCCATAGGCCAATTTCTCAATTTTCAAAGAATGTACAGTTCCACTGTTTCTAGGTTTGTTTGATATTTTTAGGTAGGTATTGGAGTTCTCTTTTAACTGTATTTATAAAAATCTTGGAGAAATTTGTGATTTTCTTCCCCTTCTCTTTTTCGTTTTATTTTCCCGTCCTTCTCTTGGGGGATGTAACATAGACGAGGAAATTAAACAATGCCAAATGTTGTAACTACATAACTTTTGGTTGTTTACTGAGACCATTTACAAGCTTTATACTGCTTTGCAAGCATCAACGAGCTTAGAACTTGACTTATCACCAAAAAAAAAAAAGGTTAGAACTTGATGCAATCCTAGATAAGTTATGAAGGAAGCAGCATTATCTCGATTTGTTTACAAACTTCACACTACCCTGAATGTATTATGTGGATGCTCTGGTTTTTGTAGTTTTTCAGCTTAATTTGTTGTGAATCCGTCATGTTACAGTTTGCTAACTTCTAGTTGCCATCATCTGACAGAGTCACGCGGGTCTGTTCAACCTCTGTATAGTTGTACTTGTTGCTGTAAACAGCAGGCTTATCATTGAGAATCTGATGAAGGTTTGCTTCTTGCTTCAACTTCACACTGCAGATTCATGTTTGCATTTCTTCGAAACATTACGAGGGCGCATGAATACATTTGCATTTCTTATTCCATCTTGGTACTAGTTATTTCTTCTCTCAATTACCAGGCTTGTAAGATCTTCACTATTTTTGGAAGGCAAATTTATCAGAAATAACTAGTACCAAGTTGGAATAGGCTTGTAAGATTTCAATTATTTTAGGAAGGGAAATTTACCATCCCTACAATTGTGGATGACATACGTTTGAATCCTTTTGCAGTATGGCTTGTTAATTCAGGCTGGTTTTTGGTTTAGTTCGAAATCGCTGAGGGATTGGCCCCTTCTAATGTGCTGGTAATATTTTCTGATATGGTTAAATACATATTTTCTATTAGAAAAGGTTGGAGTGCTTGATGCATGCTGCTTATGTTATAATCCTCTGTATTTGCCCTTTAGGGTAAGGATTTTGTGCAACTGTTATTTTAAGTGGAATGTTTTGTATCTTCTGGTTTTAAATGCAGTCTTACACTGCCAGTTTTCCCACTTGCTGCTTTTGTTGTTGAAAAGTTGGTGCAACAGAAGTGTATCTCTGAACCAGTAAGTAATCCAAAACAAACTCTTGTATTTCGTCCTTGTTCATAGACAAAATCTCTTTTATATGTGGTGGAACTTTGTATGAATACTTCTCTTAGTCTGGTTCCGATAATGTCATCGTTTCTTTTCATGTAACTCTAATGCTTTACGTCACACTTCTATGGTAAAATCCCTTCACAATTGCCCATATTAGACAAAAGGGGATTGTTAGAACCTATTAACGGCTAGCACACTTACTTCGTTCTCTCAGACTATTCAAGTAAAAACCATTCAATTTATGTGAAAATTAAAGTTCACATATTCTCCTGGGATTCTGTCTCATTGAGAGCATTGGTAGATTTATTATGGGAAACAAATTTATAGCTTAATCTGCTGTTGATGAGGTTATGTAGGAATAGAAGTCATTATGGAACTCAAACTATTGTTCTTTTGCTTATCTTTCACTTTTCGTTGTACTAATGCGTTCAGACCTGGAATTTTGAATGAAACAGAGAAGGACCATATAAGAACCATGATGTTGCAAATATGTTAGTAGTAGAAGATTTTGGTCCCCTGTGCTATAAAACATTTCTACTATGTTTTATTTCCAAGAAAGATATGTCCAATTTTCTACAATTATACAACAGTAAACCCATTTAACTCCAGGGAAAATTGGAACAACAAATCAATATTGTCATGGATAATGAATGAATGGTAGATAGACTACCCTTTTTATTGTGTGGTAGTTTCTTACGAGAAGTGTTGTAATCTGAGTTTGGTACCTTGCATCAGTGTGGTAGTTCATGGTATGACCATATGAGCTGTCATTTTCCAGTTTCAATGAGAACATGTGTGAATAAAAGCTTGTTGGAGTATTAGAATCTTGACATATGAGTGCCTTTTACACTATTTCTTACTTATCACACACAAAAAAAGAATCTTGATATAAATTACCAAAAAAAGGCTATAAGTACTTCGGGTAGTTTTTTATTTTTATTTTTTGTTATCAACTTAATATAGCTTTGGAGATTAGTACTATCTAGGAAGCACACATACGGTCAATATGAGTACAATGACATGACAAATCTCAAGAAAATGAAATACGGGACGGTAGGAGACAGCAATATAATAAATGATAAATCATTTTTCTTTATACATAAAATTAATACTTTTCCTATAATTATAAATACAAGGAATCCCATTTATAGAACATAGGAGTTCGTTTCACAACACATAAAATAAGCAAACCTTGTCATCACTCGATAGATCTGGAAGTACCTTAACAATTGTTATTAAAGTTATATTTTAATGATCATACGTGTTAAAATGTGTTATGAATTTTGGGAAGTATCATTTACACGCGTTAAAAATCAAATCAAAAGATATGGGTATCCGACAAGTTTCAACCTTGTAAAAGTATCCGTGCTTAATAGGTATTACCTTGGCAGAGGGTACTTTCACATTTTGGATTCTGAACCCTCTTTAAAATTACAGTTTCTATGGTTATTTATTATGGCATAAAAACTTGGCAAATATCTATGCTAGTCCTACTTTTGCAACTCAAAGACAATTAAGTTTTATAAAAAATTTGAGGTCAAAGAAGTCCTACTTTTCAAATCTATTTCTAACAAAGTTTCTTAAAATTATATACCTATTTTACTCTTTTTGTTCAACCATTTTCTTTTGGCAGACTAATCTTCTTCGCCTCTTCCTACTCTTTTTTGGGCTGTCGTATTTTTTTCACCATCTCATTTTTTCATTACCATACACCATTTTTTCAATTTATTCAGATCTAATTTCCCCCACATTTGATGATTGTTATGCAAATTTAGATGGGATTCTGAGTACTTTTATTTACAGAATTTCAAGTTAGGAGTTTTATTTTTTATTTTTCTTGGCATTCAACTAGGGAATGTTTAATATAACAACCATGTATTCTTTAGCGAAGCTCTGGAATTTAAGTTTCCATCCTCAGTTAATTTCAAACTGAGTTCCTTAATGGTTAAGGGGATTTAAAGTGTTGAATTTATATTGACAAATGAACGATATATAATGTGGCAGCAAATTAACCATATAGAATATTAGTGCATTATACTTCTCTGGCCCATTAGTTAAAAGGATTTTAATGTTAGAAGTAAAAAGATGGAATGCTTTAGTCGCACGTAATTTTTATTGTAGTAAGAGGGCGATATTGGAAAAAAAATTCAAATTATTTGGTAAGAGATCTCAAAAGTAGGACCTTTTTGTACTAATGAAAGACTATAGGACTTACCAAAGGCCTAATTGTCTAGCGGTACTAGGCCCTTACTCTCAAATGAGAGGTCAAGGGTTTGAGCCTTAGTGGAGACACTGTGTGTGAGTAAATGATTTAACTTTTTTTTTAAAAAAACTATAGGACTTAATTGTCTTTAGGGTACGAAAGTAGGACTAGGTTGGAATTTTCCTAACATGTTTACTCCTAGAACAATAAGTTGATAGGTTCTTGCCTTGAAATACTGTAAAATTTCATCTCTATTGTAATTTTGCAGGCTGTTGTCGGTCTTCACATATTAATAACTACTGCAGCAGTGCTTTATCCAGTTTTAATGATTCTCAGGTTGGTTTTTCCCTTTTTCATTGTGAATTTTTTTGCCCAAATGGGGATTATATTTCTCGCTGTTTTTTTTTTTTTTGATAAGTAAGAAATGAATTAAAAAGCACTCAACCGGGGAGCGCATCCCAATTACAAGAAGCCACTAAGGGCCAAGAGAAGCCAAAAAGTCTGCTTTCTCAACAATAGACATACAAGAACGGCCCTCAACCCAACAAAACAGAGAAGAAATGATGCGATCCTTGATAGCCTCGATAGTAGATTCATTTCCTTCAAAGCAACGGCAATTCCGTTTTAACCAAATGATCCACCAAAGGCAAAGGGAAACGGTCCTCCAGAAAAGCCGGGCCTGAGACTTCACCCGAACCACACGCCAAATAGATAGCACCTCACGAACCGACCCCGGCATCACCCAGGGGACCCCAAACTGACCAAGAATAAGGCACCAACAATCATAAGTCACAGGGCAATGAAGAAGGAGATGATCAATAGATTCCGCATCCAGTTTGCATAGGAAACACCGGTTAACCGCATAGACACCCCTCAAACGCAAAGTGTCAAGAGTAAGAATGCGCTCCCAAACAGCAGACCAAGTAAAGAAAGCAACCTTAAGGGGGGCTTTAGAGCGCCAAACCGCCTTCCAAGGAAAGCCCTCCACCACCTGAGGCGTCAAACAACCATAAAAAGAAGACACTGAAAACATCCGTGAGGGGGAAGGAGACCAGATCAAAAAATCCAACCCAAAGCCCACAGCCTGCCTATATAAAAGCTCCAGAAAACCGCAAACCTCCTCAAGCTCCCAATCCTGAAAAGATCGCACAAACTGAACATCCCACACAAGCCTGCCGGTATCAAGATGATAACAGTCAGCTACTGAGGCAAGACGATCACGAGCAATCCTAAACAAACGAGGAAAAGAGACAGCAAGAGAAGCCTCCCCACACCACCTATCAGACCAAAATCGGATACAACGGCCATCCCTAACCCCAAAGCGTGTGAACGAGGCAAAAGGATCCCATACTCGCCTAATGTCCTTCCAAACCCCCACACCTCTCCGAACCTGTACCCCCCCAGAACACCAACCACCCCAATCCTCCCCGAACCGACAAGCAATAACCCTCCTCCATAGCCGGTCCCTCTCCATCCCAAAACGCCAAAGCCACTTCCCCAGCAGCGCTTCATTGAACGGGATCAACCTACGAATACCTAAACCACCATTCCGAAAAGGACGACAAACATTCTCCCATCGAACCAAAGACACTGGGTGGCCCTCTCTTCTCCCCCCCCATAAGAACCGCCTCTGAATCATCTCAATCCGCTGAGCCACTCCACGGGGAATCCGGTATAGAGAAAGAACATACGTGGGGATATTGGATAACGTACTCTTGACCAAGGTGAGCCTCCCACCTTTGGACAAATACTGACGCTTCCAACCCGCCAACCGCTTCTCGACCCGATCAATCACAGAATCCCAGCAGGCTTGCCTCTGACCAGAAGAGCCCAACTGCAACCCCAAATATGCCGTCGGAAGCTGGCCCACCCTGTAGCCAAGAGAAGAGGCTATACCATGAATATCATCCACCGCCCCAATCGGAATCAACGAACTCTTACATGTATTGATTTTCAACCCCGAAACAGCCTGAAAGCAAATCAAAATGCACCGAAGAAATCTCAACTGAGACACATCCGCATCACAGAACACAAGAGCATCATCCGCAAACAGAAGGTGCGAGACCTCCACAACATGCCTCGCGGCATCCCCAACCTGGAAGCCTCGGATCAACCCTAGATCAGTAGCCCGATGCTAGGATGAGAAAGGGGAAAAAAAAAGGGTCAAGTAATTAGCTTGATAGCTGGCTTTTATTGTGACCCCTTTTTTAAGTACTTTTCAGTTGAGCACTTACATGCCAAGCCTGAGCAACGAGATGAGGGATTTGTTAAAAAAACAAAAAACAAAAATGGAATGATAAGACTTACATGCTGGAGTGAAGGGCAAAATTTGTATGTTTCCAAATGATATGATTCAAAGTTCACTCACGAGAAATTGTGCAGGTTTGATTCTGCTGTTCTATCTGGCGTCACATTAATGCTCTTTGCCTGTATCGTGTGGTTAAAGTTGGTGTCTTATGCCCATACAAATTATGATATGAGAGCACATGCAAAATCACTGGATAAGGTAATTATGCGGAGTCTTTTTCTTTATATTACAGACAAAGAATAGTTGGCAGCTAAATAGCTGGGATATTTCCGTGACGGCGCCATGGGGGTACCCGGGCACGTGCCCAGTACCAATACGCTGGCCTGACATGTGTCTGATAATCCGGAGAATTATCCGATTTTCTTAATTGATCTCTCAAATTTTGGATTCTTCTTGCAATGCTGGCAGCTGACTTTAATTTTGTTATTGTTTTACCCTTTCTGATAATGCAAGTTATGGAACATATGGCTATTAATCTAAGTTGATGAATGACTGAATGGTTATGACTTAAAATTTATGTAGTTTTTTAAACTTACGAACATTTTAATTATTGCATTTAAAATCATAATATATTATAGGAAACTGATAAGAATGTAATTTTTAATTCTTAATTTACGGTATTCCGCCGTATCCATATGTAGCTTTTTCGAGTTTTGCAGTATTCTTGTATCCGTATCGAGTTAAGTATCTGCACCGTGTATTATACCAATGGTTGGCAGTGAAACCATGTTTGTTACATAATGTGAATAATATGTCTGACTTTTGTTAGCGGTGTAAAATTATGAAACAATACTGGATTTTATTCAATGTTTGTACATTGCAGCTTTTGTTCATCCGTTTGAGTGTTTCTTTCGTAGTTTATAGTTGTCCCACACATTTTTTTTCCCTTTCTTTTCTAGGATTGTAGAATAAGTGGTTATTATATTCTTATTTCATTATATTTTTGTTGTGATGTTAGGGTGAAGTCTTGTCATCTGATTGTTCTTTCAATGGAACCTTCAAGAGTTTGGTATACTTCATGGTTGCTCCCACACTATGTTACCAGGTATGCATGCTCCAATCCCCACAAATTTTAACACTTGAGAAAAATGTTTGCTTTTTTACCACTTTATTCGTACATGGAGTCAAGTTTTTTTCTTCATTAATGCATGGAATGCATAGAGAGATGCTTCTGCTACTTGAGATCACTAAAACAAGCATCAAAACATCGTTATTGCTAAGTTACAGATAGCTGTGAAAAAGTATTATTTATGAGTGATGCATCTCTGATCTCTAAAGAACGATACCCTTCCTCGCAAAAAAGTTTTGTATGCTGGGAATAATAAAACTATGTGTGTATATATGTATATATTTTTTGTAATAATTTTCAGGGTACAAAATCCTACATCTTTTACCTGCCACTTTAGCTTCTACTGCTTATGTTTAACCTAGGGGATTTGTAATCTTCTTTCTTTCCATTGAGAACTTTCATCTTTGTTTTTTATTGGAAATTTGTTGACCACTGAACCTTACTAGTGTCTCTTACCATAGTTACCTCTTTATCTAAAGATGGAGTTCGAGTTTCTTTAGATATTGGATCCTTCTCCTATTCAATCTCCAAGGATCTGTTTTGATATTTTTCTAGCGTATTTTTTAGTTACATTAGTTTCATCTTTGATGTAATTGCTACTAGTATCATTCTACTAATAATTCTACTTTCTTCTTGTTGAAATTTCGCCCTGGTTCTTGGCTTTTCAGTCTCCTTTCTCTAGTAAGTAGAGTTAGTGGTTTGGCATTTTTTTTGAACTCAAGGAGGTGTCATGTGCAGCTGTGACCACTTGTGAGGTTGGACTGTTTGCTACATGATTTAACCGTATTCTGGTTTTTTTACTTTGGTTTCTAAATGACTAGTTGTAACCTTTGCGCCTGGTGCTGTATTTTGCTTGAAATTTATTTCTCAGCTTTAGTATTGAGGCTTTTATACCTCTTCCACGTCTACAATCTCTCTCTCTCTGGTTAAATCTCAATATCTTTTTTCATTTTTCTAGTTACTTTTCTAGAGTCCTTGTATTTTGTACGATTATTTGATCCTGTTGCGCTCGTCACCTAGTCATTGAATTTTCTGTGTTGACTATATACTGAGGCATCCTTTTGTAGCCAAGCTATCCCCGTACTTCATGTGTTAGAAAGGGTTGGGTGGCTCGTCAACTCATCAAGTTGGTAATATTTACAGGAGTCATGGGATTTATTGTTGAACAGGTAAGTCCTTTTCATATTATAAAATTAGCTTACAAGTACTTTATTTTTCAGACAATTGACAGGTATAATCTGACGTGGTTTTGTTGGTACAATTATGCAGTACATTAATCCAATTGTAAAGAATTCACAACATCCTCTGAAAGGGAACCTTTTATATGCTGTAGAGAGGGTTTTGAAGCTTTCTGTTCCAATCTTATATGTCTGGCTTTGCATGTTCTACTGCTTTTTCCATCTTTGGTACGTCTCTTTCTTGATTTAGTGAAATGAAAGTTTTCTTTTCCTGGATTTATATTTCTTTCTCTGTTGTCTAAAATTTCTATTATATATATATATATATATATATAGAAAAAACGTAAAAATTGTCAAAGCAGTTGTCCAATGACTTTATTGATATGTTAGTCACTTTGTGGTGGAGCCTTGTTATCAACCATCTTTGTCAGTATAATTTCATTCAAAAGCATTCATTCTTACGGATCTAAAGATATTGAAACCTGGAACTACTCCAAATAGGGGAGTGAGTGTATTTTTGAAAGGAATTGATGAATAGTTCCCCATGGCCGATATGACATGAAATATACTAAAGATCAACATTTTTCTGATATAAGGGCTTGATGATCCGAGAGAGAGGGAGGGAGGGAGGGAGGGAATGTTGTGCCTGTGTCGATCCCCAAGGGGAATAATTTTCCAAAAATGACTTCTTCAGTCCAGAATGCATTGATATTTACCTACATCAGTAGGTCCTTGAGCATAGCTCGTGTTGGCCCCAATATGGTGGTCTCTAACTCGATAAGTAAATGCTTGAGTATGAGTTAGCAAAAAAATGAGGCAAGACAAAAGATGTTGGAAAAATAAAATTAGTAGAGACAAATGTTGCCTTCATGCCAGAGTGTTGTGCTGAATGGAATGGAGAATGGGTCCACGTGCTATTGTGGTGTTTAAGTAGGGTAAAGAATAAGATGCACATATCCTGCTTCCACATAGGGAGAGGAGGTTTGCTCCATAGAACCTATGACCTTTAGGTCACTATGGAGCAACTTTACTTCATTTTCTGGGTTATACTCTATCATTTTTAGGTTTAATTGAATGTGTGTCCCTTGGTCTAGTAGAAATGTCAAAGACTTACTGCAAAGGTTCTGTTGAAATTTGGATAGATTCCTGATAGAAGTTAATCTTTGTTAGAGAATTTCTTGGTTGTGAAATAAATGAGAAGGCTTCCATAATCTATATCTATATGATGCTTCCCTATTCTTACAAAATCAAGATATCAACTATATGTTGGCTTTTGTTGTTCCTCTCTAGTCTTACCTGCATTTCTGTTTTACAAGCATAGGTTAAATATTCTAGCTGAACTTCTTTGTTTTGGTGATCGTGAGTTTTACAAAGATTGGTGGAATGCTAAAACAGTAGAGGAGGTATACTTTATATGCTTTGAGATGTTTACTTCTTTTTTTAATGTGTTCCAATTATTCATTCCTAATTGGACTTGTGGATTATATGTGGTGGTTGCATGCATCACCTGGTTTGGCTGGCTGTCATCAGTATTGGAGAATGTGGAATATGGTATATCCTTCGACCCAACTTTCACTTTTCTTTGCGACTGTCTATGTTGTACGTGTTGGTTTTCTGATTCTGTGACGAATTGAAGATCCTCAGATTTGCATTACTAATTAGTATTGTCATCGATTTCAGCCTGTTCATAAATGGATGATCCGCCATATATATTTTCCTTGCTTACGGCACGGCATACCTAAGGTACTTGACATCTCTTTTCAGAATTGTTGCAGTAAATGAACTTCCTCGCATTTTCTTGGATAAAAATCAACTAAGCAACAGTGCAAATGGATTTTGCAACTTCGCAATTCTTATGTTTATGATATCATAAAGTTCAAAAAGTACATTATCCAACTCTTTGATAGTTTAAACTGACACAGTTCCTTTCACTCTTATCTGGATATCTCTCTCTTAAATGGAATAAACCTTGCTACTCTTTATGAGCAATCGAAGGGAGAATTAAGGATGACAAGATAAATGGCTGAAGACATGGAGAAATTACACTGCAAAAATCTAGGATGATTTGCTCATAACCAAAACCCTTGATGAAACTTGGGAATAAATAGATTAGGTATGAAGTAGTAAGTGGAAAATAATGAGGATAAATTATCCGTGGAATATCTTAATGATTATAGGTAGATTTACATTGAGGTTTCCTAAAACGAACACAACCTCAGATAGGAAGTCCTGTGATTTGAAAAACAAACTCTTTGGCACTGGTCGTGCACATTTATCATGTGTATCGCGTTTCTCCGTTTTGTTTTTTCTTTTTTTGGTTTTGATTTATTGTTATTACCCATATATCACGTAAGCTTTTATAATGTATTATATCCTTTGAAATTTAATTTGTTCTCTAAGCGTGTATTTTTTGAACTGATGAAGATAATCTATAGTTTGTTGTATCACTGATCATAACAGCTGTATTTGTTATCATTTCTTTATTTTGACGCATCAGGACATTGAAATTAAATTGTGAAATTTATACTGAACAAACCACCAAAGGGTTGGTATACCTGTTTGTCATGACTCATGAGCCTTTTGCCACATAGTATATCATTTAATTGAGAGCCAAGAGGGACGGATTTGTTTCTCTTTTAAAATATATATATTTTTTATATAAGAGAACTTCTATTGGCTTCCAGTTTTCGAAAAAAGAAAAATCTGGCTGTATCCTGATCCAACCATTTCTTGGTATGAAATTGGTGGTGGCCTTTGTTTGAGTATTTATGTGAACTTCTGGCTTTTGTTTGTGTATTTATATATTTATTTGATGTACTGTTGATTCAGGGTGTTGCTGTTTTAATTGCCTTCCTTGTTTCTGCCATTTTTCACGAGGTATGATTTCTTCCACATTATGCATACCAAGTAAATTTGATGTTATGTAACAGAGTTGTAATGTTTAAGCAACTCAAGTGTCACAGTTACATTGGATACTTGGTTTGGATCACAATAACTTAGTGCTAGCTAACTACGTTATAGGCCACTGGGTACTTGTAGATATTAGCTTAGTACCCTTCGCTGTGCAGTGCTCAGCTATTTAATTTCATTTACATCAGTCTCTTGCTTGAGCTTTTTGTAGGTATTATTCACATATTTTGACAAAACAGGGTTTTTTTCTTTCTATTTCTTTATTCTCTTTCCATGTTTTCGCTGTGATAGACTTACTGTATAAACTAAGAGTCAATTCACTAAAACTAGTAACGGTTAAATGTAAGTCTAGTAAATGCACGTTGTCAAAAGATATTCGTCTTGTTATGTTTGTTGTAATAAGTAGTTATTAATTCTTATTGTAATCACAGGCTAATTGTCATCAAATGTTTTCTGTGCTCATAAGCATTGGCCTTTCTTTCTTTGTATATTGTAATTTTCATGTATGCATTCTATCTAATATTTTTCTTTCAGCGTATGTGACATACCACTTGTCACAATCTCCCAAACTTCCAATAAAGGAAATTTGGATCTTGCTGTTGAGGTTACCACTTATTTGTGTCAAAATCACTGTTCTTTTGATCTTGGCATGATGGTTGCTGTTTTCTTCTATATTACTGATCAGGGCAGCCGCAAACTTTGAGCATCATCGTACCATCAATAATAAATAAAAAGGGAAACAATTTGTTATAACTGGCAAGTCAACCACTGGATGTGTCTTTTGCACTGCAAACACATCCTAAATATCTGGAGTGATCTTGATGGTTCTTTGACGTCACAACAAATACGTGAGGATCCTATCTAAGAGATTGTAACCATAGTGGTGCTTATGGCAGTAGGAGCAAATGCTAATTCCTCTAATAATTGATGGTTCTCTGCTTAGTCGTTTAAATAACATAATCGGCCAGAAGAAACAGGATAATGATGACACATAGTACTTATAGAAAATTTTCTTACCTTTCCATAGCAGATGGATCGAAAGATGTATAAAATGAATTCACAAGTCGTGACTATACCCTCCACTGTCTATTCAAGCTAAGGTTACAAACAAAGGCATATCAGATTCAGAGTGAAAAATTTTCTTAGCTGTTAGACATATATTCAGCACATTTAGAACGTATTCTCCTTTATACCTTTTCATTTGTATCCATTTATTGCACGTAAACCTTGATGTTAATTTGTGGATTTTGGTATACTTTCTGCAGCTATGCATTGCTGTTCCCTGCCACATATTCAAGTTTTGGGCTTTTATTGGAATCATGTTACAGGTAACGTGCTTCTGTTTTCTATTGCGGTTTCATCACCACCCTTTTGGGAAGAAGATAATAAAATGTAATAAATAATAATTTAGTTTTTCTATTTTTAGCTTCTGACATATGTATACTTCGTAATTACCACTTTCATGGGATGTTGCTACTTTTCTGTGTGCTATACTTTTAAATCCATGCTTGCACTTTTTGGAGGGTTGCTCCTGTCTTTGGTGGTGTATTTGGTTGGAACGCAATAGGCGCTGCTTGTAGGGGATTGAGTCCCCAATCGCTTCCTCCAAGGACGTTTTTATTTTTCTCTTTTCTTTGGGTGGAGGGTAGATATTGTAAATCTGTAGATGAAAATATTGACTTTTTGGGTTCGCTCCGCTCTTAGGGCAACCTTTTTTGTTCCTTGGGATGCACTTTCCGTTTGAGTGTTTGAATGCTTTCAATACAATTCTTACGTATCAATTTTTTTTTTTAAAATCTGCTGGTACTCGGCCTGCATCAGTTTGTGCAATAACTGATATGACAGAGGTTTATGAGCATCGTTGTGTTTCTTGAATTAGGTCCCTTTGGTGATGGTCACAAATTACCTGCAAGACAGGTTCAGGAATTCAATGGTATGTCTTTCTTTCCAGCAATTTCCTGGAGATTTGTATTTGCTTGTTCATTTTGTTAGCATGCAGCTTCGATCTTTCATGAATTTCAATTAAATTCTATATGAGAGAACTATGAATGTTTTGCTAATTATACGACTATAAGAGTGGTTGGAGGGAATGAAAAAGAGGGAGGAAACAAGAAGGGATGAAGCAAATTTGAAGATAAGAGGAAAGAGAGAAAAATAACTACCACAAAATATAATTTTTTTGTTTCTAGTCTTCCCAAAAATCTGCTTATAAATAACATTGCTTGCTAATAATGAGGGCATATTACTGAAAATATACACAAACTATCTTCCCTTATCTTCAAACCCAAAGAAAGAAGTGTTAACCCATCCAGCATTTCCGTTATCCATTTGATTCACCAAAACAAAAGGTGAGGGGAACACTTTCCCTTTCCTAAAGATGCCTCATCCATCTGTCCCCCTTTCACTTCCGTCTATATTTTCATCCCTCTGACCAAAAGGAGCATTAGAGCCAAGCTATTTGCAATGGAGGGGAAATCATAAATAACTGAACTCACGAGCCTTCCAGTTGCCAACATTAATTTCTTACAGACTGTCCCTTAGCCAGGGATTAATTTTAGAGGTACACCAACTGTGTAAATCTATTCTGATCATACTGCAAATGGGTATGAAATTTTCATCAGATTGAGCGAGTATGATTTGTGCAGAAAAGTTGGCACTATATAGTTATGATACATCCAAACTTATTATGAGAGAAGCTTAGGATCACAAGCCTGATTATATTCTGTTATACTAAAAGAAATATGAGAAAGAATCCCTCTTTTTAAATTTTTTATACGAATGTCCAGTTTGAGAACTCAAAGATTTTTCCCCATCCAAGATCTTTTCCTGAAAGTAAACCAAAGTGCTTGCTTCTGCGATGAAGGCAATTTTGTATAGGAGAGGAGATTTATTGTACAGGAATTATGCGTAGGTTATTAGCTTTACTTTATCTTTCCATCATGAACCTTTAGAATGCATTCTCGTTATATTTGGCAGTATATATACCTATTGTTCAATGAAGTTGCTTATTTGATTAAGAATGGAAAATTCGATAAATCTTTTCATTTCGTTCTCCCATAACTAGTTTCATTATTTCCTTAACGCTTTTCCGTCTCAATATGCACCGAAGTTCCATATATTGCTTATTGAATAAACTTTGATGTCATTGTTTAGTTATTAACGGTAAGTTAAATGTAAATATCTTTTATGCAGGTGGGCAATATGATGTTTTGGTGCTTTTTCAGCATTCTTGGTCAACCGATGTGCCTTCTACTCTACTACCATGACTTGATGAATAGAAAAGTGAACACCCAATGAACTTTCTTCTGCGACATGTATAGCCCAATGACTAATAGAAGTTCGAACATCAAGTTTTGCAGAAATATTTCTGCATCGTCTCATGCAGAACAAATTCTCGCCACAATGGTTGTGTACTCACCTTCATCCAAATCAATGCCGAGTATGAATCTATATATTGAATTAAGGTATGGGCAATTTTGTTTCAAGTAGGATGAACTGGCAGCAACCTGCGGCACACTTGTACTCCAGTTTTGCTTTCATTGCATAATTAACAGTGAAAGATTGTATATGACCCGTTTAGCCAATTACTTATGATATTTAGTTATCTTGTTTAAGTTGCTTTCTTGGCAATTGAGATCTTGGGATCTCTTGCGATGGTGCACTAGGAGTTTTTAGTCGAAGTCGAAGCCACTGAAACAAATTCACACAATAGAAGTGCCAATGAAAGCAGTGCTAGATTCATTAGTATATTGGTTAGTTTTAAAATTAGGGATTCTCAAATTGACTTCTTGACTGAAGATTCTTCCTCAGATTTGGATCCGGAATTCTTCAATTTTGAACTCGTATCTACCTCAAAACTCTTCAGAGTAATTTGGCGTATAATTCCCTAACGTAAAGGTGTACTACCTACATATATCATTCACATCATCACAAAAGGTGCATCTCTAGAAATGAGCCTTCTCTTTGTTGTCACAATGGAGTTTTTCGATGCCTTTGAGAGTGGATTCATAGATATTTAAGGTTGAGTTATTCCGGCCAGGTAACGTGCATTTCGTGTTGGACGATTCATCAACAGATGACGGGTTATGGCCGCTCGAGACTATATGTAATGCTCCCTGACTTGCCTTGGTGGTGGTGTGGGAGCGAGCAGGATCCGACTCTTCTCTCATAAAGAACTGCAAAAGCCATTTGGGCATTAGATTTCTGATATTAAAAACTTGTTTAACTTCAACACACATTTTGGCGCTAAAGTCGTACTACCATATATAAATCTTACTGAGGGGGAGAGAGAGGGAGAGGGAGAGATAAGACCTATAAGACTAAGATGTGTGTGCTACCAATAGATAATTCAATTCATATGTTCAAAAAGTTTTTAACGTTAAAATATTTCTTTTTTTAACAGTAATATGTATAATTGAAATGAAGAGTTCAAATTTTATTTCAAGAAAAATGTTGAGATATATAATAATTTGTTTTAAAAATATAACTTATTGCTTCGTTATATAAAACATATAAATGATTGCCTTTGAATTATACATCATGGTTCGTCATTTTGAAAGGTGCTGACATTGGTACATAACATCAATACTCACAGTATTCACATTTAATACTGATACTGCCGTTCCATATTCTATATATTAAACTAGAAAAAATATGTATAAAAAATTTACTTTTTTACATATAAAATGAAAATTTTATTTATCTTATATATACAATTATATTAATTTGGGCTTTATATCCTTGTTATGCCTTCTTATATTTATTTATTTTTCTTGTTTACTGCGGTATCAGTGTTGTATCCCATATCCATGCTTCCTATTCCCAAAACGAGAAGCAAGATTTTAAAGGCTGTGAACCTCCAAAGATTTGCTGAAAAACACAGCAGAAATGCTCCATGGGGACTCTTAACTAGTCTTTTGCACTGGGAGACTATACACATCAAACACTTTTTGCTTCTATTTTAAGCATAGAGCAATAGTACAACTCTACCCTTTTAAGGTTGGTAAGAATTGCACATAATAATGTTGTCACAACTCCTGTAAAGGGCAAGTAACAACCGAAAAATTAAAAATAAAACAAAAAAACTGGAGGCCCTACAATACATAGGACTGGAAGAGGTACCACAAAAGCACATCAGTGAACTCCAAAGGCCCTATGGCATATAAACATGATCCCAACTACTCACCATGACATCTTTGCTGGCTGCTGAATCATTTGCAACTGGACTCTTCTGCTTTGATATTTTTCAGGCATCCATAACTTGTCCATAAATTCTCCGACCAGAAGAATCGACTGGAGGCAAACCAGCTGGTCTTCCTTCTCCCTCGCCTATATTCAAGTTAACAAAACAAAATGATATAACCCCCAAGCAGATAACCGAAATCCAGATTAGGGCAAATCAAAGAAAGTTAAACGGGCCAATAAGACAAAGAAAAAACAGCATGTCAGAATAATTAGGAGAAACGGATCACAGAAAGAAAAATGATTGATTCCTTAAAGCAACTCGACAATAGGCAAACTGACAAGAATCCTCTCACTGAACCACCAAATGAGTCAAATGACAGCCAATATGATCAGATTTAAGGACAACTTGTCCAGATATTAATTTTCCGAAGGGAAATACAAAAAAAAAAGTACCTGGCTGCCAGTTAGCATTAGCAATGGCAGGGGGAAGACCAGAGCTTGTTCCAGCACCAGGGCCCTAACAGAGAATTAGACATTATATAATTGCATCTGTAGCTAATGACCAATAGAACAAACTCATCATGTTGGACAACTTACAAGAGCTCGGGGAGGACTGTTCGTCTGTGTTTGCTGATACTTCAAGATAGTCCAATCAAAAACATAGTCAAACTGGAAACCTGCCACAGAATAAACATAAAGTGAGAAGGTGAAGATTTAGTGACAGGTATCCGATGAAAAAGCTAAAAGATGTGACAGCATAAACATTCTATCTTGAACTCAAAGCTTCTGTTACAAGCAATATGTATTCAAACCTTCACGTATAAAGAGGTCACGAAATAGTCTCTTCAGATAGGAGTAATCCGGCTTATCTTCAAACCGTAGGGAACGACAGTAGTGGAAGTATGATGCGAACTCAGTGGGACATCCCCGGCACAAGGCCTGAGAAATGGTAAATTCACCAGCCATATTAGATTTGCTGAACGTCCATAGATTGCGTACACCTTCTTTAATATTAATAATTAAGAAAAATGATCACAAGGCTTACTTATGTTTCTAGTCACTGCATTTAGAAAGAAGTTTACCTCTATAGAAATGGAAACCTTCCTTTCACTAATTTTATCATACTTCTGTTTCTTAGTTCTGGCTTTCAGTCCCTGCCAAGGAAGACTACAAATAAAAAGGAGTCACCAAACATATTACCACCCAAGGGCATAAATAATTCAGAAAGAGTAAATACAACAACCATCACCTTCCCGTTAAGAAGTATAAAAGGACATATCCAAGAGATTCTAAATCATCCCTCCTGCTTTGTTCTATGAAGTCCAAAAAGATCACAGAGAGTAAAGTCAATATTCTGGCAACAAAAAAGGGCATTGAACTGTTAAATATGTCCACTTAAATGAATCAGAATGCAAACAGAAAAATAGTAGAGGAAACATACCAATGCCCAAGTGAGTGTTCACGCTTGCATATCTTGCAGTTCCAGTCAAATTTTTGTTATCTCTGTAGGTTTTATGACCATTTATACAAACATCATAAATATAAGCACATGCATATATATACACAATAAAGGTAAGAAAAGTACTTGTGATGTCTGTGTGGAGAGTTAGCTTTCTTTTCTCTTTGGTTGTGGGGGAGTGGGGTGGGGCCTTTTTCTCATTACTAGCTGAGATGACAATTCTTCATTGAGGCACTAAAACCAATAATGAAAAAACATACAAGTGACTGACTTCTGAATTAGGATTTCCCCAAGTTTCAAGAGGCAGTAATTTCTTTATCCTTTTCTTTATCAAGTAAATCTGGAAATATCAATATCCCTACAGGCATAATCCTATCCTATGAGAACCTTCTAATTTTCACCATCACTTCTAGCAGATAATTGTTTCAACTCCTTTATATAGATGTCATATAACTCACTAGAGTAATAGGACACATAAATTACTAAGGACTAAAACAAGAGACTTTCCATCAGTTGGAGAAGACAAAAAATACAATAACCAGTACGTGATAATCATGGTGCCTACAGTAGCAGCTGCACCAGTTGATGACTATGGAGTGGTGCCTTTTGCTCGAGTAATAGCTGCAAGGCATGTGCCTTTGAGCATATGCATTTTGCGTCAAATTTTCATGTTATTCTCTCAATAGTGTTAATTCCATCTTTTAACTCGTTTAAATACACTCATTCTCTAGAAGCTTGCACACCCATCAGACACACTTTCTCCAATGTTTGAGTTGGTCACATAAAAAAGTGGAATACATAGAAAAAGCAGAAAGAAGATACCATTGAGTAGCACCAAAAGGAAGGTGAGTGTAAGGTTAGTTACTTTAGGACCTAATCTGTTCCTATTAACAATAAGTGGCATGCTAGCTATCAATTAACATTTTGGAAAACACAAAGGTGAAAATGGAACACATAAAATAATTATTTGAAACAATAAACAAGATTTTATCCACTGCCATCCCAATTATTAGATCCCCCAAATCATAAAAGTAAAAAGACATCAGAAGGTTGCTGCCAGCATAGACCTCAGAGCCCTCAGAGGTCCAAAACGTTCACCAATAATAATTTACTAAAACCAACACGTAGTACAACAAATAGAACAATGCATCACATGAGTTGTGTAAATAAAATAAGAGGAAAAATAGAACTTATTTCTTCATTTTTACAAAAAATTATAATCATAGTAACTTGGCATATAAGCATGAAAAGTTGCGTGGATAAACATGTTTTTTGGCAGCATGAAGGAAACAACCAACATTCAACCCACCTATACGGAATGTGTTGGTGAGTCGTGGCGTCTCTATACTTCTTAGCTAGACCAAAATCGATGACGTAGACCTGAATTGAAGTGAAATAGGAAGTACCTTACTTGTACAGAAATTGTGCATGAAGTTCTAATAAACAACAAAGACATGAAGTATAGATGGAAACCTGATTTGCACGTCTTCCCAAACCCATAAGAAAATTGTCTGGCTTGATATCTCGATGTAGGAATGATTTAGAATGGACAAATTCGACACGATTGATCTGAGAAAAAGAAACATCATGACTTGGATATCTTGACAAATCTATAGAAGTGTCTACATCACGACCCAGTTAATTATATTGTCAAACTAACCATCTGATCTGCAAGCATAAGAACTGTCTTTAAAGAAAGTTTCCTACTGCAAAAACCAAATAAATCTTCAAGACTGGGTCCAAGCAAATCCATCACTAGAACATTATATTCTCCTTCCACCCCAAACCATCTCACATTTGGAATTCCAGCTGCAATAAGTCGGAAGGTGTTGCAATAAGCAAATAATGCCAGATATAAAAACCACAAGACTTCATAGAAGAATATATAACAAAATAGAAGAATTAGGAAGAAAAATATTACTTCCTCCCTGCAAAATTCTATATAACTTTGATTCATAAAGCAGCTGAGGATGCTTTGTCTTGATATTTTCCTGTGGATTAGACCAGTATCAGCATTGCATCCACCATAATGAATTGAGCAACCGCACAATAGCATTGTGTCAATCTCCACATAATATCGTCAAATTTCATTATATTGCGTCACATGAATAAATGAATAGGCATGACAAAGGAACCGGATAATCTTCTACGAAACAAAAGTTTTGCACATTGTATGAATCCCTTACATTGTACAGCTCTCCACAGAAAAAATCACTTTTGTTTAGCAGCTGCAGTGATATAAGTCCATCCGCAGCTGTTGATTGCAACTACTCTAGTTGACTAAATTCCATCACTTGTTATTCATTTTTTTAAGGAAAAACTTAAAAAACCCACTAATTATAATTTACACACAAAAAACTAGCATGCAGCAGTTACATATTCCAACTTTCAGTGTTAAAAGAATAATATAAAAAACTAATATCCCGCGAAGTGCAAAGTGCGAACTGCTATTCTGCATAGCATAAGCAACAGAACCGGCATGCTGAATCCTAAACAACTGAGCTTGTTGACACTACAGAAGAAGGATCTGGTGCTTGAATCCAGACACCCCATGTAACGATATTTTCCATTTTTTATACTTCCACTGCGAGTGATTATTGTAGCAGAAAAAGCAGCAGAACTGAACCATTAGAGTTCATCCATGTAGAACTCAACAACGATTCCATTACGGTAAATAACTGTTCAGACATCAAGAATTCAAGTGTCTTCAATTCACAAAAATTGAACCTCATTCCAAGCTAGACCTTATTTTTCCCAACAATTGCCAATTCAACAAGTATAAATCAAATTGACACAAGTACGACATAAAACACACAGTAATTATAACAAAAATCGTGATAAGATGAAGTTTTCAAACAATCACAACAACATAAGATCAAATTCATCAATTGGTAAGAATATTACAATCACACGCTTTATACCAACACCTTCATGCATGAGATCATCAATCTTTTTAACAATCACAAAGAACACAAAGAACAATTTCATCAATTTTACAAATTAGAAAACTCACAAGCTTAATTGCAACTTCTTCATTCGCTTGGATATTAGTACCTGCAAACATATTCGATTATCAATTCACACTGAATCAATCGAATACAGAAAATATACACACACAGAGAGATACATACATATATATATATATATGTATATATGAAGTGAAGAATCAACCAACCAAGAAAAATCTCTCCGAACGATCCACTGCCGATTTTGCGGCCGAGTTTAAACTTGTTAGCAATTCGAGGCTCCATCACCACATAGTCTTAGCTTCAATTTGAAACCCTAGAAATGAAGAACAAAAATGAAACCCTAGAACTATAGAGATCTAAATTTGTGTTTGAATTGTTTAATTTCTAGAATATTTGTTAGGTTGAGGAAGGTGAGAGAGAGGAAGGTGAGAGAGTTAAGTAAAGCGTGAGCAATATGGAAGGAGTAATATCTTTAACTTTCTCTCTCTAAAACACACACACACGCACACGCTCACAGTGTGCGTGTGCCTCTCTAGATAGTAACGCTTTGGTAAGTCGAAGCAAAGATTCGCAGCACAACTGGACAATATCGATAACGTCGTCGTTTTAGGCGCTGAAAAAATATGATTCTCGCGATTGATTGTGGGCCATTGTCGATTGGGCCCATGTCTCTCGGCCCAAGTCAACCCAATTTAAAATTAAATTTTTAAAATTTAGAATTTAGAAATTTTTTTTCTTAAAATATGAAAACCGTACGGCATAGAGTACGGATTATAGAATTTATATCCATTTTCGTACGGTAACATTCTTAAAATTAAATGTTGTAAAACAATTATTTTTCTAATCTCAAAATAATTGTCTTGCAAACAAAATTATATTTCAATAAATTAAATTGCCTCTATAATACACAAAAATACGTTCAATAAGATTTTTGAAATTCACTTTATGTAGTACTTACGCAATGCAAATTGAGGCGTGCACTAAACTACTTCAAATAATTTATTTATCAAAACCACGTCAATTTAAATTTATCTACTTTAAATAGTGAATAAACCAAATTTAGATTCTGAAGATCACGACTTTATATCGATGAAATCCCCTACTAAAATTTAGTAAAATCACACCATTGCCATGGCAAAGTTAATTATTTAAAGTGGTAAATTTTCACAATAAAAGTGATAAAATTTCACACAAGAAAAGGAAGATATTAGGAACAATTTGATGTACAAATATGAATTTTGATTATTTTTAGCATCTTCTTCATTATTATTTTTGTTTTCTTTTTCCTTTTGTTAGTCCAATAACAGATTAAATCAACATTATACAATCGTATGATCCTAAACTCGTATTTGATCATCAATGAAATGCTAAACTCAGTTTGGATTAAAGTGAAACTCACATGGGTCTCACTCTATTTTTAGTTCATTCTACGTAGTTTCTCCAACTAATGAATTAATAAATTTTTGTATCACTATTTTAAATAATAAAAATACATTTTAAAATTTTTTTATTTTATTTTTTATTCAGTAAGATATAATTTATTTTTTTTGAAAGGAATAGGACATAAATTTTGCTCCAAGGTTATTATTGCAAAATGAATGAAGAACGAGCACAGTAACTGAGCTTTTTAATTTATGAAGATTGAAAAACTACCAAAAAGTAGTGTCACAAGAGAATCAGTTTCAACTGTGTAACACTTTCAAGCTGTTAAAGAGATGGAAAACAGATGTGTAAGCATTAGGAATCTGAAAAAATAACAAGAAAAGAAAACATAATATTTGGTTCTCATATATATATTCTGATCTACATTCACCAGGATCATCTCCAATAGTACACAGGAACTGTTTTTGAAAAAACTGTACTGTGACATTAGGTCCTTCATAATCAAGATATTAAGGATATGCTTAGTTTGTATTTATGAAAATAGTTTTTTGTTTTTTGAAAATTAAAAATCAGAAAATGGTACAAAAATCTGTTTGATTTAATTTTCTGAAAACTGAGTTATAAAAATGTCTGTTTTCAGATAATTCATTTTTATTGTTCTAAGAAAAATATTTTATGTTCTCATAATTTTCAAGAACAGTTTTCAAAAATACAAACCAAACAAGTCTTGAGAGTTTATGTTACATTTAGAAGTACTAAGTTGGAATTGAAAAAAATAAAAAAATCTTCAAATATTAATTATGTGTCGATTCAGTACTCAAATCATGCAGAGAATATAAAGAATATCTAAGAAGTGCCTGACACTTTTTGCAAACTTTGCCTTCATAATATTTTAATTTATTTATCTGAAGGCATCAGAGATGATCCAAGCTAAAAACCCTTTGCACAGCTTACATAACGTTCCCTATTTTTAGCTGAAAATTGAACCACCCAATCATAACTTCACATTTTCTTCACAAAACAAACAAAATATATATCCCAATATTATATATACTTATATATATATATATATATATATGTTTTATTTAGGGAAGTATTTATGGGTTGAACAAAAAGGTGCCACACTTGCACTTCCACCCTTCTGGCTCATAATTTGCATACTGGACTTTGAGATGGTCTGTTGTTGTGGGCACTTGAATGGCATTACATGGTATGCACCCTCCACATTTGTGCTCACAGTTTGGTGGCCTTGACCCAAGTGTGCCCATCCCTCTATATGATGCTTCATCATTCTTATTTACTCCTTTCATGCTTTCAAGTCCCTTTCAAATACAACATGTGAATAATTACACAAAACATATACTCATAACAAAAAAAATTATTATCAGTCAAAATAATTATTTTACGTGTAGCTCAGATGATATGATCTCTCCTCCCAAAACTCATTAAAATTAATATCATAGAGAATATATATGGATTCACTTGGAACTTTCGGGCGAAAAAGTAAAAAGGGAAAGAAAAAAAATTACTACCTGTTTTGAGTCCAAAACAACTTCTTGGTAGTTTGTGATTTGGCCTGTGATTGATGAAGCATGGAAGGTTAGTACAATGCCAATGACACTATTTTAAAATGACAAAAGCATAAAAAGAAAGGGTTTCAACTTTTAAGTGAAAGCTGGGTTAAACAAAAATGAAGTGTAAAAGTAAAATTTCCTACTGGAAAAAGTGAAACTCAGTGGAGGCAAAATGAGCAGGACAAACATGAGTATGGAGGTATCAGACAAAGGGGTTGCTGTGGAAAAAGACCCAAAAAAAAAAAAAAAAAAAAAGTTGGAATTTGAACATCAAACCTTGCTTGTGAACATCAGCATATGGTCCAAAAGGCCTGCTTGTTGCTAAAACCCAAGTCAGTAAATGCAGCATAGTTATTACAAAACAGCAATTTCTTCTCTTCATTTTCAAGTTAACACCAAATGATGATACCATGAGAGTAGACAGTGAGTGTGTGTGTGTGAGATATATATATATATATATATATATATATATATATAGAGAGAGAGAGAGAGGGCTTTATAAAGATGGATATGACAAAGGCTTATAATAGGTCATTCTCATACCTGCAGGCTGCAACATCTGCTATAAAACTTCATCTACAGAAAAAATAATCACGGTACCTAGCCTAGACTTCAAATTAATCTAATTTGAAAGATTAAAACTTATAACACAGATTTATTTATATTTAAATATATACTTTCCCGTCCTACAATAGTTGTCCAATTTGAATTTTTTAACATTTTATTAATTTGGGTTGACTAGTGTGCAATTTTCAATTTTGCCTTTAATGATATAGTATTATGGTAGGGTCCGGTATTTGTTTAAAGTTAGTGGAAGAAGGGTAGTTGAGGAAAATGGAATGTTAAATTACATTAGAATTCGAACTGGATAAGTATTTTGGGACAAATAAAATTACAATAGTATACCACTAATATGAAATCAAAAGTACTAATATTTATGTGGTTTGAGTTTTCACAGTTTTGGTTGTTGGGGACAGACACACTGGCTATTTGGACCACTCATCTATATGGACCAAAAAATGTGTAGTCTTAATAGTTGTTGATAGTGAACAATACAAGATGGGTTTTAATGACCACATTAATGAAAATAGAGAGTACTCAACAATCAACATTGCAGCTTTCTGAACAGTAGTACCCCTTCTTGATGGAACTCTCACAATCAAGCTTAATTTAAAAAGAAGTCCTACTCTTGGAAACTTTGACAATTAGTTAAAGGATGGATGTTTGGTCCATAGCCTAATATCTCCACCTTAAGCACCAATTATCATTAGCATGATTAAAAGGGTAAATTACACCCACCTCTCCAGAAGTTTGAGCAAATCGTATGCAACAGATGAAATGTTTGACATTTATTATTTTATTCTTTTTTAAAGTTTGGTGAGTGTGTTCAACAACGTACTCCCTTCCGTGCTAACAATTTTTTTATAAAATAGACCAACTTACCCATACCTTACATGAAAAGACAAAAATAAAGGTCAAAATGCTCATTCTGTATGTGATTTGTGTTGGGTCCAAACCAAGATCAAATGTAAACACACACACACAATAGACACAAAATATATAGTGGTTCCCCAAAAATATGGGTACGTCCACTTTGAGAGAGGTTTCACTATCTTCGGTTCGAAACGAAACCGAGAATGAGGGATGAGGTTACAAGTGTTTCTCTCAACCTCACAACTCTCTCTCTTACAACATCACATACTCTCTCTGTGGTTTTCCCTCGTGAATCACTCTCTGTTTTCACACTCTCTGGCTCTCTTCACTTTCGGCTTCTATATCTTTACAACCTTACACCATGCCATATATATAGGCAGAAACGATATCAGATGAAACAAACACCACTTGCACAGGCGTGCTCACAGAACTTGCCAAAACCATTTCACGCGTGGGCGGCGCAGCCATGCTTGACTTGTGTGGTTGATTTGTTTCTATACGGTTGTGGTTGTTGGTTTGTCTGAGGCGGCTGTGGAGGTTGATGGTTGTTGTTGAAGAGCAGGCTTGCATGCGGCAGAGAGCTGGATATGGATTATGGAACTAACAATTCTCCCCCTTCCATATTAATTAGAGGAGAACGACTTCATTTGATCTCCCCCTCACTGCCAATTTGGGGCTGGTGTTAAACCAGCTTCTTCTCTGCAAACTTCTAGCTTTTCTCTGGACAGGCTATTGGTCATCATATCTGATCCATTATCATCTGTGTGAATCTTCTCTAGCTGTAGAAGTTTGTTTTCTAGCACATCACGGATCCAGTGATACCTGACGTCGATGTGCTTGGACCTTGAGTGGAAGGTAGAATTTTTGCTAAGATGAATAGCACTCTGACTGTCACAATGTATGACATACTTTTCCTGCTCTTGTCCCAATTCTTGAAGAAAATTCTTCATCCACAAGATCTCTTTGCATCCTTCTGTTACTGCAATGTATTCAGCTTCTGTGGTGGATAAGGCAACACACTTTTGCAATCGGGATTGCCATGAAACTGCTCCCCTTGAAAATGTGATTAGATACCCTGATGTGGATTTTCGCGAGTCACTGTCTCCTGCCATGTCTGCATCTGTGCAACCTTCCAATAAAGGTTTACCACTACCAAAGCATAAACAAATATTGGTAGTTCCTCTAAGATACCTGAGGATCCATTTCACTGCTGCCCAATGGTCCTTTCCAGGATTTGATAGATATCGACTAACAACTCCAACTGCATGAGCAATATCAGGCCTCGTGCATACCATGGCGTACATCAAGCTGCCAACCGCTGAAGCATAAGGCACTTTCTTCATTTCTGCTTTTTCCGTCTCACTTGAAGGACACTGCTTCATATTCAACTTGAAGTGGCTTGCAAGTGGAACACTGACTGGTTTTGCTTTGCTCATGTTGAACCTTTCAAGAACTTTGCCGATATACCTTTCTTGAGATAACCAGAGCTTGTGTTTCAGTCTGTCTCGAGAGATCTGTATTCCCAAGATTTGTTTTGCCGGTCCCAACTCCTTCATAACAAATGACTTGCTCAATTCCTTCTTCAACTTGTTGATCTTGCTGCTGTCATGACCAACGATCAACATATCATCGACATATAGCAAGAGGATGATAAAATCTCCGTCAGGAAATTTCTTGACAAATACACATTGATCTGCAGTGGTTCTGTTGTACCCATTCTGCTCCATGAATGAATCGAACTTTTTGTACCACTGTCTTGGTGCTTGTTTGAGCCCATAGAGACTTTTCCTCAATCTGCACACAAGATTTTCTTTTCCTCTGGTTCTGAATCCTTCAGGTTGCTCCATGTAGATTTCTTCATCCAGATCACCATGTAGAAATGCGGTCTTTACATCCAGTTGTTCGATTTCTAGGTTTAAGTTGGCTGCCAAGCCAAGAACAACTCGGATGGAGGACATTTTCACCACATGTGAAAATATTTCTTCAAAATCAATGCCCTTCTTCTGACCGAATCCCTTCACAACCAGTCTTTCCTTGTACCTTGGTTGTGGATTATTTTCTTCAGACTTCAGTTTGAATACCCATTTATTCTTGAGAGTTTTCCTTCCCTGCGGTAGCTTGACCAAGTCATATGTGTGGTTCTCATGCAGCGATTTCATCTATTCCTGCATGGATTTCATCCACTCCGTCTTTTTACTGTCTTCAACAGCTTCCTGATAGCTCTCTGGTTTTCCCCCGTCACTAAGCATCACGTACTCTGCGGAGGAATATTTGCGATTCGGTTGTCGCTCTCTAGAAGATCTCTTTGTTTGAGGATCAACCGGATTTTCTTCTGCAACTAGTTCTGGTTCTGCACAGTCATCAGCTGGATCTCCTTGTATATCTCCCCCATCATTTTCTGCTCCCGGTGAAGGAACTGGGTCTAGGTTGGCTGGTAACTCTTCAGGTGGATCTGATTTCTTCTGTTTTTCAAGATCTTCAATGGTCCGATCTTCGAAAAATACCACATCTCTGCTTCTGATGACCTTTTTGTTGATAGGATCCCAGAGTCTGTAACCAAACTCTTCATGGGCACATCCCAGGAAGATGCACTGTTTGGCCTTTCCGTTAAGCTTGGATCTTTCATCTCTGGGGATGTGGACAAATGTTCTGCAGCCAAACACCTTCAAGTGTTTGTAGGAAACATCTTTCCCTCTCCATACTTTCTCTGGAACATCACAGCTTAATGGAACTGAGGGAGATAGGTTGATTAAATCAACCGTTGTTCTCATTGCTTCACCCCAGAAAGGAGTTGACAACTTGGCATTAGATAACATGCACCTGATCCTTTCGCAGATGGTTCTGTTCATTATTTCTGCAAGGTCGTTATGTTGAGGAGTTTTCGGCACTGATTTTTCGAGTCTGATGTCGAAGCGTCTGCAATACTCCTCGAATGGTCCTCTGTACTCGCCACCATCGTCTACACGTACGCACTTCAGCCTTTTTCCAGTTTCTCTTTCAACCTTTACATGGAACTGCTTGAACACTTCTAACACCTGGTCTTTAGTTTTCAAGGCAAAGGTCCATAATTTCCTGGAATGATCATCAATGAATGTGACAAAATAGAGGGCACCTCCATGAGTTCTGGTTTGCATGGTGCAAACATTCGTGTGTACGAGATCTAGAATGTCTGGTTTTCTAGATGGAGGGGAACTGCGGAATGCAACTCTGTGTTGTTTCCCCATGATGCAGTCGACACAGGTGTGTAATGGAATATCTTTCATTCCCGGTAAGAGTTCTTTTCTAGCAAGAATATTGAGTCATTTCTCACTCATATGACCGAGTCTTTTGTGCCATAACTCGGTGGGGATTTCTTTCTCCATCGTATTCACCTCAACTCTGCACAGTTTTGCTTGAGTTGTGTAGAGAGAGCTGATCTTCTTTCCTCTGGCCACCACAAGATTGTTTTTGGTGAGCTTCCACTTACCATCACCAAAGTGACTGTTGTAGCCTTCATCATCGAGTTTGCCGGTGGAGATCAGGTTGAGACGAATATCCGGGACATGTCTCACATCTTTGAGGAGTAGTTTGCATCCATTGCTGCTTTCCAAAAGAATATCACCTCTGCCGGTAATTTTGGATGCTCCTTGGTTCCCCATCTTCATAAGTCCGAAGTCACCAGTGGTGTAGGATGTGAACATATCCTTCCTTGAAGTGATGTGACAGGAAGCACCTGAGTCAATAGCCCAGGTAGAATCTTCGGATGTGAAGTTGACACAATCATCATCTTGAACGATGACGAGCCCTTCTCCGGCTGTTGCTGCTGCTTCTGAGGTACTTTCTTCACCTCTATTTCTGGTCTGTTGTCTAGACTGTTCGACTTTAAGCTTCCTGCATTCTCTGATAAAATGACCTGGCTTGCCGCAGTGATGACAGGTTTTGTCTCTTCTGAAAGTAGACTTTGATCGCCCACGATGTTGTGGCTGATTGCGATGGTTTCTGCTTTTGCTTCTACTGCGCCATTCTTTTCTTTCTCGTCTTTCAGTGACAAGAGCTTCTGAATCCGGATGATATCCTTCTTCATTTATTCTTGTTTCCTCGTTCAACATTCTATCTTTCGTCATTTTCATTTTAATTATTCCATCTGGAGCTGAGTTGTTTACAGAAACAACTAGCGTATCCCAACTTTTCGGAAGATAGTGTAATAGGAATACTGCTTGCATCTCATCTTCTAAAACCATTTTCATAGAGTTGAATTGATCTAACAGCCCCTGGAATTCGCTCATGTGTTCTGACAAACTTTTGCCGTCTTTGTATTTAAGATTTACCATACGGCTCAAAAGATTTACCTTGTTCTGAGATGTCTTCCATGCGTACATCTTCTCCAATTTTTGCCAAAGAGCATAAGCATCATTGTCGTTGGAAAAATTTTAGTAAATGCTTTTGTTGATCCATTGTCTGATTTGGGCAGCACATTTTCGGTTGAGTACCGTCCAGTCTCCGTCGGTCATGTCCTTCGGTTTGCCATCAGGTGCATCGTCGATCCTTTTGATCGGCTTCCACAGATCTTTAATATACAAAATATCCTCCATCTTTGACTTCCACAATGAATAGTTGGTTGCGGTCAATCTGATCATGGCTCCGGATCTTGAATCGTCTATCGAAACGGAATCTTTAAGCCCTCCTGGCTTGTTTGATATATTCGGAGTGGAATCACGCGAAACGGAGTGTACCTTTGCGTCTGGAATGGACAAAAACCTTAAGATCGCTTCTGACTGAGCTCAATTCCAACTTCGGATGAGTTCGGAATAGTTAAAACAACGGCGAGGGGCAAATTTGTAATTTTGCAAAGTTGGTGATGACGTGGCAGCAATAGAGAGTGACACTTGGCAGTACACGTGGCAAGGTTTCAAGGTGACACGTGGAATATGACATGGCAGGGGCAGGTGGTGACACGTGGCACAGCAGTAGGGTGACATGTGGCAGGCTATGACGTCAGCAGTGACGTGGCAGCCTTGCTGACATCATCAATGACGTGTCAGCGCATGGGTGCACGTGGTCCTCACGCGCGGCTGATCTTGGAGGCGCGTGGGGCTCGTGGTCCTCATGCGCGCTGGAGGTAGACGACGCGTGAGGCGCGTGACACCGAGGATGCTGACGCGCCGAGCGTTGGGAGCGCATGAGGGCTCGTGCAGCGGCTGTTACGGTGGCGGTTAACGGGATACTCTTCCTCGTTTGATGGGTCGTCTAAAAATGTAGGTGGTGTGGTGATTTGATCACTGGTATGGTTCGAAATAGAGTTGCAAGAATCGACTCTGTTGAGCTTTAATGGCTCTGATACCACTTTGTTGGGTCCAAACTAAGATCAAATGCAAACACAAACACATAATAGACATCAAATATATAGTGGTTCCCCAAAAATATGGGTACGTCCACTTTGAGAGAGGTTTCACTATCTTCGGTTCGAAACGAAACCGAGAATGAGGGAAGAGGTTACAAGTGTTTCTCTCAACCTCACAACTCTCTCTCTTACAAGATCACAAACTCTCTCTGTGGTTTTCCCTCGTGTATCACTCTCTCTGGCTCTCTTCACTTTCGGCTTCTATATCTTTACAACCTTACACCATGTCATATATATAGGCAGAAACGATATCAGATGAAACAAACACCACTTGCATAGGCGTGCTCACAGAACTTGCCAAAACCATTTCACGCGTGGGTGGTGCAGCCATGCTTGACTTGTGTGGTTGGTTTGTTTCTATACGGCTGTGGTTGTTAGTTTGTCTGAGGCGGCTGTGGAGGTTGATGGTTGATGTTGAAGAGCAGGCTTGCATGCGGCAGAGAGATGGATATGGAATATGGAACTAACAATTTGTTCAAACATCAAGGAAAGTCACTGTAAATTACCCTTATTAGAATGGTAGTTGGATCATCCATGTCCACATAAAAGGCTAGTCCACCAAGAAGGGCGTAAATAGTTGGATGTATTATAATTGAGTGCACAAAAGAGGATTTAAGTTCTAAGAATAATTTAAGAACAATCTAATTCGTAAGAAGGGCACAGATCATCATACAAATTACAAATAGTGGGATCCTCTCTGATTTATTAGACAAAAGAGGATTTAAGTTCATTTAAAAAGAAAGAACTCGATTCTTCAATAGTACAACACGTGTTGTACTATAGTGGAAGTCTTGACATCAATAAACGAAGTAATGTGTGAATCCATCATAATTTTTTCACAATTAAGAGGTTTCCATCAATCATCATAGTAGAACAAATATACGTATTTCCCTATGAAACTAGGGCTCAACTTAAAAAAAAAAAAAAAAAAAAAAAAACAAAACTCTACCCCATAGATAGTGCTCTTTGGTTGCACAAGTGTAGGAGGGACCATGTAAGCATTGGTCATCAAGCAAAAAGAAGCTGAGGAAAAGACCACTGTCATCTTGCAGCTTACAAACAAAGCGGGTCTAAAAATGAACATCAAACCCAAGGCTTCTACTTGGCAAAGGGAATCAGGGTACTACTACTACCCACAGGCAAAAGGTTCATATTCAAAATGACCCGATGAAAAATGCTTTTCTAAAAGAAAATGAAAATAAAAAATAAATTAGTCTATAATTTTTACACTAGATCTTTCAAAATTCCAATCATAAGGGCTTCCAAACATTACAGTAGACAAGTATTTTCACGACCATCATAAATCCATTTTATTTTCACTTATTTTATTGTTTTTTAATGTCTTTAACCTTTGCGACCGCCCTAATAGTAAACAAGTATGGTTGGTACGTAACGAAATTTACCACCCAGAGTAAACAATATCCATAGTGAAATTTACCACTCATAGTAAACCATGTTTAAATAGGCTTCCTAAAGATACAAAAACCTGAACCGTCTAAAAATATATATATTATTGTGTGCGTGTGTGAAGTGGATTAATGCAATAGATTATAATTAAGTTTATCTCATATATATATATATATATATATATATATATGTGTGTGTGTGTGAGAGAGAGAGAGAGATCTTGCACATTGAAAGATTGAGATTCACGTAGTTGGATGGTACAACTGGTACCTGTATCTACAATGACCAGCTACATATAAAACACATATTTTTTGGGAAAATTATTCAGATTGCTGCTTTCGCTGGGAGCATTATAGGTACTGTTCAACGAGGACTCGAAGATCTTTGTGGGTAAAATTGCCTTAAATAACAAATTATTTGATAATAAGAATTCTTCATTATTCTTTTCATCTGTGCCTAAGGCAGTGTGCAATTGAGTGATTTGATGATTCACTCTGATGACTGGTCCAGTCTTCTGCATTACTCTATTTATTTAGTGTACGTCTTTTTCTATAAATAAAAAGAAAATCAGGTTTGGTTAGAAAACAAACATATTCTATAATTTTCCAATTTATTTGCTTCAAAGTTTTCTTTTTTTAAAGGGTTAATTTCAGAAAACGCTCATATATATATTATTAAATTTAATCAACTAACTACTCATATGTCTAGATTTACCCATATACTTTACAATTTCATCACATTGCCCCCTCACCCTTACATTTCAGTTAAAATAGTTATGATTAATTTCATTTACATCTCATAAAATTTATTTTATCTTCAATTAAACTTCTTCAAATTTGAAAAACTTCATTCAAACCCCTTAAGTTTTTAAAAATATATATATTTCGGAGAAAAAATATATATTTCGAAAAAATATATATCTTTCGGGAAAAAATATGTACTTCAGAAAAATTATATATTTTGAAAAAAATAAATATTTTTTTTTCAAAATATATATTTTTTCCGAAATGTATATATTTTTCCAATATATATATTTTTACGAAATATATATATTTTTCGAAATATATATTATAAGAAATATTAAAATAACTCTAGCCTTTACTTTTTAGAATTTATTTAATAATTCGGTGAAAGCACATCCTATCATGAGATGAGAAATGTTTGCAAAAAATAAAAAATAAAAATATACATATATATATATATATATATATATATATTAAATTAATTGACCTTAATCTTGTTGAAGAACAAATTTGAATTTTTTGTAAGAAGTTTAAAACTACGTTTTTCACAAAATAAGAATTTAAATCGACTTAATAGAAAACCTTAATTTTTTCTTTCTTGAATTTAACATGGTGGTGAATGCGTAAGAATAATAAAAATTTCAAATAAAACTTTAATAAATTTTAGAGAAATAGCTGCACACTTTAATTATGATTTTTGTTAATTGTTATTAGTGTACAGAGCTATCATTAATGGCACACTTTGATTATAATTTTATAATTATAAGAATTATTATTATTTCTTATATTTAACAAGGTAATGAATTGATCAAAATATTACAAGGCTAATATCTTTTGTTGTATTTAACATGATAATGAATGCTTAAGAATATATATTTTTTCAAAATATATTTTTTTCCCAAAATATATATATATTCTGAAATATATAATTTTTTTAAATTTAAGGGGTTTGAATGAAATTTTTCAAATTTGAAGAGGTCTGATTGAAAATAAAACAAATTTTATGGGGTATAAATGAAATTAATACTAACCATTTTAACTGAAATTGGAAAGTATAGACAATCCGGACATAGCAAGGGTTAGTCATTTTGAATAGCATAGGGGAGTTTTGCATCATTCACCAAAATATAAATTTGCAAAATTTGGCAATTACCTTCATTTTTAGTGCTAGTTTTTGTTTTTGTACCATTTTGGCTCCTTTTTTTTTAGTTGGAGGTAGGGTTCTATTCATTCTTTCTTGTTGAGTAATTGTTGATGCAATAAAAATTATTCATTCTCTCTCTTTGAGTAATTGTTCTTCACATTGATGAACTTGGCTGTGAGTAATTGGAAATGTATGTTGGTTAATCTTTTATTTCGAACGTGTTAATGTTATTCTAAATTACCTTCTCTTCCATTTAGTTTAACAAAGAGATAAATTTCGGGCACTCAAATTTTCTCTCTCTACCATAGTTTGCCGTATACGTTACCTTTTTAAAAGGTCTCCATGAACATCAATGATTGGTGGATACTTGTTTTTCTACACCGGGAACATTAATCTAACTATACATATTACTAACATACTTTAAAAGCTAATAAAGGTGAAAAGCTTGTAAAATATATAAATCTGCATGTACATATTCTAAACCTATTTTTAAAGCAGTCCATTAATTTTAAAAAAAGGTTAATTTCAGAAAAAAAACCCTATACTATTTTTAAAACACCCTATGTTTTACAAAATGTGCGTTTTGACCACTTGAAGCCATTTTCCGGTGACAGAGTTGTGCATTTACTTTTAAAATGTTATTTTATAATTTAATAAAAATACATGTTAATTGTGAAAAGACGGAGAAGCCCTTAGTTTGACCCCCTCCTCTCTCACTCTACCTTTGGTCAAAATCAGATCAGATCCTCTCTCTTCTCCTCTGATAAAAATCAAACCCTCATTTAGGTATGTATACAACACTTCTTTCTTTATCTAGATCGCGATATTCTTCTATTGTCAGTTCGTATGTATTTCAATGTCTAGGGTTAGGGTTAAGGTTTAATCTATGAATTGAAAATCAAAGAAAAATTATGGAAAAGCCAGTGATGATGTATCAGTTCTATGTTCACAGTATCAATTATGAATTCTAGGGTTGTCTTCTTTTCATTTTCTTTTTTTTTTTCCAGTTATTTTGCAATTTATGTCATTTGGCTCAATTTAAGTACGGTACTGAAATTTCATTGTTATGTTCTTTTGGCTTTGTTTTATGGCTTCAACATATGCCTGGTTTTCTGATTGAGAGCTAGGAAAAAGAAATTAAGTTGTTCGGAAAAAAATTGTAAAATAAAAGTATAAATGGGTAGCAACGGGTTTAACAATCGAAATAATGGGCAGCAATTAGGCATTACAGAACCAATTTCATGGGGTGGACCAGCCGAGCAGGATGTGACAAAGACCCATGAACTTGAAAAGGTTTTACTTTTCTTCTTAGCAACTTCTCTGTTACTAGTCATAATTTGAGTATATAAATTGGAAATTTGGTTTTTCAGTTTCTAGCGGATGTGGGATTGTATAAGAGTCAAGAGGAAGTTGTTAGTAGGGAGGAAGTGCTTGGTGAGCCCTAGCTAGATGGAGAGGGCCGAGGAAGAAGAGAGAGGAAGAGTGGGGCTTTAACAGTAAGTGAGAGATAGAGATGGAAGCCATACAACATGGAGAGAAGCTTTGAATTTGAGGTGCCAAGTAAATGTTGCACATTTGGAGAGAGAGGAAGTCAAACCCACTTGCAATATACCTATACATATATCTATATAAGGGCAACGGTAATTAGGTAATTGAGCAAGGGCATTTTGGGATTTTAGAAAAATATATGTCATGTGGAACTCACATGACTCTTTTTTGGCTGAAAAAGTTGCATGAACAGTGTCACAGGGGGTGAATCTGCACACTTTTGCTAAATCATAGGGACTTATCTGCACAAAGTGAACCATAGAGAGGTTTTGCGTCATTCACCCATTTATATTTCAATCTCTAGTGCAATCCTGCAAAGATGAGTCCATTGTATACAGAACAGGTAATAGTCCAATCTCCAAAAGTTCCACATGTACATAAATAAACTGTTTGCATAAATCAAAATCAAAAGGATGATGCCAAAGCCAAAGGTGATTTACCAATCATGCAATAAATAAAATATGTATCTATATCTATATATATATATGGGAAAATGGCGCAAAACTCCCCTATAGTTTTAAAACTATGCAGAAAACCCCCATCCTGTTTTCTAAACCCCCCTAAACTTTGCAACATGTATGAATATACCCCCTAATACACTGTTCCGATCAGTTTTGTGGCCAGAATTATGTCACGTGACTTACACATAGTGTATATTTTTCTAAAATGCCCAAAAGGCCCTTACCCACTTACCATTCTACCATTCTTCCAAATAAGTCATTGTATATATATATATAGGAATCATGGAACGACTTCTCTCTCTCTGGTACGATCTCTCTTTCTCTCACACACACATTCTCTAGTATGATTTCTCTCTCATCCTCCCTCTCCATCTTCAATATAGGGTTTGTTTCCCTTGTTCATAAGCTGATAGATTTGCACAAGCATTCAGGAGAGAACTACAAACAAATGGATTTGGCTTAAGCTCTATGTCTTGCATTTTCAAATAGAGCTTTACAACTTCTTCTCCTTGTCCATATTGAGAATAAGCCATGATCATAGATATAAAAGAAGCAAGGTCTATGAATGAGCATTCTTTAAATACTTTCGTTGCGTCTCTACATGACCGCATTTTCCATATGAATCAATAAGGCTATTTACAACATAAATATTAGATTGAAACCCTGATTTTTTAGCAAGTATTGAATTTGTCCAAAAACATTGATAGCTTGCAAGCTAGCTGCAGAGTTGAGGACAATAAACAAAGTTGTCGGATTGAATCTCATTCCTTTATTGTACATCTCAGCAAAAAGGGAAAGCGCTTCAGAGCACTTGATAAGGTGAACATGTTTGGGTAGATTCCAACACTCACAAATGGATCTAATTCTATATTCATCCTTATCAAATTACAATGTAATTGTCTGCCAAAATTTTGAAGCCTAAGCCAGCAGTAGCTTTCAGAGCACTTGATAAGGTGAACATGTTTGGGTAAATTCCAGACTGTTTCATCCGCCCAAACAACTCCAAGCCCAATTATGGTATTCAAGAAGAACGCATCTAGCAATAATAGCATTCCAGGAAACAATATTAGGTTCTGCGTTCTCCTCAAAACATACATGTCAACAAGCACATTTAAGGAGAATGGATCAGAATTATACCCAAACTTTATCAAATGCGCATGTATTTTACTTCCCTGATCAATGTCCTCCAGCCCTGTGCAGGCATTTAATATACTCGACAAGCTATACTCATCTGGTTTGGTTCCACCCGAAAACATTTCTTGAAACAAACTCACTACTTCTCCAAAATAATCATTCTGCACATAACAAGAAAACAACGCATTCCAGGAAAAAACATTCATTTCCTGAATTCCATTAAACAATCTCCTTGAATTCCCTAACTCGCCACATTTCGCATACATAACAACCAACGTATTCGCAACAAACACATCATCTTCAAACCCAGTGACAACCACAATCCCATGAACCTCCTTACCAAAATTCAAATCCTTGGCAATGGAGCAAGCTTTGAGCACACTCGGGAATGTACATTCGTTACACCTAACACCCAACAAGTGCATTTCATGAAACGCCAAAGGGCATCTTCCCCGAGCCCATTTTGAGCATACCCAGACACCAAAGCAGACCAAAACAACCAAATCTGGTTCAAGACTTTCATTGATCAGCTTGCGTGCATACCCAAAGTTTCTACACTTGGAGTACAAATTGATCAAATGGTTCCGGATTTTTGTGTCGTTAGACAATCCAATTTTAGTTAAATGAGTTTGGATTTGTAGTGCTGGTCTTAGGGACTTGTTTTTGCATAAATCTGACAAGAGCTTTAAGAAGGAGATATGGGTTTGTTCAAAGTTGTTATCTTGGATTGAGCTTAGAATATTGGTGGTGTATTGTTGGTTTTTGATTAATATAGATGAAGTTTGTATATGTTTAGGGGAGAAGATGAAATGGGGAAAATGATTTGTGTATATCTTGCTTAGCAAACCCTATACTGAGATGGGGGAGAGAGAGAGAGAAGTTTGAGATTGAATTTTGAGATTCATACAAAGGCTATATGGACATGGATACCTCAACCCTAGGAATGATGTAATATTTTTCAAGTATTAAAATGTCTTTTCACATTTCAGTCTTATTTTTTAAAAAATTATCAAATACAACATTAAGGGTTAGCTAATAAATTCTCATCTCGGGCATCGGAAAAGGGTTTGGAAGGGTATATTCGCACATTTTACAAAGTGTAGAGGGGTTTAGAAACCATGAGGGGGTTTTCTATACAATTTTGAAACTATAGGGGGGTTTTGTGCCATTTCCCCATATATATATATATTAACCAAATATTGGAATTAAAAGGATTAGAGATTTTATATGAATAAATAAAAACATTAAACAGTATCAACAAATCATATGCAAGTTATCCCCTTCTTGATTGCTGATGCTAAAGTGACGAAAGATTTCTAGACAAAAGAAATGGTGCATAAACCTTCATTGTTGGTACGGTGTGAAAAATAGAATCCATACAATAAACGCAATCTCCTACTCTACGTTTGTATAACGGATGAAGAATGTGAGAAACATGGCGCCGATGTTGAATGAATCTATCAGCAGCGCTCCACCCTCCCACTTTGTAGGGGACTGAACCCTGTAAGAAAAAGTGCAGAGAAATGTAGTAATTACCTCAAAATGAAATTGAACTCGAGAAAGTCGAGATAAATATTGTAATTAGCTCAAGAGTCAATACGCAACGAGGCATCAGTGCATGTATAAGAATGATGCATATTGAATATTGAGATGGTTGATCATGAGTTGTCTACAAAGCTAAAAGCATGAGCTATTTATACAGTTAGGCCCTGTTTGGATTGCATTTTCAAATACTGCTTTTGGCTTCCTAGAAGGAAAAACTATTTTGAACGTTGTTTGACAAAATTTTGACTGACTACAGTCTTTAGGAATGGGCATATACAAGATAAACCACGGGATCATGGACCTCGATTTCCAATCTTTTGTGCTAAGATCCTATTTGGATAGGATCACCGCATTTTTTTGCCAAACTATATAACTGATCCTTTGTGCGTGCATCAAATGCTACATAAAAACACCAAAGACTCCGTTTTTATATGCATAAGAACACTGAATCACTACGGCGTAAGTTCTTTCTTACGAAATACTATTCACGTTCCTCAAATATCCTTAGTTAAAAAAAAAAATTTAAATTAAGTGTCTGCAATATGCGAAGAGGAATGAAGAGTGATTGATAGAGATCTGAGATTTTGGGCTGCTCAAACTCGTAATAGCACACCAAAAGAAGCAAGAATCTACCATCACCAATGTGAAAAACATTAGCAAAGCCATTTGTGGCTGTTTTTCTAACCTTATCCTTGTAAAAACTGCCTAACATTGAGCGAAGTGGCATGTCGAGATGTCTCCTTGCTGTGTAAAAGAACAGCAAAAAGAATTATCAGATGAGAGTAATGGGAAAATTTTCTTCCAAGTATGAGAAACTTTAGGTGGAAATCAACCAATCACCTAATTCTCTTGTTGCCTCCTTGCAGAGTTTACTTTCACTATTACATGATAATGTCGCAAAAACATAAACATGTGTTAGAAGACTGAAGCTTATTCAAAACCAAATAACCAAAACAAAGTAAGATACAAAATTTTAACCAATTAAACAAAGTAATAAAAAACCCAACCAGTTTATGTCACTTAAATCAACGTCTTCGTCCTTTATACAAAATCCAGCTCTCTCAAACAACGTCTTAATGTCATTGGCCACCTTTTCTTTTGGCATCTGTAAGGAAACAGGAGGGAGTAATTTTTCAAAACTCTTAGGGTCCGTTTGGGAGCCTGGAATTGGAATTGGGGGCTCCAATTCCAATTCCATTGTTTGGATGTAATAAAATACTTTGGAATTGGAATTAAAATGCAATTCCAAATACACCAATTCCACAATGAGGTATTTGGAATTGCATTCCAGGATGAAGTAATTTTACAAAACTCTTAGGTCAAACCCAAAAAACCATGAGGTATCTGGTAGTAATATGAGGTAGAGATTACAATTTTCCTTTTTCACTAAAAAGTGGGAAGAGGAGAAAACAACTAGCATTCAAACTTAAACATTAAAAATAAGTACAGATGTCATAATGAAAAAAAATATCTCTGCACTATTCAAAAAAAAAAAAATGTTTAAATCTCAGCATGCCACAACTGACTGTAAGTTCCATACCCCAACTCTCTCCATCAGAACCACATTCAGCGAAGTCAATATTCTCAAGCCACAAGCATGCTTCAAATCCAAGTCAAGATTTGCAGCTCAATCACGCTTCTGAATCCCAACACATGCAAATGTAAAGATTTGCATGCCCACGCTTGTGCAAGTTGTGTTTTGATCCTTCGGCTATATATATATGGACATTGTATGGATTGTAAATAGAGAGTAAGAAAAAAACAAGATATACACAAAAAGAGAGTTTTGTGAGAGTAAGAGAAAAGAGAGTGTGAGGTATTGAGTTGAGTAGACTGAATTGTAATCTCCTCCACCCGGCCATTTTTCTTCAAACGAAAGTAAACTCTCTCAAAGTGGATGTATGTGCCAATTGGACTGAACCACTATAAATCTTGGTGTCTATATTTGATATGTGTGTGTGTTTAGAATTGGTACGGGCATAGCAAAGTGGCATCAGAGCTTCGAGTAAAAAACAGAGTCATTTTTGCGATTCTATTCCAACCAGTCTACACATCAAAACACCTCACCCATCACATTTTCAGACGACCCATCTCCATACAAAGCGTTTCCCGTCGAGATCACCCCGAACGGACACCACACGCACCCCCACGCGCCGCCCAAAGATCGGCGCATCAAAGCTCTCGGCGTCACGCGCCCCACGCGTCGTCTACCTCCAGCGCGCGTGAGGCCCACGCGCCTTCAAGCTCTAGCGCGCGTGAGATCACGCGTTGCCACGTCACTGCTGATGTCACCACTTGCCACGTGTCATCACCATATTGTGCCACGTGTCACGCCAGCATACGACCACGTCATCACTGCCACGTGTCCACCTAACACATTGCCATGTGTCCTGCCACGTGTCACTCCCTTATTCTGCCACATCATCAGTACTTTGCAAAATTATAGTTTTGCCCCTCACCGTTATTTTGATTATTCCGGACTCATTCTAAGTCCGATTTGAGTTCAGTCAGAGGCGATCTTAAGGTTTTTGACCATTCCGGACGCAACGGTATGCTTCATTTTGCGTGATTCTACTCCAAACATATGAAATAAGCCAGGGAGAGCTTAAAGTCGATTCGATTCAATGGAAGATGCAGGATCCGGAGCCATGATTAAATTATCGGTATCGAATTATACCATATGGAGACCCAGGATATAAGATCTCTTTAATTGCAAGGATTTAGCGGACCCGTTAGAAAATGAAGGCGCAAAACCCACATTAATCACAGAGAAGGATTGTACCAAGATGTATAGAAAAATTATTGGTCAAATCAGACAGTGAATAGACCATAGTGTATTCCACCATGTTGTGCAAGAGACCAATGCCTATGAGCTCTAGAAAAAGCTCGAGGATATGTACCAGGCCAAGACTGCTCGAAATAAAGCTCTTGTAATGATGCGACTGGTAAATTTGAAGTTAAAGAGCGGAACCTTTGTAGCCGAGCATTCCAACGAGTTTCAGAACTTGGTGAACTAGCTTGCAGCTGTAGAGTTAAATCTTGGCGATGAAACTCAAGCCCTAGTTCTGCTCAGCTCCTTACCACCCAATTGGGAGACACTAGTGGTTTCCCTCGGTAACTTAGCACCGAACGACAAACTCACTATGACAACAGTAAAGGAAACAGAAGTAGAGGAAGGTCTCAAACCCGTGGCAGACCCAACAATGACAAAAATCAACAAAAAGGTAAATATGTTTGTTTTCATTGTGGCATAGCAGGACATTTAAAGAAGAATTGCCGCAAATTACAAAGGGAGCAAGGTCAAAGCAGCCACCAGCCACAGAAGGAAGATGGCGACTCCATGGTCACTATTACAGGAGATATCGCTATATGCTTAGTCGATAAAGAGGTATGCCTCCACGTAGGAAACAATGAAGCCGAGTGGGTGGTTGACATAACAACATCTTACCTAGACCTGTCAATGGATCGGATTTTGATCCGAATCCGATTCAAATCCGATCCGATTAACCGGATATGGATTGAAAATAAAATCCGATAACCTAATTAAGATCCGAATTCGATAATCCAATTTTTTAACAAATTGGATTTGGATTTATGTCATCCGATCCGATAATAACCCGATCCGATATAAAATATATTTATATATATATATAAATATATATTTGATATTTTTATGTGTATATATTTAATACTGTACATGTATATAAATATTAGTTGTTAATTATTTTATTATTTATTAATAATGATTGATCATAAATACAATTATTAAAAGTGTGAATAATTTAGTGTTTCAGTATTTATTGATTTTTTATTTTTTTATTTTTTTAATTAGATATTCGAATCAGATATTCTATAATGAAGAAATTTGAATATGAATTAACTAAGTGAAAATCCGTCGAATTATCGGATTCGGATCGCGGATCGGGAGTTTTTGTCATCCTTATCAATAGACTTGTCAATAATCCGATTAAGATCCGAATCTGATCCGAATCCGATATTAACCGGATATGGATTGAAAATAAAATCCGATAATCCGATTAGGATCCGAATTCGATAATCCGATTTCTTAACAAATTGGATTTGGATTTAACTGATCCGATCCGAATCCAATCCATTGACAGGTCTAATCTTACCACGCCATTCCCCACAGTGATTTATTCACCTCGTACAAAACTGGAGACTTTGGTATAGTGAGAATGGGTAATACAAGTTTCTCAAAGATATCCAGATCAGGACCAGTATTGGTTGCAGTATGGTGTTAAAAGATGTCAGACATGTGCCTGACCTTCGTCTCAATCTCATTTTCGGGACAACCTTAGATCGAGAAGGCTACGACAACTACTTCAGCAATGACACCTGGAAGTTGATAAAAGGAGCCATGGTTGTCGCCCGAGGACAGGTACACGACACACTATACAAAACCCATGTGAAAGTAATTTCTGACAGTCTCAATGTAGTTGAAGACGAGACTTCACCAAATTTGTGGCACAAAAGACTCGGCCATATGGGGGAGAAAGGATAGCTTACACTGGCAAGGAAGAAACTAATTGCAATATCGAAAGGTATTCCATTAAACCCTTGTGATCACTGTTTATTTGGAAAGCACCATAGAGTCTCTTTCAACTCAACTACCAGAAGAAGATCGGAATTGTTGATACATACTGATGTTTGTGGTCCTATTGAAGTGGAGTCTTTAGGCGGTAACAAATATTTTCACATTCATTGATGATGTTTCACGAAAGGTATGGGTATATTTTTTGAAAATAAAGGGGCTCGATTACTTCAAGGCAGTCCACGCCATGGTAGAGCGGGAAACCGAAAAGAAGCTAAAGTGCCTTCGATCAGACAATGGAGGCGAGTACACTTCCAACGAGTTACGAGCATACTGCTTTGAACGAGGTATCCGACATGAGAAGACGTTCCCATGTACCCCACAACATAATGGTGTAGCCGAGATAATAAACCGGACCATTATGGACAGAGTCAGAATTATGATCAGTATGACTAAGTTGTCAAAGCCATTCTAGGGTGAAGCAGTTAGAGCCGCCGTCTACCTGATCAATAGATCACTATCAGTACCGATGTAGTTCGAAGTACCAGAAAAGGTATGGACTGGAAGAGATCCCTCATACTCTCACCTGAGAGTATTTGGGTGTAAGGCATTTGCACACGTATCCAAGGAACAAAGACAAAAGCTCGATCTGAAATCAACTCCATGCATCTTCATCAGCTATGTAGACGAAGAATTCAGATACAGACTATAGGATCCAGAATCGAAGAAGGTTATCAGAAACAGGGATGTTGTGTTCCAAGAAAGCTAGACATACAAAGACACTGAAAAATTCACAGAGACCGGTGGTTCTAGTCCGAGTGTTACAAACATCATCCCAGATCCTGCACCAGTACAGTTGATCCCAGATAATGAAAAAATACATTATGAAATTCCAGAAGCAGAAGAAGAAGAAGAACCTAAGGGTGTTGAGCATGGGGAGCCACAAACCCCTCCACCAAAAGCTACATAACCAGAAGTAGCTCCTCCAGTTGAAGAGCCTCGGCCAAGAAGATCTGAAAGAGGCCGACCGCTGATTCCGTCGAGGAGATATCCAGAGTCAAACTATATTCTGCTTACTGATGAAGGAGAGCCAGAATGTTTTCAGGAAGTAAAGACCCATACAGACAAAGGTAAATGGGTGCAAGCTATATAAGAAGAGATGAGTTCCTTGCAGAAGAACCAGACTTATGAGTTGGTGAGACTTCCCAAAGGCAATAAAGTATTGAAAAATAAATGGGTGTTCAAGCTAAAGAAAGACACCAACGAAAAGCCGATAAAACACAAAGGTCGATTGGTTGTAAAAGGATTCCAACTGAAGAAAGGCATCGACTTTGACGAGATATTCTCACCAGTCGTGAAAATGACCTCAATCCGAGTATCACTCGGATTGATAGCTAGCCTGAACCTAGAGCTTGAACAGATGGACGTTAAGACAACATTCCTCCATGGAGATCTACATGAGGAAATTTACATGGACTAACTAGAAGGTTTTAAAGTTACAGGGAAAGAGCATATGGTCTGCAAACTGAAGAAGAGTCTCTACAGCCTCAAGTAAGCACCGAGGCAATGGTACATAAAGTTCGACTCATTCATGGTGGGTCATGGTTACAAGAGAACTGTTGTAGATCAATGCGTCTACATTCAGAAATTCCCGGATGATAACTTTGTTATTCTATTGTTGTATGTTCACGACATGTTGATAGTTGGACAGGATGCTAGTATGATCAGTAAGCTGAAGCAAGAACTGTCCAAGTCCTTTGACATGAATGACCTAGGCCCAACTCAACAGATATTGGGCATGAAGATTGTTCATGACAGGAAAGCCAAGAAATTATGGTTGTCACAAGAGAAGTACGTTGAACGGGTGATTGCAAAGTTCAACATGGGAAATGTGAAACCAGTCAGTACTCCGCTGGCTAATCACTTCAACCTAAGCAAGCAATCGTGTCCCTCTTCGACGAAAGAAAAGGAAGAGATGGAAACAATCCCTTACTCTTTATTCGTTGGTAGCTTAATGTATGCAATGGTTTACACCAGACCGGATATAGCTCACGCTGTAGGCGTTGTCAGCAGATTTCTCTCAAATCCAGGCAAAGACCATAGGGAAGCAGTCAAGTGGATTCTTAGGTACCTGAAGAGTACATCGAAACTATGTTTGTGTTATGGTTGAGCAGAACTAGTCTTGGAAGGCTATACAGATTCAGATATGACCGGTGACATTGACAGCAGAAAATCTACATCAAGATTCCTATTTACATTTGCAGGGGGAGCTGTTTCATGGCAATCAAAATTGTAGAAGTGTGTTGTTTTATCTATAACTGAAGCAGAATACATTGCTGTAACGGAATCTGGAAAAGAAATGTTGTGGGTAAAGCGGTTACTCCAAGAACTGGGTGTTAGTCATAAAGAATACAAAGTGCATTGTGATAGTCAGAGTGCTCTGGACTTGAGCTAGAATTCAATGTACCATTCCCGCACGAAGCATATCGACATTTGCTATCACTGGATACGCGAAGTAATGGAGCTACAATTATTGAAGATTGTGAAGATCCACACAGACAAGAACCCAGCAGACATGTTGACAAAAGTGGTTACTTGAGAGAAGCTAGAGCTATGCAGAGACATAGCCAGGATGGACATCAACTGAAGCGTAGTAGAAAACATTCTCCTCCAATTGGTATGGAAGGGGGAGAATTGTAAGTTCGATACCCCAACTCTCTCCATCATAACCACATGCCGTGAAGTCAATATTCTCAAGCCACAAGCATGCTTCAAATCCAAGTCAAGATTTGCAGCTCAATCACGCTTCCGAATCACAACACATGCAAATGTAAAGATTTGCATGCCCACGCTTGTGCAAGTTTTGTTTTGTTCGTTTTGATCATTCGGCTATATATATATGGACATTGTATGGATTGTAAATAGAGAGTAAGAAAAAGAACAAGATATACACAGAAAGAGAGTTCTGTGAGAGTGAGAGAAAAGAGAGTGTGAGGTATTGAGTTGAGTAGAGTGAATTGTAATCTCCTCCTCCTCACAATTTTTCTTCAAACGAAAGTAAACTCTCTCAAAGTGGATGTAGGTACCAATTAGGCCGAACCACTATAAATCTTGGTATCTATATTTGATGTGTGTGTGTATTTAAAATTGATTCGGGCATATCACTTACGTGAGAAATTATAATAAATTGCAACAAACAAGCACAAAAGGCATAGATCATAACAACTTACTTCAATTTGTACTGACAACAATGGTCCCTGCGCCGTTGTTGCCTTAATATCCTCAAGGGTCGGAGGCAACTTATGATTTTTCTGAAGGTTGAGGATTAACCAGCTTTCATAAAAATTAGGAATATCTTTGCTTTCAAATACGTCCCGAGGCATAATCCTTTTTCGAGCAACCATCAGCATAGCAGCCATCTCAATAAGGTCACCCTCCCTAACATAATGGCTGAATATTGTATCAATCTCCTTTGTTCTCCATGCAAGCAACCTATTCATTTCTAAAAATGTTTTCTGCCAACATAATTGTTTGAACATAATAAGAAACGATATAAACAATATTACTACTCAAACAAACAAAAACTATACACAAATAATTGGTTTCCAACAGACCATTTGGGGCAGGTAGGGAGTAATGATCAACTTGAAGATAGATTGTTTTGGCGTCTAATAAATCAAATATGGATGATAACTGCATCACCCACAATAAAAATCAAATCAATCAAAATGGAGAAGAATAAGTATTTTAAGAACTAATCAAGTCTTGACATAAACCTTATTGTTTCTAAGGACACATTAAGAGGAAACAAATCGCCCCTATATTGCCCTTAAATGGTTCTGACATTAGTTCGAGCTCCATGGTGAAGTAACAACGCAACCATTTCGTCCGAATAATAATTAGCTGCCAAATGTAATGGATATTTATATATATATACATATATATAATTAGATAGAGAGAGAGAGAGATACCTGAGACATCATTTTCCCCAATTACAGTATCAACAGTCTGGAACTCCTTAGAAGAGACTCTGAGGTAAGAATAACAGCAGAACAAAAAATATATTGTTCAAAGCTATTCAAATAAACAACTAAATGACAGTCACATATGCTAGATTAATTGCAGAATAGGTACTTGAGAATAAGGGGTTGTTTGATAAAACTGAAAATTAAGTACTGAAAATTTTAAGATCTGAATTTTAAGTACTGAAAGTTTTAAGCGATGCTTAAAATTTTTATATTTTCTTATACTTTTGTTAATTTTCAGTCTTCAGATTTCATTGTTAAGTGACGACCCTATCACTTAAAATTTTATCTCATTTTAAATGACACTTAATGTTTTAAGTAATGTTCAAATTTCTTATCAAACGCACTTAACTAAATAAGTGCTGAATTTTTCCAGACTAAAGTGGTAAATAAGTGTTATCAAACACACCCACACAGAGAGAACACTAACCACCCGGGCCGCGAGATATTGTTCATCGATTAATGTAGTAAAATTGCAAAAATTGAAGGAATTAGATTCTAATAGTAAGGGTTTGTTTGGGAACACTATTCACAGCCCAAAACGGCTTGTTTGGCAACTTGTTTTTTCGTCCATCAATTGAGAACAACACTGAGCAATGGAGCAAAATAGGCTATTTTGGAATCACCTCAAAAGGTGATTCCAAATGCTCGGCTACTGTAGCATGTAGGCCCGTCAAGATTTGCTTCCCAAAAAATGAGATCATTTTTCCAAATCAGCTTTAAAGGATCGATTTTGAACTGGTATTCGAAATTAGAATTGAGAAAGGAAAAAGAATGAGATTCTAAGAATCCATTTTTAACATGAAACCCTAGCCCTAATTTGCTTATATAACTAATTTTTTATATAATACCCAAAATAACCTTAGAAGATATCATTTTTGTATATAGATAAATTTACTCATTTTCTGTATAATTCAAATATTCCTTTGTCCCAAAATAACAATTCTAGCTGCACTTTATGACTTTTTAAGCTAGTATATTTTATTGTTTTGCTGTTAAATAATTTTTCAACTTTAACTTTGTACAACTAAGAAAAGAACAAAGTCGGTTCATTGCTTGTTTAAATATAGTGATAAAAAGACATATTTGAAGAAAGTGAAACTTTTTTGAAACTCTGACAAATATGTTGTAACAACTAAAACACAGGACTACTAACAGAGGAGGGAGTGAGTATCTCATAATTGATAAGAAAAAAAAAACAATATATATATATAACCTATAATCTTGATGCTGCAAAATTTTTTATTTCACCGGGTAAAAGTTTTGTCACATGTACATGAAGAAAGTGTTTTCATTAATTAAAATAAAAGCCAGCATAAGTACCAAGAGTTTGAAGGTACAAAAAGATGATGCCAAAGGTGATTTACCAATCATGCAATAAATAGAATATATGTTAACCAAATTTTGGAAGTAAAATGATTGGATTTGATATGAATAAATAAAAACATTAAAGGAAAGGAAAACCAATCATCATTACCATCAAACAGTATTACATGAACTGCACCTCTGGCCCCGAAAGTTTAAGGGTCCAATATATAATAGAAACAGGTAAGTGAAAGTGTGAAAGAAAGTTAGCAACCAACTTCTGACCGACTATAAGTCTTGGAAACTTCACATTTCATTTGAGAAGATTAATAACTACACTTTTCATGTCTTCTTTTGCAATCCGTCGCATCAACCTTTGATCAACATCTTCCAACTTTTTCACACTCAAGCTTGGTTTCAAGTATTTAATTGTGGAACTCGATTCTGAAATTTTGAATCTCATATATATATTAAAAAATTTGAATCTCATATAAACAAAAAATTAAATATATGTTTGGAAACTAATTTATTCTTTTAATTTTTACAAACACGAAACTAGTTTTTTGAATTTGTGAATAAAAATTAAATCCAAACACCCCCACCCCCAACCCGCCTCCCCCCTCCCCCCATCTGCGCGCGCGCACATATATATATATAAAAATATATGTGTAAATATATATATGCGTGTTTATGGGATTGAGGGGCGAGGGGGTTGGGGAGAACGGGCGGCAGCGGTTGGGGCACAACTGGTGGTGGCGGCGGCGGCGGCTGTTACTAGTGGCGGGTGGATTTGGTGGTGGTTGCAGTGTTTGATTTGAGGATTAAATTGATATAAATGGTGTTTAGTTTAAGGATTAAATTGATTTAAAGGGTATTTGGTTTAAGGGTGTTTTAGACATTTCATATCATGAGGTAATGTAAATAAAGATTCTTAAATCTGGGAGGTGTGATTGAAGTAAAAACAAACATGATGGAATGTAAATAAAATTAACCCTAATAATAATTGACTAAAATTTCTCGGATGACCATTTTTTTTTTTTGCAAACAAAGTAATGTCATTACATTATAAAAGCATGAGCACAATTCCTTCTAGAAGAAAAGAGAGAAAATTATTTGTGAATACCTTACAAGATTTGTCTTTTAAATCATACTGAGCTAACAAATGTGCTACTCTATTTCCATCTCTATCAATATGCAACAGATATCTAGTCATCTCTATTAAGAGCCCAACTCATCTTCATTTACGTACCATGATAACATGAGATGGGCAAGACCCAAAACCATTCACTGCTTCATTCAAAATCTTAGCATCCACCTCAAAGATCACGTGAGACCAACCCCATATTTTAACTAATTGAACTAATTTTAGCAGTGAATTTCATTACATATAGTCGGTACTCGGTATGTATGTGTGAAAAAAAGACCTCAATCCTATGCAAAATAAAGGCCCTAAACATCTATCCAAAAAATCATTAAAACTTTCTTATTGTTGGGGGAATTGAAGAGCAACAAGAATACTAAAACAAAATAAAATTTATATAGTTAAAAAATAAAAATCTAATACTAAAACTTTGACATTTGTCCAAACTTAGTATATACCTGAATTGCTTGTTGGTGTTGGAAAGCCGCTTGTTAATAAAAGAAAAGTCATTTTTTTTAACAACTACATGCAAGCTTTATTTAATTAAAGAAAAACAGCTGCATGCAAGGGTTTAAGTTGTAAGAAATAAGCATTACAGCTTCAGAAATGGTTTGAACAGTGACATTCATGCGGTGACGGATTTAAAAATTAAATTGAGTAGAGACTTGGTGCTATTTTTTTACGATTTTAGTGAGGGTATAATGTAATTTTAACGGGGACTTTTCATTTTAAAGGGTTTCATGAAATACACCATAAAAAAAAGGATAATTTGCACTAACACCCCCTGAGGTTTAAGTCTATTCCACCTTTGCGTTGATTTTTGAAATTTTGACACTAACACCCCCTGAGCCAATAAAATAACCAAAATACCCTTGATATTATATGTAATGTGAAATGACCTTTATGCCCCAACCCCAAAATATATAAAATTTCGAAAAACATATATATAAATTCGAAAAAATATATAAAATTCGAAAACAAATATTTAAATTTTGAAAAAAATATATAAAATTAGAAATAAATAAATAAATTTCGAAAAACATATATAAATTTTAAACAATATATATAAAATTCAAAAATATATATAAAATTTGAAATATATATATAATTCAAATATATATATAAATTTTGAAAAATATATAAATTCGAAAATATATATATTTCAAAAAATATATATATAATTCAAAAATTATATATTTTCGAAAACAAAATTCAAAAAATTATATAATTTTAGAAATATATATATATTGGTAAAATGTCATATCTTTCATAATGAAGTGAATCAAACTACTTACCACCAACATCAATTAATGGCCTTCTTTTATATATATGTTTCCAAAATATATATATATTTTTCCGAAATTTATATGATGTTTTCAAAATTTATATAATATATCCGAATTTTATAAAAACAATTCGAAATTTATATATTTTCTTGAATTTTATATATATATTTCAAATTTTATATATTGTTTTTGAATTATTATTTTTAATTTTATATATATATTTTGAATTTTTACCCAACAACTCGGCTTGTCATTGATGAATTGTCCACGAATTTGTTGAGATTACCCATTATATATATAAATTCGAAATATATATAAAATTATAAAAAAAATCAAAAAACAATATATAAAATTCAAAATATATATATATAATTCAATTATATATATAAATTTTGAAACAAATATATTTTTTAATTTTGAATTGTTTTTATAAAATTCGGATAAATTATATAAATTTCGGAAAAAATATATATATTTTGGAAATATATATATAAAAGAAGACCACTAATTGATGTTGGTGGTAAGTAGTTTGATTCACTTCATTAGAAAAGATATGACATTTTAACAATATATATATATTTTTCTAAAATTATATAATTTTTTGAATTTTGTTTTTGAAAATATATATTTTTTGAATTTTATATATATTTTTTGAAATATATTTATATTTTTGAATTTATATATTTTTCAAATTTTATATATATATTCGAATTATATATATATATTTTTTAATTATATATATATTTCAAATTTTATATATATTTTTGAATTTTATATATATTTTTTGAAATTTATATATGTTTTTCGAAATTATATAATTTTTTGAATTTTGTTTTTAAATATATATATATATTTTTAATTTTATATATTGTTTTTGAAATATATATATTCGAATTTAAATATTTTCAAATTATATATATATTTCAAAATTTATATTTTGTTTTTGAATTATATATATATATTTTTAAATTTATATATGTTTTTCGAAATTTATTTATTTATTTCTAATTTTATATATTTTTTTTCAAAATTTAAATATTTGTTTTCGAATTTTATATATTTTTTTGAATTTATATATATGTTTTTCGAAATTTTATATATTTGGGGTTGGGGCATAAAGGTCATTTCACATTACATATAATATTTTCGAATCTTATCAAGGGTATTTTGGTCATTTTATTGGCTCAGGGGGTGTCATTGCAAGCAAAACCAAACCTCAGGGGGTGTTAGTGTCAAAATTTCAAAAATCAGCACAAAGGTGGGATAGACTTAAACCTTAGGGAGTGTTAGTGCAAATTACCCTAAAAAAATATGGAAAAAACACCTTTTATTTTTTTTAATCGGAAAAAACATTTCCATGTGAAAGTAAATTAAGAGTGTATTTTTACTTTCATTTTCACATTTTAGAAAATAAAAATAGAAAACGGAAATAGTTAGGCCCTGTTTGGTAACACTATGATTTTTCTTTTATACTACGTTTTTATTTTTCATAAAATTGAAAGTTGTGATTTTTTTTGTTTTGTTGTCATTTTGATCGAAAGCAAAACATGTTTAGTAATTTACATATGTTCTGGAATTTTTGTAAAGCAAAACAATAAAAAAAATGGAAGGAGAGATGTTGGAGCGTTGGGGAAAAGAGAGGAAGATTAAACGTGGTTTAATTTGTTTTTCCTAGTAAAGGGTTTTTGGAAAAAATTACAAAGTGGAAGCTTTATTTCAAACTTCTAAAACTATTAACGAAATCGCAATTTTTGAAAGTTATATTTTGATTTAATAAAAAACTACCATAAAGAAAACATACTTACCAAACACATTTTTAACTTCGATTTTATTTTAAAAAAAATAAAAACAAAAAAATTGAAATCAAAAGTGTTACCAAACAAGTCCTTGGTAAAACAGGTTTGGCATGCTTCAGCCAAAAACTAATGCATTTTTTGAAGTAAAGTATGCGCGGTGCATTTTCTTTTGCCCGCGAATTCAAACTGCTTATAATACGCCTCCATTTAGTTACACTCACACACCCGGGTTTTTTACCTTCCTGCTATAAGTTGTTTCAATCAATCTTCAAACAAAAAGTGAAGTTGATACCACCCAACAGTCAATATGGATGAAAACACAGCATCATCAGTTTATTTAATAAAATTGAACTACCTTTTCACTATCATTATGTGATCATAGTATATGTTAATGTCAACAAGTTAGGTTCCAGTACAATTTTATTTTCAGCTTTATGAGAGCATTTTCTGAAAAACAAAGACGACAAATATAATTCAAATGCAAAGTCGTGGCACATCAATTAGTTCATCAAAGGGCAAAAACATATTAATGTGACAAATGGTGTGCAACGGCGGGCAAGAGGCCAAATAAGATGCCCTCACATGTTTACTGATCTCAAAAGTTAATCCATGCATGGATTAAGAAAACTATATATAGTTTCAAATTTTACTGTTCAATAATAATAATCAACTATATAAAGGGTGTAATTGAATTCCCATCTTTACTTGAAGTGGCCAAGGCAGCATGCAAAAGTGAAATGCATACCATTGACATACCCCAATTACAGTTGGCTCTAGAGATTATGTGGAGATTCTAAAGTATCGTGGTGGGATTTACAAGATTGTAGAATGTTGAGTTGTACATTGTTTAGAAGATTGTGTAATAGTATGTCTCTTCTTGCGTATTTTACCGCAAGAATAAGAAAGCCTATAAAAGGAAAATTAGTAGTCAATAAGGTATTACATTTAGAAATCTATTATATCACCTTAGTTTATTTGACATAGGTCCGGTTGCAAAACCTTAGTTTATTTCCTGTTGCAAGTATTGATTAAATTATTTGCTTATCATCTTTAATGATTTCACTTGCTTACAAAAAAAGATGATATATGTTCACTTATGCAAAAGTGAAATACATACCATAGATTTCTAGTTAGGGTTTTGGGATTTTATGGTCCTTAATTTCAGGTAATTTTTGGCATTTATATTTTCTCTTTCCATCTTGATTTTGTCTCTTCCTAGCTGAATTTATAAAGATAGATAATAATTCTTGTTGTTTTTAAATTCATCTTTGCTACTGCCACAAATCCCTCCATGAGGGCAAACATTACCTGAAATTACAAGCAAACTTACAAACCATAAAATCCACAACATAATATAATCCCTTGCTTGGATTCAAATCCAGAACAGAAATTTTGGGGGATATGTATGTACTTGTTGTTAGATGCTATAGGCTGAGACTCTATAGTCGAGTTAGGGTGACCTCGTTTGAATACTCCTCTGTTCTTGTATTTGTTTTTGTTTGTTGGCCCAAAAGAGGGGAGAAAACTTGTTTGACATCCAAATTTTCAAAAATATTTTGGTAAATAATGTCAAGAACAAATACAAATTTTGCCCCAAATTTGAAAACACCTTTTTGGTGTGTTTTTTTTGTTCTCTCCTTCTCCACCACTGCATCTCCACCCTCCACCACAGATCTACACACACACACATATATATATACACACACATACACATCCTTCCCTCTCCACCCGCCACCACCACCAGGCACAGCCACCGCCACCACCACAGATCTACACACACACACATATATATACATACACACCCTTCCCTCTCCACCTGTCACCACCCTCCATCCTAAATTGGGGCAAACCTCTCCACTCATAATTGCCCTAAACCCCCATTTTGGAACAATCAATACAAATTGGTTCCAAACACATTTTTATTTTTATTTTTTTGGGAAAAAAATACAAAGACAAAGACAAAGACAAATACATATTTTTGTTTTTTCACCCAAAAAACAAATACAAAAACACTATTATCCAAACGGGTAGGGTTCGGGTTATGTCTTTTGACATAATTACCCTTACAACTGAAAGGACAATAATGCCCTTCTTATTTTGTGTGTGGGCTCCATTTTTTGCCTTTATCAATGAAACATGCTATAACAAAAATTGCAAAAATGATTCATTTTAATTGACGACTATCAAAAAAATCAAAAAATATTACAAAATTTATATTAACTGCATTCAATATAAGTTCAAGACACATAATGGCTCAAACCATATTTTGACTCATAATGTACAAGGGAGGTTAGTGATATAAGGGTTAAAATATCATTGCAACTATAGTGAGGGTAAAATAGAAATTTCAGGTTAAAAATTGACCAAAAAGTCAAATTCATGCGTTGACTACAAACAGAACGGGAAGTTGTTATACCGGAGCTAAAGTTAAAGGAGGTCAATGAAATTTTACAAATGTTAGGGGCACCACGTGTAATTATGTCTAAGTTCAGGGGAATTTTATGATATTAGCCCTATATTTAACACTAAACTTACTTTGCTGAATTATTTTATTTCAATGTTAATATTTAAAAATCTTTAATTTCTTATACTTCTCCATTAGATGAATGATAAAACCAATGAAAAACAGATTCTTCAAAATTTTGATGATGTCGAATTAAAATATTATAATTAATTTTAAAATAATACAAATAAATAATCAAAACAAAAACCTAAATAGACACGGGGCTCTTCAAAATAAATAGATAGGCGACCCACAATTCTAAATAATAAATTTTATATTAAAAAATAACCACAAATAAAAGCAAAATTCAACAGCATCTCTACGGGCTGTTTGGTTGATGGTGTGGGTTTATGATTTTGGTTTAGTTGAAAATCACACCATGTAATTTTGGTGTGATTTTATTTTTATTCCGACAAACTATGGGGTAAATTGAAGATTTGAGACCCCGAAAATTATCTCCTTGGTCGATTACCACGGTCACCACCCAAATATTATAGTAAAAAGTATTAATAATAATCCTATGTTTAGAATAGTATAACTAAATGGAAGAGAAGCTAGTTTAGAATAACGTTACCACATTCAAAATAAACAGATAGATACATAGAACCAACATACATTTCCAATTACTCACAGCCAAGTCCATCAATGTAAAGAATGAAGAATTTTTATTGCATCAACAATTACTGTCACAATTGTCAACAAGAAAACTGGCTCCATCGTTAACTTCAGGTCCGAGGATTAGTCAAGATGCGCGAAAACTGATCCGGATACCATGATTACCGAAAAAAATTAATAAATAAACAAAACCCGACCTCCAACTAAAAAAAAGGAGCCAAAATGATACAAAAACAAAAACTAGCACTAAAAAATGAAAAAATCTGAGTTAGTTCCTTCTTTTCTCCCACTAATTGTTACAACAGCCCCTATTAAGGTCACCAGAACTGCTTCATTTTGATCCATTATCATGTGGTGAACTGGTTTAGTTAGCAGGAATAGGAGTTCTAGGACTAGGCAGCCCCATGTATGCAAGTCTGGGCGAGACTCGGACCTTTGGGCTGGGACGTGGCGAAGGGATCGGACCATAGTTGCCAAAGGGCACAGGAGCGATCCGAGGCGACAAATTGACTTGTTCAAGTGCTCGGAATTGGAGCTCTGGTGGGTAGTCCCGGACACAACCAATGCGCGGTCCAGTTCCTGTAGACCACTTGCACGATAGGCGTCTGGTTAAGTTAAACTCCGGTGCCTCCTTATTAGCACCCTCAGTCTCCTTAACTTGTTGATGATCGGACACAATTATTGTTTCCTTGATTGGACCATCTACGTTCGATGATGCGTTTATATCTTCTGATGTGGCAGTTGCGGGCACATTTGTTATTGGCTCCGCGTTTGGCTCCTCATTAGCGAGGATAAATGAAGAACTATCATCGTCAATTGCACACCTCTGATTGAAGAAAGAAAAATGTTCATCAGCTATTTTGATAATGCACCACAAAATGTGTTAATCTAATTGGTTGAGCAAAAAACAGATGATAATAAACATCGTTCACTACAACAAAAAAGAGATTTAGAATTATAAACATCTTTATTTATACCAAAGGCCTTGTAGCCTGATGGTATCACCTTTCCTCCCCAAAGATTTAGTGTCAATCCCTACTAAAAGAGGTAAAAAATTGCCGCTATAAGTTTTAGCGGCAGACTGTAAATTGTCACATAAAATCCTGAAATTAGAAGTTTTTTAGGTTATAGTGGCAATAAAAACTGTTGTTATATCTTAAATCTCTTAGATAGAAAATTCTACTTTTTTTTACCATATACACGCACATATACACATATAGCCGCAAAAAGACAAGAATTTACCTTCACATTTGTGAGATCAACATGGTGTTCTTCAAGGAAGCTAATGAACTCCCTGAAGTTCTCTTCTGTTGGGTGATAGTGCCCACTGTATGGCCATATAGCCTGTGAACAAAAATAGTACAAAAGACATACTTAAAATCACATATAAACCAATGATTTAATCATAGTTTTATGAGGATATAACACACAGATACACCATTAACTACGTATATTTGTGAAGAAAAAAAATAAAAAAAATAAACTATGTATATTTACCTCAAGAACTCCATCATGAGCAACTAATCTTCCAGCCGCTGTCGTGGCTCCACCGGACAGAAAACTCGAATGCTGAAATGTACCTTTCTTCTTCTGTCCCACATACAAATTCCTTGATGTGCTCAAGACAAATATCCACTTAGAACCCTCGACTGTCTCTATGAACACACCACTTTGTCTGTACATAAGCTTCCCATTTTCAACAATTACTTCATATACTACCCTTTCCATCTGAAATAGGACCAACAAATATGGCAACATCCATCAGATATAAACATCATAATCGTATACGCAATATATATCTGATACATATATGCTTGTAAATAGATAGAAATGAGATGATGTAGAACTTACAGGTCCTAGATATTGGATGCACTGGCGCTGTAAATTGACCCTTGGGCATTTCACAAGGTTTACTTCTTTCCCATCTCCAATGTCCAACCTTCATGTTTCACAAAAAGACTACAGTAAGGTAAAGTCTTCAACTGAAAACAGCTCTGTATGCAAATTAGTTGTTTTCTAATGCATCATGTACATGTTATAAAAAATGTTTTTGTCAATATATATATATTTTCCTCATCATTACACAACCATAGAGAGTCCCATCCTCAAAGAGAGAGAAAAAAATGAAAACCAAAGTAGTGAATTGTACACTTTCTAGTAGGATATTTACCAGTAAAAGAAAGGCTGACTGCTTTCGCTTTTGAACCAAACGTCATAATACAAGTGTAAATTGTGCCCATATCGATGGCGTGGATCAATCTGTGACAAGAAAAAAAATAAAAAATTCTATCAGCAATAGATCATTGGCTCTTTTGTAGCAAATATAATAACCCTCTGCTAATTATACCCATATATCTAATTGAATCAAGTATATCAGCTAAAGGTTCCAGGCTATGATTGGAACATCAAGTTTCCGTATAAATGTTTCAGTTCGAAAAGACTTCAAACAAAATTTTTTGAATTAAATTGAGATGAAACAACATTATAATCTTTGAACATTAAATACAATTTTTGAGGACTTACAGCTTCAAGCCAGTGTTGTAGGGCTAGTTTTTGAGCCTTCTCATCCTTGGACAAACCTTTCCCCACCTGCAATTGAATGGAATACTCAATCTTAATATCCAATACTTCAGTGAGAAAACGGATAATTAAAAAATAATAATAACAAATAAAATAAATCAGCTCTATTGAAAGTTCAAATTGTTATAGTGTCCAAGAAAAGCACCTTAGCAGCCCTAGTCCTTGCCCTCGCCCACCTCGAAACAGCAGTTTCGGGTTTCTCATCATTGAAAAACGATACAGAACTCCGCTTTAGAGCTGCAAAATCTAATGCTTTCCACCTAAACAATTCAAATAACAACCCACTCAGTTCATTACGACGAAAAATTTAAACAAAACCATATGATTCAATTTCATAAACTCGAAAACTATGAAATCACATACCATAGCTCCTCAACCACAACAGCACAATCTGCAAGGTTTCTTCGAGTCCGGTAACTCTTATACACCTTCTGAAGCTTAACTGCAGCAGCATCTAGCTCAGTAACCGGTCTAGGCGAAAACAGTATCGCCGGTTCAGGAAGCACTGATTTATATTCATCAATTCTTTTATCTACGCAATCCGAACCCGAAACCTTGATGTCTTGAACTAGACTCTTGAATGAAGGACTTGTTTCAAGCAGTACTTTTATGGGTTTACAATGCAAGTTTATCGAATTCGCAGTACTTCTCTTATCAGAGACATTTGATTTGGTATTGGTTTCTGAATCTGTTTTGTTGAAACTATTGGATCTCACAGTCATTTGTTGATCTTTGGAAGTGAAATTGAAGGTGTAGCCAAAATCGAAGAACTTTTGCTTCACAATTTCTTTCCACGCCGATGAGAGTAAGGATGGCGATACACCCATAAAAGACAATTCAATGCCTCCACCTGAAAATGATCATTAACCATTTTTATGGGAATCACAAATTGATATTTCAGCTTCAAATTTTTATAGATGTACTAATTGTCACAACCCAATTCAACAAAAGATGCTCAAAGAAATGTACCAATCACTAAGCAACGATATACCCCTACATATATATAGGTGTTTGTGTAATAACTAAATAGCAGCATATAAGTTCATAGACAGGGCCGGCCCTAAGGCTAGGCGACTTAGGCCGTCGCCTAGGGCCGGAGGGGCCCAAATTTATTTATTTTTTTAAAAAAAATATTAGTATTTCTATAAACTTTAAAAAATTTAACAATTTTTGGGCCCCAAAATTTTTTTATTTCAATTACTATTACTATAGAATCAAAATAAATAAATAAATCAATCTTAATTTTTTAACTTAATGAAACTAAAGTCTTATACAAATCAAACCATTATTTTTATTAGAGCTAGACGTTTCTTATCACACTCACACAATATTTGACGACTACATTTAAGGCTCTTGTGACCGCCGCACTTGCACCATATTAACAATTTTTCATGCGACTACACTTAGATGAATGTTGTTTTGCTACACTTTCCCAATAACAACAAATTTTCACATCACCAAGATAGATGTTGTTTTCAAATTTGTTAATATTAATAAATTCAATGTGTTTTTAATAAAAAAAATTATTCTTATAATTTTTAAGCGCGTGAAGCCTTATGTATAAAGAGTCTCACATTTGTTCTCGCCTAGGGCCTCCATTTATTTTCGGAATTTCAGGGGCAGCCCGGTTCATAGAGGCACTAATTTTCTCAACCCAGTTCAGCAAAGATGCTCAAAGAAATGCACCAATTACTATGCAGCAATATACGCCAATATAAATAGATATACATTTATGTATTTGTGTGTGACTGTGTGTGTATATAGCCAATACAAGCATATAAATTGTACCGATGAACTAATTTTCCTAACCCAATTCCACAAAAGATGCTAAAATGAAATGTTCCAATTACTAAGCACCAATACACTCCTTTTCCCAAGACACACAATGAATGAAACTTGATGAATCTTTAAATTAACCAACAAAATATCCAATTATGGATTACATAATGTAGAAATGCTCTAATTTCACAACCCAAATCACTAAAATAAATGTACCTCCCAACACAAATTAATCCCCATATTAGATAAAAGAACATATTGAACTATTATCAATTAAACAACTAAAGCCAGAAAAATTATTAATCACATATTGTACAAAGATTATATTATATATGTGTCCCTTACCTCAACAAAGCTTTCAACAACTCCCACTTTCTCTCTGTGTATGCCTTAACAATTCGCTCTGCAATAACAACTTGAATGCTCAGTGTCTGACTTATAAAACCCTCCCTGTCTATATATATATATATACCAATATTGAAAACAAAAAAGAATATAGTCTCTTCTCACCCTTCCGATACGTATCAGACGTGGACTAAAACTTGAATGAGAATGGAAATTTTTTGTTTTGGATTTACTGGTTTGATTCAAACAGAGAAAATTCAAAGAAAGAGTAGTTTAATGAATTCAAAGTTTGAAATTTGAATTCCAAATGGAAAATTGGAAAAGGTTATATAGGGATATATGTGTCCCCTGGTGGAGAGGGGACATGGGCAGAGATTAGAGAAAGAGGAGGGGGAGTTTAGAGAGAGAAAGAAGATGGGCGGTCAAAGAAAGTAAGCTTCGGTGAAAAACAGACAACCCACAACCATTACTGTCAAAACTTTCTCAGAACTGGGATTTTGTTTCTTCAGGTCAACTAGTTCGCGGTCTTGGTCATGGACGCGCGTAAGCTGTTGTTATATATGCCCCTTTTTCTAGTAATGTGTGATTACTATTTTGCCCTTTCGTATTTTTTATATCTATAGGAATTATTATTTAAGTTTGGTTCAAAATATTTTTAGCTAATAGTATTGAAATATACAGTGCAAAATATCAGAAAAAATAAGTTGATATTTTTTATTTAGAAATATTTTTACTATTAAACAAATCACACCAAACATGCTTCAGTCTAAGAAAATAAATTGAATTTTGTCAAAATAAAATAAAAAAACACCAAAAATAAAACACATACTTAACCTGATTAGCCACCTTGTAATTAGAAGCAGAATAATATTAGTAAGATGTTTCAATCGATATTATTGGCACCGATGGTACTGTAATTTAAAGCCAATCTCAATACATTTATTTAGATATTTTCTTCATGCAAATAAGAGACATTTTCTTTGTCTCAATTTTAGTGTTACTCTTGAAAAAACTTTATACCTTTCATTTGACATGGAGATGGGATACCGCCATAGTATTATACTATATCTTAAGAATCATTGAGATATAGTATATTTTTTTCTAGTAATATAAAAAAATTGGTTGATTCGTTGTATGTTTATTTTTGGATAATTTGCACTAACACCCCCTAAGGTTTGCATAATTTTACTTTTATGTTGATTTTTGATAAATCAGCACTAACACCCCCTGAGGTTTCGTTTTGCTTGCAATGACACTCCTGGGCTAATAAAATGACCAAAATACCCTTGATAAAATTCGAAAATATTAAGGGTAATGTGAAATGACCTTTATGCCCCAACCCCAAATATAAAAAATTTCAAAAAACATATATATAAATTCAAAAATATATATAAAATTCGAAAAAATGTATAAAATTCAAAAACAAATATTTAAAATTTGAAACAAAATATATAAAATTAGAATAAAATATATAAATTTCGAAAAATATATATATATAATCAAAAACATATATAAGATTCAAAAATATATATAAATTTTGAAAAATATTTAAATTCGAATATATATATTTCAAAAAATATATATATAATTCAAAATATATATTTTCAAAAATAAAATTCAAAAAATTATATAATTTCGAAAAACATATATAAATTTCAAAAAAATATATATAAAATTCAAAAAAATATATAAAATTTGAAATATATATATAATTCGAAAATATATATATAAAATTTGAAATATATATAAATTCGAATATATATATATTTCAAAAAAAAATAAAAAACATATATATATATTTTCAAAAACAAAATTCAAAAAATTATATAATTTCGAAAAACATATATAAATTTCAAAAAATATATATAAAATTCAAAAAATATATAAAATTTGAAATATATATATAATTCGAAAATATATATATATATATATATATATAATTTGAAAAATATATAAATTTGAATATATATATTTCAAAAAATAAATATAAATTAAAAATATATATTTTTTCAAAAATAAAATTCAAAAAATTATATAATTTTAGAAAAATATATATATATTGGTAAAATGTCATATTTTTTTTAATGAAGTGAATCAAACTACTTACCACCAACATCAATTAGTGACCTTCTTTTATATATATTTTTCCAAAATATATATATATTTTTCGAAATTTATATGATGTTTTCGAAATTTATATAATATATCTGAATTTTATCAAAATAATTGGAAATTTATATATATTTGAATTATATATATATATATATATAATTTTCTAGTATCAGAGCCATAAAGTCATAAAGTCTCGTTGATTTTCTAGTAAATTACTCAGATCTGTTAATCTATAGCCTTTTATCTGTTCCGTTTATAATGTTCTTCATCTTCTCTTTCTCTGTTTGTTGGTGTCACCTCCCCATAAACCGTAAAACCAAACATTAAGTCCCTTGGTGAGCTTTTAGGCGTTTTAGGGCATGAGCGGTGATGTCGTTGGGCTAAGGTATGTGTTATGAAATGCAACAAATATTGAAAATAGGATAAAACACAATTATAATGTTCAGATAATAAGATTATTGATTAATCATGAGTCGTTTATTTAGACCATCTTCCTCTCGACATAGTCGAACAAATTTACCTTTCATTCCAGATAGTAATGACATAATTAATGAAGAAGAACACACCTACACTAATCTTGAATGTCACAATGATTGGAATATCCCAAGAGTACCCACAAATGAAATTTACAAAACCAGTTTCATTAAGTCAACCTTTTTTACAAAATACACAGTCAAAATTGTTGAACAAGTTTATGCTATAAATAAAGAACACGAAAAATGCCAATTATTTTCTCTAAAAACTATAAAACAACATCGCGAAAGAGGATACAATTTTATCCATATTAGTCTTGTATAAGTTGCAGTTGATCCATTAACTATTTTAGGACAAAATGCATCGATTTTTCTCTGTCTAAGAGATGCTAGGTTCCTCGACTATAATCAAAGCTTAATTAGTGTCATTGAAACCAGCCTATGTAATAGTCCAGTCTACTTTGATTGTTTTCCTAATTTTAAGTTAAGTCTAAATGACCCTTACATACTAAAAGCTTTAACATTAAACATCAAAACTTCAGGATATGCCATGTTCGCAGGTGCTCAGCCTCTAAGCTTAATTTATAGAATTTACTACAAGACTATGAAAACCAATTTAAATGTTCATGCTCTAGTCAAAAGTCCTAAAGATCAAACTTTATTAATTCAAAGCAGTACTTCTAATGCAAATATTAGAATACCAAAAACGATTGCCTAGAAAGATGTTTCCCTCCCAAATGAATGGTACTTGAAAATGAAAATCACCCAACCAAAATCGAAAATGATGTCCGAAACCTTGAACATGTACAACAATTCCTTGATGGAACTGTTAAGTTAACATTTGATAGATCTAGACACAGTTGCTCTTCCGTTAGTTCAAGCTCTAAAATGTTCACCCCCTTACCAATTAGAGAAAATACTACTATCCATGATACAGAATTTGTAGAATCTCTAGTCCACCGATCCAGACGTGATCATAGATTAAAAGGAATTCAAAAGGATGAACAAGTATTTACTCCATGTTATGTCCCAAACATAGAAACTGAAGATTCAATCTCTAACCACTCTCCTACACAAACTGACTTTGAGACCGAAACTGTTAATCCACAACTATGTGTTTTAAGTAAATCATTTTCCTATGACCTTCTAAAGTTAGAAGTTGAAGCCAAGTCCAAAGAAAATAAAGTAAGACGACAAATATATAAAACAAGTTACACGCATAAGGAGAGAACAAAAATTACAAAAAAAAATGGCAAAAATTCATGATAACAAACCAGTTAGAAATTAGTTTCTTTGATTATCTTGAAAATTACTACAAAAAAATTAATGTTCTTACAAAACATAAATGGACAAAACATGATAAAACAATTGTTTCTTCTAGTCACCCTCCTTTAGAAAACCTAATTGTTAACTACCTGGGAACCGAAATCCCAGCCTCCCCTTTTAAGGTAGTTACATCCACACTCGATCCTAATACTAAAAAAATTATTGAACAAAACAATTTCACCAATCAATATTTAAGTACGCTAGGTTCTCAATTAGACAAAATAGAATACAAACTTGACGCTTCCACCCCTGTGACAAAAACTATTGATTCCCCTCTAATCAAGCTTCCTACAAAACGTCAAGGACTACCTAACAAACCAAGCACAAGCGACTCCTCTGCCCAAATTGATAAATTGTTAAAAGCCTTAGAATCACAACTAATCAAGGACGAAAAAACCCTCACAGTTCTCAATTTTGATTCTCATAATGATACTGATAACTCTGATACCATAAACGGAAGCAGATTATTTGAATAAACGGAAATGAGGTTAATGGAATTGAGCAGGAACAGATCACAATATAAATATAGTTTTAAATCAAAGAAATACAAGCAATTGTATAATATAAACAGTAAATATATTAGTATATAGGACACAACCGTCCAAGTAATTTATATATATAACAGTAGGATAAGTATATAGGATAGTAGTATAAGTATATAGGACACAAGCGTCCAAGCAATTTAATAAATTGAAGTGGTCTAGGCAGAGCGAGACTCAAAGTCTGTCATACACCGTAACTCTCTTCAGATTTAATTATAGAAGAATTTAAGACAAAGTAAGTAATTGCAATTGACTGAAAATCTTAACTGAATATTATTACGATTCAAAAATACATTTAACTATGATAGACGAACTTACAAGTGGATGTATGACAATCCATCTAGGTTCGGAGGCTTAGTATGCTTTCAGGAGAGAAGATAAGAGAATTACAAAGTAGAAAGAAAAATGGGAAACTAAAACCTAATCTAAGACCATTACATTTGTCTGCTTATATAGAGGATATAACAGAGTTTACTGTAAGTTTTGCACTATTGATCTCATGACTTCTGGGGCAGACAATTCTTGTCTTTAGGGGCAGAGCACTGTGACTTTTTACTGTTTGCAATAGTAGTCTGTCGGTACTGTTGAGCACTGTATTTGTTTTTTGTGCCGACGGTTAAATTTACTATTCACTATTCTCGTCTTTTTGTGCCTTTTTTGTATTTGTTGACTTGAGCTTGACTGTGCTTGACTGTGTTCCTTTTTTTTAATTTTTTGACAAATCAAAGGGATCTTGGGCATCCTGGTATGGCCTGTATTTGGATTCTGTAGACGATCTATCTTCTTCATTACTGCTTGAATCTCCTTCTATTTGGGCAAGGAGTTTTTCCATTTTTTCTTTGAGCTTTGCTTTGGAGGATGACTTCTTGGAGGCTAATTTCTTGACTGCGGTTTCTGTAGAGGAGCTTGACTGTGCTGATTCAATGACTTGTGTGACTGGCTAGCCTTGAGTGGCTGAGAAACTTCTTTTGGAAATTCCAGTTGGACTTGTTGAATGATTTTTTCGATTTTGAAAGGATCTCACCATTTGGTATAATGGACTCTACATACTGTGCCAATATCACCTTTAAGGTTGTAATGTCATTTGAAGATCCAAGGGATTTTGTATTTTTTGGCAAAAATTAGTAGTAGAGGGAATTGTTGATCATAGGAAGGGATTTTGAACTTGGTTTCAAAATAGTTGATTTGTTCCCAGAAACTTGATGTGAAATTTAGAGTAACCCAAAAAATAGATTAACCCAAATCAAATTTTACTCGCAAGTATACGAATCATAGTAGTAAAGAGTACAAGTATTGCGAGGTCATTCCCACGAGGATTGATTAAGACAAATTAAATCTAAAAACTTACTATCTAACTAATTCAACAAATTATTGATGATTGTGAAAAAATAATATAAATACAATAATACAAAAGGAATACCAAGGCTTTGATTCCACCACTAATCATCACAAATCCGATTTTCAATTGTAAACTTATTAAATATCCAATTAATTTGCACACATCTAAATAATTATTATTATTACGTTCATAGATGGTCTATCCAGGTTATGGCATAGGTTCAACTCAATATTTTATTATCTTGGCCAAAAATAATAAATAAATCATTGAAGGAAAATATAAATCACAATTATTTATCCATGGTCAGGCATACACAATTATAATTTATTATCTTCTTCTTAAATTGCCAAGTAGATTACATGTTCGTGGTCAGACACAAGTAACCTATATGCTATGAATGAAATACGTTCAATTTTAGTCTCAGTTAAAGCACATAAAATCGAAAGCATTAACATATATATAATAATAATAAGAAGAACTCATTAACCAAAATATTCAATAATGTCTACAATTTAAAACTATAATATTGAACATGACTAGGGTTTCCTCTCGGCCTTAGCCGAGCGAATTAACTATACAAGAAAAATAAAACAAGAACGACCAAACCCGAAATTATAAGTGGAAGACATCTTGGATTTCTTCGTTGATCGCACAGGTCTTCCCCTTCTGTTTCTTGGTCGTCCCTCCTTTGTGCATCCACATATGCCCTATTTATAGGGGTCCTCAAGGTTTCATCTAGGAAAGTAAATAAGAGAATACAATATTCCCATATTTCTTTTCCTAATTGGTGATATCTTGCAGCCCACTTTTGATCAATTTGGAGAGTAAATTTGGAAGATATTGGTGAGATACTCTTTTCTTGTTAATCAAGTCATCTTCCCACAGCCCTTGATTTCACTCCATTCTGATCGTTACTTCAAAATCTGTGATTATATTACCAAGTTGATGCTGATTTTCGCACAAAATAGTATGTCAGATTTAAAATGTCTTTTTCGCCCTCTAAACTTCAGAATTAGGGTCTTTATGTGAGATATCAATATTCTTTAAATTGAATCAGCTTTCTAAGAATACTGGGCTCACACTAATCCGAAAAACGGGCTGAAATATATGGCCTAAATACTAAGACGTGGTTTAAACAGATTTTGGGCTTGTTTAGATAGATTTAATCCATTTGTACCAGAAATCACCAATAACCTATAAAAATATAAAAACACACATATTAATTAAAATAAATGACTAAAAAATATATTTTTGGAGGTTAATCGTGTATGAATTATGCACTTTTCAGGCATGGATGGTGAAAGGATCATGTGGAGTTGTTAGAGCTGAACTAAAGGTAGGACGAGGACCTAAGGGGGTCCCTAAGCTTGTGAACTTGTTTACTAAAGCAAGGGAAGTAGAGGGTTCAGTTTTTACTAAGGGAGGAGGTCTGACCGGAGGGATCCCTCCTCTGGGACGTGGTTGTGGTTATATGTTTGTCACATCCACGAATGTATTCGATATCAAATTGGAAAATGCTTAAAATAGATTGCCATCTGGCAAAAATATGCTTAGCAGCTATATTTTTAACATCTTTTTCTAAAACATATTTGGCACTTTTGCAATCAACTTGAAGTAAAAAATTTTGATTTAAAATATCATCTTGGAATTTACTGATACATAGAACAATTGCAAGAATTTCTTGTTTAATAGTGCTATAATTACTTTGTGTTTTGTTCCATGCTTTAGAATGAAAACGAACAAGCTGTTCTGGAGAAGTAGGGGAGAGTTTTTGTTTCAAAATGCCTCCATAACCAATGTTGGAGGCATCGATTTCAATGATTTTGAAAGAGTTGACTGAAGGAATTCCTAAGCAAGGAAGAGTTTTGACATATTTTTTAATGTCTCTAACTATAGTGGTATGAATATCAGTCCATGGAGGGGGGTTTGACTGTAAACGATCGAAGAGTGGTTTACATTGTTTTCTAGATCTTTGTAAAATTCAGCAATGTAATTTAAAGAACCAAGGAAACGTTGTAACTGGGTTTTATCAAGAATTTGGTCTGGGAATTTGCCTGCAAATTCTATGGAACGACTGATTGGGTGGAATTGTCCTTGAGATATATCATAACCAAGAAATCTAACTTTGGTTTGAAAAAGTTTTATCTTAGAAGCAGAGATGACTAAACCATTAATTTTGATGGTGTGGAAGAAAGAATTAAGATGTTTCCAATGAGCTTCAATGCTATTGGAAAAGATAAGAACATCATCAATGTAGACTATAAAAATATGACTGAAAGGATTGAAAATATCATTCATAATATTTTGGAATTCACTTGGGGCATTCTTAAGGCCAAAGGGCATGATATTCCATTCATAATGGCCGAAAGATACAGTGAATGCAGTTTTGTACTTATCTTTTTATGTAATTTGAATTTGTTAGAAGCCGGACTTAAGGTTAAATTTGGAGAAAATGGTTGTTTGTCCTAATCAATTAATTAAATATCTCTTGTTAGGGATAGGATATCTTATCCATTCAAGGACTTGATTAAGAGGTTTGTAATTAATGACTAGACGTGGTACCCCTCGTTCTATTTCGGAATTTTTCTAGACATAAAAAGCTGAGCAAAACCAAGGTGATTTGATGTGACGTATGATTTTCTTTTGAAGAAGGTCATGGATTTCTTTTTTATAAAATTCTAAGACTTCAACATTTATCTGAATTGGTCGGGCTTTAGTTGGAATATTTTTATTAGTGAAGGATTTGATGTAAGGAAGACTAACAATATGTTGTTTTCTATGCCAAAAAACATTAGGTAGTTCCGAACATATTTCTTGAATAAGTTTATTTTCGTATTGTTTTATCTGATTTTGAAGGGTAGGGTTTCTGTTCGTTTGTGAATTATTTCTTCTTTTAAAGAATTTAAATGTCGTTCTTTATGATGGAGAATGTAAATATTTTTAGAGACTGAAAAATCAATGATGCTTTCAAGTTTTTTACCAGAAGATTTTTGCAAAAAAGGAAAAGTAATATTTTGACCAAAATGTGTTGTAGAGAGACCATCATTATTTATGGTAAATGGGTAAAGAAGATATAAAAATGGAAGGCCAAGGATGACTGTATCAGTCATATTTTTTACTAGGACAAATGTAGTTTTGAAACAGACATTATCTTGACAAATATGAGCTTTAGATAATTCATACTTGATTTTCATTGCACTACCATTAGCATAACTGAGTTTCTCATTTGTTTTTTCATAGTATTTGCTAGGAATCAGGTCTTCTTGTATACAGTTAAGATCAGCTCCAGAGTCAACTAGAGCAATGACAGTTTTTTGGTATTCCTTATTAATAACTAATGTGACTTTTATTTTCCATTTTTTAAATTAGGTTCGGTTAATTAGATTCAAACCATTGGTTTCCTCTTCAGTACTTTGAAAATGATTTGTGTTGTCATTATCTTCATTACTGTCAGAGGAAGAGGAATCATAAACTGAAAATTGGTGTGAAGTTTTAACTAGATCTTTGAGTTGGGTGTGAAAGAGGGATTTTATATCTTGATTTTCATTTTTCAGGGTTTTGATTTCTTGTTTAACGATGTTGACTTCTGCTTGGAGGTCTTGTATAGTGACTTCTTTTTTAGGAGTGAAACGTTCAAGAGTTTTGTGAAGACTAAAATTTGGTTTGTTTATGATAGGGGGTTGAGTATCTTTGTTTATGATGAGTAATCTAGTAAGCTTTTGAATATAATAATTTTTTTAAATCTGGGTCTTCAACTTTACTTATGAGGTCTAGCAGAAGATGTTGTTGTTCTTCTGCCTTGGTGAGAACATTAAGGGTTTTATGTTGGTGTCGATTTAATATATTGACTGTTTTTGTACAACAACTATCTTTGCACCCAAAACTAATATCAGGTGAACTGGGACAAAAGGCAGAAAATTTAGTAGATGAACTAGATTCGATTTCAGTGTCACTGTCACTTGTGTTTTTTAACTCAAGAATTGTGTAAATTTGTTGTTTAGTTTCATCAGGGATTTCTAGCTGATTAATTTTATTTTTTACAGGACAATTTCTCGCGTAGTGACATTTCTTACTACACTTATAACACGTAACTTTAGTTAGATCAATTTTATTATTCTTCTCAAAAGGTTTTGTTTTCCTCGTATATTTTTCGTTCTTTTTAAACTTTTGTTTATCATAGAATTCATTATGTTGGAATTTTTTATTATATCTTTTATAAGGACGAGTATATCGTTTTGGGAATGATTTTGTTTGTTTTGAATTCTTTGTTTGCCGAGATGGTGCAATTGGGGGTAATCCATATTGTTGGCAGAATGTGCCCATTTCATATTTAGTCTTGTTTTTATCTTTACTAAGCTGATTATTAATTTTCATATCTATACACATTTTGAGTCCTACTTTCTGGATTAGATTAATAATATTACCATAGGTTAGATTGTCATATTCAATAACACCAGTTGTGTTACTAAGTTCTGTGTGTATTTTATGAGAGAGCTGGGCAATCCATTAATAAATTTTTCTTTCCAAAATGGTTTATTACTATCTTCACGTAGCATAACTCGTGACAAGAAAGTATCTTTGTACCATTTAAAATCACTTAATGTAGGACATCTAAGGTTACTAAGTTGATCATGAATTCTAGAAGTAATGTCACTTGGTCTGTCAATGAAATGGTCTATAATTGTGTAAATTAATGTATTGACTCCATCAGAGTCCGAGACCAATTTCTTCATTAAAAATAGGGGTTCCATCTTCTGTTTTTTGGACTGTATGTGTTATATTATCTCTTGTTTATTGGGTAAGATGTTTATCCCACAAATTTCTTAACATGCCTGAAAATCCAGAGGCTAGTAATTCTACAATATCGGGTTGAGGCATATTGTGATGTGCAAGGTAACTATTGGCTGTCATAGAAAGATGGTTTAATTTGTTTAAAATTTCTTATTCAGAGAGTCCATCAATATTCCATTCATAAATTTTTTTAGATGATACAGAAAATTGGTTTTGGAAGATTCTTTCTTCATATTGAATATCGACAGGAGTGAGTTGGGTATACCAATTTTTTGTAATACTGGCAGGGTTAATTGGTCGATGTGTGATCCTATTGATCTCAAAGGCATTTTCTAACTTGCGTATATTGTTATCTGTATCTTCTTCAGATGAGGGATACAGATCTCGTAGTGCAGGTTTAATTAATATATATTTGAATTATATATATATATATATATTTCCAATATATATATATATTGAATTTTATAAAATATATATATTTTGAATTTTATATATATTTTTTGAAATATATATATATTCGAATTTATATATTTTTCAAATTTTGTATATATATTTTTGAATTATATATATATATTTCAAATTTTATATATATTTTGAAATTTATATATGTTTTTCGAAATTATATAATTTTTTGAATTTTGTTTTTGAAAATATATATATTTTGAATTTTTTTTTGAAATATATATATATATTCGAATTATATATATATATTTCAAATTTTATATATTTTTTTCAATTTTATATATATTTTTTGAAATTTATATATGTTTTTCGAAATTATATAATTTTTTTAATTTTGTTTTTGAAAATATATATATTTTGAATTTTATATATATTTTTTGAAATATATATATTCGAATTTAAATATTTTTCAAAATTTATATATATTTTCGAATCTTATATATTTTTTTTGATTTTATATATATATTTTGAAATTTATATATATTTTTCGAAATTTATATATTTTATTCTAATTTTATATATTTTTTTCAAATTTTAAATATTTGTTTTCGAATTTTATACATTTTTTCGAATTTTATATATTTGGGGTTGGGGCATAAAGGTCATTTCACATTACTCTTAATATTTTCGAATTTTATCAATGGTATTTTGGTCATTTTATTGGCTTAGGGGGTGTTAGTGCTGATTTCTCAAAAATCAGCATAAAGGTGGAATTGATGCGAACCTCAAGGGGTGTTAGTGCAAATTACCCTTTATTTTTTTTGTTTGCCACGATTTCTTTTTTTATTAAGTTAGAAGTTGTGATTTACTTTGTTGTCATTTGGATCAGAAGAAAACATGTTTGGTAATGTACATTTTTTGTGTTTTTTCAAAGCAGAAAACTGAAAAATGTGTTTGATAATAATAAAAAAATAGAATTAATAAATCACGTACTATTGCTAAAATAAAATATTTGCATTAGTTGAAGCAATATTTTGGGCCTAGATAAGCACGAAATTTAAAACTCAAAGCGAATAGAATATAAAATTATAAATAAATTACATAAAATATATTTATAAATTAAATAAAAAGTAAAATGAATGAATAAATGATAATAAATAATAAATAAAGCAAAATAATAAAATAAATAATAAATATATTAAATAAAAAACAAATTAAATTAAATAATTCATTTGTATAGTAATGAATAAATATAAATTTGTAATAAATAAAATAAAAATACTAAAAAATTAAAAGTGAAAAATTAATAAAATATTATAAAAATTAATAATTAAATATAAAATGAATAAATAAATAAAAATAAATACATAAATAAATAATAACTTTTGATTCACCAAACATTTTTCACAATGTTTCTTTTTTAAGTGACTTTATGTGGTCACATTTCGGAAGAAATCACAAAGTGGAAGCTTTATTTTAAGCTTCCAAAATTATTGAGGAAATCATAATTTTTGGCAACTCTGTTTTGACTTTTTAAAATTTTACCAAAAAGATACATAATTACCAAACACGTGTTTAAGTTTGATTTTATTTTTTCAAAAATTAAAACAGAAATCCGAAATCAGAATTGTTACCAAACAGGCCTTAGTGTTTTAATTGAAAAGGAAATATCTCCTTTGTAACTCCTAATATCCTTATACAAATACTATATCACCATTTATTTGTACAAGAAAAATCACACGAATTTATTTGCTCTTTTGGTAAGTAAAACGAAAGGATTGTTATCTAGAAGCATTTAGCAGCAAAGACCTGAGCCAAAGTTTCAGACCCAACATTCCTCCCAAAATACTTTACATTAAAATTAATTATTTGTCAATTTGATGGTACAGAATCGCATATATCATATCACCAGGGCTGACAATTCGTGTCGGTGGGTCGTGTTTGTGTCGGGTTGAGATCGTGTCGTGTCGAAAAAGACTTGGTTAATATACGTGTCAAATTTTTTCACCCTAACTCAACATACAGATTTTTCGTGTCGACACATATAATACATTTAGTTTATTTATTATAATATATTAAATTAAATTTGATACAAATATCCAATACAAAATGAACTATTTAACCTATTATCAGCAAAATTAAATTAAATTTGACACGATCCACTAATAATTTATTGATTATTTCAACTTATGACCATTAGAAAAGATAATAAAATAAAATAAATATAATCATGTCAAACGTGACGTGTTCGAATTGATCCTTATACAGTTTCAACCCTAACCATTTTAATTCATGTCGTGTTACCGTGTCATGTATCATTTTGTCAGCTCTATCCCCCGTCAATATATGTTAACAACTCACACATTTTGTTTAAAATATACTCATACTCCACATTTTTCAAAAAAACTACTCTACTTTGAAGATGAATTACATCGGGTGCGTTTGGAAAGCCTGTTTTTTGTATTTGTTTTCTGTCTTCAAATATAAAAACTGTTTTTGTATTTGTCTTTGTTTTTTCAAGAAAAAACTAAAAACAAAAAAGCGTTTGGATGAAGGTGTTTTCACCACTTTTATTTGGTGAAAATTGTATTTTATGAATTTGGTGTTTTCATTGTTTTTACCACCTAAACATTGAAAAAACTCAAAAAACAACTAAAAGTTGTATTTGGTGTTTTCATCACTTTTACACACTATTCACAGAAAACAGTTTTTTTGGGGAAAAACAGTGAACAGTAAACGCGTTTGCCAAACGTGTTTTTTTTTTAGTCTTGTGAACAGTAAAAAAACAAAAACAAAAAACAGGGTATCCAAACGGACCCATCAATTTAAAATGCTAAAGTGATTGTATGGAATTATAGTAAAACTCAGAACTTATTCATTTCCTTGAGAATTTTAATCAAAGAATTTTCATCATAATTGAAATTATTGATTATACTATGAAGTCTCAATAACACTGTTGTTATATAAATAAATTAATTTATACACACAGTTAAAAATAAAAATAATAATTGAAAGAAAAGAACCAACATAATCAAATAAAATATTGTTTTTGGAGATTAATGGCTCCCATACAAATAGAGGAAAATGAACTACGAGTGGTCAAATATCAGGAACTATGGATAGCATTTTGATAATACTGACTCGACTATTTAATTTGTCAGACCTTTCCATGCTAGCACATGTACATAGTTCTTATATATATATATATATATATATATATATATTTATAGGGTAAATTGCTTAAAACCTCCTCAAATTTACTCTATTTCTCTTCTATACACCCTAAACATTTTCTTGCACCATGATTTGCTCTCAAAACTTTTTATCCTTTTACCCTCCAAACTTTTTGTATTTCCACCTTATCTTTAATCATATCCTTACTATTATATTTCTTAATTCTTTAAATTACAAAAATATTATTTCTTTTAGTTAGAATATTAATTATATCATTTACCTTTAATATATTAGACTAAATATACTCTCAAATGTTAGTTTTTTTTTTTTAAAAGTTCTAATTATTTTATTTGTAAATCAATTAACTTGGTATTAAATTTTAGTTTGATTTAAATCATAAAACTCCATCCTAATTAATATATTCATAAATAAATCACAATTTATGAAAACAATATATATTTCGAACAAAATATATATATTTCGGAAAATATATATAAATATATTGGAAAATGATATATATTTCGGAATATATATATAATTCGTCAAAAATATATATTTTCCAAATTCTTTTAAAAAAATATGAATTTTTTCCGAAAAATAATTTTTTTGGGGAAAAATATATATTATGTTCCAAAATATGATTTTCTCCGAAAAATAATTTTTATTGAGAAAAATATATATTATTTTCAAAAATATGAATTTTTTGAGAAAAATAATTTTTTTGAGAAAAATATATATTATGTTCCAAAATATGATTTTGAGTCATAATATCTAAACTATCATCAATAATATAGGAGGGTTTAGTGAAATCAAACCTTCAAAAAATTATTTTTCAAAAAAATATGTATATTTTGGAATATATATATATATATTGGAAAATGATATATATTTCGGAATATATATATATGATTCGTCAAAAGTATATATTTTTTAAATTGTTTTAAAAAATATGATTTTTTTTGAAAAATATACATTATTTTCTAAAATATAAAAAATATATATTTCGGAAAAAAATTATATTATTTTAGGGAAAATCATATTTTGGAAAATAATATATATTTTTCTCAAAAAAAATAATTTTTGAAAAAAATTCATATTTTTTAAAACAATTCTAAAAATATATATTTTTGACGAATTATATATATATATTCCAAAATATATATTATTTTCCAATAAAACTTAATTTGATTTAAATCATAAAACTCTTTATCCTAATTAATTTTTTTTTTTTTTGCCAAATGAAACATTCTTTTCATAAAAATATATTCATAAATTGTGATTTATTTATGAATATATTAATTAGGATTGAGTTTTATGATTTAAATCAAACTAAAATTTAATAACAAGTTAATTGATTTACAAATAAAATAATTAAAACTTACAAAAAAAAAATAACATTTGAGAGTATATTTAGTCTAATACATTAAAGGTAAATGACATAATTAATATTCTAACTAAAAGAAAAAATATTTTTATAATTTAAAGAATTAAGAAATATAATAGTAAGAATAAAATTAAAGGTAAGGTGGAAATACAAAAATTTTGGAGGGATAGAGGGTAAAAAAATTGATGGCAAGCCCATGATGTAACTTTTTATGAAATTTTAGGGGATTTTAAGCTCTTTCATAGTTGAGGGGATATAGTAGGAAAGAGAATAAACTTGAGAGGGGTTTTTACCAATTTACCCATATTTATATTTTTAAGGTAGCACATGTACATAGTTATGGACCTAACTACCAACTGAGTTACCCATTCCAAGACGCTAGTACACACTGTACATGTACCCAAAAATTGGTCAACAAATCAAAGTCATTTTTGCGAACAGTTTAGATCTCATTTGAGCTATTGGTACAATGGTAATTATTTAGTGGGTTAATTTTAATAATTCATCATCTACTAACTAATTATTTTATTATTTCATGTCCTGAATGTTCCATATACTTTTTTATTTAATTAATTAACCTCTCTTATATTCCATATTACCCCCTATAAATTTCAATCATATTGCCCCCCACCCTCAAACAATATATATAGTTCGAAAAGTATAGATTAAATTTCAAAAAAATATATAAAATTCAAAATAAATATATAAAATTTAAAATATATATATAAAATTCAAAAACAAATCTATAGATTTCGAATTGTTTTTATAAATTTCGAAATATATATATATTTCGGAAAAATATTTATAAAAGAAGATCACTAATTGATGTTGGTGGTAAGTCTCACTTCATTAGAAAAGATATGACATTTTACCAATATATATATTTTTTGATATTTTGTTTTTCGAAATATATATATTTTTTGAATTTTATATACTTTTTTGAAATTTATATTTTTTTTCAAATTTTATATATTTGTTTCGAATTATATATATATATATTTCAAAATTTATATATATTTTTTGAATTTTATATATTTTTTCAAATTTTAATATATTGTTTTTGAATTTTATATTTTTTTTTGAAATTTATTATATATTTTTCAAATTTTATATTTTTTTTTCAAATGATATATATATATATATATATATTAGGGTGGGGGTAATGTGATTGAAATTAAAAAGTATATGGGGTAATCCGGACATAGGAATGATTAGTTAATTAAATTGAAAAATATATGGGGTAATTCGGACATATGAGCAGTTAGTTGATTAAATTCAATAATAGATCAATAAAAATTAAAATTAACCCTTATTTATTAATTTAATTTGCTATGGTTGATCAATTGTCTTTAAATTCAATAGTAGATCAATTAAAATTAAAATTAACCCTTATTTATTAATTTAATTTGCTATGGTTGATCAATTGTCTTTAAATTCAATAGTAGATCAATTAAAATTAAAATTAACCCTTATTTATTAATTTAATTTGCTATGGTTGATCAATTGTCTGCTTTCATAATTGGCTGCTAGTTTCAAAACAAAAAAGAAACTAATTAAATAAATGAGTAATAAAATTTGGCCGCTAGTGTATTAACATACTCGTATATATAATCGGCTTTGATATGTATTATAAATAATAAAATGCAATATTTTATGGTATATGTTAGCTTGCCCTCTTGCCTTATTTTCACTTGACTATTGTTAATATACTAATATCAGATATGGTATTGTTCTTTCCGGGAAAAAAAAAATTCAGATATGGACATGTTGGCATTTTCCTCTTATTTTTATTTGACAACTTGTGATATATTAATTAACATGAGATATGGACATGTAACATTAACTGTGGATCCAATTAATTAAACCTAGTTCTTTGTTATAGGCTATGTATGAATAATATAAATTAATTAGCTACTTACATTATACATGTGTGCATTGACTTGTCCTATCCAATTCATTAAAATTTGTGACAGTTGATCGATAATCTAATTTGGCTGAGGCAATTAATAGCCGCTAATTCGGCAAGGTAAGGACGTGCATGTATTATTTTAGTGTTAGTACTAGTATATATATATATTTATATATTATATATATACGAATATTTTATGATATATGATGTTATATATAGTTAAATGAGAAATTTAACGAAGGTCAAAAGAAGCACATTGGACATTATAAAACAGAGCATGTTTTGCATGCTGTGATTGGGCGAGACACGGGAAGAATCTGACTGCCCATATAAAAGCAACACCTAAAAAAATCTTGTGGACATGTTTATATCCACATTTGTGCGTGTTGTGCCTGATTAAAGAAGTACAAATGTTGATCAAGGGAAATAAAATTGAGTAGCTATTATAAAGTTGAAAATGTTTTGCATGGTGTGGTATGGCACGAGGACGAAGTTCAGGGTGTAAGTTCCACTGATGAATGTGTCGGTCATCCACGGAAAAGATCAAGTTTGTCCACCTGTGTTTCAATAATATTTAAACATGTATTAAATTTCTTTTAAAAAAAAAGTTAGGCATAAACATGTGATTAAATTTTAAATTTGTTTGTAATGACATGTTCTGATAAAAAAATAATGTTAATTATTGTGAATTTTTGGTTGGGTTAATCAAATTGACAGATCAAACGAAAACATCAAAGCGACATCGGAAAGCTTCCACGGATCAAGTATAAAGAAGCCACATATACAAGAAAAGTGAAGTGGAGTTGGGTGAAAGTGGCAATGTAAAGAAATAGCAAAAATATAACTTTTTGTACTCCACGAGGTCTAGTTCGAGATCTCGGGAAATGTCTCCGCCACTAGCTACAATGGCGCAAATGCATAAAAAATGTCTAAAGATATTGGTCTGCGCCACTAGCACCTGCGAGATCTCAGAATAAAATCTCGAGATTTTTGTACTACGAGGTCTTCCCGAGATCTTGGGTCAGTTCGCAAGGTCTTGAACCAGGCGACTTCAGTTGTTATTAACGGGTTCTTTTGAAGCGTTAAAGACTTCTAATCTCTTTGAGACATGTCTAAGGGTTATTATTGATATATTAGGCAATATTTTGGAGACTTGATGGTCAAGAAACAAATCCTTGAAGGAAAATGATTCCAAACCCTAATTGGAGATTATTCTCTATAAATAAGAGTAAAGCTCAAAAGAAGAGGTGTGGATTGTGAATTATAGTTTTTGATAGCTCTGCAATTCTTTCATAAATCAGATTTGTTTGGAGAGAGTGAGAGAAAAAGATTATTAGATCATCCGATATCAAGATTCTCTGTGGTTTTTTCTGGTTATTCAATTATGTTTCAACACTTGAGATCTGTATGCACAATTGAATGATACGATTGTTGTAAAATCAACACACTACCTAGTGATACACAGTTGTATCGATCTGTTGAGAAACAGAGACGTCAGGGTACGGAGATCAGAGCGAAAAGCTTCGTGGTTCTTTAATTTGTTAAGAAGCGGAGCCGTCAAAGTACCGAGATCGGAGCGAGAGCTTCGTGGTAGCACGAGTGAATCAAGACTTTCAAACATCGAGTGGAAAACGACAAATCAGAATTATTATAAGTCCTAACTTCATAGAGTCTTTACGAATTCTTTGATTCATAGTGCATTGATACTAGGGTTATAAACGAACAGAGCGTTTGATGAACTACTTGAGGCTTGACTTATTAAGAGCTTGTTTCGTATTCGTTTATTTAATAAACGAACCAAACTCAAACAAAAAGTTTAGGCTCGTTCATCAAACGAGTCAATCTCAAGCATCCCTACGTTCGGCTAGTTTGTTTGTGAACATATTCGTAAACAAGCTTGTTTATATACTCGTTTTGAGCTCATATATTGTATTATATATATACACATATATGTGTGTATGTATATAATAATTTCTTTTTAGTCACATGAAAATAGGATTAGGCCCATGTTTAAAATTTAGCCCATTTAAAGACCCGTGTTGAAATTTTAGCGAAACTAAATTTGTCCCTAAAATTGAGCACAAGCATCAATTAAGTCTTATGATCAGAAAATTGTCCCATATCATTAGAATAAGAAAGCGGGTGAGACAAGAGTCAAAAGACTATCTATAAATATAATGCGCAACTTATTCAAAGTGTAGTAATGAAAGTGACTTATGATATTATCAGTCCTACCGCTCATACTTTAGTAAAGTGCCTTTAATTCTACTCGGGCCAAATGTTTCTTTCTTCTTTTTTTAAACAATCTTAAAATATCATAAGTTTGAAAACGAGCTCGAGATCAATTTCGAGCTCGGCTCGTCAAGCTAACGAGCCAAGCTTGAGTTCGTTATTTTAGGTTCGAGCCAAACTCGAACAGTAACATGTGAGCCCGGCTCGAGCTGAGCTCGAACACTCTTGTAAACTAGTCGAGCCAAGCTCGAACAAACCACTGCTCGGTTCGTTTATAGTCCTAATCGATACCAGAATGTATCCGTAATTTTTACTTAGAGTTTTTCCAAGATTTTTTCACATAAAATATCGTCTGTCATCTTTTGTTTTATCTTCTGCACTTATATCGATCTTTGCATGATTTAGCTTGTTAAAGAATTTGATTAAAATTAATTTTTTTGCAATTAATTTTGAATTTATTATTAAATTCATAAAAAATATTTTCACCCCAGGCCTGTTTCCACTGTCTCCTAGGTAATTTCACTTAAAATGAGAAATTCACTTCGATTCATTTTTTAATTTTTTTTTATGAATTATTTACCAATATGAGTTTTGAAACGTTTTTGCAAAAGATTCACAAATGTAATATCATGTTATAATAATTTTTCCTTTTGTCAATCATTGTATTACATTAAAGGTCAAATTTAAAAATTGAGATCAAGTTTAGACAAACTAGCTAAATGAGCTTAATCATTCTCGATTTGAATTCAGAAGAAGAAATTTTCATTTTGACTAATTTACAAGTAGGCAATATGATTAAAAGTGAGGAATATCTTTTATACCAAGGTATCTAAATATTCATTTCTATCTTTTTTGGAGAATAAATATGAATAATGAGGCAAGGAAAAGTCTACTTTTACTAATATAGCAGTACTTCTCCTAATTCACTAATTATCATGAACATTTTACTGAAGAAAGAAGAAACAAAAGACCGTTAACTTTTTATTTTTATTTTTTGCTTTTGTCAATAAAAATTAGGGTCGCGAGCCTTTAACACTCCTGTAGTATAAATATAGTGCGTATAACTTCCTATAGTTCGAATTGACCCCAAACCTTTCAAATATGTGCGAATTGACCACATTTCGTATAAAATGACATATATGCCCTTAGTATATAAATTTCAAAAAAATAAAAAATATATATATTTTTTGAAATATATATAAATTTCTAAAAAACCATATAAAATTCGAATTTTTTTTATAAAATTCGAAACAAATATAAAAAATTTGAAAAAAATATATAATATTCAAAAACATATATAAAATTCGAAAAAATATATAAAATTCGAAAACATATATAAATTTAAAAAATATATATATAATTATAAAAATATATATATAAAATACGAAAAAAAATATAAAATTTGAAACAATATATATATAATTCAAAAATATAAATTTTGAAAAGAAAAATATAGAATTCAAAAAATTATATAAAATTGGAAAAAACATATACAAATTCAAAAAATATTTATAAATTTCGAAAACATATATAAATTTTGAAAAAAATATATAAAATTCGGGAAAAATATTAAATTCAAAAAATATATATTAAATTTCGAAAATAAAATATAGAATTCAAAAACATATATAAATTTCGGAAAAATATATATAAAATTCGGGGAAAATATTAAATTCGAAAAAAATATATTAAATTTCAAAAATAAAATATAGAATTCAAAAAACATATATAAATTTCGAAAAAATATATATAAAATTCGGGGAAAATATTAAATTCGAAAACATATATATTAAATTTCAGAAAAAAAAGTATAAAATTCGGGGAAAATATACTTCTATTTTCTACTTTCTTTGACTTTAAATTTTGTTTTGGTGTATTGTACTTTGGTCACTTGTGTTTTTTATCCTTCTATTTGCACAACTATTTGAATTTTATATATTTTTTTGAATTTTATATATTTGTTTCGAATTTTTTATATATTTTTAAATTTAATATATATATTTTTCGAAATTTAATATTTATTTTTCAATATTTATATATATTTTTTGAAATTTAATTTTTTTTTTTTACGAATTATATATATATATATATATTGAATTATATATATATAGAAAATAGAAGTATATTTTCCCCGAATTTTATATTTTTTTTCCGAAATTTATATATGTTTTTGAATTCTATATTTTATTTTTGAAATTTAATATATTTTTTTCGAATTTAATATTTTCCCGAATTATATATTTTTTTTTCCGAAATTTATATATATTTTTGAATTCTATATTTTGTTTTCGAAATTTAATATATTTTTTTCGAATTTAATATTTTCCCCTTATTTTATTTTATTTTTCCGAAATTTATATATGTTTTCGAATTCTATATTTTATTTTTGAAATTTAATATATTTTTTTCGAATTTAATATTTTTCCCGAATTTTATATATTTTTTTCAAAATTTATATATGTTTTCGAAATGAATTTGAATTTTAAGAGAAAGGGTAAAATGAGTATTTAAGAAAGTATAAAAGTCAAAGAAGGGGGCATTCGCACGTTTTCGAAACTTGCAGGGGGTATTCGCACGTTTTTCAAAAATATTGGTGTCAATACACATGTTTTTAAAATATAGGATGTTATTCGCACCGTATTTATACTACAGGGGTGTTTTCTGTACTTAACCCTAAAAATTAAAGAGAATTTTATTACATATATACACAAATTAAGTTAATTAACGTTTGGATTGGTGTATGACGCAAGGGCAATACTGACATTTTAATGAAGACAAATGAAGAGAAGTAAAAGACAAGTCACTCTAAAATTTCCATTCATACCGTGTGGGGACTTTTTAGTCAAATACAAAATTCAATCTCCTCCTCCCACTGTCACGTTAGTTGAACCGGAAAAAGTGTGTAGAAATTTAGAAAAGGACACAAAAGGACACTGGTGTGGATAGTTTTCTACATGTATTGCATAGACCATTCTAGTGGGCCATACCAAGTATATATATATAGTACATGATACAAATCAGTAGAGCCCATTGATAATAAATGCACTGAAATACCCAATGGGCTCATCGTTGTTCCACCATTTAATATGTAGGCCCATATATTTTTATTTGATTCATGACACAAGTCCGATGATGTGCATTCAATTTACTTAATTATTGATAACACTACAGATATACTGCATAACCATTGAAGAAGTTACTACAACATTTGGTTTGAGTAGACACTTGCATCAAATACTCAAACAGGTATTTCTAATATTGTTGACTATCTAAGGGTGGTTTGATAATACTCATTTATTATTTAAATTTGAATAAATTCAGCATTTAATTAGTTAAGTGCATTCAGTAAAAAATTTAAACATCATTTAAAATACTAAGTACCATTTAAAATGAGATAAAAATTTAAGTAGCAGGGTCAACACTTAACACTGAAGTCTGAGGACTGAAAAATTATAATATTATTAAAAATGTAATTTTTTGAAACACCACTTAAAACCTTGAGTACTTAAAATTCATATCTTAAATTTTTCAGTATTTAATTTTTTCAGTTTTATCAAACAACATATAATTAATCTAAAAGATTAAGTTGTTAGAGATGATGTAACACAAGATTTGCCACTCTAATATCATACTAACCACCCAATTACTCGAAAAACTACAGCAGTTAAAGAGGATATAACTGTAGTATTTATATACTTCAACAAATATGACTAACTATTCGATGCAAGTTACATTTTTCTTGTATCTTATTCGCTACTTGGGCCTTGTTTGGATCAACTTTTCAAACTTACTTTTGGCTTTCTAGAGGGAAAAATTGTTTTGGACGGTATTTGACAAAAAAATTGGAAGATATTTTGGGGCTAGAAAGAACATTTTGAAGAAGTTGGAAGTTACTAGCTTATCAAATTAAATTATGTTTTCTTTTTTTTTTTCTATATAAAAGCATAAACAAAAATTCTGTCAAACAAAGCCTTGATCAAATGAGAGATGCTCCTAAAATTCTACCTAATAAACTTTATATTTTGATGCAAATATTAGAACTCCATTAAAGAATTCAAGAAAGCTTAATTTAGTTGAAGTAGGAGCATTGGGCCTTAATAGTGGGTGTCCGTACTTGGAGTTTTGGCTCAGTTAGGGTTATATGAAAGTGACATAGTGGTTCTTGATCGTAGTTAAAAACCCAGCCCCGTGCTAAACATTAGCCCAATCTGGCTTATCTCAAGTGCACCTTGACCACTAGAACATGCCATACAAGAATTTTAAAATTACTGTATTTGTGCTTGAGTCTTCCTCTTTCTCATAGAGGTTCCCTAATTTTATATTGGGGTTTGAGCATTGTTCGATTTTCGGATCGATAACGTCTCTGCTTGTTCGGTAATCGGTAAGTTCTTGTTCTATTATGGAAGATACGAAAACCATTTTGGATTATTTACTCTTACAAAGGAAGAGAAGATTATTATAGAAGCTGATGAAAAGGACATTCAAGAAGGAGTTGAAATTTGTAAATTAAGACTATTTGCTAAGATTCTCTCAGAGAAACCCACTTCAATTGGGGGACTCAGAAAGGCCATGTCTGTAGTATGGAAATGCAATTTCAAGGTATTTAGGGTCCGTTTGGATGCCCTGTTTTTTGTTTTTGTTTTTTTACTGTTCACAATACTAAAAAAAAAAACACGTTTGGCAAACGCGTTTACTGTTCACTGTTTTTTTCCCAAGAAAACTGTTTTCTGTGAATAGTGTGTAAAAGTGGTGAAAACACCAAATACAACTTTTAGTTGTTTTTTGAGTTTTTTCACTGTTTAGGTGGTAAAAATAGTGAAAATACTAAATCCATAAAATACAATTTTCACCAAATAAAAGTGGTGAAAACACCTTCATCCAAACGTTTTTTTATTTTTAGTTTTTTCCTGAAAAAAACAAAGATAAATACAAAAACAGTTTTTATATTTGAAGACAGAAAACAAATACAAAAAACAGGCTTTCCAAACGCACCCTTAAGCTCCCAGAAGGTATTGTGCAGTTTGTTTTCAACTCAAATCAAGACCTACAAAAAGTCTTACTGAACACCCCTTAGTACTTTGATAAACACCTCATGATTCTTGTTGAATGGGTCCCCAATTTAATAATTGGTGATTCTATGTTCTCAGTTGTCATTATGTGGTTTCAATTGGGTGAAATTCCCTTAGAATATTTAACACTGAAAGTGGGTCAAAAAATAGCAAAAGTCTTTGAGAAGCAGAGTTATGTTGAAAACAGAGACAAGGAAAAAGGGGAGGATATAGCCTTCCATAACATGTTTATCAAAGTTATGTCGAAAATTGCACTTTAGATATTATCTAAAGTGCAATTTTCGTTTGATCCACCTAATGACAACTCAATTACAGAAGAGTTATATGGGTCATATTTAATATTAGAAAAGGATATAGCCTTCCATAAATCAGATGACACGAGTGTTAAAGTTTGTTCTTGTTGAAAAAGAAGAGCTCGTCTCAGCAAAGACAAGCATCATGCTGCACCAGAAGGACAAGAAAGGAAGAAAAAAATTGATGATCAACTAGAGCCCAGTTATTTGCAAGCTAAGTCTCAGAAACTCTCAAATGACTTTGATGATAAAGCTTCTGGTAAGAAAGTTTCATTTGATGAAGGTAATATTATCCCTATTTTCCAAACTACGGTGTAGAAGGCCAGCCTCAAATGGCCCCACCCTCGTCAATGAAGGTTTTGGTGTGGAATTGTTAGGGTTTGGGGAACCCCCAGACAGTTTCCCATTTGAGGAGTCTTGTTAGCCTCCATTCCCCCCTCTATTATTTGTCTTTTGGAAATAAAAAATAAAAATGAGAAATTAGAAAGAATTAGAAGATAGTTGGGTGATTATAACATGTTTGTAGTCCCTCCGAGAGGCTTAGCTGGTGGAATTGCTCTTCTATATCTTAATGAATGTAATGTTAAAATTATTGATTTTTCTGATTTCCAAATTTCTTGTGAAGTTTGTGATACAGGGACTTCTGATAAATGGTATTTCACGGGGGTTTATGCTTTTTGTGATGACGATGTTAGAGCAATTTAGTGGAACTATTTGAAAAATCTAAAAAATAAATTGGGGGATAAATGGATTTTGATGGGCGACTTTAACACTATGTTGCACCCTTATGAGAAAAGAGGTGGTACTCAAACTCAAGCTTGGATGCTAAAGAGTTTGAAGGATTTGGTGGACAATTGTCGTTTATCTGACTTGGGATTCAAAGGTTACCCATTCACCTGGTGCAATAATAGGGAAGGGCAGAGTAATGTTAAGGCTAGGTTAGACAGAGGTTTGGGCTCCTTCATTTGAATACAATCTTTTCAAAGGTATGGGCTTCATCATATTTCAGGAATAGGATCTGATTAGTGGGTTTTACAGCTTAATACTAATGATTCAATTGTTACCCAAAAACGTCAATTCTACTTTAATGCAAATTGGGTTAAGCACGATGAATTTAAATCACTTATATCTCAGAATTGGCAAATTAGAACTTCATGTTCTCCTCTAACTTCCTTGAAGGCTAAGCTTAATTGTTGCAAGAGTAAGTTTAAAATTTGGAGCAGACATACATTTAATAATGCCAGTAAGCAAATTAAAGATCTCCAATCCCAATTGAGTAGATTAAAAGAATCTAACAATTAGGATAAATATGAGATTCAACGGCGGGAAAGTGAATTGAGTAAAGCCTGGAGCGATGAAGAAATTCACTGGAAACAGAAGTCTCGGGTGGCTTGGTTTCTCCATGGTGACATGAATACAAGTTTCTTCCATAGGAAGGCGATGATCAGGAGAAGAAAAATGAGATCTCGAGGCTTGAGGACTTTTTGGGTCAATGGAAAGATACGAAAGATGAAATTAGAGTTATTGCTGAAAACTATTTCACAGATCTTTACTCCTCTACTGCTTCAACTTTTGATATGTTGCATTGGCCTGAGGTGTTTCATAAAGTTACTGAAGAGATGAACAACAACCTAATTAGAGATGGAACTGAACTTGAACTCATAACAACTATTAAAAGGATGGATCCTTTCAAAGCTCCGGGGCCTAAGGGGTTTACTCATTTATTCTTCCAAACCAACTGGGATTTATTGAAAGATGATCTTGTTGCTGGTTTCAATCATTTTATCCATTATGGCTTTATGGTTAATTGCTTAAACCACACTAACATCTCTCTTATCACAAAAGTGAAACACCCTACCAAGATTGCCCATTACAAACCAATTTCTCTTTGTAATGTTTTGTATAAGTTGTTCTCAAAAGTGTTAGCTAATAGGCTAAACCTCTCATGCACTCCCTTATTAGTCCTAATCAAAGTGCATTTGTTCTAGGAAGGCTTATTCATGATAATATTATTCTTGCTCATGAACTAAACCATACGTTGAAATCCAAAAGGTGCGGTCATAAAGGTTTTCTTGCCCAAAAACTAGACATGTCCAAAGCATATGATAGAGTTGAATGGAATTTTTTAGAAATCATAATGCTAAGGTTGGGATTTTCAGAGCGGTGGGTCAAGTTAGTGATGAGTTGTGTGACTTCAGTGTCATATTATATTCTTATCAATGGTGAGGCGGGAAAACTTATTAATCCCTTGAGAGGCCTTAGACAAGGAGATCCCTTGTCGCCTTATTTATTTTTATTTTGTACTTATGAGCTCTCACTTCTTCTTAATCAAGCCACTAATCAATCACTGATAAGTGGTGTTAAGTTGGGTAGGTATGGTCATCTTATAAATCACATTCTCTTTGCTGATGATGCTATCATTTTTTACAGGGCTAACTCAGATGAAGCTTCCAACTTAAAACAAGTTTTGAAGTCTTATGAAATTTTGTCAGGTCAAGCTATCAACCTTGAAAAGTCAAGCATCTTGTTCAGCCCTAATGTGAAAGACAGTGATAATGATCGGCTCAAAGTTATTCTTGGTATTAGAAATGCGGTGTGGATCAACAACTACTTGGGTCTTCCATCAATTCTTCATAGATCGAATAATACCTCTTTCAAATACCTTGTGGACAGAGTTGCGGATAAGGTAAAACTTATTAAAGGTGATTTTTTTTATCCAAAGCAGGAAGATAAATTCTCATCAAATCTATTATGAGTTCTACTCCAAATTATGTTATGTCCTACTTTAAACTCTCTCTGAATATCTGTCAATTAAGGAGTAAACTGTTGAATTTTTGGTGGAGCGACAAAAATTCGAGCTTTTCTTTTAAATGGATCAGTTGGGATAAAATTTGTGATTCAAAAGGGGCAGGCGGTTTAGGGGTTAAAAATTTGAAAGCTTTTAATCTTGCTCTTCTGTCAAAGATGGCTTGGAGATTAGAAGTTGAAGACGGATCTCTACTCTTTCGATCTTTAAAGAACAAGAATTTTTCGTCTTGTTATTTTTTGGATGCGGAGTGTCGTAGAAACTCCTCTTGAGTCTAGAAAAGCTAGATTGCCACAAAGCCCATTATTAGAAAAAGGAAAAGATGGAAAATTGGAGATGGTTTTAAGATTGATTGCAGGACTAACAATTGGTTACTGGGAAAAGTCTGCGCTCCAGTTTCTTCTCAACCTCCAGATAATTCATCGGTGAAATGGGTTGCTGACCTTATCATTCAAAATTCTAGATATTGGAATTTTAATCTGGTGAAATCGCACTATAATCTAGAAGACTGCAATAAAATTCTGAAAATTCCCATTCTTCAATTTAGAGGAGAAGATAAAATTATTTGGGGTTTAAACGCAAATGGAAGGTTGTCCGTTAAGTCGGCATACGATATTGCTCTTTAACTGACAAAAGGGGAATCATCTCCTCTTCTACATTCAGGGAGTAGTTGCATCCAAGAGTTTAAGTTAGAATGGAAAGGCTTTTGGAAAATTAAAACCAATAGAAATATTTCTTTCTTCCTATGACAATGTGGGCATGAAAAACTCTCGGTTCTTACGTATTTGAAGAAGATGAATATTGTCGATGATGTTCCATGCAAGCCTTGTGGGTTAAAAGAAGAATCTATTGTTCATCTGTTTTGCTCTTGCCCAACTTCAATATTAGTTTGGAAACTCAGTGTACTACGTCTTGATGTGAGTTCCTTTAACTGGTCTTCTTGGAAGAGCTTTTGGATCTGGATTACTGATTTTTTCTCGGGCTCGGATGATGGGGAAAAAAAAGTTAGCCTCTGCTCTTTTATTATGTGGCAAATTTGGAAAGTTAGGAATAACTAGTATTTCAATTCACATAAGTGGGATGCCCAACAAATCCTGGAAAAAACAATGACTATTTTTCATGAATTCTGGCCCATCTCTTCTATTTCATTTGATCCTCCATTTCAGAAGATGTGGATCCCTCCGGTCGAAGGATGTTTCAAGCTGAACATTGATGTGGATCCCTCCGGTCGAAGGATGTTTCAAGCTGAACATTGATGTTTCTTTTAATCATATTTCCAATGAAGGAGAGGGCGGAACTATTTTGAGAGATCACAAAGGTTATCCGGTTAAAGTTGCTAATTAGTTTTTTCTCTTGTATTTTCAATGCTGAATCGGCTAAGGCTTTGGTTTTGGTAGAATTCTTGTGCAATGGGGTTATCAGAATGTGACTATCGAAGGTGATTGTAGTTATGTGATGAATCTCAATCCTAGTGATGATCACGCTGACATCATTCTTGATGATGTGAGATACCTTTTATCTTCCCTTTCGACATTTTCGTTGAGCTGGGTTCATAGAAGTTGTAATCACGTTGCCCATTTGATTAGCAAATGTATTGCGAGAAGGAAAGTGTCCGACTTTCACTAGTCTATCTGGCCCTCTTGGCTCTCTTCAGCCTTAGAGCCTGATTTTGTTGTTGGCCCCTTTGGGTCTTGAATCTTGTTTTTTTAATGCAGTCAGGAAATATATATATATATATATATATATGTTTCAAAAATTATTATTTTACACAAAAAATAAATTTAATGGTTTGTTGCTTAGTTCTCAATTAGAAAAAATTTCAAGTCTACAACCGTACTAAACGAAAAAGAAAAAACATATAAGTATTATATAATCTTGATGTAAATTTTCTTAAAAGCATATGAACTAATAACTAATAAGGCGGCCATGTTTGATTTTTGTTTTTCTTTGATGTTTTTTGTTTGCTATTGTAGCTGTTTTCCAAACAAAAATATGTTTGGCTATCGTGGTTTGTTTTGAATAGTAAAAAATGTTTATGTTTTTTTGTTTTTGTTTTTTACTATTTATTCAAAATATATATATGTATATATTTACACCACGACCATCGCCATAACTACCACCGCCACCTCCGACTAGGGACGGACCCATGTAGGGACAAGTGGGGGTGGTGGTCCTCACTGGATTTATTATTTTTCTAATTTTTACCCTTAAATTTGGAATAATTGTAATTATGCCCCCACAGAAATTTTTCAAAAAATCCCCAAAGCCCTTACTAAATTTAGAGTAATGATGATTTCTCTCCCACTCATCTAAATCTCTGGGTTCGTGCCTACCTTCTACCACCACCACCACTTCCCTTTGTCCCGAAACACCACCACCGCCTCTGACTACCACCGTCGCCACCTCTGACCACCACCACCACTTTCCTTTGCCCTGAAACACCACCGCCGCCACTTCTATTTGCCCCAAAACACCATATACACATGTATATATTTACAGCAAAAACATTAATACCAAATATACTTTTGTTTTATACTCCATCACTCTACAAACACAAACATGTATTTATATTTTTTCAAATTTCATAGTAACAAACACAAACAAAAATCAAACAGCGCATAAATGACAAATATATCATGTCTTTGTTTTGTCTGTTTCCTACCTAATACCTTTGCTTTAAATATTTGAAGTCTCAGAACCAAGGAGTCTTTGGCAACTGCAATAGTTCCACACACTTGATTATTTCCAAGAAATTTTTGCACCATATTCGAATATCATATACTATCACAAAGGTAAATCATTCATTTTAATCTTTTGCTCTATGTTTGAAGGGTTCAAAGTCAAAACTAATTTACATATGCCTTTGCGTGGGTAGAAAAGGATGTTAAAGATAGTAGTTGACATAATATTTAGCTGTGTTTTTTTTTTTTCAAAAGAATAAACCCATCTTCATTTTAATATAAACATATCATATTTTAGGTAATTATATATCACTGCTTAAAACATAATTGGAAAGACGAATCTTCTAATGTACTGAGCGTGAGTTGACATAGTATATACAATGATACATATATATATATCCCCAACATATATCTCTGAAATTAGTATATTTTTTTGTGATTTCCATAACACTTGAGAAATCTCTTTATTTATATCTTTTCTTTCCTATCTATTCTATTTCTATATATATCTTAAGTATATTCTATATTTGTGCAAGACAGTATTTAAAGTGATTGTATTAGTACTACAAAATATCCCATTAATTGATTTTTCTATTATGGTTTAATTTAGACATGTAATTAGCATAATCTATTACAGATTCCATGTATAATTGCTATTTCTAATCTAAACCCCTAAATCTAATCATACGAGATTTCCTTCAAACAGAATGTATATATATGTATATATATATATATATCTACACACCCTAACACGATATCAAAATTCCATATATAAATACCAAATTTATTCCATATATAAACACCGAATTTATAGATCAACAATCAATATATATATATATACACGTTACCAAGATTGCCGCAAATGTGGATGAGTCAGCGAAGGAGCGTAATCACAGGAGTTGACGTAGTGTGTTCTTAGTTAAGAGACCTTTTTACGTACTTATATTTATCACTTATAATATGTTTATTGACAAAAAAATATTTATTTATTTATAATAGTTTACTAGTAAATATTAAAGATTAAAGTGTATAAATGTATATATTTGCGCATATATGATTTACCAAAGAAAAACAACTAAATATTATTTTAATCTTTTGTACCATGTTTGAAGGTTCAAAGTTAAAACTAATTTACATTGGTAGAAAAGGATGTTAAAGATAGTAGTTGACATAAGTCCGTTTCGCTCACAAGAAAATTGTTTTATTTTTTTATTGTTTATCCATTTTAAAAATAAAAACACATTTGGCAAATGCGTTTATTGTTCAATTTTTTTTTTCCCAAAAAAACTGTTTTCTATGAATAGTGGATAAAAGTGGTGAAAACACCAAATATAATTTTTAGTTGTTTTTTCACTATTTAGGGTACCACCTCCGCCATCGCCACCACCCCCCGTCACCAGTCGCCGCCGCCGCCCGCCGCTAGTCACCCACCACCACCGCCCCCGCAGCCGCCGGTCATCGCCGCCCATCAATACTATTTTATTTTTCAATACAAATTTTGATCCAAACGCTTTTTTGTTTTTAGTTTTTTGCTGAAAAAAATAAAAAACAAATACAAATACAGTTTTTATATTTGAAGACATAAAACAAATACAAAAAACAGGCTTTTCAAACGCACCCATAGTATTTAGTTGTTGTTTTTTCAAAAGAATAAACCCATCTTCATTTATATATAAACATATCATATTTTAGGTAATTATATATCATTGCCTTAAACATAATTGGAAAGACTAATCTTCTAATGTACTCAGCGAGCGTGATATCAGTAAGTCTAAGGTCATGTTTGGATTAACTTTTTAAATATTATTTTTGAATATTTAAAGAAATTTTTTTTTATTTTGAAACAACAATTTTAGAAGAACTTTTTAATCTTGAAAAAAGGTTCTAACTTTCTCTTCTTAGTGCTTGTTTGGTAGACGGTGTGGTGTTGGTTTTTGGTTTTGGTTTGGTTGGAGTTGGTGTGATTTTATTTTGGTTCCAAACCATGTTTGGTGCATATGGTTTTGGTGTGAGAAAAAGTGAAACTGAAAAACCAAACCATGTTTGGTAAAGTTGGTATGAGCTGAAATTCTGAAACCAATCATATTTTGTAACTTGGAATAGTTTGATATTTTATTTATTTAAAATAACATTTTGTAAATATATATGTTTTAAAAAATAAAATATATAAATATTTAATTTTTTGAAATATTTAATTTTTTCGAAATATTTAATTTTTTGAAATATTTAATTTTTCATAAATATTTTATTTTTTCGAAATATTTAATTTTTCATAAATATTTTATTTTTTGAAATATTTAATTTTTCATAAATATTTTATTTTTTCGAAATATTTAATTTTTCATAAATATTTTATTTTTTCGAAATATTTATATTTTTCATAAATATTTTATTTTTTCGAAATATTTAATTTGGAATTTATATATATATATATATAATATTATAAATGAATAGTGTCAAACTATTGAACCCAACTCCAACCAAACCATCTATTGAGATGGTGTTAAATTTGATGGATTTGGATCCAATGGAGTGACACTATTCAAACATTCTTTGTCCAACATCATGCTTGCCAAACATGGAGTGGAGCAAAATTTTAAAACCAAACCCTAAAAAATAACTCCATTCCCAAACATGCACTTAATAAAGCCGGAACATAAACTATATCAAACAGGCCTAAAGTCTCATAAAGTCATTGGGGTTAGATCCCTCCTATATTCAGCAATAATTTTCACTTCTAGAATTTTATCTAAAATTTTATTTGTTTCATCACGTCATAATTACAACCCCAAACTATCTTGGTTTATTTCATTTACACCCCCTGAACTTTGTTCAAAAAGTATTTTGATCCCCCAACTTTGCATAAATGCATTTAGATCCCCTAATTAGGCAAACTTTCATTAATTTAACCCCCTGACCACTTTTGTGCGTTGACTAGGTAGGAAAAGACAAATTTGCCCTCTACCAAACAACGGTATTTTAAATATAAACCTATCCATTTACAGGAATAAGGATATCCTTATTCCAATTGAGGGTTAAGGTAAAACCCATCCCCAAACACCCTAATACTATATGGGTTAATTTCATTTACACCCCCTGAACATTGGTCAAAATACATTTTCACCCCCTTAAAATATTATTTTTCGAAAATCAATTAAATTTTTCGCAAAAATTATAAATTCAAAAATATATATATATTTTTTCTCAAAAAAATTATTTTTCAGAAAAAATAATATATATTTTTTGAAATAAAGTTATTTTCGGAAAAAAAATCATATTCATTTTGGAATATAATAGTATATATTTTTCGCAAAAAATTATTTTTCGGAAAAGATCATATTTTTGAACATAATATATATTTTTCGCAAAAAAAATCATACTTTGGAACATAATATATACTTTTTCGCAAAAAAATAATTTTTCGAAAAAACAAAATCATATTTTGGAACATAATATATACTTTTTCGCAAAAAAAACATATTTTGGAATATAATAGTATATATTTTTCGCAAAAAATTATTTTTCAGAAAAGATCATATTTTGAAACATAATATATATTTTTTGCAAAAAAAATCATATTTTGGAACATAATATATACTTTTTCGAAAAACAAAATCATATTTCTGAACATAATATATAATTTTTGCAAAAAAAATATTTTTCAGAAAAAATTCATATTTTGGAACTTAATATATACTTTTTCACAAAAAAAAATCATATTTTGGAATATAATAGTATATATTTTTTGCAAAAAATTATTTTTCCGAAAAGATCATATTTTGAAACATAATATATATTTTTCGCAAAAAAATTCATATTTTGGAACATAATATATGCTTTTTCGAAAAAAAAATTCATATTTTGGAACATAATATATAATTTTTGCAAAAAATTTATTTTTCGTAAAAAATTCATATTTTGGAACATATTATATACTTTTTCGCAAAAAAAAAAATCATATTTTGGAACATAATATATATTTTTCACAAAAAACAAATCGTAAAAAAATCATATTAAAGTTGTCAGATTGACGCCTACAACAAGTTACATGGTAAGGGGGTGAAAATGATTTATTAAAGTTGTCAGATTGGCGCCTAAAACAAGTTACATGGTGAGGGGGTCAAAATGATTTACTAAATTGTACAATTTGGCGCCAAACTCAACCTACTCTTGAATGATGGGGTTAAAATGATATAAAACATTACATATATGGGGCCAAAATTGTACAGATAAGGGGGGAAGAAGTAGGGATAGGGATAAGGGTATTTTATACATTTCACACACTGCCAAGTTTGAAAATGTACTAAAAGTTCATAAGGGGGTCAAACTGATAAAAGTTTGCCTAATTAGGGGGTCTGACTGCAATTATGCAGAGTTGGGGGGTCAAAATATATTTCAACCAAACTTCAGAAGGTGTAAATGAAATTAACCTAACTATCTTTTATTGCCCTTTCAACACTTCCTCTTCAGTCGTCACACTCTCCCCATTTCTTCAGTTGAACCCCGCTTATCTCTCTTCTGACTTTCTCTTACACACAACAACACATTTATGGCTTCATTCACTTCTATTCCATTCCATTCTCTTAACCTCATTGTCAATTCAATGTCCTCTCATATTGTGAACCCGATCTTTGTCGCCGAAGCAAAACCAAATGATCGAAGATATACACTTTAAAAGAAAAGTACAACAATGGAGAAAATTAGATTTAGAGAGAATTGGATCTCGTTGAACATAGGAGAATGGAGAAAATTCGGTCTCTTTCATTGAACATTTATATATTTATTTATACATGAATTGGAGTAACGGTTATGGATTTGAAATAATGGGGTAATCATGGTAATGAATTGAGTGAGTGATTTCTTCCTCATCATTATGACATTTATTAGTCTGTTACTATTTTTGAATTTTGTAACGACTCATGTCAGTGTTTGATGGGCTTGCACCTTCTGGGATTTCGCTCGTTAGGCTTTTGGTAGCTGGGCTTCTGCTTGCTAAGCTTCAATTTGCTTCTGATGGGCCAGGTAGAAAAATGGGTCTACACTTTGCCCCCAATTCCTTCTAATTTGATAATCATCATAATTAGAGGGAATTAATTGTACGATATTCTTCAGTTTGTTGGGGCTTCATTGATAAAAATATCACCACTATCAACTGTTCGGCTTGTTGTCTGATTACTGTCAACGTCGCAGGTTGCTTCTCAAGACTTTTTTTTTTCTTAGTGATGAATGCACGTGAGCATTCTCTGTATTTGAGAGTTCAATGATTAAGGCCTTAAGACCCTTAACATAGATGTATATATGCCAATAAGATTTGACTTAAGATGTTCGGTATAATGCGCTAAAAAATTATAGTTATTGTCTTTTCTTTTACTTTTTTTCTAAAAAGTAGCGATCATTTGACTGAAGAAATTTTTTTTTTTTTCGTTTGTTGCTGCTTTGATCTTGGCGATTTACTTCCTTCTTACTCTTCGCTTTGATCTTGGCGCTTAGCTTTCTTCATGCCTACCGTTTTGATCTTGGCGAGAACCTTTCCTTTTGCCTTTTGCTTTTGAGATTTGGCGTGGCTTCTTTATGCCTGTTGCCATTTTTTGTATCTCAGTTGTCGGCAATTAGATGGTGGTTTGCCTTTTTTGATCTAGGTGACAAACATTCAGTTGCAGTTTGCCACTTTTTGATCTAGGCGATTTGTATTCAAGTGTAGTTTGCCACTTTTAGATCGCGACGATTTGCCAATTTAGAAAGGCATACGTATGTGCAAAATGTAAAAATAGATGTAGGCACATATTCAGAGGAAGCATAAAATACAAAATGACATGGGAAAAATATGTCCCCATTATTATATTCTTGGGGTCTCTGGTTTTTGTCACTAATAATGTATAACTGGTATTATGAAAACATAATATCTCATGTGATTAGTGAATTTGAAGTTCTTTCACCGCTATGCATCAAGAACAGTGTAAGAATAGTGTTTTAAATTTTTTTTTGGAGTTCACCATTTTACGATAAGACGTCCATATGTAAGTGGAACGTTTTTTTATCAATTATAACTTAATGGGATTTTTATATGTTTATACTTAATGGAATAAAAATAAATTTAACAATACTTATCTGTATGGATGATTGACAATCGGGGATCAGCAAGAAGGATCAGCTTTCAGGATTTGCACGGATGATCGTTCGGTGTTCGGCCTTCAGCATTAGATTGGTGTTCAGCCTTCAGCATCGGATTGGTGATCGGCCTTCGATGTTCTGCCTTCAGCATCAACAGTGGTGATCGTCTTCAGCATTTGGCGTCGGATTGGTGATCAACCTTCGGTGTTCAGCCTTCAGCGTCGGCTTGGTGTTCGGCCTTCAATGGTCGACCTTCAGCATTAGATTGGTGTTCAGCCTTCAACATTATATTGGTGATTGGCCTTCAACTGTCAGCAACTGTATAAATGATCAACCTTCGTGAATAACATGTGTGACCAACAATGGTGATCAACACTATGTTCTATTCTCCATTTCTATCATCTTTGAGATTCTCCATTCTCTATGTTACTCCATCATAAAAGAGCTTTTATGTCTCAATTTCCCACAGACGGCGCCAAAAAGTGTGAACCCGATCTTTGTCGCAGAAGCAAAATCAAAGGATCGAATATATACACTTTAAAAGAAAAGTACAACAATGGAGAAAAATAAATTCAGAGAGAATTGGATCTCGTTGAACATAGGAGAATGGAGAAAATTCGGTCTCTTTCATTGAACATTTACATGTTTATTTAACGGTTATAGATTTGAAATAATGGGGTAATCATGGTAATGAATTGAGTGAGTGATTTCCTCCTCATCATTATGACATTTATTAGTCTGTTACTATTTTTGAATTTTGTAACGGCTCATGTCAGTGTTTGATGGGCTTGTACCTTCTGAGATTTCGCTCGTTGGATTTTTGGTAGCTGGGCTTCTGCTTGCTAGGTTTCAGTTTCTTTATGATGGGCCGAGTGGAAAAATGGGTCTACATATATATATATATATATATATATATACAGTTTTTTTCTCTCTATATGGATTCTCGAACAGTTTTCTTAGATTCAAACGACATCATCAGCGGGAGCAGCAGCATATGCTGTGTTGCCACCACTGAACCTCCCTCCTCCGAACCCCTAAAACGCCTCTCCGACAACCTCCACTCCATCTTCGAGTCCTCGCCGGCCTTCGATTTCTTCGCCGACGCCAAAATCGCAGAGTCCGGCGGCCGCGAAGTTTCGGTCCACCGGTGCATTTTGTCGGCGAGGAGTCCATTCTTCAAGGCCGTGTTCTCCGGCAAAGAGAGAGATATGAAGCTGGAATTGAAGGAGTTGACGAAGGATTTCGAAGTCGGCTTCGATTCGCTGATCACTGTATTGGCGTATCTGTATAGTGGAAAGATGAGGCCGTGGCCTAGAGATGTTTGTGTGTGTGTTCTTGAGGAGTGCGACCATGTCGCGTGTCGGCCTGTGGTCGACTTTATGGTGGAGGTGTTACATGCGTCTTTCGCTTTTGAAATCTCTGAATTGATTTCTCTGTATGAGGTAATCCTCTGTTTCATTGAATTAAATATTGTTTTATCATTGTGTGGTCTATGTGAGATTAATTGGTCATTGGATATACAAGTATATTTGTAATCAGTGTTCAATAATGGAATGAATTTCTAAGCATGATCTTATGAGATTTGAGTAATTAGTGATGGTTTATTTACAACAATTGATGGTAGAGAAATATGTAATGATATATCATATAGTTTAGGCATTATTGAATTTAAATTTGATGTGTATAATGATATAATGGGACTAGGGGGATGTGTTTCTGGGAGTCTTGTATTGACGGGAATGTCATGTGGGATATTTGACTGACCTATGGTAGATGCATGTACACAGATTGGTTCGCACTCGACTTGGATGGTCGTAGGGTGTGACAATTACGATTCCTTTCTTCTATGGGGCTTCAATGAGCTCACCTCGGCGTTCTATTGCCTAGCGTCCCAAACGTAAGTTTGCAGGAAAAGTTCCGGCTACGGATGCTGTTGTGGGATTTGGGACGTTCGTACGTAGAGTGGTTCATTTTCTTTTTCTTTACTTATCCCCTGTATTGTGACTGTTATTGTATTTTCATGGGAGTGAGTCTGTTGACATATCCATTACTTGTATTCGGTATCGGTGCATCGTTGTATAGATGTATTCTTTCGGCACCTTAACGTGCCTTGTGTATCATTTGGTTTAGCTTCTACTTGGTTTTGTATGGAATTATTGTGATTAATAATATTCCATTCGATTTTATGGTTATTTAGGATTTTAATTTGTCGCTCTTTGTATGGATCATACCCCGGATTTCTCAGATGTCCCAATTCGGTAGTCTTTGGAATTTAGGGGCGTGACAAGCGGAGCCGTCAGAGTACGGAGTGGAGCGAGAGCTTCGTGGAGCGCGAGTGATTCAAGTTCGTTAGACATCGAGTGGAGAAAGGTAGATCTGGAGGAATTTGTAAGTCTAAAACTTTATAGAGTCTGTGTAATCCTTGATTCATAGTGCATCGATACCCGAGCGTATCCGTGGTTTTTAATTGAAGTATTTCCAAGGTTTTCTACATAAAAAAATTGTGTGTCTCTATTGCTTTATTTTCTGCCATTAGATTATTTTTTGCATGATTTATCTTGATAGAGAATTAAATTAAAATTGACATTTCCACAATTATTATTAATTTGTCAATAAATTCACAAAAAACCTATTCACCCCATCTAAAATATTTTCATTGATTATCTAGGTAATTTCAACGAGGAATTCATTTCGATTCATTTTTTAAATTTTTTTTATGAACTATTTACCAATATGAGTTTTGAAACGTTTTTGCTAAAGATTCACAAATGTAATATCATGTTATAATAAATTTTCCTTTTGTCAATCATTGTATTACATTAAAGGTCAAATTTAAAAATTGAGATCAAGTTTAAACAAACTAGCTAAATGAGCTTAATCATTCTCGATTTGAATTCAGAACAAGAAATTTTCATTTGACTCATTTACAAATGACAAGTATGCTACTGACTTATAGGCAATATGATTAAAAGTGAGGAATATCTTTTACCAAGGTATCTAAATATTCATTTATATCGTTTTTTGGAGAATAAATATGAATAATGAGGCAAGGAAAAGTATGCTTTTACTAATATAGCAGTACTTCTCCTAATTCACTTATTATCATGAAGATTTTACTGAAGAAAGAAGAAACAAAAGACCGTTAACTTTTTTATTTTATTTTACGCTTTTGTCAATAAAAATTAAAGAGAATTTTATTACATATATACACAAATTTGTTAATAAAAGGCATTTCTACCCCTACTCTACAAACCACAATAATAAATAATTACAAAAAATCACTTAAAAATAAAACAAATAAGTTAATTAACGTTTGGATTGTCTGACGCAAGGGCAATTCTGACATTTTAATGAAGACAAGTAAAAGACAATCACTTTAATTTCCATTCATACCGTGTTGGGACTTTTTAGTCAAATACAATTTTCAATCTCCTCCCCCCACTGTCACGGTAGTTCAAGAGGAAGTTTGCTTGTTTGGCTAATGGAATGGAGTGTAGCCTTGGTTTTGGGTTTGGTTTCAAAAAATGGCACCAAACTCATGTTTGGCAAATGGAGTGAAAATTTGGAGTAAACACTATAGTAATTTCATGGTGCAACTTTTGTGAAGGAATGAGCCAAATTTTGGAACCATCATTTTTGATGGTTCATGGTTTTGGTTTTGGTACCAACACTGTAGCAAATTTATTTTTGATATTAATAAATTTCGAAAAATTAAATATTCTGCAAAAATTAAATATTTATGAAAATTAAATATTTCGAAAAATTAAATATATTAATATATATTAATATTAATATATTAAAAAATATTAATATTAATATATTTTAATATTATAATATTAATATTAATATATTAAAATATATTATAATATTATAATATATTTTAATTTATTAATATTAATATTTATGAAAAATTAAATATTTCGAAAAATTAAATATATTAATATATTATAATATTAATATATTAAAAAATATTAATATATTAATATATTTTAATATTATAATATTAATATATTTTAATATATTAATATATTTTAATATATTAATATTAATATTTATTAATAAATAAAATGTGAAACTCATATATTAATATATTAATATTCAGAATTTCAACCCATACCAACTCTACCAAACATGGTTTGATTTTTCAGCATCACTTTTTCTCACACCAAAACCATCTGCACCAAACATGGTTTAGAACCAAAATAAAACCACACCAACTCCAACCACTCCAACTCCAACCCAACTCCAACCAAACCAAAACCAAAAACCAACTCCACACTCTCTATCAAACAAGCAAGTGTGTAGAAATTTTTAGAAACGTACACAAAAGGACAGGCTGGTGTGGATAATTTTCTATATGTATTGGTAGCGCATAGACCATTCTAGTGGGCCATACCTAGTATATATATATATATAGTACATGAAACAAATCAGTAGAGCCTACTTATGTTGGACATTATAAATTGATAATAAATGCACTGAAATACTCAATGGGCTCATCGTTGTTCCACCATTTAATATGCAGGCCCATATATTTTTATTTGATTCATGACACAAGTCCGATGATGTGCATTCAATTTACTTCGTTATTGATAACACTACAGATATAATGCATAACCATTGAAGAAGCAACTACAACATTTTGGTTTGAGTAGACACTTGCATCAAATAGTCAAACAGGTATTTCTAATATTGTTCACTATTAACTGTTTGTTTGATAATACTCATTTATTATTTAAATTTGAATAAATTCAGTATTTATTTAGTTAAGTTAATTCGGTAAAAAATTTAAACATTACTTAAAATACTAAGTACCACTTAAATGAGATAAAATTTTAAGTAATAGGGTCATCACTTAACACTGAAGTCTGAAGACTGAAAATTTATAATATTATTAAAAATATAATTTTTTTGAAGCATCAATTAAAACCTTGAATACTTAAAATTTAGATATTAAAATTTTCAGTACTTAATTTTTTAGTTTTATCAAACAACACCTAATTATTCTAAAAGATTAAGTTAATCGAGAAGATGTAACACAAGATTTGCTACTCTAATATCATACTAACCACTCAATTACTCGAAAAGCTTCAGCGGTTAAAGAGGATATAACTGTAGTATTTATATATTTCAACAAATATGACTAACTATTCGATGTAAGTTACATTTTTCTTGTATTTTTTCTACTAAAGAAATGTATAAGTATATAAATAACGTATAACACTCATTTTTTTTTAAAGTTACTTGAATTTTTAGTACTAGATAAATATTTTTGTTATAAAATTAAGCAAGTGTATCTTTTTCGCTACTTGAGCCTTATTTGGATCGACTTTTCAAACTTACTTTTGACTTTCTAGAGAGAAAAACTGTTTTGGACGGTCTTTGATAAAAAAAAATTGGAAGAGATTTTGGGCATAGAAAAAACATTTTGAAGAAGTTGGGGTTACTAGCTTATCAAAATAAATTATGTTTCTCTTTTTCTTCTATGTAAAAGTATAAACAAAAATTATACCAAACAAGGCTAATAAACTTTATATTTTGATGCAAATATTAGAACTCCATTAAAGAATTCAAGAAAGCTTAATTTAGTTTGAAGTAGGAGCATTGGGCCTTAATAGTGGGTGGCCATACTTGGAGTTTTGGCTCAGTGAGGGCCTGTTTTGTAAACAGGTTTGGTGCCAAAAATATGATTTTGGTGTCAAAAAATGGTACCAAATCATGTTTGGTAAAATGGTGCCAAAAAATGGTACCGTTACTGTAGCAAATCATGGTGCCAAATTTGTGAAGGATTTTGGAACCATCTTTTTTATGGTTTTGGATGGTGCAGGTACTGTAGCAAACCACTGTAGCAATCCGAATCACTGTAGCACCGAATATAATATTTATATTTTAATATTATAAATTTTAATATTATATATTAATATTAAAATTTATAAATTTTAATATTAAAATTAAAATATATTAATATTAAATTTAAAATTAAAATATATTAATATTAATATATTAATATTAAAATAATATTAATATAATAAAAATATAATATATTTTAATATAATAAAAATATATTAATATATTTTAATATTATAAATTTTAATATTAATATATATATTAATATTAAAATTTATATTAATATTAATATTAAAATATTATTATTATAAATTTTAATATTAAAATTTTAATATAATAAAATATTAATATTAATATTTTATAATATTAATATTAATATTAAAATATTAATATAATAAAAATATAATATATTTCAATATAATAAAAATATATTTTAATATTATAAATTTTAATATTAATATATTAGTATATTAATATATTTTAATTTTAATATTAATATTAATATATTTTAACCCATACCAACTCTACCAAACATGATTTGGTTTTTCAGCATCACTTTTTCTCACACCAAAACCATCTGCACCAAACATGATTTGAAACCAAAATAAAATTACACCAAACCAAATCCAACCCAACCCAAACCAAAACAAAAAACTAACACCGCACCAAATCGTTACCAAACGCAACCTTAGGGTTATATGAAAGTGACATAGTGCTTCTTGATCGTAGTTGAAAACCCAGGTCCATGCTAAACATCAGCCCAATCAGGTCATCTCAGGTCCACCTTGACCACTAGAACATGCCATACAATGATACAAGAATTTTAAAATTACTGTATTTGTAATATATGTTTCAAAAATTATTATTTTACAAAAAAATTAAATTAAAATTTTCTTTTGCTCAGTTCTCAATTAGAAAAAAATTCAATTCTACAACCGTACTAAACAAAAAGAAAGAACATATATTATATAATCTTGATGTAAATTTTCTTAAAAAGCAGATGAACTAATAACTAACAGGGCTATTAACAAACAACCCCCTATGATTTTAAATTTTTGACAAAAAATCCCTGATGTGCCAAATAATTTCCTGCACTTTTCTCACCTTACACACAACACCCATTCCGTTAGTATTCAGTTTACAAACACCCTAGCCGTTAGAAATTGATATTTTATGCCCAAAATACCCTTAAATTGATATTTTATGCCCAAAATACTCATAAAATAAATTGGTAACTAAATTAAGATTTTTTAATAAATTACAAATTATTATTTTTTAACTAAATTAAGATTTTTGAGTAAATTACAAATATTTTTTTTTTGTTTTTTGTTTAAGTTTACTTATTTATTTAAATTCAAATTTGAAAAAATATATTACTCCCTATGTCTCAAATTATAAGTCCCTTTTGGGGAATTTAACTTTTTAAGATGATGACTTTTATTGTAATGTTAGTGAATAAAATATCAACTTTACTCGTTGTCCCACTATAATAAATTGATCGTTTATAAAATATATATTTTATAACTTTAATGCTTGAAGGTTAAACTGATAAATTGATCAAATTAAGTGATTTGACTTTTCAAAGTGGACACTTATTTTGGAATGAAGAAAATACAAATTATAAAGACAAAACCCTTTTAAAATTTCTATGCATATATTATCTTAAAAAAAAATATTATTTAAAATGTATTATTATCAATAATACTTTTTTTATAATTTATACTTTCTCCTTTCCAAAATAAGTGTTCACTTCTGAAATCATATACTATCACAAATCATTCAGTTTAATCTTTTGTTCTTTGTTTAAAGGGCTCAAAGTCAAAACTAATTCCTTTATGTTGGTAGAAAATGATGTAAAGGATAGTTGACATGGTATTTAGCTGTTTTTTTTTCCCAAAAGAATAAACCCATCTTCATTTAAATATAAACATGTCATATTTTAGGTAATTATATATCACTGCTTAAAACATAATTGAAAAGACAAATCTTTTAATTTACGGACCATGTGTTCGATATCAGTAACTTTAAGTCATGTTTGGATTGATTTTTGAATATTATTTTTAACTTTATAAAAGGAACAACTAAATTTTGAAACAGAAATTTTAAAATAACTTTTGATCTTGAATTCAGCAATAATTTCCACTTCTAGTCTAGAATTTTATGTAAAAAATTTATTTGTTTCATCACGTCATAATTACAGCCCCAAACTATCTTTTAATACCCTTTAAACGCTTCCTCTTCAGTCGTCACACTCTCCCCATTTCTTCAGCTGAACTCCGCTTCTCTCTCTCTCTCTTCTGACTTTCTTTTACACACAACAGCACATCTATGGCTTCATTCACTTCTATTCCATTCCATTTTCTTAACCTCACTGTCATTTCCTTCAATTCAATGTCCTCTCATATATAAATCTACATATTTATATATATATACAGTTTTTTTCTCTCTATATGGATACTCGAACAGTTTTCTCAGATTCAAACGACATCATCAGCGGGAGTAGCAGCATAAGCTGTGTAGCCACCGCCGAACCTCCCTCCTCCGAACCCCTAAAACGCCTCTCCGACAACCTCCACTCCATCTTCGAGTCCTCGCCGGCCTTCGATTTCTTCGCCGACGCCAAAATCGCAGTCTCCGGCGGCCGCGAAGTTTCGGTCCACCGGTGCATTTTGTCGGCGAGGAGTCCATTCTTCAAGGCCGTGTTCGCCGGCAAAGAGAGAGATGTGAAGCTAGAATTGAAGGAGTTGACGAAGGACTTCGAAGTCGGTTTCGATTCGCTGATCACTGTATTGGCGTATCTGTATAGTGGAAAGATGAGGCCGTGGCCTAGAGATGTTTGTGTGTGTGTTCTTGAGGAGTGCGACCATGTCGCGTGTCGGCCTGTGGTCGACTTTATGGTGGAGGTGTTATATGCGTCTTTCGCTTTTGAAATCTCTGAATTGATTTCTCTGTATGAGGTAAGCCTCTGTTTCATTGAATTAAATATTGTTTTATCATTGTGTGGTCTCTGTGAGATTAATTGGTCATTGGATATACAAAGTATATTTGTAATCAGTGTTCAATAATGGAATGAATTTGTAAGCATGATCTTATGAGATTTGAGTAATTAGTGATGGTTTATTCACAACAATTGATGGTAGAGAAATATGTATAATGATCTATCATATAGTTTAGGCATTATTGAATTTAAATTTGATGTGTACTTTGAAAATGGCATTGGTAACTATGCTTATGATAGGCAAGTGGATAAATTTTTATGTTCAGCCACTGCGCCAAGAAGTGACCTGAACGTGTTAAAACGTGGGTCTGGTGCCACGGTAAACATCAAGTCCTAGAGTATAGTATGAGCTTTAACCTATCCGTGTGGGGTTCGCTTTGTAGGACTCGGTGGATTAGCCCCGGATCCACGATCATTGAAAAAAGACAAGTTGTCAAAGTGTTATAATCTTCTAATCAAGTGAATGACATCCAATTTATAACGTTTAATTAGTTCAATAGAATGTTGAAAATTGTGCATGAACCATGTGATCAATGGTGGACCTGAAGAAGTATAGACACGGACAAAGTGACGATTCATTTGTCTTAACTCGTATACCTCTATTTGCCCGTAAGTTTGTTTATAAATTCTGTCCAAAATTCTTTTTAATGATTTTGCCATCTCCAAAGCATTATCCCAATGTCGGGAGGATTTTATATCCCTTTGGGTCGAAACATGCATTATGACTTGATGCATCTTCTCTTTGGCTTGTTTGGAAGTGGTTTTTGGTATTTCGGTATGTGGTAAATATTGAAGATTGGAGATATGAGTTTTAAGTAGATTTAATAAAACATGAAATAAAAAGAAGTTCCTTAATGTAAAGACTGGCGTCTAAGATGAAAGTGTTGAATTTTTAATCAGTTTTGAGTTGATGGAAGGTTTAGACTTTAGAGGGAAATAAGCTGGAGCTCTTTTAACTTCCACAGTGCTACTATCTTATTCATCTTCATTTTAGATTAGCATCAACAAGCGGCACCTTTTGAGGATACACATGCCTTGGACTTGGTAATTTTTCCCTCAAGTTTTGAAGTTAATGATGTAACGGAATGCAATAAAATAAATTGTAGCATTGTAATGTTGAGGAGTATTGCTCTCTAATGGTCTAGTTCATCAGAAACCATTGAATTTTTTTGTCTTCATACTTCTTATATGCTTCCAGAGAGGATTGTAATGTTTTCAAACATGTTATGTATGTTGTATGAAAGAAGGAGCTTCTTCTATTGTTCCAGCTGTGGTTCCTCCCACTAGACCTCAACTAATAGTCGCAACTGATAGTCTAACAAGGGGCGGAGCTGTGGATAGGGTAGAGGGGGCCATGGGCTCTCCCAAAATTTTCAAAAATTCTAATAACCCACAAAAAATTATATTTTAGACACAAGTTAATTAGAAATTACATATGGCCCCTCCCAAAATTTTAAAAATTTCTTTAATAACCTACAGAAATATATATATTTCATAGATAAATTCATTACAAATTACATATGGCCCCTCCTAAAAAATTTCCTAGCTCCGCCCCTGAGTCTAACTGTCACAACTACCAGTTTTGGAGTCTTATTTTTGCCATGATTTGAAGGAGATATAACCACGACTAATAATATACTTCTTTGTACTCTCTCTCTCTCTTCCCCTTTGAATATAATTGATGCATTTGAATATGCATGACACCATACCAGTGTGTACTGAGGTGAATTACTTTAAATTTCCACCTTGATACTTAGACCATTTTTGATAATATGAGAAATGGGGATAAATACCAGTAGATGGAAAGGTTAGTACATTAATATATATTGTGCCCAAATATGACATATGGGAGATCCAACTCTGTTTCAATTCTCACATACCCACTGTTTTCTTCTCAGAAGATTTGTTAACTCTCGTGTTTCCTTGCAGAGGCATTTACTAGACATTCTTGACAAGGTTGCAGCAGATGACGTTTTAGTGGTTTTATCTGTTGCAAATATGTGCGGAAAAACATGTGAGAGATTGTTTGCCAGATGCATTGAAAATATTGTAAAATCCAATATTGATGTAGTAACTCTTGATAAATCACTGCCGCAGCATATTGTAAAACAGATTGTGGATTCACGAGTGGAACATGGCTTGCATCAGTGTGAGAACAATGGTTTTCCTGATAAGCATGCCAAAAGAATACATAGGGCTTTAGACTCGGACGATGTGGAATTAGTTAGAATGCTTCTGAAAGAGGGACCAAGTACTTTAGATGATGCATATGCACTTCATTATGCTGTGGCATATTGTGATGCAAAGACCACAACAGAGCTTCTTGATCTTGCAATAGCTGATGTGAACTGCAGAAATCCAAGGGGCTACACAGTGCTGCATGTTGCTGCAATGCGGAAAGAACCTAAAATTATAGTGTCCCTTCTAACAAAGGGAGCCCAACCATCTGAGCTCACATCAGATGGAAAAAAAGCACTTCAGATCTCAAAGAGCCTCACCAGAGCTATTGATTACCATAAGTCAACAGAAGAAGGAACAGCTACCCCCAAGGATAGGTTGTGTATAGAGATTTTGGAGCAAGCAGAAAGAAGAGATCCACTACTCGGAGAGGCTTCTCTTTCTCTTGCTATGGCAGGTGATGCTCTGCGTATGCAGTTGTTGTACCTCGAAAACAGAGGTGCGCGATCAACTCAAAACCATAATTACTCTACCTTCCAATTGCTAGACATATTTCCTTTCTTTATTTAGGTTCACATTCTTTCTTATCCTAAATGTCTTCATTTGTTCTTCCCATTTCGATTATTCTAATCTTTTTTCTGATAAGGAGCTTTGTGCTTTCACTTCAGTTTATTCACTTAATATTTATTAGACTCGTGATCTTGATTTCTACAGTTGCAGCTCCAAATGATAAATTGTATCGTCCTTTATGTAATCAAGTTTAAAAGACAATGTGGGGGAAGGTCCAATATAGAATGTGTTTTGTTTTAGAGTGATTATCCTCTTCATCTTCTCAATTCGCCCTTTAGTGGAAATAAAACATTCTAGAAATTTCCTTAAAGAAAGGAAAAGTCACCCCCAATGCCCTTCATCTGATCATCTTCTTCTTCCCACATTGATGGCACGAAAGAGAACCTTCACCCAATGAAATGACCCCATGCCAGCGCTACAGTGCTACCCTTAAAAAGGTTTTGACGGAGCATTTCCCTGGTTGACACAATTTTTTGAAGGGAAACATAATATACTTCCATTATTTACTTGACTTAATGAGAATTATATGTGTCAATACCGAGACATGTGTTGAAGGATATAAATACTTAAGTTACACCCTCTCTAACAGCTTAAGCTTTTGGAGGCTTTTGGAGTAGTTGGTAGTTAACATGGCATCAGAGCCAAATGTCTCGTGTTCAAACCTCACTGCCACCCTTTGTTGAAATTGTTGTTCCACGTGTTGGACTTGAAGGCCACACGTGAGTGGGCGTGTTGAAGGATATAAATACTTCAGTTATACCTTCTCTAACAGCTTAAGCTTTTGGAGCAGTTGGTAGTTAACAACATGCTCCTAATGGAGCTAGAAAAACTCTTTTATTGACTTTAACCATGTAGGGAAAGGACTAGGGACATCAAAATTTTACATTTGTGCAAATATTTGTTTAAGTTCTTTTACTTCAGTTCTGCTTAGTTCATATTTTCCAATGAAAACACCATCTGATAGATTGATGAGGAAGGTAAAACTGTTGGTATTGTTAATGCGTTGACTTGCATGCTTCTTAAAGACAAAAACCCTGGTACCAATGCTCTATAAGAACAAACAAGTGTTGTTTAAGGCACTGATCTTCTTTGTTCTAAAAGCTTTACTTCCTTTTCCTATTATCATCTCCGAGCACAATTTTCTTTTGTATCAGTTTTCACATCTTGATGCCATTCATGTGATTAATCTGCCCCATTATGTATACAGACAGAAGCACAGATATATGTATATGATTCTAACAGCTCTTTTTCTTTTCCCATGGGTGGCGGAAATTTTTCTGAAATAAAGTAGGACTACAAGAGGAAATTTGAGGAATAATTCATCATGCTAACAGGATTTTGGGAATGCATATTTTTCTTAGTCATGGGATAGTAATATAATTTTTTCAGTGTCATGATGAATAAATTCTGCAATATTCACTAGTTTATGTGGTGAATTAACTAATTGACTTCCTTAACAGTTGGACTGGCAAAACTTCTGTTCCCTATGGAAGCCAAGGTTGCAATGGATATTGCTCAAGTAGATGGCACTTCAGAGTTTCTATTAGCAGGCATCAACTCTAAAAATTTGGCTGATGCCCCGAGGACGACAGTCGACTTGAATGAGGCACCTTTCAAGATGAAAGAGGAGCATCTAAGTAGGCTAAGGGCACTCTCCAAAACTGGTAATGATGCATGAAGTATCTTCATGTTGAATCTTTGTCATGCTTCCCACATGAAGGGCACTCTTAACTTCACTTATAATGGCTGGTGTTGGAAACAAAATCTCAAAAGCCATTTGAATTTGTTTCATCTTTTATTATCACCACCACCCCTTCCTTGTGTTCATTCTTTAGCAGGATCATTTACTTTGGATTAAGCATTAGATCTCTGAATTTATGATATGATTTGTACTTAATTGGATAGTGTTTTGAGTCTTCATTCTAACATTGAGACTAAAATGTGTTGCTTTCTGCTTTTGCATGAGAAGTGGAACTTGGGAAGCGCTTCTTCCCTCGCTGTTCAGCAATACTCAACAAGATCATGGATGCTGATGACTTATCAGAGCTTGCTTACCAAGGTAAGGACACTTCAGAGGAGCGACAACTGAAGAAGCTGAGGTACATGGAACTCCAAGACGTTCTAACCAAGGCATTTAGCGAGGATAAAGAGGAATATGATAAGTCTAATATATCATCTTCATCCTCCTCAACATCCCTAAGAGCAGGAATTCCTAACGGTAATTTTTCCTTAATGAAATAGATAACTTGAGAATGAGAGGTGCAGAAAAGCATCTTCTTGTATCATATAGTTCCATGTTCATATTCAATTTCGTATAGACGCAACTGATTGAATATAGCTCCAATTTCTTATTTTTAATTCATCTATTTGTAATTTAGTTTGGTGTTATTTCGATGTGCAATTAATTTATAGGACGGACAGGATTGGTATCTTCTGTTGTATTCTAATGCAGATTTTGACTATTGTTTTTGTCTGCTGCTAAATTAATTGCCTTTTATGGGTTAACAAGGTTTAGAATGCAGGTTCACATATGAGTTAGGTACCTCTCTAGTCTTATCATCCCAGCACCCTGAGCCATATAGGACCAGCCAGCATTGCGTATCAGCCTCTATGGCGCATCACTGGGTATCCTTGATGATCAATGAATGATGATCTTTACTTTGCCAACAAACAAAAATTACTGGTATGTACTTCGGGTAATTTTATATTTGAAGAATTTTGAAGAGAAATTACTCTTCCATTCTTGAAATTTAGAGAATTCTTTCATGGGTTTTAGTCAACTAGAGGTCTGAGATGTTTTTTGTCAATCAAAGAGCTTATGTACAGACTTCATAACACCAGTGTCTTTGCTTCTATTAGGCACATAACTTGACCTAAAACCACCTTGTGGAAATAGAATCATTTGATTGGTGGAACGCATGGTGCTGAGTCCAATCACAAAATAGATGGATAAACTTGTTTTAAACCTTTATAGTGAGTTTTTAAGAACATTTAGCCCCTCAAACTTATTCAGGGAAGGACGAATGAGAATTTTCTGTGTCAAAATGTTCACGGAAGATAAAAAAAACCGATCTCATTGTCAAGGATTTTCTTAATTAGGTGTATAATGTTTCATTACCTCTATATGCACAACCTGCCATACTAGAATCTAGAAACCTGCAGCCAAAACTAACCTACTGTTGGAGCAAGGCCTCTAAAATTTGCATTGCCCTGTTAAAGGAGTGGTAGCATTGATAATTGTATTGTCGCCAAATATATTTTTTCCCGGTTAATTTTCATCACGATTCATAATTTACAGGAATTGAAAATAACATCAATAGTAAAAAAGCTACAAAATTCACCACAATTCACAATTACAGATATGAAAACCAACATCAATAGTAAAAAAGCCACAAACTGTCAGGACAGTTGTATGTATGGTAGGACCGTAGGAGCTACTTTCCAAGCTTTGTTATCATTTTCATATTAATTAACCTATCATTCACCAATTTTACATGTTTTGAATTTGTTGATCTTACACCAAATAATCATATCAAAGACCTTGAATAAAACTATAAATTGTTTTATATATGTTATGAAGGAGTACTGATGCAAGGACAAACTATGTCATATAACATCTGAGGGAACAATATTTGACCCTAAAAACGAGCAAATCCTATAATGACTGAAGTAGAAGAACAGGGGAAAACGAAACTATTGTAAGCATAAACATTGTCAACATTACAGGTTAAAAAGTTGTTGTGAGGACCACCAGACGACTGTGTTTCGAAAACATCAAAATGCCTATTTGTTTGTCCATCTCCACCTTCTACACCTCTCTTCCTGCCATAGAAAATTTGTAGCATCAGTTTTAGTATATATAACTTGGTATATTTGTATGATTTGTGTAACTTTGTATAGTATGTATAGACTGAAGAATGTGCAAGAATATCACAGCAGTGAATTTAAACTCACTAGAGACAACCTGATTTCTCCACCAGCTCATTCACATAACTGCCCAACTCAGTTTGCTGATCGATCAAATCCTCCAATTCAATTACAATCTTGGAGTGATGCTGTGCCAGCTCTTCTTCTCCTTCATTCTCGAAAACCAAATCATCCTCAAGCAGCTTCTCCCAAGTTATGAAATCCTCAGGATCGAACTCTAAATTGCTTGTTCCGTAAAATTCAATAGCCTTTCTGTCATGATCAAAACAGCCTGATTCATCATTCTCTATTAAAGGAGAAACCGCACTCTGAATATCAGAGTGAAGAGTTGCCAGTTTCTCCTCATTCTGGTTATTGCAGTTTCCATTTTGATTAACGGTGTCTGCAGCCTCCTCTGAGCTTTCGATGCTTGATGGTGCAATCAATTTCCGTTTCTTTGAGATTTCATCACCCGCCACCTCTCTTTTCTGCCTCACCTGATGGATGAACTGCTGAAGGAAAGTCGGGTTGAATACCTTGGCTACAAACATGGTCAGTATTTGTTTCGTACATTTAGTACTCTGCAAGCGCTTCTCTACATCAGCTAGTTCATTCTGCATATCCTCTTGTTGCCTTTTCACCTTCAGAAGTTCGATCTTCATTCTGTTCTGATCCGCCCTCAGTTTGTCTAGCTGCATCTCTAATTTGTACGCCGTCATATCAGCACACGACGATCTTGGAGGAGGCTTCTTCCTCCTTTTAATGGTGTTCAGCAAATGCCTTTTCCCTCCTTGAAACCCTTCATTTGCAAATTCCCAACGGTCCGGATGGATCTTTCGAAAACCCTATACCGCAAAACCATAGTCAAGCCATCACTAAAGCACATGCCGAAAATTCCCATACATTGATCCTCAAATTCACTATAATAAACTACAACGTTGTTAATTGATCATACGTCTATGTCCCATTCTTCTACCATTCCCTTCCCAAGTCTTTTGAAACTTAAATACGTATTAATTGTGTTTTTTTGTGTGAAAAAATAACAGAAAGTGCACATACATACCAGCAAAAGTATGAATATAGAGTAAAACTGAAATGCAAAAGGTAAAATACATAGAGATAAAACAATGAAGAATAGAATGTGATTGCCTATATACTTACATAGGCATTGAGGGAAACAATGAAGCTATGGAAATTGTTGTGCCTGAAATGTCTGGGAATAACCTCACTAGCAAACTTGATAGCGTCCCAAACAATGAAGCTCCTGCGATCGCCACTCCACGATATGACTGAGTCCGTCTCCGGGTTCTCCACCAAGTCGAACGTCTTTCTCAAGAAGGCAGGCAGCAATGACCACGCTTGTGTACTGCCACTGTCGTTGCCTGCTCCGAAACCACTGCTTCCAATTCCGCCATTGATATCTACTTCGAGTTTCACAGCTCCAGGTACAACCCTCTTTCCTCTTCCACCGCCATTATAATCATTGGCGTTGGCGGTGCCATAGCTAGCGCCACCACCATTGATATCATCATCAAGGATGACAATGTCCAGCTCTTGTTTTATTGTTTTTGGTTCCATAATGAAAGTTGTTGATGAGGGACTGTGACTGTGTTTGTGTGAGGAACAACACCAGTTATTGATCAACCTGGTGGCTCGAAAAAGAAGATTGAACTTTGTGTAGTAGTATTACTTGGTGAAATCAGAACCGTTGATGTGTTACTAGTATTTTCCATTGATATCGCATGCAAAGAGCATGTAAATGAGGACAAATTTTTTTATTTTTTTATTGTAAGTTTGGACAGTTATTAGTTGGAATTTGGAAAGCATCGTCCTTCCTGGTGGCTCATGTGTGGTGCTAATCCAATGGCTTATAAATTTATTGCTGTCACACTTGTCAAAAGGTACTATTGCGATATTGCCCATTAAATTATAATTTTTGAATATAAATATGGTGAAATTGCACAGGAAGACTACAGGAAAAGTGTATTGACAAATATAATTACAAAAAAAGAAGAAGAAGATAATTTTAGTCCATAAGGCTCTTTTAAGACATTTGCACTCTTTTCATCAAACTATTAAAAGTTATTTGAAGTCTTTTCGCATATACCAATTTTGTGAAATATAAATTATGTTGCTCTAAGTTATTAAAAACAAAATTATTTTTGTTAATTAGTACTCCTAGTAAATACTTTTTAACCGTGGACTGTGCCAATGAGAGAGCGAGACATTATACATGAATATGATCTATTAAGAAGCTTATATTAAAAGTTGAACACATTAGCCATTATAAGTGATTGATCCAAAATGTTAGAGAGAGGGTTTGGAATTTTATTTCTTTGATATTAGAAAGGTAAAATTTTATGGTTTTGGCCCGGTATCGATGGTGGAAATTAAGAATTACAAGTGAAATCGCTACAATCTCATTACCAATCCTAGTTATTTTTATTCTTATCCAAAATGTTCACCTGGTGGTAAGGGACTGATGATTTTTATACCAAGTATCCTTGTATTAATTAACCAAGGACCAAGGTGAATAATTAAACATTTTCACTCACGATAACAATTTCTTTTCTTTTATACAATAAATATATATAATGGTGGGAATAGAATAAATTAGGATGTGCTTCGTACCCTAAATTTTGTTTCAAATTTTTTATACAGTTAAAACATGAATTTTTTATGAGAAAATATTGCAAGTTAAAAAGTACTTCCTCCTTTACTTATTCATGTTTTTGTCCATCCCAAAATAAGTGTCCAATTTTGAAAAGTTAAAATATTTTATGTTATCAATTTACTAATTTAGCATTCATGCATTAAATAATAAAAGTCTACACTATAACCCATCACATCATCATGAATCCCATTATGGGTAAAGTTGACAATTCATATACTACTCACACAATAAAAAGTATTAAAAACATCATCTACTTAAAAAGTTGGATTCCCCAAAATGGACACTTAAAATAGGACAAAGGAGTATTAAGAGTTGAATTAAAAGTTGAATATAATATTTTATAAAAATGTTTTGTTGCAACAGGATATATATATATTTCATAGAAAAAGTAACTGTAAACTTACCGGAAAAAAAAAAGAGTAACTGTATGAGAATTCTCATTTGTATAAAATAAAACATTTTTCATTTAACTTTTCTATGTTTTCAAAGCCATTGATATTTAACATTAAAATGCTATGATTGAAGTAATAATGCTATCATAGTTCGTCAATGTTGATTTCGTCTATTTTTACCGGCTTGCCCAACCAAAAACAAAAAAAAATAGAAAAAAAAAAAAAATTAACTTAATATTATATCTCTGTTCGGCTTGTTCATGTGAGATGAAATAAAGTTTGTAGCGTTTAGGGTTTTTGGGGTTTGGAGTCTTGTTGTGGGGGAGAAGTGTGAATCGAAGGAGAGAAAATGGTGGTGAGGCTGAGATTATCTCGGTTCGGATGCAAAAACAAGCCTTTCTATCGAGTAATGGCCGCCAATAGCAGATCTCCTAGAGATGGCAAGCACTTGGAAGTCTTGGGTTATTACAACCCTTTACCAGGTACCCTCTTTTACCCCCTGTTTGGTTCCCAAGAAAATCAAACAAAACCAATTTTTCCTTCTCAATTGTTCCAGGGTTTTCCCTTTCCTCCTATTTAGCGCTCAGTTAGTTCTACCAACACACACCTATATATATATATATTATATGTATATATTAAGTTTCTTCCAAATTTATTTTCTTTATGATTTGCTTGGTTCTGCAGTGCTAATTGGGTTGTCAATGTCCTTGATTTATTATACAGGTCAGGATGGTGGGAAACGAATGGGTCTTAATTTTGACAGAGTGAAGTAAGTTTGGTCTTGATGATTTATTTGTTTGATTTGAATATTCATTTTCATAAATTGTCAGTAAAATGTTGGAGGGAATGTTTTGATTTTTTGTATCAACTTTAATATCTCCATTAACCACTCAAGTTCTATTGTGCAAATGGTGAGATATAGAAGAATCTTTTTGTCTCCTTCTAGTAAGTAGATAAATAACACTAATACTAGGATGAACATTTTTACCCGATTCAGGGGGGTCCACGGGTTCCGTGCGCGTAAGCTAGCCCGGACATCACGGTTATCAAAAGAAAAAAAATATTAGGATGAACATTTTAATATGATGTAGGAGAAAACAAATTAGACGTCTAGTATGTTTCTCGTTCTATAAGACAACTATAAAATCAGATGTGTTGTAGTGTATTAAGTGGTTTCGAAACAACATGATCAAAGCCGTGGATTAGTCGAGGTGCGTGTAAGCTTGCCCAGACATCACGGTTATAAAAAAGTAAAAATAAAAATACTAGGATGAACATTTTCATACATATATATAGATATATCTTTTATGCGTTGATAAGTGAAGTCTTGCTGATGTAGGAGAAAACAAATTAGATGTCTAGTATGTTTCTCGTTCTATAAGACAACTATAAAATCATATGTGTTGTAGTGTATTGAGTGGTTTCGAAACAACATGATCAAAGCCGTGGATTAGTCGAGGTGCGCGTAAGCTTGCCCGGACATCACGGTTATAAAAAAAAAAAAATACTAGGATGAACATTTTCATACATATATATAGATATATCTTTTATGCGTTGATAAGTGAAGTCTTGCTGATGTAGGAGAAAACAAATTAGACGTTTAGTATGTTTCTCGTTCTATAAGACAACTATAAAATCAGATGTGCTGTAGTGTATTGAGCAGTTTCGAAACAACATGATCAAAGCAGTGGTTTCAGATGATAATGCTGAGATGGATAAGTAATTGTACAAGGAAATATATGAATGAAATGAATCTGACTTTGAGAAGTATTAAGTGGCATCAATTGAAATTAGGGTGAGAGAAAATTGTCTTAAGTGGTTATATTCATGGCATTGGCAATGTAGACCTAGACCATCAAATTTATTGCTACATGGGAGTGATTGGATCCAATTTGAAAGTGCCAATAAGATGAGAGGAAGGTAGAAAATAGATAGATTGAGGCCAGGAAATGCTTGCATTAGATTTAAACAAGGAGATGGTGTTTGAAGTACTGATGGAAAGAAGAGGTGAACGTAATCCACCTATGTGCTCGGGTTAAGGCTTCTTCAAATGAGTTTACTTTCCTAATTTCCTTTTCTTTAACATAAACTAAGGCTGATTATTTTGCGCTTGAGCGGTTATGAAACTAATCAGAGGAAACTTATTATCCTTGGCATTATATTCGGCAAATTTGGCATGTCTTGTTTCAAGTGTAAGGTCCTTGGCCACTAGATACCTTGGAATTCATTATCCTTGGCGTTATATTTGGAACTTTTGCTAAAATTGCCAAATGTTGAATTACTTGTCCTGCCATAAGTGGCCTTCTTTTGGAACTTTTGCTAAAATTTGCAGTAAGATCCTCGCAAATTCTTCTTCTTCTTAGAGTTCTCAAAATTACAACTTCACAAGTTCCTCTTCTGTCTTAGAGCTCTAAGGATATCTAATATTTTTTGCATGGACTTGATCAATTTTTTTTTCTTCTCAACCTCAAGGTTTATTCTTCTGTAAATCTTTTTCATCTCTGAAGTTATGTTGTAAATTATATTTTAAGTACTACAGATATCCTGATTGCCTTGAAGCAGTTTGGTCCTCCAAACAATTGACCATAAAAGGGTTAGTTCTGAAGACTTGCTTCACACAAGGATGAAAGTGAAGTCTCCCTCCCTATTTATGCATCTTCTGCACTCTTTCATGGTCAATAGTTTTTGTAAGTATGGTGCATAAATTTTTTACAGGAAACTCACGATTTAGCATTACCAGAGAAACTTTTATGTGCTTGTCAATTTGTTCCATCTCCTATATATGGAGGAAGCAGATAGGAGGAGATGTGGAATTCTGTTGGTTGTGATTTGTTAGATGAGTACAAGTAATGGGATTCGTGTTTTGTTTCTGCTTGCACCTTTTCTACATCCATTATTTGTACTTTAAAGTATGTGGTGTAGAAGTTAACACTAATGTCGTTTAGGTTGCAAGCAATTCGAAATCAAGCTATTTTCAAAACAAAAAAAATTCGAAATCAAGCGGATTCTCCATCTGCTGAGAACTATCCAAAGGGATTTGATTTATTGTAGATTCAGTTTATTACTATGTAGAGACTAGAGAGTAAACTCAGCTCTGGAATACTGTATCATCTCTATACAGAGGGTGATATCTTATAATATGTCTATTTGGGTTTTTCCCCTTCTTTTTCTTCTTTCTTGTTGTTGTGTACTTGTTACTAGTATTGGCGGATTTTATATTTCTGGTGGATTAATGAAAAAACTCATGACCTGTGTTTTTGCTTTTTATTTTATTTTATGTATGTGTTGGGCTTTTAATAGATCTCCTCAAACAATGAAGTGTGAATTAGGAGGGGTAGAAGACATCCAAGCTATAATTTGCCTTCGATGTTCTTGCATTCTGCAGGTATTGGCTGTCAGTAGGTGCCCAACCTTCGGAGCCTGTTCAACGCCTTCTTTTCAGAGCAGGGTTGCTACCCCCGCCACCAATGCTGGCAATGGGACGCAAAGGTGGGCCACGAGATACCCGTCCAGTTGATCCTATGACCGGACGCTATTTGACACCAGAAAAGGCAGCCAGTCCTGACCAAACTAATGACTCCGAAGGAGATGATGATGATGATGAAGATGATGCAAAGTCATAAAACCTCATAAAACTCGATCTTTTAAGATCAAAGTGATTTAGTGCAGATCTGCTAGAATTTCGGAAGGATGGTTTAATGTTGCTCAATTTATGAAACTCCTACCATTTGAAGTGACAGGCGAATAGTTTTGGGAAATGAACTATGCAGTTCTTGCAGAAATAACCATAGCTGCGCACAGTTGTTTGAGATCATTTTCATCCAGAGTTGTGTAGTGAATTTTCTCAATTATTGGAACCAGTTCGTTAAAAATAGTTAAGTTGCTGAATGGAGAAGCAAATTTGGTGCACCATCTGACGAACAAGATACAGGGTGTATTATTTTTTTTGTTTTATATTCTTAATGCGATAGTGCTCGTGACAGTAGTCCAAATAAAAACACAAGCATATCAACAATTTTTTAATTTTTTTAATTTTTTTTGGGGACACTCGACATCTTTCAAATTTTCAAATACACACAAAAATAATTATTTTTATTTTGTTTATTTATTTATTTGGTTCTTGGTATGATTGGGATACTCCACCTCTACTTGGGTTAAGATCTATCAATTTTTTTAAAATGCCAACGGAAAGGGAATGAGGTGATCTTCCACCATGTTTAGCCAATTTTAAGCGAGGCGGTGAGAGTACTCTCGATCAAAACCGTTCTATTGCGCTTGTTATCTTTTTAAAATTATTTGTGAATATTAAATTAATTACTTTCATCTCTCCATTTTAAAATATCTTGTCAAATTTTGAACAACCATTAATAATTTGATTTTTTTCATTGGGCATAACTCCAAGTCAAAGAGAAAATAAAATTAAAAAGGCAATGACTATTATATTCATGCATGTTTCTCGTTTGGGAATCATTATTTTTATTTTGGGAACAAAAAAACAAAAACAATTATTATTTTTATTCTTATTTTCTCATCCAAAAGAACAAGAACAAAAAACATGTTTGGAGCCAAAAAATATATATTTGTTTTCTCTCTCACACACACACACAAACACGATGCTCTCTCTCTCTCTCTCTCTCACGGTGGTGGTGGTGATTATTGGCGTGGTGGTGATTTTCGAAGGATGTTAGGATTTGATTGGGGGCTAGCGTTTTAATTGTGAGTTAGGATTTCTAAGGGGGTGTTTGTGGTGGTGGTTGATGGGTGGGTGGTGGCGGCGGGGGGTGGGATGGTGGTGGGTGGTGTCGATTAGTGGCGTGGTGGTGGGGGAGGAGGATAACGAATGGGTTTTTTGATGTGTGTATATATGTGTATGGATTGAAGGTGGTGGTGGTGTTCGTGGTGAGTGTTGGTAGTTGTGGTGATGGGGTGGAGCGGGTGGTGGTGGTGGAGGAGGAGAATGAAGACGTTTTTTATTTTGCAAATTTTTTTTTTAGGGAAATCCCAAAGTTAGAACAAGAAAACATCTCTTTTCTTGTTTACTTGTTTTCTGCACTATTCAACAGAATTGTTTCCAAAACAAGAACAAAATAAACAGTAAAAACCCTCCCAAACATGTTATGTTCTCATGAATAATGCCAAAAAACAAAAACAACTTTCCCAAATGGAGCCTTATGACCCCGTTTGGAAACCTTGTTTTTGTTATGTTTTTTGTTACTGTTCAGGAAAACATAATATGTTTGACAACCTTTTTTACTGTTGTTCTGTTCTCAATTTGGAAACTGTTTTCGTGAATAGTAAAAAAAACAAGGGAACAAAAAAAACTTTTTTTTGTTCTTTTTGGGATTTTTCAAAAAAAAAAAATTTATCATAAAGAAGAAAAATTGTGTGAGAATATGTGTATTTTTTTGCCCCAAACATATTTTTTGTCTTGTTCTTTTGGGTAAGAAAATATAAATTTTGGTTATCAAAAAAAAAACAAAAACAAAAACAATAAAAATGATTTCCAACGGTGCTATGTTTTTTTCAGGGGCGAATAACCCACGGGCCACGACCCATCATATTATACTACTAGGTATTATTAATAGCGGGTATTTACAATTTTCGTCTTTTTGAGGACAGTGAAGTTCAAAAAGGAGGGAAACGCTTAAGCCCTAAACCCACCCTTCCTCTCCCTCCGTCCGCCTCTCTCTCATATATACACACACACATATATATATATATCAATCTCTCTTAATACTACTTGGAGAAGTATGATTTAATAGATATTGTTGTTCTTAATTAGTTATACATTCTTTTCCGAAGAGGGTTTTTGGGTGGGAGTGAACTGTGGAGTGGGGCTTCACAGAATCCAATGGCGAGGCTTCTTCGGAATGCTCTCTCTCTCCAACGCTCTCTATTAGCAGCAGAGGAGTTAAGTTTTTTCATTCTTTCCTTTTTTTTAGGGTTTATATTAGCAGTTACTGTTCGTTTGTAGTTCACTCTTGTGTTTTCGCTTTCGTATTTCAAACAATGCTTTTGTAGTCCTTGCTTTCAAAAGCAGCATAAAATACTCAGTCGAAGTAGTAGTGTTTTTGTTTTTTGGCGCTTTTTTAAAGACCCATAAATCAAATGGATTCAGTTTGTTTGTCCTGACTCAGGTCTTCAACAATGGTATCGAAATGGTGCATTTACTCGAGCCTTTGTTTAATGGTTTGTGTTGATCATTTAGGAGTTGATGTACTCCTTTTTTTTTTTTTCCAGAATCTTGATTTGACACTCATAAAAAAGAAAAAAATTTGTTTACCCTTTTTTTGTTTTTGTTTTTGAAAGGTAAGTCAATTTTATAAATGAAACCAAAAGGCAATCGGCCTACAAATTATCAAGGGGCATACCGCTAGGGTGGTAACCCCAAACCCACCAAACAATAAGATTCACATTACAAATACTATGGGGGTTATATACATATTGTGAACACTAATACAAAACATATAATGACCATGAAATTGAAACTTGCTACATAAGATATTAAGACCACGTTCCTCCTAGATCAGAACCAGAAACACCAACATTAAGTTAGTGGAACTGAAGGTTTTAATGAGACACCATGCAGCATCAGTTGGACAAGTAGTTTAAAATTATTTCTTGATTTGGGATATTCACACTCAAATAGTTACATCAGTTGTGCGTATTTGTCCTTTTTTTTTCTTCGTGGTGCTGAGTATGTCTTTGTATTATGCTTATTCATTTTATTGATTTGCACTTGGATATCTGCTTTGAGGGGGATTGTTTAGAAACCCAAAATGCCAGCGAAATCATCAGCATTTTTGGAAATGAAATTAAACTCTCTGTCGGAACTATTTGAATTCGATCATAAAAGGAAAACATGATTCAATGTTCTTGGAAAAAAACACAAATTTAGCTGCATGGCATGTATGGGTTGTTGATGCTTTATATGGGATTAATGTACTTACTGCAAATCTTCATAACCAAAAAGCAATGCTACGATAGTTTATTCCATGTATGACTTACATATTCTTTTTCCTTTTTCTTGTATTTCGTGGTTTGTTTTGCAGGGTATGAGAAAAGGGGTATTGAGGCCATCCTTCCAGTTATGCAACTTTGCTACTAAAGGTGCTCAAAGTTCCTAAAATGATTGTCTGATGCATTTTTTTTTATTTGGTTATGTGTTCGTCTGTTCCTAAGCATGATTTACAAGCTTAGTTGTTATTTCTTCTTGAGTTCACCTTTGGAGAGGGAGGTAGGTAAAATAGTTACTAGCTAACTAATCGGGAATTCTAAAATAACTTTTTTACAGGTCTAAATATTGGTTCTCATGCATGGTATATTCATCACTTTTTTTTTTTCCATTATCATTTTGATTTTTCTGACAGAATTTTTGATTCTGTGATTTTCTCTAAGAACTCTTCAAACCATTGACTGTTCTACTCAAATATTATAAACTAGATTGGTTGGGGAGCTTATGAAAGTGAATAATGGATAAACTGTGGATATAATGACATGGAGTAGCTGCACCTGGTATTTCACGCCAATTGTACTACAATATGTAAAAATAATATCAAACCTAATGTCAATTTTTTATGCCTTGGGAGCGTTACAAGTCAAATAGTTCCATAATAATTTCCTCATATGATGATTCTCTTTGCTGCATTATCAAATTGCATTTGTCGATGCTACTTTTGTATGATGCACTTAATTTAGAACTAAAACAATTAAATGCAGCTTGAATTATGGTGTATGTATGAAAGTGGTTAATTCAAACTTTGCTAGAAAATGAGTCGGAATATGAGCTACGTTTGTACGAGGACATGATGATGAAGCCCAACTGTTGGGCATTGCTTGGAGGTACTTCAAATAATTATTACTCTAAATTCTCCTGCCCAAGTTATGCAGTTGCATGGATTCATCACAGAAGTCTGTGTCTATCTCTCACTTGAAATATTATCTTGTATGCAATATGCATTAGTCTCACTTTTCATGTGATGCCAATATCCATGCTGTGTGAAATCAACAAGGTGCTCATTGATCTTCATAAGCTGAAGTATAGTAAACTTCTATTTTATGTGGTTGACTTATATTAGATTTCTGAAGGTGCAGTTCTTCTTCGTTGGTTTTCTTTCTTTTCATTTTTTTGATCTTCTCTTTTTATAATTGGTGGATCCATTTTTCCTTCTTTGCAAGTGTCCCTAGAATACCCATTTGTACTGGATGAGAAACGTTAAGTATCTTATTTTGTTAGCTGTAGTTGTGAACTGATTACTATCTTATTTTTCATCTATTTAAAGCTAAAAAAAAATCCAAGTCAGATGGAAATGACCCAAATGAGGAGAATATGTCCAAGAAAGAGCTGGCCCTACAGCTAGCACTGGATCAGATCACTACTTACTTTGGAAAAGGATCAATCATGTGGCTTGGACGGTCTGAATCTCCTAATCAAGTTCCAGTAGTGTCTACAGGATCTTTTTCTTTGGACATAGCACTGGGAATTGGTGGATTTCCAAAGGTAACTTGCTATGTTTGAATGCTAATGATTCTTCGTTTTCTGTCCGACAAATTCTCCTATAACATCTATTAGGATACAGTTCTTTAATTAACAATCTGTTTTCTAAGTCAATAACATGAACATGCATCCCTATATAATGACTAACAAGTATTTGGACAGAAGATTAGGTGAGAGATTTTGTTATTTATTATTGTAAATGGCATATTCTACTTCATTTGTACATGTTTAACATCCCAATTACTGATAGTTCGTTGTATTTGGATTTTCTTGTTGTGATATTATTGAGAATGTCAGTTGCAAACTTTCTTTCAAATATAATTAGTTATCTAGTTTTTCTGCATTGTTTCGACATCTGCTGAAAGAGGAATTTTATTTTTTTGGTTCTTGACATGTAAATTTCAAATGTTATTAGTAAAAAGATCATTTGGAAATTTCGTGTTCCGCGCTCCTTGCTACCCGTTTCCCTTTATGGCAATCATTAGCTGATCATTTTTAATCCAGGGTGACTCAACTGGGTCGGGTACATGAATCTTGTTCCAGTCTTCATTGTTTTCTGGGACACATCTTTCCTTAAGATCCCAACGGCATCTTTTTTTTTCTCGACGAACATATATTTCCATTATTGCCCTTGTGAAAATATTTTATCATGATATTCAATGTTACATGTGCTACCCTGTCTTTACTGTTTGCAGTTGAAAAAATGATTTTATTCCTAGTTCATCTATCTCCATTTCTTCAATTCGAATTAAGGAATTTTAAGATTCAACCTTCATGCACCTTATGCCCATATTAAACTAAGACGCCCAAAATATGGTTTGCATAAGTATATATTATTTCATTTTTGGGTAATGGGGTGAGCTGTGTTGCCATGTTGGTTTCTTATTCGATGTCTTTGTATACTTCCTGCAGGGACGTGTTGTGGAGATTTTTGGTCCGGAGGCTTCTGGCAAGACAACTCTTGCTTTACATGTAATTGCTGAAGCACAGAAGCAAGGAGGTTACTTTTAGAAATCCCTAAAATGTCTTTTTTCTGTTTTCTCTCTTACTGCATCCGTCATATCAATGAAAAGTGACAGTTTTGGCTACTACTTTATATATCTAATGCGGTAACACTAATAAGTAATATCCAGCAGAATCGGAACTATACTCTATGAATGCGTTGGTCTTTGTCTTCATGAAGGATTCACTTAGTCATTGGAGTGGTTCAGTTTTCCATTCTATCTGTTCAATCATTTGAGTTCATTAAGTTTCGTATTCTATTTTTATAATGTAGACCCAAAAGAAAATAAAATAAAGAAAGAAAGTCCCGTAAAGATCTTTTCAGAGTAAAAAGTTTCTCGTGGAGTTGTGTTACATTGAAGCCATCATGCCCATTCGATGTTCATGTTTGGCTTCAAGCGACTTGTGTAAAAAGCATATCTTTGTTTTAGAAAAGGCTAACTTATGTATCTAAAACACTCACTAGATTTCTTGTACATTTTTCATAAATTTTTGGAACATTCTACAGGCTCTTTATATTAACCATCATGGTTTACTTATAAGAGTATATTGACTATGATTCATTGAGTTATGATGGATTTTATTTAAGTTGAATCTAGAGTTGATTTTCTTTTTCCCTTTCATTTTTACGTAGGTCAATGTGTTTTTGTTGATGCTGAGCATGCTCTTGATCCAGCACTCGCGAAGGCTCTTGGAGTAAATACTGATAATTTGCTTCTCTCACAACCAGATTGTGGTGAACAAGCTCTTAGTCTTGTAGATACCCTTATTCGGAGTGGTTCTGTTGACGTGGTGGTTGTTGACAGTGTAAGTTAGACGTTTTACTGGTCAGATTAATTATTGAACTGGGTTGCCTCTCCCTTCTATCTTATAGGCTTGTTTTACAATGTTGCTATTTTCTTGGGATAATCTCTTGTGAAAGAATCTGCTTCTGCTGCACCTGTCAGCTTTAACATGTAGAATGAGGGCCTGGAGGGATCAAAGTTGGATGTTTTCTATGGCTCAGATAATATCCGTCTTAGCCTGCATTTTGGTTGTAAGGTCTTACCCAAATTTTGGACATTTTATGAATTTCATACTTTCACTTGCAGGTAGCTGCCCTTGTGCCTAAGGGTGAACTTGATGGTGAGATGGGTGATGCACACATGGCAATGCAAGCTAGACTGATGAGCCAAGCGCTTCGCAAATTGAGCCACTCTTTATCTTTGTCACAAACTATTCTGATCTTTATAAATCAGGTATTAGCATAAAAACTTTTATTCTCTTCTATCATCTATCTTATCGATTTCATTTACAAATTTTCATAACTAAAACAACTTTGCCCTGGATGCCCTAAACCCTCAGGAGTATCTAATTTTATGTTCAATTACTATTGAGCATGTTTTTCTGAACTTCTTTGGTGAATCGGAAATGGAGCCGTGTAAGATTAATACCTTGGGCGAAGTACTTTTTATTTTCTTAACTTGTTGTCTCGGATGTAAACTTCCTGTTCTGCATTACTTTTTCCTTTTTGCCTACAAATGACATGAATGTGCTCCCATGGTCTTGAAAAGTGTCCATCACTGTAATAGAGTAGGACAATATATCTTAATATATTGTTTTATTTTATTTTTGTGTGTGTGTTTTGGGGGGGGGGGGGGGGGGGGGGGGTAAAAAAAAGGTTCTTTATTCCGAGATAAATAACATCTCCATTCTGCCTAACATATGGATGTGAAATTAGTTTTTTATAATGTGAAGCACCTTGATCTACTATGCAATTAGTCAGTTGGAATATGTTTTATTTGCCGAAATGTGCTTCTGTACTTCTAAAAGGTTAGAGTTTTCTGGTCTTTAGAAAATCAGTTGTGTGGTTCTGTTATTTTGACATGTAGTGGTCTTTTATGATTGAATTTCCTAATATATTACATTAACATTCAGGTGAGGTCAAAACTGTCTACTTTTGGATTTGGTGGGCCCACTGAAGTTACTTGTGGTGGCAATGCCTTGAAGTTCTATGCATCGGTGCGCCTAAATGTTAGGAGAACGGGGCTCGTCAAGAAGGGAGAACAGGTATTGATACATCAGTTTGTTAATTTTGCTTCATAGTACCTGAGAAGATGAAAATTTAGGGTATATGCTCATGGTATGGTCCAAAACATGCAGGGTACAATCTTATCTGCTGGATCACTTGAAGTGTCCTTGATTTGCTATTGAACCCCTTAAATTGTCCTTGACTGAAATACTCGCATATATGATCCAGTTTATGTGTCCTTTGGAATATGACCTGTTCCTGAGGCCCAAACTTAAATATCCAGCACTATAACTAACATGATCATATTTTCAGTCATTTTAAAAAATGTTGCAGCATTTGTCTGCAATGTCGATGAAATATGTATATATATATATGTATGTAATCAGAGGAATGGTAGCATGGCATAAAATGATGTTGGTAAATATTGTCTCCTTGTGATATCATTCAATTCTACAGACTATTGGTAGCCAAGTTCAAGTGAAGATTGTAAAGAACAAGCATGCCCCTCCTTTCCGAACTGCACAATTTGAGCTCGAGTTTGGTAAAGGAATATGTCGTGGATCAGAGATCATAGAATTGGGATTAAAACACAAGTTCATAACGAAGATTGGAGGTGCTTTTTACAGTATGAATGGTCAGAGCTTTCGAGGCAAGGATGCTATCAAGCGCTACCTGGTAGAGAATGGAAGTGCGCTGGAGGAACTTACGATGAAACTCAGGGAGAAGCTGATTGATTCTGAGTCAGACAAGGAAAAGGATGCTGAAACAGACGCTGTAGACGGAGATGCAACTGAAGATATTATTTCCTCTGATACGACTGATGATGAAGTAGCATCTGCAATCGAGGCATAAGCAATCACATTAAGATGTATATGGATATCCCAGTTCCCCAGGCCTGGTCTCATGCCATGTCCCATCTGCTGTTGCCCTCATTTTTTTTAATTTTTAATTTTTTTAATTTTTTCTCATTAAGTGTGATGAGGGTTGAACCCGATGCGCGAGTGTTGGGATGACCTTCAATTTTTGTTCGCATGCCATCCATACTTAGGGTCGGGCATAATTTTTCAGGACAACACCTTGTAAGTTATATAATTCCCATGATATATATTAGGGTCATGTAATGCATGAAAGTTTTGTGGGCGCCAATGGAACAACTTGAAGAATGTACGACCCTTTTCCAATTTACTGGAGTCATCCCCATTTTCTAATTAAAAATAGTTCAGCTGCTTCTTTTATGTCACAAAATCTGTATTTTATATGTCAGTGGAAGTTCATGAATCATCAGCGCAACTACATTTCTTTTTCTGCTATCTTTTCCGAAGGTGCACATTAATTATGGTGTAAGTTTGAAATTCATGGGACTTCTTCATGGTTATCAAAGTTCTTATATCTAAATTAATGACTTTGTTATCATTAGGAAATGAAACTGTTTGTCACAACTGCATCCTACTTGTTCTGTACTGTCAAAGATAACTAGAAGTCCCAAACTTGCAATTGCTACCTACTGTACTTTTCGTTTGCTGATAGTGCAAACTTAGCTAATTGCCGCTTTTAAGGTAGCAACGGTGCAGAAGCAGCGAGCATGGCTGATGTGGAGCAATGCAGAGGACACGAACATTTTGGAAGTATCAACGATAATGTCCTATAATCCCCAAGGGTATTAGCTTTCTTGATGGTGGTCGTGTATTAGTAACTATATATACACTAATAGGTGCCTTCCCTTTCGTGAGACAACATTACCACTAGGGATGCTTACTTCAGGCAGTGTAGCAGATGATGTTTCTATTTATAGCTGCGTTACAGAGGAAGTTATTTTGGAGAATATGAAATTATTTCTTGTGCATCTTCTGATTTGTAGGTAGCAGCTTCTCTGGCAATACGAATGGATACAATTTGTGGCACGAGTGAGGAAATTGGACTGTTTCTCGCAGCTATTGGGACAATGTAAAGAGAATAAGAACTGGTATGCTAGGCTCCTTGTAGAGAAAGAAGTGAGAGAATTATTGGCAAATGCCTGTGCTAATGGAAAAATTTTCGTTGGATTGAAGTCAGCTCAGGGCTCTGCTTGCTATGATAAATTGTAGTATCAACCGAACCTGCATGATGCTGGAGTTCACAGACAATGCCCAATGCAGCAGCCTGCAGCCACATTTGCAAGTACAGCAATCACCTGCCCAGGCCAAGGCCAGCGCTCAAATGGGATCTTAGGACCTTTGGCTTCGAGACAGGTAAGGCATTGTTAATTGTTTACTTGTTTCACGCGCTCTTAATTTCAATTATACTGGGCAATGCGCTTGTTCTAGGCTTGAAACCATAGTTGCTGACAACCCATGAGCAGTTCTGTTCAGGTGTTTAAAATGTTTAACGATTTACTAAATTCATGGACTCATCTTACTACTTTGAGCAGTTCATATTTCTCACCATCAGGCGCACTCTTTCGAGATTTTTCTCCGAAACAGATTATGTTTCACTAGTTCAAGACTATCTCAAGTAGGTCAGATTATGTAATTCAACTTGCCTTGGTGATTTTAAGAGTACAAACTACCAGTTATATACTTTTGTGTGATCTTATGGCTATGAAATAAAATGCTCCCTTACCTAAGCAGTGACCAACACACACACACACACACAAACACACACATATACAACACACACAGATACACACACACTGTGTGCATCCTACATTATTTTTCTTAGATTCCACTGCTGAATCTTGCCTACTTGATGCTGATCATGGTCATGTTGGATTTGATGATAAAGACAGCATTTTTAAGGGCTGCGGCTTTAATAGTTGACAATGAGTTGGTGTACTTTTCAAAAGTTTTTTGACTTTTTTTTGTTAGAACACATGACTAATCCCATAGTTGGAAACTTCAAGGGTCGGTGAGTCTCTGTATCGTTCCAATTTTATCTTTATGTCCTGGGGAAAAAGTTTCAAGGTAGTTCATAGCTGGTCCAGCCCTAAATTTTGTCATGTGCTTTAATGTTTTTCATATATATATATATCATGGTTCGCCGAACCGGCCGGTTCGTAACGGTATTGGGTTGAACCGAAACCGGTTCAGCCCGATATATCGGGGTGCAGGCCGGTTCACATCCGAACCGGCCGGTTCAGCGCGAACCGGCCGATATATCGGTGAACCGGCCGGTTCGTAACAGTACCGGTTTTGGTTGAACCGGTAAAATAAAAAAATAAAAAAAAAATAAAAAAAGGTCTGTGAAGCGGTAGTTGGGGTGGTGGGTATGGGACCAGTCATTTGAGAGACTATTGTGTTTCAATGGGTGGGGATGTTAGCTTAAAATGGAGTAGTTATATATTCTTTTTGGGGCAAAAACAAGTTGAGTATCTGACCAGTAATATATAGCAAAAGTTGGAAATCAATATAATATTCCTATATACTGTATATATATTTTCAATACATATTATTATATAGTTAACATTATACCATCACACCAGCAAATATTTAAGTGTCAAAAGTTAACATAATGTATAGATACAAATGCATCATCCATGTCATTTTCTCGTTCATATTATATACTCTCTCCGTTCCGTCCCAAAATAAATGTTCACTTTCCTTCTTTTAGTTATTCCAAAATAAGTATCTATTTTGAAAAGTCAAAATATTTTATTTGATCAATTTAATCTTCAAACATTAAAGTAATAAAACATATATATTATAAATCATCACATCACTATGATAGGACCATGGATAAAGTTGATATTTCATTCACTAATATTACAAAAAAAGTCATTCTCTAAATATCTTTAAAAAATATATAAAATTGACTTAAAATTATCAAAAAATCATCAAAGTTTAGTTATGTTGTCAAAAGTACCATATCAGTACATTTTTGCCACCATGTGCGAGTTTTAAAAAAATTCACGCTTGCGATAACCGAAATCGTTACGTAACCCCGATACTGACCCGGTTCCGTTACACCGATACCGAAACCGTTACACCAACCGAAACCGTTTTTGCGAAACATGATATATATATATACATATTGTAATGTCACTTTATGTTCATATTATTCAGACACTTTGAATCATTGTCTGTTCCATCAATCTTCAAACAAGTCCCATCTGAAAATGACATGCACACACAAACACACGTACGCTGTTTCTAGGCAGTTTCCTAGTAATCTTTTCTTGTGTTTGAGTTTTTTTTTTTTTTTCCGAAAGGTAAAATTAAAGGTTTGTAGGAAAAAAGCTTGTGTTTGAGTATTGATACTCAGCATATGCACAATATGAGTATTATTTTAAGTGTGAGTAAGAGGGAAAAAAAAAAAAAAAGGACTTGAAATCTCAGTTTCTAGAAGTGGGTTCCACTAACTTTTGAAGTTATTTTTTTAAGGGAAAATTACACAAACTATTCCTAAATTATGATATAATTATACGCGGTATTTTTTACATTTCAATAATATCATAAACTACCCTTAAAATCACCTCCGTTGTAACACTTAGCCCCTTCCGTTAAAAGTCAACGACGAAAAATATGAATTTTGGTCAATAAAGCCTATTTTTTGAGTGAACTTCCAATTTTGTCCTTATATATGCATGTTCCAATTTAACCCTAACTTTTTTTACCAAATTACCCTCACAATTTCATTTAAATATTTTTTTTTGTGAAAAATACATATTATGTTCCAAAATATGAATTTTTTTTGCGAAAAAGTATATATTATGTTCCAAAATATGAATTTTTTCCGAAAAATATTTTTTTTGCAAAAATTATATATTATGTTCCAAAATATGATTTTTTTGGAAAAAAAATTTATATTTTGGAACAGAATAAATATTTTTTTGCAAAAAACTATTTTTCAAAAAAAAAATCATATTTTGGAACATAATATATATTTTTCGCAAAAAAAATATTTTTCGAAAAAAAAATTCATATTTTGGAACATAATATATAATTTTTGCAAAAAAATTATTTTTCGGAAAAAATTCATATTTTGGAACATAATATATATTTTTCACAAAAAAAATATTTTTCGTAAAAAAATCATATTTTGGAACATAATATATATTTTTCGCAAAAAAATTATTTTTCGGAAAAAATCATATTTTCCGAAATATATATATATTTTGACCTTTATAATTTTTTTGCGAAAAATATATATTATGTTCCAAAATATGATTTTTTTACGAAAAATATTTTTTTTGTGAAAAATATATATTATGTTCCAAAATATGAATTTGTTTTGCAAAAAAGTATATATTATGTTCCAAAATATGAATTTTTTCTGAAAAATATTTTTTTTGCAAAAATTATATATTATGTTCCAAAATATGAATTATTTTTTTGAAAAATATTTTTTTTGCGAAAAATATATATTATGTTCCAAAATATGATTTTGTTTTTCTGAAAAATAGTTTTTTGCAAAAAAATATTTATTATGTTCCAAAATATAAAAAAAAATTCCGAAAAATTCATATTTTGAAACATAATATATAATTTTTGCAAAAAAAATATTTTTCGGAAAAAATTCATATTTTGGAACATAATATATTTCGGAAAAAAAATTCATATTTTGGAACATAATATGTATTTTTCACAAAAAAAATATTTTTATATTTTTTAAAATGAAATTGTGAGGGCAATTTGGTAAAAAAAAAGTTAGGGTTAAATTGGAACATGCATATATAAGGGCAAAATTGGAAGTTCACTCCAAAAATAGGTTTTATTGAGCAAAATTCATATTTTCCGTCGTTGACTTTTAACGGAAGGGGTTGACTTTTAACGGAAGGGGCTAAGTGTTACAACGGAGGTGGTTTTAAGGGTAGTTTATGATATTATTGAAACGTAAGGGATATCGCGTGCAATTATGTCATAGTTAAGGGGTGGTTTGTATAATTTTCCCTTTTTTGTAATATATGGAAATATAGGAGGACTGAGACCAAGAAACCAAAGAAGAAAATTCTAGGAAGTTACCCCTTCAATTTGGGGGCCATCAATTATGGGGGCTTAATATCACCAACTAATTGCGACATGATTGAGTTTGAAAATTAATTGTTCATTTATATTTAATACCTATAGTATATAAATATAATTGAACAAGTAAATTTTAAATTTTTTAGTACTCCATTTGTCTCAAATTATAAGCCATTTTTATGGAATACAACTTTTTGAGATGATGACTTTTATTGGTGTGATAGTGAATGAAAAATCAATTTTATCTTTGGTCCCACCAAACGATGTGATGTTTGTTGTTTAGATATTTTATAACTTGAATGATTGAGGGTAAATTGATCAAATAAGGTGGTATTGACTTTATTTATTTTGGAATGAATTGAATAGTGAATGTGAACACTTAACTTGTGACGGTGGAGTATATGTTTAACAGATTTATGTGAATTTTTTTTGGTCTTGTAATGAGCTCTTATATTTATATATTTCCTTTTTTTTTTCCTCAATAATTTAATAGCCATTGTTTTTCTTTTTATGTTTTGGTAAATGGGGGCTCCAAATGCAATTGAGAATAAATGGAAAAGGATAAAAGTTGATAGAGAGAGCGCGGACCAAAACTACTATGATCGTTATAGCTGAACCACCCACTACCAAGTCTTTACTTATTCACTGGACAATTTGAATGATATTAGGATGTATAACTAATAACTTATACACACATGTACGTATATATGTGTGTGTATATATATATATATATATCCAAATGCATTCGCTTCACCATGTAAACATATATATATCGACATGTAGTATATGAAGGTTTAGTTGACAGTAAAAATTAATATGAAATAAAATAAGCTAAAAAGTAATCAGCATCAGTCTTTTTTACACTAGATTTTAAAGATACTGTGATATATAACAAGTAATTAAAAATACCCATGTTTTTATATAGTTACATTCGAGTCTATGGTGGTCAAAACCGCCGTCTCCAAGCTCCTTGATTTTCAAGGAGGAAACAAGAAAAAAGAAGAAGTAATCATTCAAATTCTTATTTTAATTTGAAAGGGCTAATCATTCAAATTCTTAAAAAGTGAATACAAAATCAATCCTTGTCAATCTACCCATCTTTGTTTGCAGTCAATAAGGGCGACATAGGGTCACCCCTCCAATTCCCAAATTTTCAATCTTTTTAACTAATCATACACAAGTTCTTATCTCTGATCGAGATATATATATATATATCAACATTAAATTTTTCAAATTTCATAAAAAAAAATATATGAGTAGAGGTGATGAAGGCATCCCTTACTCTTTCGAATTCCATAAAATATAGGAGTAGACTGGGGGAGTTATGCTTTAACCAGTGGGGTCATGACTAACCTGAATTTCTTTTATAATTTTTTTTATAACTCACAAAAATATATTTTTTCATAAATAAGTTCATAAAAATTTACATATGCTTCGACCAATATTTTTATTTAATTCAATAGTTCACAAAAATATTTATTTTATAGATAAACTTATAAAAAAAATGTATATGACTCCCCTTAAATATTTAATTTGGTTACACCCCTGCGAATAAAGGTGTTGTGTTCACTGCATAAAATTATTTGTGAGGTATTATGGATATGGTATCTGAGTTTCTTACCATTTAAAAAAAAAATCAAAAAACATATATAATTTTGGGTTATCTTCATTTATATCGCTGAGGTTTGCTTTTACTTCAATTACACCCCCTCATGGTGTGAAATTTCTAAAATACCTTTATACCAAATACCCCTTAAATCAATTTAATCCCTAAACCAATTTAACCCCTAAACCAAACATCCCCTTGAATCAATTTAACCCTCAAACCAAACACCCCAACCCCAACCCCAACCACCACCACCCGCCGCCACTAGCACCACCGCCGCCGCCACCACCACCACGAGCAATCCTTAAATCAATTTATTACCACCACCATTTTCAAAAATTGATCGAAAATGAGTCAAAAATAGGGGTGGGGGATGGGAGGGGGGCGGCGAAGGGCCGAGGCGGTGGGAGGGGGGCAGCGACGACAAATAATGATGGTGTAGATCTATATATATATGTGTGTGTGTATATATATATATGTGCATGGTGCGTGCAGGGGTGTGTGTGTCTATATATATATGTGCGTGCTACGTGCAGGGGGGTGTGTGTGTGTGTGTGTGTGTGTGTGTGAGAGAGAGAGAGAGAGAGAAAAAAAAATTTATTTATTTGTAAAAATAATCCATTAAATATTTATTTGTAAAAATTAGTTTTCAAAAAAATTAAATGTGTTTGTAAGAATTAAATATTTGGGTTGGGTTGAGGGTTTTAGGATTTAATTTTTATTCACAAATTAAAAAAATTAGTTTTCAAAAAAATTAAATGTGTTTGTAAGAAATAAATATTTGGGGTTGGGTTGGGGGTTTTAGGATTTAATTTTTATTCACAAATTAAAAAAATTAGTTTCCAAAAAAATTAAATATTTGTTTGTGAATATTTGGGGTTGGTGTTGGGGGTTTTGAATTATATATATATATTTTGAATTTTATATTTATTTTTGAATTTAATAATTTTTTTGAAATTTAATATATATTTTTTTGAAATTTATATTTATTTTCAAATTTTATATTTTTTCCAAAATTTAATTTATATATTTTTGAATTTTATATGTTTTTTTTTAATTTTATATATTTGTTTCGAATTTTTTATGTTTTTTGCGAATTTTATATTTATTTTCGAAATTTATTATATATTATTTGAATTTTATATGATTTTTTTAATTTTATATATTTGTCTTGAATTTAATATGTTTTAAAAAAAAATTCGAAATTTATATTTTTTTAATTTTATATTTATTTTCGAATTTATAATATTTTTCAAATTTTAATATATATATTTTTTTGAATTTTATATATATTTTGAAATTTTAATACAAATTAAATTATTGGAGAGGGTTAAATTGATAAAATTATATATCCTTATTTTCAAACAGTTCTAAGATTTACATTGAGGGTAATTTAGGTATTTACAAAAAAGGTTAGGATGTTATCATCGTTAAGGGGGTGTAAGTGATGAGAATATCAAATCTGAGAAATTCTAATTGAAAATATTCAAACATAAGGGAATGTGATTGAAATTTAAGCAAATCTCATATGTAAATGAAGTTAACCTATAATTTTCACACTAATCACAAAAAAAAAAAAAAGAAAAAGAAAAAAAGGCTTTATGATATTCACAAGTAAAATAGTGTCGGTTCTACATTTCTGAGTTTCTTATCATAAGAAAAAAGTAATTTCAAAAAAGATATATTATTTTCACACTAATCGCAAAAAAGGAAAAAGAAAAGTCAGAAGCTTTATGATATTCACGAGTACAAAAGTGTCGGTTCTACATTTATTATTACTCAGCTGTAGCCTGAATTAGTTAGTGTATAATAACGTTTTTAGCCTTTTACATAAATGCTATCAAAATTGTGCAAATTATGTATTTGCATTGATAATAGTGAGGAAATAAAAAGTGACAAAACTACCATCAACTATGATAAGGTGCCGAATCAGCTTACAATTTCTCACGGAGGTATGACACGTGGCTGGTGTCAGATCGATTGACACGTCACCGTGCCAACAACCCTTTTCACTGCTTCCAGGAAGCCAGACTCGTCCCATTCACCAATATTCTACAACGAAAAAAGTTAACAAATTTAATTAGAACAATGTCTTTTTTTTCTCACTTTATTTATTGCCTCTTTCCTTCTTATTTCCTAAATAGTGGACATGCATGTACTAGACTAACAATATCAAAATGAAAAAGAAAGCTTATCAAGATTGGTGAAATTCATATTAGTGGTTGAAAAAAAATATTTATATTAGTGGAACATGCATGCACTATAAATGATCAATGAAAATTAAACACCTCATAATTAAGTACTAATCCGTAAATAAGGTTCATGCATAGATATATATATATCCTCAAAGAACAACTTCTATTGATTATATTAGTTTAAAGTTGATGCTGATATCAAAATGTATATATGCATGAATATAATCTTTCCAAACAAAACAACATTCACTGATTATGTAAATTAACTTCATTGTAACTTTTGTGCTAAAACAAATGAATCTAATTTTAGCCTAAAAACACCAGATTCTATACTATTAAATGTGTGGGACATGGATTTGTTTAAGAATAAACAATGTTAAAATTTCAAATAACAAAATAAACAATGTAGAAGAAAATAGAATTTTGTTCATAGTCTAGAAACACCATCCACTATATATGTTCTCAATACATACAGAATTACTGAATCTGAGAAATGAGAGATTTTGTTGCATCTGTGTTCTTGCATGTGTAGAATAAAAAGAACAGAGTTTGTATTCTATCACTTATCTCAATATCTCAATATATATATATATATATATATATATATATATACATATATGTGTGCGTGTACCTCAATTCTTAATCTGAATGTTGCTTGATTGACAGTGGCTGGTTCTACCATCTGAGTATCAGCTTCTACAAACATCAAGCTTACATTGCTAACCCGTCTCAAGAACTCGAGGACCCGAACTGCCAAATCCAACAAACTATACTCTCCTCTTACAATCACTTGCAGGTCCACCATTCTTGCTTCTGATGTTGATTCACCTACATTACTAATCCGAACGTTGACTCTCTCGTTTGTTGTTGTTTCCCTTATCTCTACTCCTCTTGGAGGCAAAATCTGTGCCTCCAACAACTGGTTTCGTTGATTAAGCTCCGCAACTTGAGCCTTCAAGGAACTCATATACTCCATTGTGCTTGTAAGCACCGAGACCTTGTCTTTCTGTATAATATGTAACAGAAGAGAAAAACCAATGAATTAGGAATCGAACATGAGACATGATGCTTCCTGAAACACCATATCCCAGTACATATATTCTATGATGCTCTTTAATTAATATTTGGGAAAATGTAGAGTCTATTCCCTTGTATCCTATCTATGAGTTCATATTATGAATTTATCATATTTAGATTACTATCTAAAATATTTGATGTGTAGAAGATAGTAGTTATTGCATGTATAGGCCTAGTTTTATATATATATATATATATATAGTATATAAACACATGTATAGCTTTCCTTTAGGGGGAGAAAAAAATTATTACTGAGTGTGTTATCATATATGTACCTTGGATCCTGGAGGAAGTAGTGATCTTAGTGTTTGGAAGCTCTCATTAATTTTTTCCCGCCTTCTTCGCTCCGATATCATATGATGCAACTGCGAGCTGGTAGGGTTACTTGGCCTGACATGTTGTTGGGTTCGCATTGAATTCAAGCTTCTAAAGAAGGTAATTGCTCGTTTAAGCGGATTATGTCTTCGAACTCTGGTTGATAATTGGGACGAGGAGGGTGCAAGAGCTGATCTATAGTGCTTGAATGCACTTCCCTTCTGGCTTACTTCTTCTGGTTGATGTGATGAAGAAGAAGGAGAAGAAGATAAAACTCTAAGAATGGCTTGTGTCATTGCTGCGTTTTCGCTCTCTATTGTGGGGAATTGAATGTTTCGGATTTGGCTTGAGCTTAGAATGGCTTGGTGGAGTGGAATATTAGTAGAAGTAGTACTAGTAGTTATCGAAGAAGACGATAATGGTTGCTCAATAGGAACTTCTCTTGGTTGTAGTAGTAGCGGAATAGTAGTGGTTGTGGTGAATGATGGTCTCAACGGTTGCTCGAAAGGAGCTTCCATGGGGGGTTCGAGTGGATTTATGGTGTGGGAAGTGGTTGGATTAATGGTGAAGAGAAGAGGCGAGTGCTCGGAGCTTTCAAAGGAGAGAGATCTCAACGACGATGAGGACGATGAAGGCCTGTTGTCAACGGGGAAGGAGAACTCTCCTACCGGTGCTGCTGCTTGTGAGAGGTCTTCCGAAAACAAGCTCATGATCTCCATCTTCATGTTTGCCTGCAACCCTAATTCAAACTTCATGAATTTATGATAATATATGTATGTATATAACATATCATTAGTACTCACTATATAGCTAGACAGTTGAGACTGATTAAGGCCTTGATTGTTCTAATTACCTGAGTGTCATTAGAGAAGCCTAGCTCGATTTCTCCAAACATGCACCCCATGAATATTGCAGTCTGTAATCAAAATTCGAAAGAATAGATATATATATATATCGTCATTTAATCCTCATGCTTACTACATTTCAATGTCTGTAACAAAGAAATACTTGAAATTGCTCTTCAACTAACCTTAATTTTGGCTTCCTGTCACACACACAGACAAAGAATTATATAGTTAGCTACTTAATTAGCACTACACTACGAAGAAACTAATATCAAGTAATTAAATGTGTAATAAATTATTCTTTGTCTTTGTTAATCATATAACAATAATTATATATATCAGTAAATCTTTTACCTGATAGAAATGCAATTGTGCTTGTATAGACGATAGCCTTAGAAGGTCCGAGTCCTTGAGCTCCAAATAGGGAAAACTACTCTTGAAAGCGAATCCCGGAACACGGCTGACAAACAAAACAACAATTATATATACACACACACACACACATAAATTTGATGTACATTTGTAAAAAGCGTACTTATTTTCAACGGGGATCACCGTTTGCCTGTATCCTTCGAACAGCCGCCGAGCAAGAGTATTTCCGGATGAGGAGCTTGCTTGGTTGTTGTCTTCATGATAGAGTCCATCCATGAAGAGGAAAAAGCTGTGGAAAGATCATGAATTCGAAACGTAAACAATAAAATTTTTGCATAATTTATTTGGATATATATGTGTGTAGCTAAGTACAATTATAGATGTGTGTGTATGTATATATATATATATAGAGAGAGAGAGTACTTGGATGGTTGGGGCAAGTATTGCCACAAGCAAATATATGTGCAGCGAAAAGACTGCATTATGTGTTGAAGAAAGCTTGCTCTGGCTCCCTGCTCAAGTAGGAAGAGGGAGTCCATGAGCAAGCAAGATGGGGCTTTTGTTCACAGCTGATCAATTTGCTGCACGAGTGGATCCATCTCTATTCTCTCTCTCTCTATATATATATATACCCTTGTCTTCTTTAAATGTTTTCATATATGTATATATACATACAGACATATATTAAATACTATATGATCAAGACTAAAGAGATAAGAGATAATTAATGAGTTTAAAATTGGGGAAGACAAGGTCTATAATTCATGAGTTGGTGTAGAAGGTGGGATTTGAAAAGTAGCATACTAAAAGCTTGTGTGTGTATGTGAAAGAGAAAGAGTTGAAAAGTATGATGAAATATTAGGAGCCCACAGAGAGATTGATATGCAAGTTTGGGACAGTGTGAACACAACATATTTTAGAGAGAGAAAGTAATTTTTTATTATTATAAATTTTTTTTATTTTTCATTTCCTTCCAAAAAGATGGAGAATGGAAAAGTAGCAAGTGAATAGAAATAGGATATTGAGCTCAGCAAATAGAATTGAAAAGTAATGGTCAAACTCCATCCTCGCGAGGGTTTGAAAAGAGTCAAGAGGGGAAGGCTAGGTATTGGTATTTTCTCATTCCCTTCGCTCCTAATTATTTCTATTTTCCCTTCTCTATTATTAATTAATTTTTTTATTTTTTATTTATTTCTATTGACACCCCATTTTGACACCTATGTGGCAGTGGGTTCCAAAGAAAAAATTCATGGATGAGGTGGCCTAATAGATGACTTGGTAAAATTATTAGGCAAAATTAATGGTTTAACATGGGAGTATGCTTATCAGTTGAGATATTTAAATGCAAAAGGAGTCATTTATTTTTGAATAAAGGGATAATGGTAGAGGATAAAGCAAAGGAGTTTTGGTTCAAAATTAAATCAAAGATAAGAAATTGTTAATAATACTTACGGCTCATCTACACTAATTTGAAGTGTGAAGGTTGATGTTGGAGGAAGGACTCTAGGGCAAAAGGGATCACCAAAAGGATATGCTTGACTTTTGAAGAAATAGATAATGATAAAGTTGTTATATCAACAAAAGAAGTTTATCTAAGTTTAAATTTAAATTAGATGAGTTTGTTATTTGTAAACAAACTTTTAGGAAGTTGTTATCATTTAGTAGTATAAATAAAGATCTACTGGCAATTGGCAAGAGAGCTCACACCAATCAAACAATTCAAGTATCATTTTATTTTCTAAACTCTTGTTATTTTATTTCTTGCAAAGCCCTTTTATTTCCGATGTCTTTTATTTTAATAAAGCCCTGTTCATTTATATCTCAGTCATTCAATCTACTTTCTCAGTCATTGCTTTTAATTCAATATTGTTATTTCAATCACTCAATTCATTTCAATTCAAGTTTCTTTCTAAAACTCTCTTTTAAATTCAAGTCATTTATTCAACTTATTATTTTTCATACATCATACATTCATCATCTTTCATCCAAACATGTCGATAGTTTGTATAGAATTTATGATTTCCAATATTACATTCCCAATTGCTGAAAGTCCTCTTAATTGAGGTAGGAAAAGAACTTAAAGTAGGAGTTTCATGCTCTCTCTCCTACGCATCGACTGAGAAGTTGAATCCAAGGAGACTATCTTTGCTTTCTGACTAACCTTTGGAGCCTAGGTCAAGGTTCCTGGCACATCCCCGCACAATCGAAAAAATTGGCTGACCTAGCCGATTTTAGAGGAAACAATTTTTGGCGCGCCTGGCCGGACCATCAGATGGGAAGAAATTGAAACATGCAGTCAACAAGGGGTTTTAAAGTCATTTCCACGGCTGAAGATTCCGAAGATGATGAAGAAGATGATCTAGATCCATGACCTCGCATCATCGAGACTACAAGGCGCATTGATCTGGATTATGCTAACTATTTGGAATCCCTTCTTCAAAAGAGGGACCAGATGTTAGCAAAAGATGCACGAAAATCGATAAGTCTGCCGATTACGTATCCCGCTAATCAGCCAGGAGGATCGGCAAAAGAGCTAAATCAGCAACAAGTTTGGTCGGCCTATCAACCACCAACTCCATATCAACAGCGACCTCTAGCCCCAACCATTTCATATCAGCAGCCTGTAAACAATGTGGACAACCAAAATTGTTGGATGTATAATCAGCAAGTCGGTCCTCATCCATCATTTGGACTCAGGGGGGAAACGATAAATAATCATCCACAAGACTGGCCTGATTATTATCAATCAACGGTAACAAATCTGCCGATGATGATGAATCAGCAGCAACAAGAGGTCGATGAGTGACAAGGTTGGCCTGATTATTATCAATCAACGGCAACATATCCGCCGATGATGATGAATCAGCAGCAACAAGAGGTCGATGAGCGACAAGGTTGGCCTGATTATTATCAATCAACGACGACATATCCGTCGATAATGAATCAACAACAACAACAGGTCAATCAGCATCAAGGTTGGTTAGAATATCAGCCTCAACCTTTGATACATGGGGGGCAAGATGTAGATAATCATCCACAAGATTGGACCAATTATTATCAATCAATGGCAACATATCTGTCGATGATGATGAATCAGCATCAACAAGAGGTCGATGTAGATAATCATCCACAAGATTGGACCGATTATTATGAATCAACGACGACATACCCGCCGATGATGATTAATCAGCAACAACAAGAGGTCGATCAATATCAAGGTTGGTCAGAATATCAACATCAACCTTTGATACATGGGGGACAACCACTAACACATCAACGACAAGCTTGGCCTGAATGTCAGCAACCACCTGCAGTAAATCAGCAGCTAGTAGTAAAACAAGGTCAATCAGCTGTTGATGAACTTTTTGATCGGATCAAGGTAGGGGATGATCGGCTGATAATGAAGTGTGATAAAATCATGGTGGTACTTGATAAGATCTTATTATAATTTATAGTAAGGACCAAGAAGTTGCAGTGAGAAAAAGTGCATCAGCTATAGATGAATCGGCTAATGAATCAACCGATGGTGAATTTATTAAAAATGAATTGGTTGATAATGTAGTTGTCGATAATAATTCGGATGATATTGAGTTGGCTGATGAAGAATCAAGTGAGATTGTATTGGCTAATGAACCAGCCGATGATAAATATATTAAAAATGACTCTGCTGATGATCTATCGGTTGATAAAGAATCAATCGATAATGAATCAACTGATAATGAATCGGCAAGTGATAAATTGGCTGATAGTGAATCGGACAAACAAGCATCGACATGTGAGAATGAATCGACCGACGATAATCTAGCTGTTGAAAGTGATTCGGCTGAGAGCAAATCGGCAAAAAGTGAATTTGCCGAGAGTGAAATGGCTGATAATGGATCAGCAAATAGGGGTGCATCTGCCGATGTCGAAACTTCGTTCTTTATAATTTCAGCTGATAAAGCTGAAATTACTAAAGAATACAAATTCTTAAGGTCGGTTGACAAAAAAATTCATAGTTACTATGCCGTTCTCTTGACAGAACCGGTAGGGCGATAGGCCAACATGACGTTGCATAATACCTTAATTCCGGTTGATCATGCTTACCCACTATTGAAAGAATTACAAAGCTCAAGTGGTGGGTCGTTGAATGGGTTCAATGATCTATTGCTCGATAAATAAAATATCAATCAGTGTTTCTTGTTAGGTAGAATTGTGATCAGCAAAATGTTGCTGATCAGAATAAAGATCAATTTTATATTGATAAATAATTAAATAAAATGTTGAAGCTCGTCGACTCTCCATTTTGTTGCACGTGATTGCTTCAAGCATGGTGGGGGGGTAATTTCTCTACATCTCTAAATTTCAAACATCTTATCGGCTTAGGTGGCCGACCGCCGATAAAATATTTGAAATTAGGGGGCATTGTTGACACCCCATTTTGACACTTATGTGGCAGTGGAGTCCAAAGGAAAAATTCATCGATGAGGTGGCCTAATAGATGACGTGGAAAAGTTATTAGGCAAAATTAATGGTTTAACATGGGAATATGCTTATCAGTTGAGATATTCAAAAGCAAGAGGAGTCATTTATTTTTGAATAAAGGATAATGGTAGAGGATAAAGCAAAGGAGTTTCATGTTCTCTCTCCTATGCATCGCCTGAGAAGTCGAATTTAAGGAGACTATCTTTGTTTTCTGACTAACCTTTGGAGCCTAGGTCAAGGCTCCTGGCACGCCCCCGCACAATCGGCAAGATCGGCTGACTAGCCGATTTTAGAGTAATCGCTATGTGGGTGAGGTAATAGGGAGTTATGTAAGACTTTGTTTATCACTATTTGGTGAAGTAGTATTGACCTTGAATATTGATATCAAGTGTGAACGCGCAATTTATTTAAATCTCATGTTTAGATGTACTTGAAGAATCTGTAGCTATTCAAGGGTACATGTTAATATGTTAATCAAGTGTGAACATCTTATTTGAAATTACATGTTTACGTTTACTCAAACAATTATAGTACTTCTTCGAGAATGAATCCCAATTCTAGAAACTTCGCATACATAAACTACATATAATTATTTAAAATCACTCTTTGAAAGCCATCAATGCATATGTGGATTGGACAAATTGGCCAGTCTGGCTCTGGTGATTTAATTTGTGATTGTCAACTTTCAGAAAATTAGCAAATCTTTTGAAGAAAAACTACAATAGAAACAATGTGAACATTATTAATGCAAATTTGTGCATGTCGCCAAACCAAACCAATGTGATGGAAAAAAGAAAAAAAAAGATCAAAATCATTGAACCAAATTAACTCTTTTGAATAATGATTAACGTCCGAATTTTGGGCTAAGTGGATGAGTGGTTTGTACAATTGGCAATGAATCGGATTTTAACCAGAATCTGATCTAAATTCGATCCGATAAATCGAATATGAATTATAAAAAAAAAAAAAAAATTAATAATCTGATTATGATCTGAATCCGACAATCCAATTTTATTAACAAATTGAATATGTATTTAGGTGATCCAATTCGATTATATCTATATCAATACTACTATTAATCTATACTACTATTTAAAGTGTGAAGAAGTTTTTGTGTTTTAGTATTTATAAGTCAAAATTTCATACTTGAATTATAACTACAAAATTTAATTGAATTCTATAACTCCAATCCAATTTCATATTTTATGTATGAATAATGTATTTAAATTCTATCACTTAAATCTAATTGAATTTTAATTATATTAAATATATAAATTAAAAATCATATTGTTTTACAATACTAAAAGTTTAAAATTATTTTTTATATTTCATTTCATTATTTTGCTATGATTTAATGGTAATTAATAATCTTATAAAAATAATAATATAAAGAATCTCATTTACAATTGTATTTAACATTCATAATCCTAAGTAGACTATAATACTGAATCCATCTATAATTGTAATTAATAATCATAATCCTAATTGTATAAAAAAAAATAACAAATATCATGATCGATTGAGGAGTTATTGAGCTGTTTGGAATCTGGAAAGAGAATTTGATTGTTATTTAAATTTAGTAGTTATCGAAGAAGACGATAATGGTGATTTCGAATTTTTGTTTAGTTTTTTTTATGTGGTACAATTTACTTTCATTTAGTTTTTTTATGTTATAGGTTTTATATATTTCTTTAACAGGATTCCACGTGCATAACATGTACTCTTTACCTAGTATATATAAATATATATATATATATATATATTTATTTATATTATTAATATATAAATATTGACTAATAAATGTAGTATAATGTCCCAATTTCTTTTTTCGCTTTTTAATTTTTATATTTGTCAGACATGTGTTATGAGTATTGATTGATAATTTGGTATTCAATGATTCTAGAAAAATAACAAAAAAACTAAAATTCTTTATTGATTTTTGTAAAAGATAATCGAATCGGATTAGATATTCGACAATGAAGAAATTCGGATATGAATCAACTAAATAAAAATCCGTCAAATTATCGGATCGATGGGGTTTTGCCATCCCTATCAATACACCTATCAATGGATCAAATTTTAATCGGTTCCGAATCGAATCCAATTAGTAAAATAATCCGATAATCCGATTATGATTTGAATTCTACAGTTCGATTTTATTAACAAATTGGATATGAATTTAATTGTTCTTATCCGAATCCGATTCGTTGGTAGGTCTAGTGGGTTGGTACTCTTCTTACTAGGAATAATGTTATTTTGTTTGAAATTTGTAATATGTCTTTAGTTTGGAACTTTCGTTGTTACCTTTCAAAAACATAAAAAAACTAGAATAGATAATAATAAAAATAATCTTAAATAAGAAACCAACAAACTTAGAGACTGTTTAATAACACTTATTTATCACTTAAGTCTGAACAGATTCAACACTTATTCAGTTAAGTGCGTTTGATTAAAAAAAATTAAACATCACTTAAAATATTAAATGTCACTTAAAATGAGAAATTTTTTTAAGTGATAGGGTCATCACTTAACACTGAAGTCTGAAGATTGAAAATTTACAAAAATTTCAAAACATATAATTTCTTTAAACATCACTTAAAATCTTCAGTACTTAAAATTCAAATATTAGAATTTTCAGTATTTAGGGTCCGTTTGGATATGGGTGTTTTCGTTCTTGTTCTTGTTTTTTGGCACTGTTCACGGGAACAAAACACGTTTGTGAGGCTTTTTTACTGTTCACTTTATTCTTGAGTTGGAAACATTTCTCATGAATAGTGTAGAAAACATAAAAATGATGTTTTTTTGGGATTCCCTAAAAAAATGCAGAAAGGAGAAATTGACCGCACCACCACCACCAGCCGACGCCGGTCTATACCCACCCTGACACCACGCCACCACCGCGTCGACCACAACACCACAACCACCTACACCCACACATATATATATAGATATATATATACACACACACCTTCGCAACCACCACTAGCCGCCTCCACCACTACATTCGCAACCCACCACCACCGTTGGAACCTAACCCCCAATTCAATTAACCCAATTCGATAATGGAAGATATTTGGGAAAAATCATGTGATCCTTTTTTCATGTGGTAAAAGCAGAAGTTTTTAACAGAAATGAAATCTCATTTATTTAAATTGTAATTGAACGGAGCGATTAAGTGGATCATGTTGGGATCAACTGAATACGCTTGCAATTTTTTCTGCTTCATTTTTCACATTCTCAAACCTCCATTCCTGGTTTATACACCTTGTGTGAAATTCTCCTACATTTTTTTGTTATTTTATTGGTTCTGAATAACATCAAATGACATTCTTGTAGCTAGTAGACAACATCTTCTACTGCAGGTTGACTTCATTTATTTATTTTTTGAATTTTTTTCTCTGAAGTAAAACTCAGTTACATGTAAATTAGAGCTTTTCTGGTTTTTTTTTTTTTTGAAGTAGTTGCAGTTGTTCTTGGCTCTAAATTTATCATTGAGACCAACTTTAGGGTTTTGGTTTTTGTGAAATGCACATTGTGCTTGTTCTGTAGCCCTAAGTAGTGAAATAAAGTTGAATGCTCTGTTGGTTGGGGAATTAGCTGATCTTCCATTGTCGCCAAAATATGATTATATAACTTTTACATGTTTTAATTGATGGATTATATGTTATTGTTAGTGACATTAAATGAATAAAATAACTTTCATAGTTGATTTTGAATACATTGTTCGAGTATTTTGGAAATTTATAAACATTTTTGGGAACTTGCTAGATTGGAAGAGTGTATTATTGATTTCTTTGATCTTATTTATTCATTATTATTTTTATTATTGCTATTTTATAATTTTTCGAAGCACACTTACATGCCCACTTTCCCTTACAGCTACTTGAATCTTCGACCTTCTACTAATCGAGCATTGTACTTGTTTATATAGATAGAGTGTTTGCAGTAGGGGTCGAAACATGGCTGGTCTTAGATCAGTCATTTCGACGAATTTTAAACTTGAGTTGTTAAGGTTGAAAGTAAAATGGTTATGATGTTTACATGGATCGTTTAATTATATCAGATATGCGTTTATATAATGTAACATCTGTCGACATGGTTCCGTTTAGTCCTCTGTTGAATGCTCAAATTCTAGAATTGTTAAAAGAGTCACTCTTCAAAGGTACATTGAATTGAAAATGTAGGGCTCTGACCTACCAGTTGAATTCACATTGTTTTGTTGTTTATTGGGTGTTGAGTGTATGTCCCATTTAATTTGTTGATTAATTGCAATTTTAGCTGAAGCACGGGTGTTTTTTGTATATAAAAAAAAATCACAATTGATATTAAGAACATGCATGTTGCTTTTAACTATTAGTATTTTGCATGAAGAACTGGTGTGTTAGGATCATGTGTTGAGCAATATGATTTGTGAATTCCATTGTTACAACTTCTTCTAGCTTTTGGCATGTTTAGATTAGGGGATATTATAAGCTTTTTCTCACTCTATCATTGCATTAGGTTGTTTTTTATTTTCAATATGTATTTTAACTGAAATCATTTGGTTATACAATTTTATGACATCAACTTTAGATCAATCCCATAGAGCTCAAACCTGCACATAAGCTTTGTCTTTAAATATTGAAATTGACAGAATTATAAACCTCAAATGCACATCAGTTCAGATTCAATGGCTTTGTTTTTAAAATTCCCAATTGCACCAGATTGTCAATTGCATATATAGTACTATTGCATGGTTGTTTGTTGTGAAATTCAGTATTTTCATGTAAGTGTTGTTTTTATATCACTAAATTATAAGTCTGTTTATTAAAATTTAATTGCATGAAGTAAAAGGTTGAAACATGTTTATTTATTACATTATAAGTTTGTTTATTTCCTACTTGTGATATTATTTCCTATTTTGTGTTTATTAGTCTTGCTTATGTGAAATGAAACACTACATGTGATAGTAAACTGTCTTTTGTATTTATATGCACTTGTGCTTCATGTTAATTTTTGCAATATCATGAGTCTGCACTTATGTAAATGTAGATGGATACCAATGTGTCGCAAGTTACTCCAAGTGAAAATCCGACTGGGGGGTTAGATGACAGTAAACTTTGGGGTAAGCCCTAGTATGAGGTGATGATGAATGTAATGTTAGAGCAAGTAAACCATGGTAACGCGAGTAGCAATGGAACATTTACGAAAAATGGTTGAGATAATATTATCAATACCTTTCAAGCTGCTTTTGGAAAAGAATACATAACCAAAAAAATTAGGGGCAAATTGAATAGGGAAAGACCAAATTGGAGGAAATTCAAAAGGGTTAAGGAAAAATCAGGAGTTGGTTTTGACCCTACTATTAGGTTGGTGACCATGGCCCCCGAACTATGGAAGAGTCTGGACAAGGTAATTAGTAATATTAAAATTCATATAATTGAAATAGTTTATAATTGTGATTCATAATGAGTGTATAGCTAAAATTCTTATGTTTTTGTTTAGGAAATTCCTGGTTGCAAAGCCAAATTCATGGGTAAGTCATTCGTGTACCATAGGCAATGGAGCATTATAGACGAACACGGGGAAGCTACGGGTGCATATGCCCAACCTTCGACTAAGATACCGGAATCCGTCCCAGAGTCCTCCACCCGCCCAGTTCCAGTAATTTTAGGGGATATTGATATTGATATTGACGAGCTCATGGAGACTCCCAGCCCAAAACATAAGAAAAAAAAAAAACATTAATTAAAGCAATGTATGATTTTATGAGTGTGATTGAGAAAACATCACTTGCAAGAGATGAGAAAATTATGAAGTCAACCCAGAGTGTGGTAAGTGCCTTTAACAAATTAGGATCAAAGTCAACTCCCCAAATGGAAACCCAGCAGAGTCGTAGTGATGAGGCAAACTCCCCCTAATAAGACGTACAATGAGTTTATACATTGTACAGATATCTTAGAGACCCTGGAGGGAATAGATAGTGAGCATTATTCGAAGGCCGTGATGGCGTTGGAGAAATCTGAGGCACTCTGGACATTCTTTCTTAGAATTTCAGCTGATAGGAAAGTCGTTTGGGCAATGAATTTTTCTTAGAATTATCTCCTTCGTACTTATTTGGATGACTGTATTGTTGAGTACTATGATTTTATTTGGATAACTATTTTCAGTTTTTATTTTGATGACTATAGTTTCTCTTTTATTTGGATGATTGTTATGTTTTTATTTGGATGATTGTTATGTAAACCTTTTTAATGTTCAGTATTTATTTGGATGAGTTATCTGGTGCTTGATAAGAGGTTTTTCACTTTTACTTTCATTTCATTTTTGTTTATATCGGAAGTGTTATTATAATGCTTGACATGGTATTTTTTATATATTTGTCATTAGTAGGTAAATCAAGTGCATTATGAGCAGGGAAGAATGCTACTTGTTGAACTCGTTTTCTCAAGTTTTACTACCTTCTTATGCTGATAACTCCACTCAAGAACATAGTATTCACGGCATGTGCATGATGTTGGAAGAGTATACGCAAGAGATGGAGATAGAGCGAAGGCCCTGTAGGAATTCGATTTTGAAGGGTTCTGCATATATTACTGAGTTACTTCAAGGGCATTCGGATAAATGTCATGAAAGCTTCCGGATGCAACCAATCGCCTTTAAGAATTTATGTAAGAAGTTAAAGGAATTAGGGTTAACGGAATCTAGAGGCATACCAGTAATGGAACAAGTTGTGATTTTCATAATAACTTTAAGCCATAGTCACACGAATCGATTAGTTGCTGAAAGATTTCAGCATTCAACTGAAATCATATACCGGCACATACACAAGGTACTTCGAGTGGTTGGACTTCTTGCGAATGAAATCATTGTCCCTCTTGACATGAGCCAAATTCCACAAAATATTTTGAACAGGAGGTCGAGGTACCACCCGTTCAGAAATTGCGTGGGTGCAATATACGACACCCATGTGCATGCCCATATAGATGCCGACAAGGTACATCCATATAGAGATAGGAAAGGTTTTCCAACCCAGAATGTTATGGCCGTCTATTCATTCGATATGTTATTCACTTACGTCGTAGCAGGGTGGGAAGGGTCAACTAATGATTCGCGAATATTAAATGAAGAGCGAGAGAGGATTGGAGGTTTCCCAGACCACCACAAGGTAAATATATGGAAAAGATTCTAAAATTTGGAAAAATATATTTTTAAATTATTTGAACACTTTAATTCAATAGTTCACAAAAATATTTATTTTATACATAAACTTATAAAATAAAATGTATATGACTCCCCTTAAATATTTAATCTGGTTACGCCCCTGCGAATAAAGGTGTTGTGTTCACTACATAAAATTATTCGTGAGGCATTGTGGATGTGGTGTCTGAGTTTCTTACCATCCAAAAATATATATATATATATAATTTTCACACTAATCACAAAAAAAAAAAAAAAAAAAAAGAAAAAAAAAAGAGGATTTATGATATTCACAAGTACAAAAGTGTCGGTTCTACATTTCTGAGTTTCTTACCATTAAAAAAAATAATTTCAAAAAAGATATATTATTTTCACACTAATCACAAAAAAGGAAAAGGAAAAAAAAAAAAAAAGAAGAAGAAGAGGCTTTATGATATTCACGAGTACAAAAGTGTCGATTCTAGAATTATTATTACTCAGCTGTAGCCTGTATTAGTTTTAGTGTATAATAACGTTTTTAGCCTTTTACATAAATGCTATCAAAATTGTGCAAATTATGTATTTCCATTGATAATAGTGAGGAAATAAAAAAAGTGACAAAACTACCATCAACTATGATAAGGTGCCGAATCAGCTTACAATTTCTCACGGAGGTATGACACGTGGCTGGTGTCAGATCGATTGACACGTCACCGTGCCAAGTCAGCAACAGCCCTTTTCACTGCTTCCAGGAAGGCAGACTCGTCCCATTCACCAATATTCTACAACGAAAAAAGTCAACAAATTTAATTAGAACAATGCCTTTTTTTTCTCACTTTATTTATTGCCTCTTTCCTTCTTATTTCCTAAATAGTGGACATGCATGTACTAGACTAACAATATCAAAATGAAAAAGAAACATATCAAGATTGGTGAAATTCATATTAGAGGAATATGCATGCACTAGAAATGATCAATGAAAATTAAACACCTCATAATTAAGTACTAATCCGTACTTAAGGTTCATGGATAGACATATCTATCTATCTATATCTATATATATATATATATATATCCTCAAAGAACAACTTCTATTGATTGTATTAGTTTAAAGTTGATGCTGATATCAAAATGTGGGTGGTCACAAGGACAATCATATTGTCATTTTAGTCCTTTAATTTATCAAAAAAATTGCCACTCATTTTTCATAACACCAGAATTTTAGTTAAATTGCCACTCATTTTTCATAACACCAGAATTTTAGTTCATGTATAGATGCATGAATATAATCTTTCCAAACAAAACAAAATTCACTGATTATCTAAATTAACTTCATTGTAACTTTTGGGCTAAAACAATTGAATCTAATTTTAGCCTAAAAACACCAGTTTCTATACTATTAAATGTGTGGGACAAGGATTTGATTAAGAATAAACAATGTAGAAGAAAATAGCATTTTGTCCATAATCTAGAAACACCATCCACTATATATGTTCTCAATACATACAGAATTAATGAATCTGAGAAATGAGAGATTTTGTTGCATGTGTGTTCTTGCATATATGAAATATGTCTTATTATACGTATATAATGCCAAAGATATAAAAATAAAATAGAATAAAAAATAACAGAGTTTGTATTCTATCACTTATCTAAATATTTCAATATATATATATACACATATATGTGGGCGTGTACCTCAATTCTTAATCTGAATGTTGCTTGATTGACAGTGGCTGGTTCTACCATCTGAGCATCAGCTTCTACAGACATCAAGCTTACATTGCTAACCCGTCTCAAGAACTCGAGGACCCGAACTGCCAAATCCAACAAACTACACTCTCCTCTTACAATCACTTGCAGGTCCACCATTCTTGCTTCTGATGTTAATTCACCTACATTACTAATCCGAACGTTGACTATCTCGTTTGTTGTTGTTTCCCTTATCTCTACTCCTCTTGGAGGCAAAATCTGTGCCTCCAACAACTGGTTTCGTTGATCAAGCTCCGCAACTTGAACCTTCAAGGAACTCATATACTCCATTGTGCTTGTAAGCACCGATACCATGTCTTTCTGTACAATATGTCACAGGAGAAAAACCAATGAATTAGGAATCGAATATGAGACATGATGCTTACTGAAACACCATATCCCAATATATATATTTTATGATGTTCGTTAATTAATATATGGGAAAATGTAGAGTCTATTCCCTTGTATCCTATTTATGAGTTCATATTATCAATTTATCATATTTAGATTACTATCTAAAATATTTGATGTATAGAAGATAGTAGTTATTGCATGTATAGGCCTAGTTTTTTATATATATATTGTCACACTCCAATTTCAAACTAAAAGAAATAATTTCCATTATTCAAAAATTGTTAGGCATGATCTACATAGTAGTTGTGCCAACCCCCAATAAACATAACATTAATACAATGTCTGTATTAACAATTAAAATTTGTAGTAAAAATATTATTACATCACCCCTACTCACTAACATTCAATGATGATGTGAGCTTATTACAATGCTCTCAAAACTAGGAAACAAAAACATAGCTCCGGAAACTCCGACGACCACCATGTGTCCTCAACACAAGCTAATCAATGAGTACCTGAAATAATAAAGGGGTGAGCTCACAAGCTCAGCAAAAATGCTAAACATAATCATTGTTCAGCAAATTAACCCGACTTTATATATTCGTATATAAAGAGAATTCACACCCGTCACAAAACATATATACAATTTAAATTTCACGAGTTAATTACCTAAATTAATGGTAACACCCATAATCAATTAATCTCACTTGAGCCCCAGGCTCCCCTCCGGTGTGCAACGAATAGTCCCTGACTACCGATAGCACACAAGTGGCTGGGAAGACGTCTAAAAACCCAGATGGTCCCGGACCACGTCCACATAATAAGGGCACATTAAGCCCAATGGCCATAACAAAATTTAGTGCACTTGTCAAAGGCAGGTCCCGGACCATGCCTAACAACCTATTTTAAAGTTAGTCTCAGACTGACACCGGACATTAATATCGCACTGTCACAAACTCCAATAGCATATACTGTATTATCTCACAGTAACAAGTAAATGATTAAATTATATATATATTGAAAGAATTTTACCAAAACAAATTTAGAATACTTTACAGTTTTCACAATTACTTTCCAACAAGATAAATATTCAAAAAGTGTTATACAAGATTACTTTAAATCATTCTAAATAATATTGGTTTCATAATTTTCACCTATTTCACCCTATAAATATACGCATACCATTAACATTCATTAAATGGCTAAATATTACTAAGAAACAATCATAAAACGTTCTAATATATGTTATACATTATTCACATACAGAATATACAGTAACCACCAATATGCACGTATGACCTAATATATATTATAGATTATTCACATACAGAATATACAGTAACCACCAATATACACGTATGACCTAACATATATTATAGATTATTCACATACAGAACCTAATATACGTTATAGATTATTCCCATACAGAGTATACAACAACCACCAATATGCACATATGACCTATTATATATTATAGATTATTCATATACAGAACCTAATATACGTTATAGATTATTCCCATACAGAATATACAATAATCACCAATATACACATATGACCTAATATCAACAAATACGTAATTTAGAAAGCGTAGAAATGTATAAACTACTATTCACATAGTACAGATAATTAATATACTAATGTTTTCCTATAACATATTGTTCGCAAGGGTATAAATAACACGTTAATATTCATTGTTATCGTGATAACAACACCATCTAATAATCTTCTTCTGTAACCTATTGTTCACGTACAACCAACAATTCTATCGTTTATATTCATTAACTTTGTGTCAATAACATTAATTAGTAATCTCACCTAATATTTACTCGTATGTAAGCAATCGACAACAATTTATTGAATATGACAAACCAGTAACACACTGACGTTCACATCTAACCTACTGTTCACATAGGGTACGAACAAAACGATCTGATATACCGTAATAGGGAGATTATATTGTTACAATTCTATGTAATTAATTTCATCAATCATAACAAAAGAAATTTAAGATCGTACATATGCATAGACCCATGAATCCTAGTTATATACAAATGTATAAGGCAAGGTTAACTTGCCTGCGTTAGATGAATGAAACCCAACAAGAAAATTGTCGATCACCTCCTCCTTGCTGCTACCGATGAATCAACAGCAACACTCCCTCTATAACTCACTTTCCTTATGCACATATCATGTACGTCTCTCCTCCTTAAAATAACCGATATAAATAATACATTATGTTAGGGTAAAGAGATAATTCAATCTCTTTGAATTTTAAAATCATAATTTAAAATTTGAAAGCTTATCTTTTTATCCATTTACTTTAAATTCAAATTCCTAATATATATAACTATATAGATATATATGCAAAGTAAAAGAAATCACGGTTGTTACATATATAGTATATAAACACATGTATAGCTTTCCTTTAGGAGGAGAAAAAAAATATTACTGAGTGTGTTATCATATATGTACCTTGGATCCTGGAGGAAGTAGTGATTTTAGTGTTTGGAAGCTCTCATTAATTTTTTCCCGCCTTCTTCGCTCCAATATCATATGATGCAACTGCGAGCTGGTAGGGTTACTTGGCCTGACATGTTGTTGGGTTCGCATTGAATTCAAGCTTCTAAAGAAGGTAATTGCTCGTTTAAGCGGATTATGTCTTCGAACTCTGGTTGATAATTGGGACGAGGAGGGTGCAAGAGCTGATCTATAGTGCTTGAATGCACTTCCCTTCTGGCTTACTTCTTCTGGTTGATGTGATGAAGAAGAAGGAGAAGAAGATAAAACTCTAAGAATGGCTTGTGTCATTGCTGCGTTTTCGCTCTCTATTGTGGGGAATTGAATGTTTCGGATTTGGCTTGAGCTTAGAATGGCTTGGTGGAGTGGAATATTAGTAGAAGTAGTACTAGTAGTTATCGAAGAAGACGATAATGGTTGCTCAATAGGAACTTCTCTTGGTTGTAGTAGTAGCGGAATAGTAGTGGTTGTGGTGAATGATGGTCTCAACGGTTGCTCGAAAGGAGCTTCCATGGGGGGTTCGAGTGGATTTATGGTGTGGGAAGTGGTTGGATTAATGGTGAAGAGAAGAGGCGAGTGCTCGGAGCTTTCAAAGGAGAGAGATCTCAACGACGATGAGGACGATGAAGGCCTGTTGTCAACGGGGAAGGAGAACTCTCCTACCGGTGCTGCTGCTTGTGAGAGGTCTTCCGAAAACAAGCTCATGATCTCCATCTTCATGTTTGCCTGCAACCCTAATTCAAACTTCATGAATTTATGATAATATATGTATGTATATAACATATCATTAGTACTCACTATATAGCTAGACAGTTGAGACTGATTAAGGCCTTGATTGTTCTAATTACCTGAGTGTCATTAGAGAAGCCTAGCTCGATTTCTCCAAACATGCACCCCATGAATATTGCAGTCTGTAATCAAAATTCGAAAGAATAGATATATATATATATCGTCATTTAATCCTCATGCTTACTACATTTCAATGTCTGTAACAAAGAAATACTTGAAATTGCTCTTCAACTAACCTTAATTTTGGCTTCCTGTCACACACACAGACAAAGAATTATATAGTTAGCTACTTAATTAGCACTACACTACGAAGAAACTAATATCAAGTAATTAAATGTGTAATAAATTATTCTTTGTCTTTGTTAATCATATAACAATAATTATATATATCAGTAAATCTTTTACCTGATAGAAATGCAATTGTGCTTGTATAGACGATAGCCTTAGAAGGTCCGAGTCCTTGAGCTCCAAATAGGGAAAACTACTCTTGAAAGCGAATCCCGGAACACGGCTGACAAACAAAACAACAATTATATATACACACACACACACACATAAATTTGATGTACATTTGTAAAAAGCGTACTTATTTTCAACGGGGATCACCGTTTGCCTGTATCCTTCGAACAGCCGCCGAGCAAGAGTATTTCCGGATGAGGAGCTTGCTTGGTTGTTGTCTTCATGATAGAGTCCATCCATGAAGAGGAAAAAGCTGTGGAAAGATCATGAATTCGAAACGTAAACAATAAAATTTTTGCATAATTTATTTGGATATATATGTGTGTAGCTAAGTACAATTATAGATGTGTGTGTATGTATATATATATATAGAGAGAGAGAGAGTACTTGGATGGTTGGGGCAAGTATTGCCACAAGCAAATATATGTGCAGCGAAAAGACTGCATTATGTGTTGAAGAAAGCTTGCTCTGGCTCCCTGCTCAAGTAGGAAGAGGGAGTCCATGAGCAAGCAAGATAGGGCTTCTGTTCACAGCTGATCAATTTGCTGCACGAGTGGATCCATCTCTATTCTCTCTCTCTATATATATATATATACCCTTGTCTTCTTTAAATGTTTTCATATATGTATATATACATACACATATATATTAAATACTATATGATCAAGACTAAAGAGATCAGAGATAATTAATGAGTTTAAAATTGGGGAAGACAAGGTCTATAATTCATGAGTTGGTGTAGAAGGTGGGATTTGAAAAGTAGCATACTAAAAGCTTGTGTGTGTATGTGAGAGAGAAAGAGAGTTGAAAAGTATGATGAAATACTAGGAGCCCGCAGAGAGATTGACATGACAGTGTGGACACAACATATTTTAGAGAGAGAAAGTAAAGAAAGTAATTTTTTTATCATTATAAAAAAAAAAAAAAAAAATTCACTTCCTTCCAAAGATGGAGAATGGAAAAGTAGCAAGGGAATAGATATAGGATATTGAGCTCAGCAAATAGAGTTGAAAAGTAATGGTCAAAGTCCACCCTCGCGAGGGTTTGAAAAGAGTCAAGAGGGGAAGGGTAGGTATTGGTATTTTCTCATTCCCTTCACTCTTAAATTATTTTCTATTTTCCTAATTATTTCTATTTTCCCTTCTCTATTATTAATTAAAATTTTTATTTCTTATTTTTTATTTATCTCAAGAGAATCCCAAATAACAAGGAGGGAAAAAAAATTGATTAGAAGTGCATGCACTTTCTCTAATTAGCAAGTAATCGCTATGTGGGTGAGGTAATAGGGAGTTATGTGAGACTTTGTTTATCACTATTTGGTGAAGTAGTATTGACCTTGAATATTGATATCAAGTCTGAACGCGCAATTTATTTAAATCTCATGTTTAGATGTACTTGAAGAATTTGTAGCTATTCAAGGGTACATGTTAATCAAGTGTGAACATCTTATTTTAAATTACATGTTTACATTTACTCAAACAATTATAGTACTTCTTCGAGAATGAATCCCAATTCTAGAAACTTTGCATATATAAACTACATATAATTATTTAAAATCACTCTTTGAAAGCCATCAATGCATATGTGGATTGGACAAATTGGCGAGTCTGGCTCTGGTTGGATGTGTGTTAGCTCCCTGATATTTTTAATGATTTAATTTGTGATTGTCAACTTTCAGAAAATTAGCAAATCTTTTGAAGAAAAACTACAATAGAAACAAACATTATTAATGCAAATTTGTGCATGTCGCCAATCCAAACCAAGGTGATGGAAAAAAGAGAAAAAAATATCAGAATCATTGACCCAAATTAACTCTTTTGAATAATGATTAACGTCCGAATTTTGGGCTAAGTGGATGAGTGGTTTGTACAACTGTCAATTAATCAGATTTTAACCCAAAATCGATCCAAATTCTATCCGAAAAGTCGAATATGGATTATAAAAAAAAATAAAAAATTGATAATTTGATTATGATCTGAATGTGACAATCCAATTTTATTAACAAATCAAATATGCATTTAGGTGATCTGATTCGATTATATCTATATCAATACTACTATTAAAAGTGTGAGGAAGATTTTGTGTTTTAGTATTTATAAGTCAAAATTTCATACTTGAACTATAACTACAAAATTTAATTGAATTCTATAACTTCAATCCAATTTCATATTTTATGTATGAATAATGTATTTAAATTCTATCACTAAAATCTAATTGAATTTTAATTATATTAAATATATAAATTAAAAATCATATTGTTTTACATTACTAAAAGTTTAAAATTATTTTTTATATTTTATTTCATTATTATGCTATAATTTAATGGTAATTAATAATCCTATAAAAATAATAATATTGAATCTCATTTACAATTGTATTTAACATTCATAATCCTAAGTATACTATAATACTGAATCCATCTATAATTGTAATTAATAATCTTAATCCTAATTATATAAAAAAATAACAAATATTATGACTGATTGAGGAGTTATTGAGGTGTTTGGAATCTGGAAAGAGAATTTGATTGTTATTTAAATAGGATTCCAAATGGTAACCCTATATATAACTTGACGTCTCTCTCTTTAAACCCTACGATTTTCACTCTCAAACCCTAATTGCAATTTTTTTTTATTTTAACTTATTTCAAATTTTATTATTATAATTTGTTATGGATTTTTTGTACTTGTTGATTCATTGCATACTATGATTTTTTTAATACTTTTTCTATTCTTGTTGCTATTGTGATCTTAAATTTTAGTAATGCGTCGTTATTTTGTAGGTTTATATATCCATCTTCGCATGAAGTGGGTTTGAGGAAAGAGAGAATGGAAGGTATTTTGGTGATTTCGAATTTTTGTTTAGTTTTTTTTATGTGGTACAATTTATTTTCATTTAGTTTTTTATGTTGTAGGTTTTATATATTTCTTTAACAGGATTCCACGTGCATAACATGTACTCTTTACCTAGTATATATAAATATATATATATATATATACTATTTATTAATATATAAATATTGACTAGTAAATGTAGTATAATGTCCCAATTTATTTTTTTGCTTTTTGATTTTTATATTTGTCATGAACATGTGTTATAAGTATTTATTGATAATTTGGTGTTTAATGATTCTAGAAAAATAACAAAAAAAAGTAAAATTCTTTATTGATTTTTATAAAAGATAATCGAATCGGATTATCGGATTACATATTCGACAATGAAGAAATTCATATATGAATCAATTAAATAAAAATTCGTCAAATTATCGGATCGATGGGGTTTTGTCATCCCTATCAATAGACCTATCAATGGATCAAATTTTAATCGATTCCGAATCGAATCCAATTAGTAAAATAATCTGATAATCCGATTATGATTTGAATTCCACAATTCAATTTTATTAACAAATTGAATATGAATTTAACTATTCTTATCCGAATCGGATTCGTTGGTAGGTCTAGTGGGTTGGTACTCTTCGTACTAGGAATAATGTTATTTTGATTGAAATTTGTAATCTGTCTTTAGTTTGGTAACTTTGGTTGTTACCTTTCAAACACATAAAAAGCTAGAATAAATAATAATAAAAATAAACCTAAATAAGAAACCAATGAACTTAAAGATTGTTTGATAATACTTATTATCACTTAAGTCTGAACAAATTTAACACTTATTCAGTTAAGTGCGTTTGATAAAAAAATTGAACATCACTTAAAATATTAAGTGTCACTTAAAATGAGATAAAATTTGAAGTGACAGGGTCATTACTTAACACTGAAGTCTGAAAACTGAAAATTTACAAAAATTTCAAAAAATATAATTTCTTTAAGCATCACTTAAAATTTTCAGTACTTAAAATTCAAATATTAGAATTTTCAGTATTTAGGGTCCGTTTGGATAGGGGTATTTTCGTTTTTGTTCTTGTTTTTTGGCACTGTTCACGGAAACAAAACACGTTTGTGGGGCTTTTTTACTGTTCATTTTATTCTTGGGTTGGAAACACTTTTCATGAATAATGCAGAAAACATGAAAATGATATTTTTTTGGAATTTCCCTAAAAAAAAAAAATGCAGAAAAGAGAAATTGACCGCACCACCACCACCACAACCACTTACACCCACACACATATATATAGATATATATACACATACCTTCGCAACCACCACTAGCCGCCGCCACTACCACCTTCGCAACTCACCCCCACCACCACCACCGCCGAAATCCTAACCCCTAATTCAATTAACCCAATTCGACCACCACCGGAACCCTAACCCCCAAATCAGTGTATATATACGTGTGTGTGTGTGTGTGTGTGTGTATATGCGTGTGATGGAGGAGGAGACAAAGGGAGATGAAGAATAGGAAATTGGTCCCAAACAACCTTTGTGTTTTTATTTTTAAGGGAAAGAAAATAAAGACAAGATAATAATTGATTCTTGTTTTTTGGGGCCTAGAACAAAAATAAAAACAAAGGGTTACCAAATGGACCCTTAGTTTTCAGTTTTATCAAACAACACCTTAGTTATAAAACAATTTATATATCACCATCTAGATTATTATTTGGAATTATTATTAAAACGTTAGTGATCAAAGTTTATATAAATTGATTAATTTCAATTTAATTTGGAGTCCAACCAGAAATCTTAAGTTGATCGGACGGACAATAACACGAGATACGGGTACAACAAAACACGAACATGATAAATCTAAAAAAAATAGGACATGACATAGCACGGACACATAAAAAAATGATAATATAATAATTTATTATATATTGAAAATATATAAATTTCAATTATTTAATCCAACTAATTATAAAATATAACTCATTTAGATTTTAAAGTTTGAATTTTTTATTACTGTTTTCTTATGTTTTATAATATCTCTTAATTAATTCACTATGTACTTTTAAATTACATTAAAATGAATTAAAAAATTCTCCCTTCGTTTTTGCAAAGTGTTTGTGTCTTTGAGGTGTTCAAAACGTGTTTTTGAAATCTACGTCCAAACCGTATCCATGACTAGGGCTGACAATTCGTGTCGGTGGGTCGTGTTCGTGTCGGGTTGAGATCGTGTTGAAAAAGACATGGCAAATATACGTGTCAAATATGCTCAACTCTAACCCAACCCACAGATTATCCGTGTTGACTCATGTAATCCATTTAGCCTATTTATTATAATATATTAAATTAAATTTGGCACAAACCAACACGAAATGAAGTATTTAACCAATTATCAGAAAAATTAAATTGAATTTGACAGGATCCAATAATAGTTGATTGATATATTTCAACCCATGACCAATTAGATAAGAGAAAAAAAAATAAAAATAATCGTGTTACTCGTGTTGTGTTCAGGTCAACTCTTATACAACTTCAATCCTTTTATGATCAACTATAACCCTTTTAATTCATGTCGTGTTACCGCATCGTATCTCATTTTGCTAGCTCTATCCATGACATGTATAAAAATATTTGTGTTTGGGCTATTATCAAAAAACCCTCATATGGTTTCCAAATTGTTCAAAAATCCCCCCATGGTTTCAAAAAAAAACCTATGATTTTCAATTTGATCAAATATCCCCTACATTCTATAAGATTACGAAAATACTCTCCAAAACTCTAATTTAAATCTCAATTAAACTTTAATTCCTTCTATTCATCCCAATTAAACTCTAATTCACTTCATTTATCACTAACCCACTTTTTCTCACTCATTTACTCCAAAACTCTAATTCATTCCATATCATAAATTCACTTTCAATTTAAATTCCAATTTTAACCCAATTCAACTATAATTTCTTCCATTTATCACAAAACTTACTTTCAATTTAAGTCCTAATTTCAATTTATAACTATATATATATATATATATATATATATATATAATCATATATACGCACTTATTTATACATATATAATTATATATATATACAATGATATATACGTAAATATATATATTATTCACTTAAATATATATATATATATATAATATACATACATATTTACGTATATTCATTTACGTGAATAATATATATGTATGTATGTATATATATGTACGTATATATAATTATATATGTATAAATAAATACATATATATGATTATATATATATATATATAATTTTAAATTGAAATTGAGTTTGTGATAAATGAAAGGAATTAAAGTTTTGGAGTAAATGGGTGAGAGAAAGTGAGTTTGTGATAAATGAAAGAAATTAGAGCTGAATTGTGTTGAAATTGGAATTTATATTGAAAGTGAGTTTGTGACAAATGGAAGAAATTAGAGTTTTGGAGTAAATATGTGAGAGAAAGTGGGTATCTGATAAAGGGAAGGAATTAGAATTTAATTGAGATTTAAATGAAATAAATTAGAATTTTGAAAAGTATTTTCATAATCTTATAAATGCATGAAATATTTGATTAAATTAAAAATTATAGGAGATTTTTGAAATCACATTAATTTTTTAAACAATTTAAAATCACGCGTTCAAATATCCGACACGAATACAACCGGTAAAATATTAAACCCATTTGAACTCAATCCAAACTCAAAAACAGTAGTAAACACCCCACGTGAACTAAAAAATGTAGATTTTCGTCCTCAGCCTTGCTTTTCAAGTTTACACTGGTCTTGGTTTCATTGAGATGACACTTGAATTGTAAGTTGCATTCAAGTGCAATTTTGACTTTAGAACAGCTAGCTATTGCCAAGTAATTCCCATTTTTTCTACGTGTGATAATAATTGGATTAACTTCATTTATATTTCTTAATATTTATTTTAATTTCAATCACATATTTTTAGATTTGAATATTTTTAATTACTCTCTTAGGTTTAAGATTCTCATCATTTACATCCTGACCACTTTTGCAACTAAAATGCCCTTCTAAACACTCACTATCCTTATTCCTAAAAATATATATAAAATTCAAAAAATATATAAAATTTGAAATATATATATATAATTTGAAAAATATATAAAATTCAAAATATATATTAAATTCGAAATATATATATATAATTTTATTTTTTCGAAAATAATTTTATATATATATATTTTTCCAAGTCATCATGGGGATCATGGGGAAATACATGATCCCCAATATCTTATGTGTTTGTTTGGTGTTGTACTGAAATAAAGGTATTTGAGAGACAACTGCATTAGTTGTCTTCAAAGAATCAAAGTCTCCATGGTTTATATGCGCACCTGATACCATTGGTTGAAACTTAAGTATTGTAGTCTCGCACTTCATTTCTCTATTGCGTCTTGCATACCCTCTCCATTATTTTTTTGAAAATAATTATATATATTTTTTTTGAATTTTATATATTATTTTTTAATTATATATATATTTCAAATTTTATATATTATTTTTGAATTTTATATATTTTTTGAATTTTATATTTTTTTTTTGAATTTAATATATTATTTTTGAATTTTATATATATTTTTTGAATTTTTTATATTATTTTTGAATTTTATATATTATTTTCGAATTATATATATTTTTTGAATTTTATATATTATTTTTGAATTTTATATACGAATTTTATATATATTTTGAATTTTATATATTATTTTCGAATTTTATATATATTTCAAATTTTATATATATTTTTTGAATTATATATATATTTTTAGGAATACGGATAGTGGATGTTTGAAAATAGGAATAGTAGGTACTTGAATAAAGACATTTTAATTCCAAAAGTGATCAGGAAATGTAAATAAAATTAACCCATATTAATTTTGTGTTTATGTTATTGTGATTGAAAGTAAGTATATAATTATATATATATACAGTATACACGTATACAGTTATACTACTGTCGCGAGGGCCAGTAGTATCTGATTTTGACAACAATTAACGATTTTCAACGGATAAATAAATGATTGGTGTTTGGAACGTATGTACGTTCCATTGACAATGCAAGCTCTCACCGTGTAAATTTATTCGTCCGGCATTGATTTAGCTTTCACAATGTTTAGTTTGGTCCGATGTAGATGTTATTCAATACACGAATATTCAACTTGTAGTCTTGTAGATGTATAGGAAATCCTGTTTCATTCATGATCGAATTGAGTGAAAATCTAACGGATCAAATGATTTCATAAATATTTAATTAGTTGGGTCCAATATGGATCGGATCATATTTGATTCATTAGATTCTCACCAATGAAATAATAAACTAATTGAATTTTTCTTTGATGTATCCAAAGCATAGTTGGCTTCATTACTGTTACGGTCCGGTATATTGGTGAGTGCCGGTTCACATATTCAAATTGGTCAATACTTTCTGAAACGGCCGTCACGGTGATCGTAACGCTGGTTCTGACCGATTCAAAACATTCCGTATTGAATTTTTTTTTTTAATGAATCACAATCAAAGCAACAAAATCTACTGCAAAATTCACTTTTATAGTGAACCATGCATGTACTTATTTTAATTATCGATTAATTTGAAAGTAATGTACATCTTTTATTATTTGAATATTAATTTATTTAAAATTAACATTGTAGAATAATCTCATAAGTAGATCGATCACACCTTAAAATTCATTAGTAAATCATTTCTTATACTAAAATGTCTTTAAAAAATAAATTAAGTTCACTTAAAATCATCAAATTTCAGTTATGATGTCAAAAGTAGCATTTCAGTGCATTTTGGTAATCACATGTGATTTTTTTAAAACTTCACGATTGTAATAGCCGATACTATTACATAAACCAGATACCGCAATCGATACACTAACCGAAACCATTTTTGCGAACTATGATCCAATGTTCAATTATAACTCGATAGTTTAGATTTATAATTTTGGTTAAAATTTTTGAAATATAAAATGAACAAGTGAAAGAAAGATATGACCCCCAAAAAGAAAGAAAGAAATGAGCAAGAAAAGAGAATAAGGATTAGAGATTGGGTCTTATAATGTATTGGGAAAATAGTAAAGAGTTGGAAAAATTAATTGAAGGGAGAAAGTAATATCCAAAATTGAAGAAAATCTGGAATTACTAAGAAAATCAAAAATTAAAACTATACTCACCATTTGCGTTTCAGATCCGGATCCTATCCGTTGCCCTTCGCTGCCATGTGGCTCAATAAATGACTGACATGTGGCATGTTAAAGCAAAAGAAAATTTAAGCACATGTGATGTGATAGATAGGAAGGAAGAGAAAATTTACAAAATTAACGAAAATACCCTTATTATTATTTAGGTTGTGTTTGAATACCTTGTTTTTGGTCTTGTTTTTGTTTTTTTGGATCAATAAGGTTGCGTTTGGTAATGGTTTGGTGCGGTATTAGTTTTTGATTTTGGTTTGGGTTGGGTTGGATTTGGTTTGGTGTGGTTTTATTTTGATTCTAAATCATGTTTGGTGCAGATGGTTTTGGTGTGAGAAAAAGTGATGCTGAAAAACCAAACCATGTTTGGTAGAGTTGGTTGGGTTAAAATTCTGAAACCAAACCATGTTTGGTAGAGTTGGTTGGGTTAAAATTCTGAAACCAAACCATGTTTGGTAACTTGGGATGGTTTCACATTTTATTTATAAATATTAAAATTTTGTAATATTAAAATATATTAATATACTAATATATTAATATTAAAATTTATAATATTAATATATTTTAATATATTAATATATTTTTATTATATTAATATATTTTTATTATTTTAATATTTTAAAATTAATATATTAAAATTTATATTTTAATATTAATATATTATTATATTAATATTAAAATTTATATTTTAATATTATATTAAAATTTATAAATTTTAATATTAAAATATTAATATTAAAATTTATTAAAATTTAAAATAATATTATTTTAAAATTAATATTAATATAAATTTTAATATTAATATATATATATTAATATTAAAATTTATAATATTAAAATATAAATATTATATTCGGTGCTACAGTGATTCGGGTTGTTACAGTGGAGTGCTACAGTGCTACAGTGTCCGCACCATACAAAACCATCCACAAACATGGTTCCAAATTCCTTCACAATTTTCACACCATGGTTTATTACATTAACGGTACCAAATTTTCACACTATTTTATCAAATATGGTTTGGTACCATATTTTTAGCATCAAACTTGTTTACAAAACATGGCCTAAAGGATTGAAATGATAAAGGTTTAATCTTCTTTATCAATAAAAGTGTGTGGTATATATATATATATAAACCCGGATATACACGTGTGTGTATATATATATATATATAGCTGAATTGAAGTTTTGAGATGAGGGGGTAAAATAGTCAATTAAATAAACGAAAACTTGGCTCTCTTTTTTAAATTTAGTGCACACGTGGCATTATGCTAGCCACAAATTTTTGAAGCGGAGAGAAGCGGACCAAGAGGAGGAACGTGGAGGATCTGCTTCTGGTTGCGTTTCATGCTAGCTAGTTGCATATGTAAGCATTTACTTAAAAGAATAGGTAATGGTTTGACAATCTCTACATGAAAACATAATTCATTGGCTACGACTTAGCAACAATTTGATTTTAATTTTTCTTTTTTTCTTTTACTTTTTATTTATTTATTTATTATTTTTATGTTTTATTTTAAATCAAGGCAAAATTATAATTAAAAAACCTTGGGATACACTCATAGACAATTAGTGTTTGTTTGGTAGACGGTGTGAAATTGGTTTTGGTTTTGGTTTGGTTGGAGTTGGGTTGGTTGGAGTTGGTGTTGTTTTATTTTGGTTCCAAATCATGTTTGGTGCAGATGGTTTTAGTGTGAGAAAAAATGATGCTGAAAAACCAAATCATGTTTGGTAGAGTTGGTATGGGTTAAAATTCTAAATATTAATATATTAATAAATATTAATACATTTTAATATTATAATATTAATATATTAATATATTTTAATATTATAATATTAATATTAATATTAATATTAATATATTAATATATGGGTTTCACATTTTATTTATTAATAAATATTAAAATATATTAATATTAATATATTTTAATATATTAATATATATTGATATTATAATATATTAATATATTTAATTTTTCGAAATATTTAATTTTTCAAAATATTTAATTTTTTGAAATTTATTAATATCAAAAATGAATTTGCTACAGTGTTGGTACCAAAACTAAAACCATGAACCATCAAAAAAGATGGTTCCAAATTTTCCAAAATTCCTTCACAAAGTTGGCTCCATGGAGTTGCTACAGTGTTAGTACCAAATTTCCACTCTATTTACCAAACATGGTTTGGTGCCATTTTTTCAAACCAAACCCAAAATTTCCACTCCATTCCATTAGCCAAACAAGCACTTATTAGTGAAGACTTTAACCAAAAAAAAAAATGGAAATAAAGACGGACATAATTTGAAATTTGAAATTTGAAATTTATAATTTGAAAATTGAATTATATCGGTATGGGATGGTGTTCGCTCCGAAGAATAATATTCACCGGCCGAATAGTAGGGCCGATAATATTCTTGATTTTTGTAGGATTCCGAAAAATAATAATCATCGGCCGAATAGTAGAGCCGAAATTGTTTTTCATATCCGAAGGGTACGGGCGTGCCAAAACCGATAACGGAGTTTAACCGGTTCAAAAGGAACGAATTTTCGTCTCTTTTGAACATGTGGAATAGAATCAGACGATCTACGAGATATAGAACTCATCTCTCGTGAAGGGTTCTGATTGCCTCAACAAAGAGGACTTTTGAGTAACCAAAAAAAAATCGCGAAAAGAATTGAAAAGTGCAATTGCAAGGAATTGAAAAGATAAAAGACTGATATTGAAATAAAGCAAATAAATGACTTAAATGAATTAAAAAGAACAATGTTGATAAAATAAATGATTTCATAATGATAAAAGGGTTGCTAAACACAGGAAATAACATTGTTTGTGTATTTGGTCATGGACCTCTGTAACAGAGGTATACGTATATTATTTATAACATAAAACTAACCTAAAGATAAATTAGAAATAAATAAATAAAAGATAAAAATAACCTAAATTCTAATCTTATCTAAACACTATCATCAACTCAATTACATATTTTTTCTAAAAGTGTCAAATACTCCACAAGCTTTGTAATCTTCTAGTCTTAACCAACAAAGTTACTTCATGATCTGACTCATTTTTAGTCCATCTTCTAACTCATTTTCGCAGCCCAATTTCAGCTCAATTCGCAGCCCAAAAATAGCCTAGTTTAGGCCCAAATTCCAGCCCGAAACAACCTAGTTTTCGGCCCACTTTCAAGCTAAATTCTGGCTCGATTCTAGCCCATTTCGCAACCCTATTTGCTGCCCAATTAACATCCCATGTTTGGCCCAAATCCAGCCCGAAAACAACCCAGTTTAGGCCGGAATTCCAGCTCAGTTCTGCCCAATTTTTGTCTTAGTTTCGATCCGCTTCCGTTGTCATGTGTTGGCTCATTTAGGGTGTCAACAATACCCCTTAATTCCAACACCATTTTTGCTCAAAAATATGGTTGTTGAAAATTTTTTTACTCCAAAATGATGTCAACACATTCTTATATCAACCTTCATTGCCCCCCGAGTCCGCCACTTGGAAAGAAAAATAAAATTGAGTTGGGTCAGTGCTTTATTATTTAGGACCAACAATAAAGTGGTCTTTATTCCCTTAATCATAATTCTAACTAGGTAAAAAAAAAATATTTAGAGTTCATCGACAGTGGATCAATGAACCCGTACAAGATCCCAACACTCAAAACTTTAAACTCTTGAAGTAAGGAGAAAATACGATCGGCCGAAATTAAACAATTGTGCAAAGTCATGTTAACCAATCTTTTTGCCGATTCCATTAGAAGAATGACACAATACCCATGAAAATTTTTCACGGCAACTAATCTTGAAAGTCTATATATTTTTATAATTTCAATTGTACTGGCTGGAATTATAAAATACGAAGTATTAGTTGCTGCAATTTTGACATCAGCTGCTGCAAAACCAGTTTCGGCCATTGCAATTTTGACCAAATTTGTTTTTGCATTTTTTGCCTGATTATCTTCGCTAGCCGAAACCCTTTCAATTGAATGAGTTTTGGCCAATACTTTTTTGGATAGATTGATATCAACTCATTTGTTTTTTCCCTCATCATCTCCATAAAATTTTACATCAACAAAGGAGGTTTCGACCAGAACCTCTGTTTATGCTAAAACACCAATTTCAGCAACATTAATTTTTTCCTCAACTGAAGGGGGTTTATGTGAATTGGCCGGCGACTACCCCTCATGTCTCAAATAACTCGAGATTCTTTTCTTTTGAAACTCCTATTTTGCTTTAGCCAAATCAGCTTGCCACTTTTGTTGTTTATCTTCAAGCCTTTGAAGCTTCTGTGTCGTTTGCTCATGATATGTTTTCTCCTCAGTAAGATTTGTTCGCACTCGTCGAACGATTTCCCTCAATTGTAGGATTTCACCTACAAGTGCGGCCTTTGAACCTTGTGGTGGCATGTTCGCAATATTCTCTCAGCTATCTAGCGGTGTCCCACTGGGCGTGCCAAAATATGTTCGCTCCGAAAAATAATATTCATCGGCCGAATAGCAGGGCCGATAATATTCTTAATTTTTGTAGGATTCCAAAAAATAATAATCATCGGCCGAATAGTAAGGCCGATAATATTCTTCGTATTCGTAGGGTGCGGGCATGCCAGAACCGGTGACGGAGTTCAACCGCTTCAAAATGAACGAAATTTCATCTCTTTTAAACATGTGGAATAGAATCAGGCGATTTATGAGAGATAGAACTCAACTCTCATGAAGGGTTTTGATTGCCTCAACAAAGAGGGCTTTTAAGTAACCAAAAGAAATCGCGAAAAGAATTGAAAAGTGCAATTGCAGGGAATTGAAAAGACTGGTATTGAAATAAAACAAATAAATGACTGGGAATTTAAATGAATTGAAAGGAACAATGCTGATAAAATAAATGATTTCATAATGATAAAAGGGCTGTTAAACGCAGAGAAATAACATTGTTTGTATATTTGTTCGTGGACCTCTGTAACAGAGGTATACGTATATTATTTATAACCTAAAACTAACCTAAAGATAAACTAGAAATAAATAAATAAAAGATAAAAATAACCTAAATTCTAATCTTATCTAAACATTATCATCAACTCAATTACATATTTTTTCCAAAAGTGTTCAAAACTCCACAAACTTTATAATCTTCTAGTCTTAACCAACAATGTTACTTCATGATCTAACCCATTTTCAGCCCATATTCTAACTCATTTTCGCAGCCCAATTTCAGCTCAATTCGCAGCCTAAAAATAGCCTAGTTTAGGCCCAAATTCCAGCCCGAAACAACCTAGTTTTCAGCCCACTTTCAAGCTAAATTTTGGCTCGATTCTAGCCCATTTCGCAACCCTATTTGCTGCCCAATTCACATCCCATGTTTGGCCCAAATCCAGCCCGAAAATAACCCAGTTTAGGCCGGAATTCCAGCTCAATTCTGCCCAATTTTTGTCTTAGTTTCGGTCCGCTTCCATTGTCGTGTGTTGGCTCATTTAGGTGGTGTTTGGTAGAAGGAGTTGGTATGAAATATATGGTTTTGGGATGAAATTTGTGGCCTAATCCATGTTTGGTAATCTTGGTGTTGGTACAATAGTGTCAAACTATTGGTACCAAATTCATCATTTTTCACACCATCTCAATAGATGGTTTTGATGGTTTGGTTTGATTTTCTCACACCAATTCAATTTGGTGTACCATTGTTTAACCAAAATCAATTCATTTATAATATTATATATATATATATATATATATATAAAAATTTGAAAAATAAAATATTTCAAAAAAATCAAACGAAAAAATATATTTCATAAAAAATAAAATATTTCGGGAAAACAAATATTTCTAGAAAAAATAAAATATAATAAAAATATATTTATTATTTTTAAAAAAATATACAAATTATATGTATTTTTACTGAAATCTTTTATTTTTTCAAAATATTTTATTTTTTTGAAATATCTTATATAAAATATTTTATCTATAAATATTTTGAAAAAATTAAATATTTTGAAAAAATAAAATATTTATATTTTTTATTTTTTAAAACATATATATTTACAAAATGTTATTTTAAATAAATAAAATGTCAAACTATTCAAAGTTATCAAATATGATTGGTTTCAGAATATCAGCTCATACCAACTCTACCAAACATGGTTTGGTTTTTCAGTTTCACTTTTTCTCACACCAAAACCATCTGCACCAAACATGGTTTCAGTTCAGAATAAAACCACACCAAACCCAACCCAACCCAACCGAACTCCAACCAAACTAAAACCAAAAACCAACACCGCACCGATTGCCAAACAAACACTTAGGCCCTGTTTAGTTGGCGGTCTGGTCCCATGTGGTCTGGTCTCATAATGACTTTTTAGGGACCGGACCGTGTTTGGCAGTGATGGTCCCAAAAAAAACGATCTCACCAAACAGGGACCAACTAGGACAATTTGGACTAAAATCAGACCCCTAATTTTGATGGTTTCAAGTGGTTCTATTTCATATTTTTGCTTTAAATGAATTAAATAATACCTAATAATAAAAAATAATGAATATAATAATAATAAATAAATGAATAAATAATAAAATATATTTATAAATAATTAAAAATGAATAATTAATAATATAAATAATAAATAAAATAAAACATAATAATAATAAATAAATGAATACAATAATAATAAATAAATATAATAATAGAAAATGGACTAAATAAATAATAATAATAATAAATTACATAAAACATATTTAAAAATATAATAAAAATAATAAATAATAAACAAAATGAAATAAATAATAATAATAAATAATAAATAAATATAATAATAAATAATAAGTAAATATAATAATAAATAAATACTTCATAATAATAATAAAAAAATGAGTATAATAATAATAAATTAATATTAAATTAATAAAATATATTTTTAAATAATTAAAAATTAATAAATAATTTATTAATTAAATGAATTAAATAATGAAATAATAATAAATAAATAAATAGAATATATTTATAAAATAATACATAAAATAATAAATAATAATATATTATAAAGTGAAGAAATAATAAATAAATAAAGAAATAATATATAAATAAATATTATAATAAATAATAAATAAATAGTAAGACCAGACAGCTTACCAAACAAATTTTTAGAAGACCATCCAAATAAGATCGAACCAAATAAAATTAAATTAGATCAAAAAAGATAAGATAAGACCAAATAAGACCAGACGAGATCGCCGACCAAAAGTTCAATTGGATGGAAATCAAGTCTAGTCTCAATTAAATTGATCCGTCTAAGGTACTCGGCCCATAGTAATCTAACAGCTCAAACCCAATGCATGCTTTTTATGGGCCCACCTACCCAAATCAATTCAAGATGTGGATATGAGGCATTTGACTCAACTAGCCAAGTTTGACCATCTCTTGTTCTGTATAATGGTGTAAGACGTCCCTGTAATTTGATTATCGAATACCAATTGTGTACATCTATTAAGCATGTATACCTTGTCTAGGATCGTCTTACCTTATTAATATATGTGTTTGTATTTTTGGTGCGGATATGCTAAAAATACATGTCCGATATATTAAAAATGCGTCTTGATATTTTTTTAAATTGGACACTCGGATGACACACACGTATCCGCGTGTTGGACACGCGGTGAGTCGGTTGATTCAATGAAAGATAGATGTTTTATGAAGCAGATAATTTAATGAATCACTTATAAAACTTCAACACTTCTAATATACCAATTGTGTCCATCTATTAAGCATGTATACCTTGTCTAGGATCGTCGTACCATATTAAACATATGTGTTTGTATTTTTGGTGCGGATATGCTAAAAATACATGTCCGATATACTAAAAATGCGTCTTGACATTTTTTAAAATTGGACACTTAGTGGACACTCGGAGGACACACACGTATCCGCGTGTTGAACACGCGGTGAGTCGGTTGATTCAATGAAAGATAGATGTTTTATGAAGCAGATAATTTAATGAATCACTTATAGAACTTCAACACTTCTAATATACCAATTGTGTCCATCTATTAAGCATGTATACCTTGTCTAGGATCGTCGTACCGTATTAAACATATGTGTTTGTATTTTTGGTGCGGATATGCTAAAAATACATGTCCGATATACTAAAAACGCGTCTTGATATTATTTAAAATTGGACACTTAGTGGACACTCGGAGGACACACACGTATCCGCGTGTTGGACACGTGGTGAGTCGGTTGATTCAATGAAAGATAGATGTTTTATGAAACAGATAATTTAATGAATCACTTATGGAACTTCAACACTTTTAATTCAATCTTTGACTTTGAAGATACTTGAATATATTTGTTCCTCCTCATCTTATGAGAAGAATTAGAACACATATTCATTTATCCACTATTTAAAGAGGAACAAGATAACATCACAAAGATCCCAATATTTGGTATTTATACCTTCCAATCTTTATCTTTAATAAATAAATAAAAAATTCACAATATAATGAGAAAAGATGATTGATGTTGGGGAATATGCATTTGATTCCTTGCATAGTAGTAAAATGAAGAATTTTGAACATGTCAGATATTTCATTTAACTTATTTATTTTTGTTTATAAGTACTTTATTTGATTCTCATTGTTTAAATAATAAATGAAGTATTTGTGTAATATAACATGTATATATAAAAAATATCATAATTTTTTATAAATGTGTCGGGGCTTAATTTTTTAAAATTTGCCATGTTACCGTATCCGTATCGTATCGTATCGTGTCCGTGTTCGTGCTTCATAGGCATGGTTCGCAAAAACGGTTTCGGTTGTTGTAACGGTTTCGATTTCGGTGTAACGAAATCGGGTCCGTATCGGGGTTACGTAACGGTTTCGGTTATCGCAAGCGTGAATTTTTTAAAAACTCGCACATGGTGGTAAAAATGTAATGATATGATACTTTTGACAACATAACTAAACTTTGATAATTTTTTGATAATTTTAAGTAAATTTTATATATATTTTTAAAGATATTTAGTACCCACAAAATAAATTATTAATAAACTTGAATGTGTCGTCAATCTTCTTACGAGACTATTTATAATATTAATTTTAAATAAATAAATATTCAAATAATAAAAGATATAATTTATTTTTAAATTAATACAAAATAATTAGAATAAGTATATAGTTTACCACCAAAATGAATTCCCTTACAAAACATTGTTTTACTTGTGGTACCGGGACATACATTACTATCTTCTTTAAATGTGGTACTGGGACATACATTACTATTGTCAAACCATGCGATAATGTGCATATTTCTACAAAGGATGCAATACTCATTGAATTTGTACACGTGTCTACCAATGCTTTCCAATTCAATTTTTTTTTTCAGAACCGGTTCAACTGGTACATGGAATACCGGCCGGTTCACCGATATACCGGCCGATTTTTAGCGAACCGGCCAGTTCGAATATGAACCGGCTTCCCCTGTGATATACCGGGCTGAACCGATTTTGATTCAACCCAATACCATTACGAACTGGTCGGTTCGGCGAACCATGTTCATAGGTGTCCATGTATCCATGTATTTACATTTTTATTCGGATAACCACTTTTTTGTTGCAAGCTTTATGTCTCATTACACTATTTTCTTGAATTAGGTCATACCTGTCTTTAATTCGGTGCAATGTTAAATATTTGATTCAGTATAATGTTAAGTAGGAGTCAAGTGAGACATAAAGTGTGTCCGATCACAACAAAAATATTATCAATTCAAGAGAGGGAGGCTTTGTTCTTTTGGGTGAGGGATAATATTGGAAGACATTTGTTCTATAAAAAATCTGAATGAAAGAATAGTTGTATATATATATATATATTGAATATTAGGTTCACCTGATAATTAAATTTTTTACATTCGATACTATGATCATGATTTTAATTATGATAGAATTTTCTTGACAGTATTTTTCTTACTTTAATTTATTTATTTGTTTAATTTTGTATTAATTCACCATCACTTTTCTTCTAAAAAAGTTTAGTACCACCTAGCCTTTATATGAACTTATGGAGTATACAACTGAATATAAAATTTATTTATTTGTTTAATTTTGTATTAATTCACCATCACTTTTCTTCTAAAAAAGTTTAGTACCACCTAGCCTTTATATGAACTTATGGAGTATACAACTGAATATAAATCTTATTACATGTAGAATTCAGAAAATGTATTTGACTCTCGTCTTTGCGTAATAGAGACTCGGTTTAACGGATCGAATTAGGAACAAGCAGAGTCAACACTCATCTTTTGATAGTTAAAGTCAAAATCCCATATCATCCTTTGTCATAGTTGACCACCTAAAAGTTTTTGAATGGAGACAAAGTTTGCCAACTTTTTTTGGGAAAAAACCAAATATATTTTATTTATTTTTTATTATTATTTTTTATTTTTTATTTTTTTCATTTCAAGTTAGGTTATATGTTAAGCTTCTCATTTCGTGATTCCATATATATTGTGTGTTTAGGAGTGCTGAATAATATTTTGAATCGTAAATTAGAATAAACTTAGTTACTGTTACCATTTTTTTTTCACTTCTAACATAATGAAAAAAGTGTTGAAACGAACATGCTTTTGTTATATTCTGCTATATATATATGTATATGTATAAATATATCATGCATAAAAATATATTTGCAATAATTAAAAAGAAAACTGACCCGTAATATCAAATTGCTAGAATGAGCAAATTAAATCCGAGCCCTGTGTGATACCACAGTTTCCTTAAGGCAATATTGCTCCCTCTACGGTGCTCAAGGATTCTGAGCAAGTGTCTCCCAAGATATAACGGATTTCGCCTTCACAATTGCAGCACTGCAATGGTAAAGACCGGCGAACTCAAGTTCTGTTTCTGTACCCGAACCGAACCAGACCTATCTGTCTATATGTATATGTGTATGTATGAAGAGGGAAATATCTATTCTGGCAGAGCATATGAAGAGAAAAAACGTATCTTATAAATGAACTGCAACCTATAGATATAGAGAATAAAAGGCGTTACAACTGTAGTGGTATCCATTCCAATGGGTGTTGAAACTGTTTATGTAAAACTGTAGACGTATCTCTTCAGAAGAGATATTTGCGCAAAAAATAAAACTACATTGGGTAGAACCGACGACCCACCGCGCCACGACCACGGCCCGGACTGGGCGCGCGGCGCGCGCGCGTGTGTGGTTAGGCTAAGACTTGCATGGTTCATGCATGGTCTAGCTCTCCTCCCATGCCTCTAGTTATTCAAGTCACCCATTCAATGCAACCATATATAAACACCTTTACACTTCATTTTATTTCCAATGTGGGACAAACATCCTTACCCAAGTTTAAGTGGGTCACTTTGAGAGATAATTTCTCATTCAATAATGAATAGTTTTGAACATGTAATTATACCAACTTGATCTCCTCACCAAGGAGAACACATTAGTGCTTGGTCCCGTTAAAATCGGAGTTCAGGTCCCATAATTATTTAAGCTCAAAGTTGGGCTTAATTACTGTTTTTTTTTTTTTTTCAAACTATTTCCAACAATCCCCCACATGAATGGAAATTAGCAGTTCAAAATGCAGATGAATATGCATACACTAGTTCAAGTACAATGAAAGGTTACTGTATCAGGATAAGTAGCCTTAGAGCCTTGAACTTTCCCTTATGAAAGACTATCGGATTTACTGGCTAATCAGTGGACGTGATGCCTTGAACTGTCAGCTATTTATGTAAACCAAGACAATAGACTTCACACAGTTCCCCTTCGAACACAGTTGGTTCTCACGTTTGTGTCCATTTTGGCCTTGGACACCACTTGGTTTCATGAGTATTTGTCAGAGAATTCCGCTTTCAAAAATTCTCCTAGAAGCGGCCCCTTCTACTCACATAGGTGATTCTATTAGGAGTTCTTCCTCACTTGGATTTGTCCAAGTCATAGACATCATTAAAAGTATAACTTACCATAGAATATGCACTGTCTCATCATAGGAATGGGAAGGAGTTTTGTTTTAATCTCCACAGTGCTTTTAACTAAGTCACGCACAATTCGGTTGTCCCTTTGAACCTAGATCTTGGGATCTCCAGTCAACTAGGTTGGGTTGCCATTATGGTGTCTTTTAACCCTGAGGCTTCAAGCCCATTCCCCTCGATGATCTTTCAACTTGCTCTCTTGCCAAACCTTTAGTTAACGGATCCGCTATATTATCCTTAGACTTTACATAGTCAATGGATATTATACCATTTGAGAGCAATTGTTTTACGGTATTATGTCTACGACGGATATGTCTAGACTTACCATTATACATGTGATTTTGAGCCCTTCCAATCGTAGATTGACTATCACAATGTATACAAATAGCTGGCACTGGTTTCTGCCAGTTTGGAATGTCCTCTAAAAAGTTACGAAGCCATTCTGCTTCTTCTCCAGCTTTGTCCAATGCAATGAATTCAGATTCCATTGTGGACCGAGCAATACATGTTTGCTTTGAGGACTTCCATGACACAGCTGCACTTCCAAGAGTAAAAATATATCCACTAGTGGACTTTGAATCATTGGAATCAGAAATCCAATTAGCATCACTATATCCTTCAAGTACAGATGGATATCTAGTATAATGCAAACCATAATTTTGAGTATACTTCAAGTATCCCAAAACTCTTAATATTGCATTCCAGTGACATTTACCTGGGTTACTTGTGTATCGACTCAGCTTACTCACCGAGTATGCTATGTCAGGTCGAGTACAATTCATAACATACATTAAACTTCCTATGATCCGAGCATATTCCAATTGTGAAATACCTTCATCTTTGTTCGTAAAAAGTTTAATGTTTACATCCACAGGTGTTCGTGTTGGACTTATCCCATAATTCTTAAACTTATCACACATTTTCTCTATATAGTGAGATTGGGATAACACAAGTCCTTCTGATGTTCTAGAAATTTTAATTCCTAAAATAACATCAGTTATGCCAAGATCTTTCATGTCAAATCTACTCTTTAGCATTTGCTTAGTAGAATTGATTACATCATTATTACTGCCTATAATAAGCATGTCATCTACATATAGACATAATATGACATACGCATTATGATAAGTCTTGACATAAACACACTTGTCACATTCATTTATTTTGAACCCATTTGACATCATGACACTGTTAAATTTCTCATGCCATTATTTTGGTGCTTGTTTTAGTCCATACAATGACTTTACAAGTCTACACACTTGTCTCTCTTGGCCAGGAGAAATGAACCCCTCGGGTTGTTCCATGTATATTTCTTCATCTAATTCACCATCTAGAAATGTTGTTTTTACATCCATTTGATGTATTTCTAATCCATTTAACGCTGCTATCGCAATTAGCATGCGAATGGACGTTATTCTAGTAACTGGTGAATATGTGTCAAAATAATCCAACCCTTCCTTTTGCCTATAGCCTTTAGCTACAAGTCTTGCCTTATACTTGTCAATTGATCCATCAGCCTTCATCTTCTTCTTGAAGATCCACTTACATCCCAATGGTTTATTGCCTGGTGGAAGATCTACCAGTTCCCATGTATGATTTTGCATAATGGACTCAATTTCACTATTCACAGCTTCTTTCCAATAAACTGCTTCAGGTGAAGACATGGCCTCCTTATAAGTTTGAGGTTCATTCTCTACCAGATTGATAACAAAATCTGGCCCAAAGGACTTAGTGACTCTTGCTCTTTTGCTTCGTCTAGGTTCTATAGATTCTTCGTCTATAGGTTCCTGACTATCTTGAGTCATATCACTAAATGACCTTTTCTGTGAGCTTGAATCTGATGTCCTTTTATATGGAAATACAGTTTCAAAGAATGTAGCATTCCTTGATTCAATTATTGTATTGACATGTACATCAGAAATCTCAGATTTATTAACAAGAAATCGATATGCACTGCTATTGTGGGCATAACCGATGAATACACAATCCACGGTTTTAGGTCCTATTTTCACCTTTTTAGGTTTAGGAATTGTCACATTTGCTAAGCACCCCCACACTTTTAAGTATTTATAGGAAGGCTTATAGCCTTTCCATAACTCATATGGGGTTTTAAAAGTTTTCTTTTGAGGCAATTTATTAAGAATGTAATTAGCAGAAAGTATAGATTCCCCCCACAAATTCTGTGGTACTCCCGAACTTAACAGAAAAGCATTCATCATTTCTTTTAAAGTTCGGTTTTTCCTTTCAGCTACACCATTCGATTGAGGTGAGTAGGGAGCTGTAGTTTGGTGAATAATTCCATGTTCTTTACAGAACTCCTCAAAAGGAAATTCATACTCACCACCCCTATCACTTCTTATAGCTTTGATTTTTCTGCTAAGTTGATTCTCAACTTCAGTTTTATATTGTTTGAAAATATCAATAGCCTCATCCTTGCTTCTTAGCAAATAAACATAGCAATATCGAGTGCAATCATCTATAAAAGTAATAAAATACTTTTTTCCTCCTCTAGTTTCCAAGAACTTTAGATCACATATATCAGTATGCACTAGTTCTAGAGGCTCACTACATCTTTCAACTTTTTGAAAGGATTTTCTTGTTAATTTAGATTCTACACAAGTCTCACATTTATGATTTGGGTCAATTTTATACTTAGGCAAATCATTTAAATTAATTAATCTACGTAAAGTATCATAATTAACATGACCTAATCTAGCATGCCAAATATCAAAAGACTCAAGCATATAAGCAGAAGAAACTGTGTTATGAATCTTATTAGATGTGGGTACAACGGTCATTACATTGAGCTTAAACAGCCCATCACTGAGATATCCTTTTCCTACATACATCTCATTCTTTGTAAGTACAAACTTATCAGATACAAAGACTAATTTAAAGCCATTTTTGCTTAGCAGAGATCCAGACACCAGGTTCTTGCGAATATCCGGCACATGTAGCACATTATTCAGAGTCACCTCTTTTCCAGAAGTCATTTTCAGGATCACTTTTCCACTACCTTCTACCTTAGAAGATGAATAATTACCCATAAAGAGTTGTTCTCCATTTTTCATAGGTTGATAGGCAGTGAACATCCACCTATTGGCACAGATGTGACGAGTAGCTCTAGTGTCCACCCACCACTCTTTGTTATTGCCCACCAAATTGCACTCTGAAACCACAACAGCAAGGTTCATATCGCCTACATCATTTGCAAGTCGATCTGCCTCAGTCACATTCGCTTGGGGTCTAGTGTTTCTGAAGTTCCTTGGCTTTCGACAGTCTTTAGAGAGATGTCCCAGCTTTTCACAATTGAAGCACTTGCCCTTGAACTTCTTAGATCCTTTACTTGGACCTTCATCACTGAACTTTCTCTTTTTAGTCTTTGAAGATGATCCTTCCTCCACAATATTTGCTTTTGACTCCATAGGATGCCATGCACTACTTTTCTTTTCAGACTTACGATTGTCCTCTTCAATCCTCAAGCGAACTATCAACTCTTCAAGAGTCATCTCCTTGCGTTCATGCTTCAGGTAGTTCTTAAAATCTTTCCAAAGTGGTGGTAATTTTTCAACTATAGCCGCCACTTGGAATGACTCACTAAGAGACATACCTTCTGCATGAATGTCATGAAGAAGCACTTGAATCTGTTGCACTTGGCTGAGTACAGTTTTGGAATCTAACATTTTAAAATCTAAGAATTTGCCGACAATGAATTTCTTCGTGCCAGCATCCTCAGTTTTATACTTTTTATCCAATGATTCCCATAACTCCTTTGCAGTTTTCACACCACTGTATACATTATACAGTGTGTTATCTAATCCATTAAGGATATAGTTCATGCACAAGAAATCAGAATGCTTCCATGCATCCACTGCAGCCAGTTTATCTTTATCAGTTTCACCCTCAGCCACTGATAGAATTGCTTCCATTAAAAACTTGGCCAGATTCAAAGTAGTAAGATAAAACATCATCTTTTGTTGCCAATGCTTAAAATCAGAGCCATTGAACTTTTCAGGCTTCTCCCCATGTGGGACATTGATTGTGGTTGGATTACCAGTAGCCATTTCTGTTACACAAACAGAAATCTGCTTTATATACTGTTTCCCGCACAATATTATAATAACACAAAAATTACACTTAATAAAACAAGCAGGATGTATATATCTATATAAAATTCGGAAATAAAATTCAGAAAAATATATAGACAATCAATATATAATGGACTGTTAATATAATTAAATATATATATATGTACAATCTCCAGAATATGTATATAAAACCGAATAAATATATATATAATAAATACACATAATATATATAAATATATATATCAGAGTACAATCAGTATATATATATATACAAAATCAGAATACAAGATATATATATATATATATATATATATAATCAGAATATATATATATAGCAGAATACAAGATATATACAAAATCAGTATATATATATATATAGCAACAAGATATAAATATATATCAGAATACAAAACAGAATATATATATATATATATATATATATATATATATATATATATATATAAATATCAGAATGTAAATATATTTATATCAGAATAAGCATACAGTATCTATATATAACTATATTTATGAAATCTGAAACAATGTATACTATATATATATAACATAATAATGTGGAACAAAATATCTATAGACTAATATAACGTAATATATTTAACAAAATATATATATACAGTAAATATTAACAGAACGTAAATGGTTAGAACAGAAATTCAGACTGTATATACTATCACAATTTGCAGAATGTAAATATCCGAAATTCAGAATGTATATATAACTATATACTAACAGAATATAATTTCAATATATATAGAATATAATTTAGACTTCTGTGGTTAATAGAATTCTGAAATTTGTATCAAAGACAGTTACTGCAAATCACGTATATAATCAAAACAGTATATATATGTACAGTATAGTTATAAGCCTATATGATACAATCTGTGAACATAATATGTAAATATATGAGAATATGAACAAAATTCAAGTAATACAAAGTCAACAGTATTAGTGTTATATGCAAACTCCAATTTCGAAATTTATACTGCAAGTTGTATAAGCATATATATAAATAACATGCAACTGTAGCAGAATATATATCTATGCACGAAATAATCTATATACATACGCAAATATATATTTATATATATATATATATATATATATATAAATATATATGTATGAAAAATATATATACAGAATATATACAATTATAACAGAACATGAAACATTAACAAAATATTGCCTTAAGATTGTTGAAACGAACATGCTTATGTTATATTCTGCTATATATATATGTATATATATAAATATATCATGCATAAAAATATATTTGCAATAATTAAAAAGAAAACTGATCCGTAATATCAAATTGCTAGAATGAGCAGATTAAATTCGAGCCCTGTGTGATACCACAGTTTCCTTAAGGCAATATTGCTCCCTCTACGGTGCTCAAGGATTCTGAGCAAGTGCCTCCCAAGATAGAACGGATTTCGCCTTCACAATTGCAGCACTGCAATGGTGAAGACCGGCGAATCTGTCTATATGTATATGTGTATGTATGAAGAGGGAAATATCTATTCTGGCAGAGCATATGAAGAGAAAAAACGTATCTTATAAATGAACTGCAACCTATAGATATAGAGAATAAGAGGCGTTACAACTGTAGTGGTATCCATTCCAATGGGTGTTGAAACTGTTTATGTAAAATTGTAGACGTATCTCTTCAGAAGAGATATTTGCGCAAAAAATAAAACTACATTGGGTAGAACCGATGACCCACCGCGCCACGACCACGGCCCGGACGGGGCGGGCGGCGCGCGCGCGTGTATGGTTAGGCTAAGACTTGCATGGTTTATGCATGGTCTAACTCTCCTCCCATGCCTCTAGTTATTCAAGTCACTCATTCAATGCAACCATATATAAACACCTTTACACTTCATTTTATTTCCAATGTGGGACAAACATCCTTACCCAAGTTTAAGTGGGTCACTTTGAGAGATAATTTCTCATTCAATAATGAATAGTTTTGAACATGTAATTATACCAACTTGATCTCCTCACCAAGGAGAACACATTAGTGATTGGTCCCGTTAAAATCGGAGTTCGGGTCCCATAATTATTTAAGCTCAAAGTTGGGCTTAATTACTGTTTTTTTTTTTTTTTTCAAACTATTTCCAACAAAAAGACTCTAGCTAAATTATTACCTTTCATCCTAAACAAAGAGTGGAGGAGCTTGGGCTCATTGTGATGAGAATTACATGATAAAATTAAAAAAAAACTAACTAAAAAACTTTTACATTAATTAGAAATTCGCAATCCTAACTCATAGAATCGTACGATTCTACAATTCCACTACGATATTATGTATGATTCTGTACGATTTTATCACAATTCTACTCATACGTGTTTTAAGATTTTTTTTGCTAAAGTAATGATTTGAGGATTAAGTTTCCATATGAAATATCCAAAATCTTAATAATTTAGTCTAATATCTCAATAGGTTTAAACTTATGAACAAACAATTAAAGGCCCAAAATCTTAAAGTTTTTGTTTATGTCTTTTATATTTTGAGTATAGTTTTGTTGTATTATAATTTTATCATTTTAAAAAAAATTAAATATAATTATTTATTAATAATTAAGTGGTTACGATTTTACTATCCTATTCTACAAACCTCCAACGATCCCATTTAAATTCTCCATTTCAACAACCTTAATTCATTATTTCACAAAAAAATGAGCTAGGAGAATATTGGACAAAGTAAAGTTTGATCCTCAGCCCAAATTTGAGTCCAATACCGACCCAAATTTATGCTCAGACTAACTAAACATATTGATATGGTAAGCCAGTCATCTTTAGGCCCATGATAGTACATTTCACAGTCGGAATTGAAAACCTTGGCAGCTGGGAATCTATACGAGTAAGTAGGATTTTTGGAGGGTACATAGAATCAGAATCTAAGTAGAATGGTTATAGGATTCATAAAATTAGAATAGTAGAATGGTAAGATTCTACCTCATTATTAATAAATAATTTTGTTTTATTTTTTAAAAATATATATTTATAATATAGCAAAAATATACTCAAAAAATAAAATAAAAATATTTAAAAAATTGAGTATTTAATTATTTTCTCATAAATTTGAGTCATATTGAACTAAATTATTAAGATTTTGGATATTTATTATGGATGACCTAACCATTAAACTATTATTTCATTCAAAAAAATTATAAAACACAAGTGAGTAGAATCATGGTAAAATCGTACAAAATCGTAATAGAGTCGTAAATACGTAAGATTTTACAGTTAGAATCGCGATTCTGACAACTATCCTGTATCCACAAAAAGTCATGAGCATTCCAAATTCACTTTACCATAATTTTTTTCTTTTCATAATCTATTCAAAAAAAGTACTTCAATGTTATTTTTCATCAAATCCTTTTTCTTTTGTCTCAGAACACATTATTTTTTATTTTATATCCTTGCATTTAACAAATATATAAATGAATTTTACTGAGATAGGTTTATTAATATCCCACTTAAATAAAATTAGGCAAAAGTGCAAAATACCCCCATGAACTATTTTCAAGTGAGCAAAATACCATTTGTGCTATAAAAGTTGTCATCTGAGCCCACTTTTTGAATATCAAATTACCATTATACCATATATTAACCTCTTATAAAAATATAAAAATAAGGTTTAATTTTATTTATACCCCTAAGGTTTATTTTATCTTCAATCAAACCCTCTCAAGTTTGACAAACTTCATTTACACCACTTATTTTTTCAAACCTACATAAATTATACCCCCTAATGCCACTTAAAACCTAAATTATCCTCAATGTTGAGATATGTGGTGTTTGAAAACAAAGATTCAATTTTTTTACTACCCTCAAATTTTATTATCTCTACCCAATATTTTTTCACTTTTAACATTATTATCTAGTTATATAAAATATTTGTTATATATATAATTTACTATAAATGATTGTTTTTATGCCGAAATAAAAAAATTAATGCCAAAATATTTTTTTATATTTCTTTATGCCCAAATGGGCTATTCTCAGTATCTAAAGCCACGACTCCGTTGCTTGGCAATTTGAGTCCTTATCACTGAAACAAAAAATGTGTTTTAAAATCATCAAATTTTAGGTGTCAATTGAGGAAATATTTTGATCAATAGACATAACCAACCTTTTGTTTTTGATCTACCATTAATTTCGTCATTATTTTTTTTGTCAAATTTCGGTCAATAGACATAACCAATCTGCTAGTCAAATTTTGGCATTAATTTTTTATTTTGGCATAAATTTTTTTTTTTTATAGTAATATATATATATATATATATATATATATATATATATATATAATAGTTTATATAATTAAATAATAATGGTAAAAGTGGAAAAATAATATACCCTAATTGGTAGTTTGAAAAAATTAAATATTTCGGCATTAATTTTTGATTTCGTTATATATTCAAAAACAAATTTGTTTATAGTAATATATATATATATATATATATATATATATATATATATAATTATTTATATAACTAGGTAATAATGTTAAAAGTGAAAAAATGTTGGATAAAGATAATAAAATTTTAGGGTAGTAAAGAAATTGAATTCTTGTTTCCAAACACCACATATCTCACCATTCAGGGTAGTTTAGGTATTAAGTGACATTAAGGGGTGTAAATAATGTGGGTTTGAAAAAATAAGGGGTGTAAATGAAGTTTATCAAACTTGATGGGGTTTAATTAAAGATAAAACAAACCTCATGTGTGTAAATGAAATTAACCCTTATTTTTATATTTTACAAAAGGTTTATATATGGGTATAATGGTAATTTTACAGTCAAAAAGTGGTCTAGGGGGCAACTTGCTAAATTTTGAGAATTTGAGATACTGATTTGCTTACTTTTATAGTACAAGAGGTATTTTGCTCACTTGAGGATAATTCAGAGAGTATTTTGCACTTTTGCCATAAAATTATTCAAATTTGAAGAAGTAAAGACGATATATTGTGGAAGCTCATAAAGTTTTAGGTATAGTTAACTCTTAATGATGGTCGTGAAAATTCTAAGGTTAGATGGTACAATCTTGTATAAATTGTGTGTTCGATGTAATCAAAATAGAATCGGTATAATGGCAGGTAAAATCTTTTCTATGTTTTTCTATCCACGATTAATTGTTTGAACTTCTTTCTTTTATGGAAAATATTTTTTGTTTTAACATGAAAGGTATAAGAAATTATGACCCAAAATACTCTATATGAAAAAATTGTACAAAATAAATACTATTCATTATCTCATTCAAACATTCATTAGTTTATTTTCGGAAACAATCCACAAATTAAGGTTTAACCACCAAGGACGGTCTCTCTGGGACCTAGACCCCAAGGAGATTGTCATGCGAGGGTGTTACACGAATCAATTCTACAACTTGTATAACATTAAGTCACGGTACACGACAATTAAGATTCGAATCTACGCTATAGAACTTGGATACGATTGATTCAAACTTTAGAAGATCCGTCCATGCCAACTGTGCTACGCCCGCAAGAGGTCAATCCACAAAATAAGGTTATTGGCATAAAAGAGTTTAATTATTTAACTTGGGTTATTGACACATTTCTTATGCAAAAAACTTAAATAATTTAACTTGCATAGTTTCTCTCCGAGAAACAACTTCGACATTTTGTCCACTTTATCAAATTATTACGAAAACCTTAACAACCCATAGCTAATAAAGAAAATACAATTTTTTTTCACAAATCATTCTCAATTTTGAGTTTATATTTGACTATTTACAGTCTCACATCTCTTTGACGACATGAACTTTGGTTGATTCCTCTTCCATCCATTGCTTAACATCAATTAATTCACAAGGTACCCTTTTATGCTAAAAATTCCAAACAAGGAATAAGTAAGGGGAAATCAAATACGTCTAAGCAAATAAAACACACAACAATACAATTACAAACGAAAACGAAAAACGTCGAACCACGAAACGCGTCGCTAATAAGCTGAAACACCAAATGCTAGACGTCTCAATGAAATAACATAGCCAACAATGCAAAACTCCGAAGCCGTCCCACCAAATCTAAAATGCAAAACACAAAAAATATTCACGTACCAAGATTATAAATGACACCGTGAACAAAGAATAGTGACATTATGAGCTGAAAATAAATAAAAAAGAATACAAGTTAATAAACGAGCCTAATTAGACTAATATTATACCCTCCATTATCTTAAAACTATGTATGAATTAATTCAAAATGTGAAATGATATTTTTATGCATTGTTTTTCTTGTATTTTCGACTTCTTGTTATTTTAAAATTTAGTTTAAATTAATTTTCTACTAGTTCGAGTAGATTTTTGTGATTTGATTGCTATTTTAAATAGCCCCCAACCATTATACATAAAATTGTGATTCTGAACATTTATAAATGAGATTTGTTAATTTTGTGATGTCAATCCAAATAAGCCCTAAAGAATTGTCCAAAACTCAACTTGTTACTAGGTTGGGCTTTGGTTCTAATCCAATCAGTCCAAAATAGAACCCACAGGCCCACACCGGTTTTTCCTTTTTCGAACCACAATCATCAGTTCATTATCCGATTTTTAATCCGAATTGCTTCACCGAGAAAGCCCTGGTTAGGGTTTCAATCTAGTCACCGGTATCTGGATCTTTGCTCATCTTTCAGGTACGATACGAACCCTAGAACTCGAAATTCAACTATATCGATACATATATATATATACACAGATAGATATTGTATATTGCTGTCGATTTATACACGTCTTGTGGGCAGCCATGGCGATCCAAGACGATGGTTTGAAGAAACTGGAGTACCTCTCACTGGTATCGAAGGTATGTACCGAGTTAGAATCACATCTAGGGTTTGGAGACAAGGTATTGGCCGAGTTCATCACTGACATGGGTCGAACCTGTGAAACAGTCGATGAATTCGACGCCAAATTGAAGGAAAACGGTGCTGAAATGCCCGATTACTTTGTTCGAACACTGTTAACGATCATACACGCAATTTTGCCTCCCAAACCGAAGTCCAAGTCCGATAAGAATGGTGCTGAGGGTAAGAATGCTGCTTTTCCGAGTTTGTCGATTTCGGATGGTAGAGAGAGAGTGAAGGAGCTTGAAAGAGAGATTGAATTGGAAACGAAGGAGCGAAGGCGGCAAGAAGAGGAAGAAGTGGGTAAAAAGCACCGGGATAGAGACAGGGATAGAGATAGGAACAGAGATAAAGATAGGAGAGAGAGGCATAGGGAGAGAGACAGGGATGAGAGGGGCGATAGAGGCGAAAGGGGTAGAGATAGGGACGAAAGGCGTCGAGATAGAGAGGAAGATGATAGAGGTGATTATAAGAGTAGGGGAAGGTATAGAGACAGAGAGGACAAGCAAAGGAGGGATGGTTTTGAAGAAGATGGGGATAATAGGGAGGATGATAGAGGTGATTATAAGAGTAGGGGAAGGTATAGAGAGAGAGAGGACAAGCAAAGGAGGGATGGTTTCGAAGAAGATGGGGATGATAAGGAGGATGATGGGAGGAGGGATCGGCGGAATGGTGGGCATCAGTCAACTGAACCTGAGCTGTATCAGGTGTATAAGGGCAGGGTGTCGAGAGTTATGGACACGGGTTGCTTTGTTCAGCTTAGCGATTTTAGGGGTAAAGAGGGTTTGGTCCATGTTTCGCAGATTGCAACTAGGAGGGTTGCTAATGCGAAGGACATTCTGAAACGGGATCAAGAGGTTTTTGTTAAAGTGATTTCAGTGTCGGGCCAGAAGTTGAGTCTTTCAATGAGGGATGTTGATCAAAATACTGGGAAAGATTTGCTACCATTGAAGAAAAGCTCGGGGGAGGACAGCTTTCGGGTTAACCCTTCAGGATCGAATAATGAGGGGCCTACAACTAGGACAGGTCTTTCAGGGATCAGGATCATTGAGGATGACAATGGTGCTCCGTCACGTCGACCACTGAAGAGAATGAGTTCGCCTGAGAAATGGGAAGCTAAACAGCTGATTGCTTCAGGTGTCTTGGATCCTAGAGAGTACCCGATGTATGATGAAGAAGGAGATGGGATGCTGTATCAAGAAGAGGGTGCCGAGGAGGAGCTTGAGATTGAGTTAAATGAAGATGAGCCAGCCTTCTTGCAGGGGCAAAGTCGATACTCTGTAGACATGTCACCTGTTAAGATCTTCAAGAATCCTGAAGGGTCCTTGAGCCGTGCAGCAGCCCTGCAGTCTGCTCTTATAAAGGAACGGAGAGAAGTACGTGAACAGCAGCAGAGAACAATGCTTGATTCTATCCCTAAAGATCTCAATCGACCTTGGGAAGACCCAATGCCTGAGACAGGTGAGAGGCATCTTGCACAGGAGCTCAGGGGTGTAGGCTTATCTGCCTATGACATGCCTGAATGGAAAAAGGATGCTTTTGGAAAAGCCCTAACATTTGGGCAGAGGTCAAAGCTTTCCATTCAAGAACAGAGGCAGAGCTTACCAATTTATAAACTAAAGAAAGAATTGATTCAGGCTGTGCATGATAATCAGGTTTTGGTAGTAATTGGTGAGACAGGATCTGGGAAGACAACTCAGGTGACACAATACCTAGCTGAAGCAGGGTACACTACCAGGGGCAAAATTGGATGCACTCAGCCTCGTAGGGTGGCTGCAATGTCTGTGGCCAAGAGGGTTGCTGAAGAGTTTGGCTGTCGTTTAGGGGAGGAAGTTGGGTATGCCATTCGTTTTGAGGATTGTACTAGTCCGGAGACTGTTATCAAGTATATGACCGATGGTATGCTTCTGAGGGAGATTTTGATTGACGAGAATTTATCTCAATACTCTGTGATAATGCTCGATGAAGCTCATGAGAGGACTATCCACACAGATGTTCTTTTCGGGTTGCTAAAGCTTCTTGTGGACCGGAGACCTGACCTTCGTTTGATTGTGACGTCTGCGACTTTGGATGCAGAGAAATTCTCAGGGTATTTCTTTAGCTGCAAAATTTTTACTATCCCCGGAAGAACTTTTCCTGTAGAAATACTTTACACCAAACAGCCGGAAAGTGACTACCTAGATGCAGCTCTGATCACTGTTCTACAGATCCACTTGACAGAACCTGAGGGTGATATCCTCCTTTTCTTGACTGGTCAGGAAGAGATTGACCATGCTTGCCAGTGTCTTTATGAGAGGATGAAAGGGATAGGTAAAAATGTTCCTGAACTGATTGTTTTACCAGTCTACAGTGCACTTCCTAGTGAAATGCAATCCAGGATTTTTGATCCTGCTCCTCCTGGAAAGAGGAAAGTGGTTGTTGCAACCAATATTGCTGAAGCTTCTTTGACCATTGATGGGATTTTTTATGTCATTGATCCTGGGTTTGCGAAGCAAAATGTGTATAACCCCAAACAAGGGCTTGACTCATTGGTCATAACTCCTATTTCTCAAGCATCTGCCAAGCAACGTGCTGGGCGGGCCGGGCGTACAGGGCCAGGCAAATGTTACCGTCTTTACACAGAGAGTGCCTTTCACAATGAGATGTCCCCTACCTCAATTCCTGAAATCCAAAGGATAAATTTAGGAGTTACGACACTTAATATGAAAGCTATGGGAATAAATGATCTTCTGTCTTTTGATTTTATGGATCCACCTTCTCCTCAAGCGCTTATATCTGCTATGGAACAGCTATACAGTTTGGGAGCTCTAGATGAGGAGGGACTTCTGACTAAATTAGGTAGGAAAATGGCAGAATTTCCCCTGGATCCACCATTATCAAAGATGCTTCTCGCTAGTGTAGACCTTGGATGCAGCGATGAGATCTTGACTATAATTGCAATGATTCAAACTGGAAATATCTTCTACAGGCCAAGGGAAAAACAAGCTCAAGCAGATCAAAAGAGGGCCAAGTTTTTTCAGCCTGAAGGAGATCATTTGACATTACTAGCTGTTTACGAGGCTTGGAAAGCAAAGAATTTTTCTGGGCCTTGGTGTTTCGAAAACTTCGTCCAGTCTCGTTCTTTGAGGAGGGCACAGGACGTCCGGAAACAACTTCTTACCATCATGGACAAGTATGTTCTTCTGGTTTATTTTTCATATATTCTGGTTTCTTAATGTTTTTCCGTTAAGGGCTTTGCCTCTTTTTTTTTGGTTTTAGCTTTGTTGTGTAATATCATAGCTGCATGAGATCTGTCATATGTATTATGGCCGTATAGCCTTCTTTGTTGTTTCAATGCTTTCATGTGGTTGTAGCTGATGAAAAGTATGATGAACTGGAAAAAAATATCAACCAAAGGTTTATTCGACTCTTAATATACTTTGCGAGTTATGTTCATGGCCATTTACTATGTTATTATACGAGTATGAATTGGTCTGACCAATCTGTGTGTTCAAGGCCTATTCCTAACCTTGCCCACTGCCTCCGCCAATTTTGCAACATTTTCTTTATTGCAGTGTCTTCATTAGGGAATATTTTAGTGAATTTTCTTGAGGACCTGCTTTTCTAGCAGTCCTAGAAGAGTCTTTCCTTGCTAATGTCTCCCGTTTTAAATTAGGCAGGCCCTTGTTAGATGTCAAACTGCGTGCTAATGCTCCCTAAGGTTGGCGTTTCATTGAATGTAGCTCCATTAGTCACCTTTGACATTTTTCACAGAGTGTTATGTGACTATCCTCTGCAGTTCTTCCAATTTGCTTTGGATAATTGGTTAGTTAAGTGGAAAAAGATTAAATATTTCTAGATGTGTAATTCGCAGTTTTGAGCAAATGAGTCATCTGTTGGTTTTGTCCATAATGAAGATAGAACTGCTACTTAAAATAAAAAAACACATATTTGGTTCTAAGTTACTAACTCATTGGAACTGTGCAGGTACAAATTGGATGTTGTGAGTGCTGGGAAGAATTTCACTAAGATAAGGAAGGCAATAACAGCAGGATTCTTTTTCCATGGGGCAAGAAAGGATCCACAGGAGGGTTACAGAACCCTAGTTGAGAACCAGCCAGTTTATATTCACCCAAGCAGTGCGCTTTTTCAGAGACAACCAGATTGGGTTATCTACAATGAGTTGGTAATGACTACGAAGGAGTACATGCGTGAGGTCACAGTTATTGATCCTAAGTGGCTTGTGGAATTGGCACCAAGATTTTTCAAAGTGGCAGATCCTACAAAAATGAGCAAGCGCAAGCGTCAAGAACGTGTTGAACCACTTTATGACAGATATCATGAACCTAACTCTTGGCGTTTGAGTAAAAGACGTGCTTGATTTGTGTTTAATCTGCCATCGGTGCATTGGTGCGAACTCACTTCGGTTCTGCTCTATATTGTAAATGTAAAATTCCTCTGTTATAATCTAATTAGATATTTTTGACAGTTTTGAGACCCTTAGATAGTTGATGGAGGTATTTTTTATATTTTATGTTGGTTCCTTCTTTGTATTCCAAATTTGGCAGTTTGTCGTTGAAGTTTCTGAAAGTTAAGATTTTTTTAATGGTCATCTTCCATCTGAATGTTGCTTTCTTCAGCAGTAAAACCTACACTGAGTATATCCTTTGTTACATAGACAATGTTGACCACTTTTGCAGGACATTCACCCAGAAAACACATCCAGTAATTCTATTTAGTGGTTATTTATTTGAAACAAGTGAAATACTTAATTTTACACCATGTTCCATAATCTGGTTAAGAATCTGCCACCTCCAATCCATACCTGTACCGGAGTCCAGGTAACATAGGTTATGACGTAGAACACCAAACACTACTTCCACCTCCTGTTATCTTGTGCTAAACTGGAATGACAGTGTCTTGAGAGTTGTGGTGTCCTGACATGACTGCAGGTTAGCCACATGAAAGCTGCAATTTTCACTCAAGAACTCCTGAATTTATAGCTGTGATTTCACTGTTTAGGTTGGATAATTGCAGATGTGGGTAGTTCCTGGAAACGAGGAGTGCAGGAAGGGATTGTCTTTGGAACTTTTCAAGTCAAGAAACAGGTTTGAGTTTCATTATCTTTTCGCTCCTTAAGACAAGACTTAGTTTGTTATTAGGTGTATAGATTTTCTACTTTATTTTATTTTTATTTTTTCAATTTTGGCCGTGTCGTTAGTACAGACCCCAATTATTAACTTGATTCTTAGAGGTTTTTTCTTGTGCTCATTTTCTTTTCCCGAAAGGATCTTTGCTCATTGATGTAGGAATCTACTTTATACTATGCACTGCTAACAGCGAAAATCATGGATGTGTGGTGATAAGATTTTGACCATTGCTGCAGTAACTGAGGCGGGGAATATTTCCTACAAACCGATGCTAATATGAAGAAGAGACCAAGTTTTAAAAATAAAAGAAAAGATATTAACTCTAGAAAGCACGGACACTTCCCCGGAGGTCCCGTGTCCGTTTCCGGCCCCGATACGCCTCGGACACGTGTCCGATACTCTGTAGGAGCATCCAATTTTTTAAATTAAATTTTTAATTTCGAACACGGTAGGGACATGGCATGACACGCCTAGGATATATATATTTTTAAAAAATAATAAATAAATACATAAATAATTTGCTTAAAATCTACCTTCCTTTCTTGTAATAGAACATGATTTTTAGATTGTAAAACTACCGGTTGTAATGTCATTTGTTTCTCAACTATATAACTAATATTTTTGTGATGAAATACCGTCTTTTAATCCTTTTTATAAAGGAAGTTATGAACATATGATTTATATATCTAAATTAATGAATGATTGAATGGTGAAATTTGATAGTTAATGTGTGATGATATCATATCTTGTGTTTATTTTTTCTTAGTTTATTAACATTGTATATAATTCATTGAGATTTCTCATATTATAAAAAATTTGATAAAATTATTTGTATTTTTTTATATAAATTTATTATTTAATTTTTATTGTATCCTGCCATACCCGTGTCTTGTTTTTTGAGATTTGCCGTACCCCCGTTGTCCGTATCGTGTCGTATCTGCACCCCGTGTCTTATCCGTGCTACATAGATATTAACGCTTGTATGTCTTGACACTTTGTTCATTCTCGATCTCTTTGTTGAGATGGGCAGCATATCAGGAATTCAGGATCAATTTTTCACAATTATAGGCGAGTATGATCTTCTAGCTTCTCTTCTTATATTTGGTCTTCTAATTGTATTTTTTTTTGGTATTCCCATGAGGTGGAGTCATTTGTTTTCTAAATTATATTAATGTATGGTATGGTTTGAGAAACGGGGTTGAGTTTCATCCATGAATCTCTTCGCTCCTCAAGACAATTCTGAGATTGTTATGGATTTTACCTTTATTCTATTGAGCTCTTGTTTTCTTGGAATTTGAAGTGTGTCGCAATACACCTCACCTGTCCATGATGATGTAGAGGTGCGGACTGTTCCTTACTTCTCTCTTGTTATGGATAGCAAAGTGAGATAAGGAATGTGTGAAGAAAATACAGGTCCAGCAGATCTCTCGATATGTATCTATATACGTATATGTATATATAATCATGCTTCAATTCAATAAACTGCAATTATAGGAGAATTAGGTGTATAGCCTAATTTTTTGCTATTTTTTTTTTTTTTTTATTGATCTATTTTTTTCATCTTGACCGTTTAATTTCATCAACATCTGTACTACAGACATGAATTATTAACTTTGTTCTGAGGTTTCCAAGTTTTCAAAGTTTTTAGTTGAGATTCGTACACTCATTCTTTCCCCCATGAATGATATTCATTGTCATTTCTGTAATACTTCGAGTTTACGTTATGCTCTGCTACCCAGTGAAACTCATGGATGTGCTGGTAACGTTCTGACCAATGCTGCACTAAGTCAGGCAGGGAATATTGTCTACAGACCCCGTCCTGATTGAAAGAGGACCAAGTTCTACCACATCAAGTAAACAGATTGACTTGTCGTGCTCTATTTTGAAGGAAGGGGGGGGAGGGGGGGCTTGTATTTGGTTTTTTAATTGTATTTCTCATGTAATCTTTCATCTGGATCTGGTGTAGCCTTTTCATTCCTTTTATGGACGGTATGGTTGAATTGAGTATATAGGTTGGGACATTTTTCATCTGGTGTAGCTGTTTCATTTCTTTTATAAAATTTTCTTTTTTGTATGGTATTGCTTCATTGAATGTTGGAGTTCCCGTTATTTGATTTTGTCTTGATATTTTTTAACAGGATGGTCCTACATCTGGCAGTTAACATGTTGATGGCATTGTGACCTGTATATGTGTACGACAATCAGATAAGGAAATAATATCTTCTGAAAGTAATTTAGATATATAGAGTAGAAACCAATCTTATTGTATTTTGTCTTGGTTTGATGTATTAAATTTTCCAATGCCGAGTATTTTGAAGTTTGTAGAAATTGTGCCAATTTTTTGACACATGGTTGGGCCATATATATGTGCTTATTTCTGCTGTGTTACATGATGTTTGTTTAGGAGCTAATTATATGATTTTGTTTCATATTTGACATGTTAAGTTTGCCAATGGCGGGCATCCCAAAGCGTGATGATTTGGTGCTATTCTAAATATGTGGTTGATTTGACTATATGAGCTTCTGTGCGCCTGTGGGGTGATGAAGAATCCACCCACTTGCTAGCCACTTTGGTCATGGAAGGGTTGCAAACTACAGATCTCTACATAATGCTTCTTTATATGTAGCATTATAGGGTACCAAAACATAATATGTATATATATATATATATGTATAGCATGACATTGAGATAAATATGACCTGATACTTTTATTTATTTTTTTGCGCAAGGAAAAATGGGTTCTGGTGCTCGAGTCCATATGCATAAGAGAGAAATCGAGAAAAGGGAAAAACAAAAGCAAGGGACTTCTTCAATAAGTCACGAAGCCAGTGCTTGTTCTTTGACTGTCATTTCCAGATTTTAATTACAAGAACGGTTGTTTTACTTGCAAATTTTTGTATCCGTAGTTGTGGCGCTTTAGTCTGTTTACATAGAAGAGAGACTAAAAGTAATCAATATGAAAATGAGACGCACCATGCCAATATTTGTTCTTTTAAATTGTTATTTCCAGTTTATAATCATAACTCATTCCAATTTCTGTGCCATCATTTTTCTGTCAGGTTTTGGTGGAATAATGTTATCCTTTTCCCCTCACCAGGTCTCATTATGGTGTGTTTTCTACAGGCAGGTAACTTTCATACACTTATCTTGCTGCAATTGATGAAATGTGAAAGTGATTTGCAATTGGAGTTTTCACTTTTCATTGGTCTGAGAAGTTAAAACTAATTAGTGATTGTCACATAAAAGAGTTTTAATTTATCATTCCGTGGTCGTTTTCTTGCTCACAGGTCCGTTTCAATTGTTTTAGAGGCATGTTGCTCGTATTCAATTCTATTATCCGGCATTTGTATTTGACACTCTCCTCAAGAAGTGTTTGTTTGTCACGTAGAAGAGTGTTGATTTATCATTTCGTGATCATCTTCTTGCTCACAGGTCCGTTTCAGTTGTTTTACAGGCATGTTGATCGTATGCTGCCCTCTGATCCTTGCAATTCAGTTCTATCATCCTGCATTTGTTTTTTGATACTCTCCCCAAGAGGACGTGGATGCTGAGCTTGGCTTACAAATTACAACTGATCAACGGGAAAACTCGTGCCTATTTCAAATGCAGTTGTGTTGTGAAATTTCGTGCAGATTAGTGAATTATCTGACAGGGATGATGAGGAGGAGTTTCACTTGCAAATCAGTATCCTCCCGAGTTGCTGCACAGTCCAAATTTGGTTAATTTTAATTCTCTGCTGATAAAAAATGTTTTTTGATGTGTGTTCAGCTGGGGTTATGATGGATTTTGATTTGATGTGACAAGTGACAAACATATTACCTGGGATCAAGTGATTATCAATGTAGTGTGGTACAAGTCTGTACAGACCAATACCATACCCATAATAGTATTTGGTTTTGCATATATTGGTTTGCTTTACATAGTTGCCCAGTGAAAACTAGTCTAAGAAAGTTGCAGGGTTGGTACTTGTTATGTTTAAGCTGGTCGCCCCCAAACAATGATCCAATGAATTTGATGGTAAATATACGGAAAAATATATCTAATAAGGGTCCGAATCTGGCCACTTAGCTGATTGGGTCTTACTTTATAATTCACGGAAGTCCATCGGCTAAATTACGAGATCCTTGCATCCAAGCTGTCAGAATCATTTTGGGTATGTATAATCGTAAAATTTTACATAAATGTATTAATTTTTTTTGAAAAATATTAAATATTTAATTTTAAATTTTAAATTATATTAGAATTTTCTAAATTTTCTAATACATTGACCTTCAAATATTTTTTTTTATAAATTTAAGCTATATATTGGGATATTGAAGTAAATCATTAAGTTTCTGGACATTTCAAATGGAAGACTTAACCATACAACCATTATTTTAATATACTAGAATCGTGGTAAAATTGTAAAATCGTGCGAAATCGTAGCAATAAACGTAAAATCTTTACGATTTTACCAGTTGGATTCTGACAACTATGCTTACATCCGAAAGTTACCAGAAATTTAAGTTTACGTGTACACGTTTTTTTTCTCTCTCCCTCAAAGGAGAAATTATTCATTACATCGGTGATACCACGTCATTAGGTTGACATGGTATCACAATCCAATAAAATTATTTTTTAAAAAAAAAAATCAATTGTCTTCTTCCTCTCTTCTATCCATCGTAGCCGATTCAATATTCAAACCAATAATTGATTCAAACCCAAAATTCCTTTGAAACCAAAAATCAGTCTTCTTCCTCTCTTCTCTCCATTGTACGATTCAAAATCCAAACCTAATAATTGATTCAAAACCTTTTGTTGTTTTTTTGCAGCCATTTTATTCTTATTGTGGGTAAGATTTGGGTATGTCATCTTCTTCATCTTACAAAGTAACGAATAATTTCTCAAACTCTTGAAAGATTCAAATGACATATTCAAAACAATAGAATCGTCAGATAACCAATTTTTTCATTCCCCCAAGATTTGGAATTTATTTTACTATTATATATAGATATATATATATATAAAAAATTATTAGTGTAGTTGGCCCCTCCAAAAAATATTTTACAACACATTCAAAATTCTAGCCCAATATTTTATGAAATAAAAAAAATAAAAATTAAGAAAATAGCCTTTAGTAGTCTTAAATTTTGTAAAATTAATGGTAAGATTATGTCACAGATAAAAAAATGGTAAGATTTTGACATAAATTTATTTTTACTTCAATATCAATTAATTTTAACATCATTCCAATTTTTAGTTACCAAAGATATGTACGTTTTATTTAATTTAATTTTTTACACACGTTGAGTCATCTTCAAGAAACCCCCCTATGCAATTCAATTTAATCAACTAATCCATAGTGTGTCCACTTTGCCTCATATACTATCCAATTTCATCACTATGCCCCCTCTTCCTAACATTTAGAGTCAAAATATCTAAATTACCCTCCCTTAATAGTATAAGGGGGTTTAGTGAAATCAACCCTTAAAAAAATTATTTTTCAAAAATAAATTATATTTTTCGTAAAAACTATAAATTTCAAAAAATATATATATATATTTCGGAAAATATGATTTTTTACGAAAAATATATATTATGTTCCAAAATATGATTTTTTTACGAAAAATATATTTTTTGTGAAAAATATATATTATGTTCCAAAATATGAATTTTTTGCGAAAAATATATATTATGTTCCAAAAATGATTTTTTTTACGAAAAATATTTTTTTTGCGAAAAAGTATATATTATGTTCCAAAATATGAATTATTTCCGAAAAATAATTGTTTTGCGAAAAATATATATTATGTTCCAAAATATGAATTTTTTCCAAAAAATAATGTTCTTGCAAAAAATATATATTATTTTTTCCAAAATAATTCATATTTTGGAAAATAATATACTACCTTTGAAAAATAATTTTTTTGCAAAAAATATATATATATTTTTGAAATTATAATTTTTGCGAAAAATATAATTGATTTTCGAAAAATAATTTTTTAAAATGGTTTATTTCACTAAACCCTTTTATACTATTGAGGGTAGTTTAGGCATTTTGACTCAAAATGTGAGGTGAGGGGGCATAATGATGAAATTGAATAGTATAGGGGGCAAAGTGAACACAATGGGGGTTAGTTGATTAAACTGGATAGTATAGGGGGTTTTTTGAAATTAACCCAACATTTATCAACACCATTCATGCTTATATCATAACATTACTTTTAAGATGGTTAACAATTTTCACTAAAATCTTGGCTCCGCCCCTGTCACCAGCCTAGGCTCCTCCTATCTGCCTCACAATAATTTTAGGAGTTTTCGAATTTAGCATCCCTTGATCGTATTTATATAAGATTACAAGAAAAAAATTATACTCCATCCGTCCCAATTTAGTTGTTAACATTTGATTTTTCAATAATGTTTTTGATATTTTGTATTTTCTATTTTGCCATTTGATAATATAGTATAGTTGTAGTTTTTACTGGGGCCCATTATTTTTTGAAGTTAATGAAAAATGATAATATTGTATTGGGATTCGAATCTGGATAACTAATTTGGAACAAGTAAAGTAGACAAAGTGGACAACTAATTTGGGACGGAAGGAGTACAAGTTTTATCAATGAGAAGTTCTATTGAATCTATGCAATTAATCTTTTAAATCACTTAAAAGGTGTGAAGTCTCGAACAAATTATATATTGATTTGGATGTTGAATTAGAGAAATTATTCATTACAATAGTGATATCACGTCATTAGGCTGATATGGTATCACAATCCAATAAAATCAAAGCTTTTTTCACATGTGTAATAAAAATTCCATATAAAGATTATAACATATATGGAAACAAAATATGTGACAATAAAATAAAATCAACCATTATAACATATATGGAAACAAAATATATGGGAAAAAAACTCAACCATCTTCTTCTCTTCTCTCCATTTAAACCTAAACCTCTATCAAATCATGAACACTTAACATTAAATCTGCAACAGTGATGAAGAATTCGTTTACATACAAGAAAGAGAATTGTATGTTTTTCAATAACAAAATCACCAGCTTTTAGGATGGAAAAATAATTTTTTTTTGAAAGTTCAACATCTAAAACAAAAGCTTGCACTTATTAAAACTTAAGGTTTCTCTGTTTATCCTTTTACAAGAAAATACTAGATTCTAATCAATAAATCATATAAAATGTAATAATATGGAATCAGTTAAACCCATTATAGATTCTACGCAAATCTGATAAGAATGAGATGGTTGCGGAAAAAAAAATTGGGTTTAGATCATTATTAGGTTTGGATGTTGAATCGGTTATAATAGAGAGAAGAGAGGAAGAAGATGACTGATTTTGGTTGCAAATTTTTTTTTATGTTTGGATCAATTATTAGGGTTGGATCTTGAATCGACTACAATGGCAATAAGAGAGGAAGAAGAAGACTTGGATTTTTTTATATATATTTGTTTTCCATATATGTTATAATGCTTATATGAAATTTTTATTACACATGTGATAAAAGCTTTGATTTTATTGGATTGTGATACCATGTCAGCCTAATGACGTGGTATCACCATTATAATGAATAATTTCTCGTTGAATTGGCTACAATGGAGAGAAAGGAAGAAAGACGATTGGTTTTTTTTTTTGTTTTCATATATGTCATAATGCTGAGATGAAATTTATATTACACATGTAAAAAAAACTTTAATTTTATTAAATTGTGATACCATATCAACCTAATAATAATGTGATATCACTCTTGAATAATTTCTCCACTCATATATGCAATTTGGTTAGGCTAGTCTTTTCAATTTCTGCCATAATGGAAAGTTGTCAGGCTAAAACATAAGTTTTATATATATTTTGTTTAAAATAAAGAAAATCCTTAACGATTTGCCTTATAATTACGTTAAGAACATTTTTTTATTATTTCAACCGTGAAGAGCATTTGTGATATCTATCAATTGTCACGTAAGTAAATTACATTTTTTATATTTTCATAATCATTACTTTTGATATGCTAATTACAGGCAATAGTTACTTTTTATTGCAATAACACAGTATAATTGAAATAAACACAGATGCATCTCTCACCTTCTGACCAAAGGGGCAATTATATTTAGATAACAAAAAAAAATATTTAAAAATTTTGTGGTACATTATCGAGTTTTCTAAGATATATTTGTGTTACTATATATATATATCTATACTTACTATAAATAGTGTGAAGAGTTATTTATAGTGTAAATTTCTAATGTGATTTTTTCAACCCAATTTTTACTTGAATTATAATTACAAAAGTTAATTAAATTTTATAACTCCAATCTAATTTCTACTTGAATTATAACTCCAAAATTTAACTGAATTTTATAACTTCAATTCAAGTTAAATCCAATTTGAAATCACCAATACTTAGGCCCTTCCCAAATCATACTTCATAAACCTAATCTTTAAATTATCTATTTAAATTCTATCACTAAAATTTAATTGTATTAAAATATATTGAATATATAAATTAAAAATATAATTGAGATAGAATACTAAAATTTTAAATTATCTTTTATATTTTATTTCATTCTCTTACTATAATTTAATTATAATTAATAATCCTAATCATAATTGGATAAAAAATTAAAATAATGAATAACATCTACAATTGTATTTAACAATTTTAATCCTAAATCGACTATAATACTAAATCTCATCTTAATTAATAATCATAATCCTAATTGTATAGGGAATAACTTTGGACATATAAACCTAATTGTAATGGGATTAAAAGTCATTACATCAAAAGCCCTATATATATATTAGTCTAGATTGAAATCAAGCCTCAAATTCTTAACTTCAGTCTTCAACCTAAATTCAAGGTTTGACCCTTCATCTCTCTTCTTTAATTTAATTTATTATATATATATATATATATATATATATATTTTGCAAGTGAGTTTTACTTATATGAAAATTTTCCATTGTTGAATGGTTCTTTAAAGATCAATACAGGGTCTGAATCGTCAAATCGTTCCTCTCTCCTCGTTTCATTCAAAGTCGATTTGCTTTTCTGTATAATTGTGTATATATATTTAGCCGATAATAAATTTTCAAGAGGAAAAATGGGAATAATTTTGTATAATTGTGATTCACTACTCTCAAAATATTTTCTAACCAAAACACCTCCGTCATCACTGTAAATGTCAAAAAATGCACAACACAAGAATGAATTCTTTATTTAAATTTTGCTTCTTTTATATACATTTCTTTTTTGGGCTTCGAGCCCATTAGGGCAACATTATTTTGCTTACATCATTCTTTTAATCTCTCTTACATCACTATTTTTATTTTCAAGTAATTATAGCTTGAAATGGGCCTTTATCTTTGGGCTTTCAGTGACCTTGTTGGGCTATCAGCCTGATGGGCCTCTATGGGCCTGGAGATTTCCACACTTACACATGCCCTCTTCTTGGTTGTGGGCTTTCGGGCAGCCAGACCCATTACCAAGAAGGTAAAATGTGGGAGGGAATATATATACATCATCCTTGTCGGGGTGACGTGGCAAGTTTATTAAATAGGACAGTTGTGTCATCATTAACATTTCAAATTCATGACTTAGGTGGCCTTGATTCGTGCGATGGGGGTTAAAAAGACGACTTGATGCTTCGTTTCTTGTGCGCATGACTCTTTGCATCCTTTGGTGACCTCTATAAATACCCCATGGTCCATTTGCAAAACACTTCTTGCATTTCAAAGCTCTTGGCTCTCAAAAACTCTCTGCAACTTGGTTTCTCCTCTTGTTATTACCAGAATCTACACCTCTTTCCCGAAAAACTCACGAAATCTCACTGGAATCCACCTTGGAGTAAGTTCTTTCTTCCAGCTCTCCTACCTTTTTGTCAATATGTTTGATAGTGATGATACTCGGTCGGGTAGTGACCGTCTCCCTTCTTCTGTCGATCCCGACTCCTCCCTTAGTTGCCCATCGGTAGAGGTGGTTAGGAGGGTCATATTTAGTCCTTCTGAAGTCATCCAAACCGCTGATGTGGGTGGGGATCTGGCTGGAAGAAGATCAGGAGATCAATTCTATGCGGATCCCCTTCCTCATACACATAGGGTAGATACTGTGTTGAAGAAATTAAGGGTTAAATGTAGGATACCCGATGGGGTGATAGTTAAGAATTATCCCAAGAAATGTGATTTCAGGATAGGGGTTAGGGATGACCAGATCTTGTTGTCGGCCTTCCATCTTCAGGTTCTTCGTTTCCCGATCCACCATTTCTTTCTCTATATCCTGTCCACCTTAGGTCTGGCTGCGCTTCAAATGGGGCCCAATTTTTTCAGGATCGTGGCTATGGTCCTGATGATCAATCAGGAGATGGGCCTTGATCTGGGTCTTGCTGAACTCTTGTTCTCTTATAAGATACAGGACCAGAAAGACTATAGGGGTCGATATAATATTTTTCCTTTAAGTGGGAGGAAGATATGCGATGGTAATGAGAAGTCCAATAAGGGGTGGAAAGAAATGATGATCCTGGTGAGCGGGAATTGGAGGCTTCCCAGCTCAGCCAGATTCGTAGTCCCTAGGGTGTTTAATCAACATCTATTCCCTTTTTTCAAACCTTATCACAGAGGGTCATGCTATTGTGAACAATGCAATGATAGTTGTTGGGTCATCATGTGCTAGAGTTTCTGGGAGCACCCGAGCGGTTTAAAACTCCAAACTATATCTCATCCCGATTTGATATCCTTAAGTCTAAAATCTGGGGCCAGCCCTTGAAGATGTGTGGAAATTACCTGACTGGTGCTAATTTGCAGGAACTAACATCAGAAGGAGAGAACACCATGTTGAGGATCCCGCCACCCGTTCTTAAGAAGAAGGCCAAGTGAGTACCTGACTCTCAAACCAACCCTTCGGTGCCACGGAATGCTCAAGCCAATTCATCGTCCCAGGGTACTCCAATTCCTCCCCTCGGGGTGGTTCCTCCACCACCATCAGGAAGTCCTCCAGCAATTCCCCTTCCTCCTCCTTCTGGGGAGAGTACTGTCAATTCCCCTTCTATCCCTTCTTCCCGGGGGGGGGGGGGGGGGTTTCCCGTTCCTAGATCCCGATTAGTTGAGGGAGGGACTAATCTGACGAGAGCACAACGTCCCCGGTCTGAGGAAGATGTCCCTGACCTATCGGTTTGGCCCCGTCTGACCATGGCGTCATCGATAAGCATAGTGGCGGAGTCCGGAGCTGCATCTGGGAAGGAACAACCGGTCCCATGGGGACCAAAGATAAAACTTCCGGGTGGTGGCTTCTTGGTCGCGGGGAATGAGACCATTGATAATGATGTTGCTCTTCGAGAGATGGGTCTCCAGATCTGGACCCTGACAGACCGAAAGAGACTTACACAGATCGATCGGGCAGAGTTAGCCTTGACCGGTCCAGAGATTGCCATGAAGGTATGTTTTTGACCTTGCTGTTTCTCGAGTCACACTTTTTGTATTCCTGTATTTTATTCACTGATTTGACTAACACTTGTGTTTTTTCCTCTTTTACTTCTGACAGATGCTCTACTTAACCCAAACTTATAATGCAAAGCTAGAGGAGGACAATAAGTTGCTCAATAAATCTTTAGAACATCTTGAGGTTGAAGGAATAAGCAAGGAAAAAGGTGGCTTCCTTGTTATCGGTAGCTAATGATAAGTTGGAGGTCCAGGCTACACGGGTAATCATTGCGGAACAAAAGCTTCAGGCGGCCCAAGAGAAGATCAAGGAGATGGAGGCAGTTTGTCGGGCCCTAACTGCTTAAGTCGAAGGCTTGGAGGCAGATAATGAGGGCCTGAGGGCCTCCAAGGAGAAGCTTCTGGAGGTGAGAACCTTCTGGCAGTGGAAATGTGCCATCGGGGTGACAATTAGATGTACAAGCGTCTCTGCGACACGGCCCAGTACCGGATTGGGTTCTGTTGGAGGACTTACTTTCTGGACATCCAGAAACCTGTTGAGGAGAGGGACTTTGCCTCAGTGGAAGAGTTGGATGAGTCTCTGGGCATTGCTCCGTCGTATGACGATCTGGTCAGAGGTCCCGATGATGTTCTTTTTTGTGAGTTCTTGACCAAGCCTCTTCTGGGGCCCACTTCTGATTCTGATCCCTCAACGTAGCCTGCTCCTATCCAAGTTTTGAACCCGGCAATTGCTTATGTGGACTCAAATGCGGCGGGCACTGAGGCTGTCACCTAGATAGTTAACTCTCTTGGGCTTCCATCTAGGCTTCAGGGTCTTAAGACATAGGATTTTTCTTGAGTTTTTCTTTTTGTAAAACATTTTGTAAGCCTTGGCCATCGGGGCCCATATTTTGAATGAAAATCATGGTTCCTGTCCAGTTAACATCTGCAATACTTAGATTATTTTTCCAAAAAGTGTTGTCTTTCGGGAACTTGAGGCCATGCGAGAGACATGACAACATTTGGTTTATTTTTCATAAAATTTTGATCTTTTCTGGATCAGTGTTGTGTCTTTCGGGCACTTGAGGCCATGCGAGAGACATGACAACACTTGATTTATCTTTTTGAATTTTTTTTGATATCTTTTGGATCAATGTTGTGTCTTTCGGACACTTGAGGCCATGCGAGAGACATGATAACACTTGGTTTATTTTTCACAAAATTTTGATCTTTTCTGAATCAGTGTTATGTCTATCGGGCACTTGAGGCCATGCGAGAGACATGACAACGCTTGGTTTATCTTTTTGCAAAATTTTTGATCTCTTTTGGATCAATGTTATGTCTTTCGGGCACTTGAGGCCATGCGAGAGGCATGACAACACTTGGTTTATTTTTCACAAAATTTTGATCTCTTCTGGATCAGTGTTGTGTCTTTCGGGCACTTGAGGCTATGCGAGAGACACGAAAACACTTGGTTTATTTTTGCATCAGTAGTTATTTGTAAGCTATTTTTGTAAAGAAAAATAATTTTAATGATGCCTATTTTTAATTGATCCGGCGCTGGGGCCTTTTTACAAAAGTGAACAAAGTAAAAGTAAACTTGGCCTGTTACGGGTAGTACCTCTTCAGGCGAGAGGCATTCTGGGAGTTTGGTTCCATTCTACCGTATTTATTCCTTCGGACGCGGTATGTTCCACGCCCGATGACTTCGGTAATGGTGTATGGGCCCTCCCAAGGCTCTCTGAGCTTGCCCACGAGTCCAATTTTTCGCCTAAGGACCATGTCTCCGACTTGGAACTCTCTTCTTTTGAATTTTTGATTGAAATGGTTCCGGACACGCTGTTGGTAGGCGGCCAGCCTGATCCCGACTGCCTCCCTTCTTTCATATAGTAGATCAAGGTCATGAGCCAAGTACTGGTTATTTGGGCCTTCTACCCAGGCCTGGATCCAAAGGGTTGGAACCCTGACCTCTATGTGGATCACAACCTCAGCGCCATACGCCATGGCAAAAGGGGTCTCCCTAGTGGGTTGCCTGGGGGTCGTTCTGTATGACCAACGCACTTCAGGTAGCTTCTCGAGCCAGGCCCCTTTGGCTTCCTCAAGTTGTTTGGCTAGGGTGTCGAATATGGTTTGATTTGTCCTCTCAACCTGTCCATTCCCTTGTGGGTACCCGACAGAGGATGTATTCTGGTTGATACCATGTTCGACAAATAACGCCATCACCTCATTGTTGTATAGATTTGTCCTGTTATCCATCATAATTGTCCTTGGTAGCCCGAATCTACATATTATGTGGCTCCAAATGAACTTGATGACGTGGCTACTCTTGATGGCGGGATAGGCTTTAGCTTCCACCCATTTAGTGAAGTAATCAGTGGCCAGGAAGACATAGGAATTTGATCTAATTGCCTTTGGGAGAGGTCCTACGATATCCATTCCCCATCGAGCGAATGAATGTGGGACTATGGTTGGGTGTAGGAACTCAGGTGGTCGATGGATAACATCCCTGTGCCTCTGGCATGGCTTGCATCTCTGGACGTAATCCTCGGCGTCCCGTGATAGATAGGGCCAAAAGTATCATTGGGAGAGTATTTTATGGGCAAGGGATCTTCCCCCGGAGTGGTTCCCACAAGATCCACTGTGGATCTCCTACATCACTGCTCGTGATTCTGAAGGCGTAATACACTTTAAATAAGGACCCGAGAAGGACTTCCGATAGAGTTGCCCGTTTATAGCTGAATATCAGGCTGAATTCTTCCTGATCTTGTGAGCTTCAACTTTGTTCTCTAGGAGCGTCCCATGCCTCAGGTAATTCATCAGGGGATCCATCCAGCTGGGCTCCCATGGAATAAACATCACTTGTTTGGGTTCTTGAATACTTGATCTGGTTATAAAATCCACCAACACAACCTGGGTCAGGTCCTCTCCAGCTAAGGACGCCTAACCGGCTAGGTGGTCAACTATAGAATTTTTGTTTCTCGGGATCTGAGTGAAGGTCATTTTTTGAAAACTCACTGTTTCTGTCAACACAAGTGCCCAGTAAGACTCCATTTTGGGGTCTTTTGCCTCGTATGCTCCTTTAATTTTTCGAATGACTAACTGAGATACTAAGGTCTGAATCTGGAGGCTTCGGGCTAATCTTAAGCCATATACGATCGCTTCATATTCAGCCTCATTGTTAGTGACTGAGAACTGTAGTTGCACTAATATGTGGAGGTGTGTCCCATCGGGTGTCTGGATCTCCAATCTGATTCCCGATCCGATAAAACTAGTTGATCCGTCCACGAAAAGCTTCCAAGTATCTGGTTCAGTATGCTGGTCGGGTTCTTCAGTTTCATCTTTAAGTAAGAAATCTGCCACCGCCTGTCCTTTGATGGAAACCCGGGGTATGTAAGTTATGTCATATATGCCCAACTCGATGGCCCATTTGGAGATTCTGTTCGAAAGGTCAGGTTTTGACATAATAACCCGGATAGACGTGGAGGTCGGGACAATGATTGGATGAGCCTCAAAGTAATGCCTCAGTCGTCTTTTGGCATTTATCAGTGATAAAACCAGTATTTCTTACCTGCTGTATCGGGTTTCCACTTCAGCCAAGGATTTACTGATGTAGAAAACTGGCATCTGCAGGTTCCCATCCCCTCTGATGAGGGTTGCACTGGTTGAGACAGAGGATATTGCTACATAAAGATGTAAGACTTCATCGGGACCTGGTGTGGATAGGATCGGGGGTCAGGTCATGTACTCCTTTAACTTTGTTAGGGCTTCAGACTGCTCAAGACCCCAAACTTCTCCCTTTTTCGCCTTGATCGCTTGAAAGAATGGTATGCATCGATTGACGAGTCTTGAAATGAACCTGCTAAGGGCAACCACTCTTCCAGTTAGGACTTGAACATCTTTATGTGTTCGGGGCTCCTTTATTTCCATCAGGGCCTTGACTTGTGTCGGGCTAGCTTGGATCCCGATCCGGTCCACGATATGTCCCAGGAATTGTCTGAATGACATGCCAAATGAGCATTTCTCCGGGTTGAGCTTAATGCTATGCCTCTTGAGGGTGCCAAACACTTGGTGTAGATGTGCAAGATGATCTTCCTTTCCTCTGCTATTGACCACTATGTCATCAATGTAAGCTTCAATCACTATACCCATCATTCCCTTAAAGATCTTGTTGACCAATCTCTGAAAAGTGGTACCTGCATTTTTTAGACCGAAGGGCATTACCTTAAAGTAGTAAGTACCTGTTTCAATAATGAATGATTTCTTTTCCTTATCCGTAGGGTTCATTCTTCTCTGATTGTATCCCGAATAAGCGTCCAGGAAAATTAGATGTTCGTAGCTAGCGGTAGCGTCCACTATCTGGTCAATCTTTGGCAATGGAAAGTTGTCCTTCGGGCATGCCCTGTTCAGGTCAGTAAAATCAACACAAACCCTCCACTTACCATTCTTTTTTTGGATGACTACTACGTTGGCAAGCCATTCAGGATACTTGACTTCCCTAATAAAACCAGCCTGGAGCAATCTGGACACTTGATCCGCTATGATCTGGTTCCAGTGCACTCCTATGCGCCTTTATTTTTGCCTGATTAGTCTCATATTTGGGTCAATGTGTAATGAGTGTTGGGCAACAATGGGATCAATACCTGGCATGTCTGTATATTCTTATGCGAAGACATCGAAGTTGTCCTGCAATAACTGTGTCAGTTATTTCAATTCACAGTCGGTGAGATTCGTACCTGCAAAAGTAACTTTTTTCAGGCTATCGGGTATTATAGAGATTAGCTGTAACGGCTCGACCACGATCGTGGTACCCGGATCCCCCTCTTTTGATTGCTATTTGGGGCCTGGACTCTGATCCTTGGAATGGGACACCTTTGGGCCTTTTCCCTTCCTGATCTCCTTCAAAGTGACCACATAGCATTCCTTGGCAGCCACCTGGTCCCCCTTGATATCAATGATGTCCAAATCGTTCGGGCTTATGCATCTCATCATTTAGTGAAGGGTTGAAGACACTCCCTGCATCCGGTGAATCCATCCCCTTCCCATGAGTAAATTGTACAAAGGCTTCATATCTATTACAACAAATGTTTCGGTCAGGGTCATTTATGCAGCAGATACTGGCAGTTGGACTTCCCCGATCGGTTCAATTTGCTTTCTATCGAATCCTGCAAGAGGACACCGGGAGGCCACAATCTCGTTCGTGTTGATTTCAAGCTTTTCAAAAGCCCACTTAGTAATGACGTTTACACTACTCTTGGGGTCGATCATGACTTTCTTAACAAGGCAATTGGCCACCATCAATGTCACAACTATAGGGTCATCATGTGGGGTCTGGATATTCCAAAGGTCTGATGTAGAGAAAATAATTTGTGATTCTCCTGTCCTGTGGTGGATTTCACTGACTTCGTTGACTTTTCTCATTTTTCGGGCTCTTCGTAGCTGGTTTCGCCTGGATCCTTCCATCTCTTTGGAGACGGAGCCACTAAGAATCATGTTAATGATCCTGTCCGGCTATGCGGCTGCGGGGTTTCGAAGGGCTTTGGGAGCTTGTTGATCGGCCCTCGGTCTATCCCATTGGATGTAGTCCTGGAGCTCGCCGTGAAGCACCAGTGCCTCCACTTGTCGTCTGAGATTACGGTACTCATTTGTGATGTGCCCGAAATCGCCATGGAAAACACAATGCTTTGACTTGTCCCTTTGATCCAATGGCTGCCGATGGGTGGGGGTTGTTGGAAGATGCCTCTGTCATTATTCTCTTGGTAGAGCTTGGCAAGGATGACCCTCAGGGGGATTACTCTCTCTTCAGATCTAGGACGTTTGAAAGGGTTTGGGGCTAGAGGTCTTGAAGGACCTGAAGGTCCCGATGATGTTGGACGCTTTCGATCGGTTGCCTGATCCTTTGATCGGGCTTCAACGTTGACTAAGGCCGCCCTCTTCTGCCTGATGGTCTCCTTCTCTTCAATCCTCAAGTACCCTTAGGCTCTGAAGTTTAACTCCCCAATACCCGATGGGGGGCGTTTCACCGGAGACTGATGGAACTTGGTCCCTGGAATAAGGGCCATCCGGAAGGCCTCAACAGCAAAGTGCTGGTCACAATTATCAATAGAAGAAGACTCAATGTTGAATCAGGATAGAAAGTTCTTCGGGGATTCTCCTTTCTCCTGGATCATAGTAAAGAGGCAGGATATGGTCTTCTTTTGTCTCTTGTTCCCGTAATACTGGGCAACGAAAACCTTGGTCAACCATTGCCAGCTGCCGATGGATCGGGGTGGTTGCTTCCTGAACCATAGTAGAGCTGCATCCACAAGACTTGTGGAGAATACCTTACAAAGCAATGACTCGTTCTCAGCATACATGGTCATCTTTTGATGAATCTAATAGATATGCTCCTCGGGGTCCTTTGTACCATCGTAGGGGGTAAACCGAGGCATGACAAACTTCTTTAGAAAAGGTTCTCGGGTTATCTCGGGGGTGAAGGGTGATTGTATCAACTCGGTTGATGCCTGAATGGTCAGATCATCGGTAGACTGGGTTCTCAAGGAGTTTTCTTTGGAACTCGACCATCATTGTTTGGAGTTTTTGTTTTTTTTGGGGGGGGGGGGGGGGGGGGGGTTATGGCTTCGTTAGTGACGGGAGCCTTTCCTAAGCGCTGGGAGGACTCGACGTGCTCTTCCAGCCTGTCGCCATCTTCTTGGTTCTGAGAGTGGTTGAGCGTTGCTGCCGGAGGCGCAGGCGGTTGTAAAGCCATCCTCGCCATGAGCTCCGTATTCCGCCTCTCAAGTGTTTGGCTACGTTCCTCAGTGGCTATTAGGCGTTGTAGGATTTGTTCAGTGGTTTGAGGACCTCCTTCATGGCTGTCCCCAGTGGTCGGAACATCCGCTTGCGAATGGGTGACCGACATGGTTGTTTGGGAAGTAGTGGGTTAGTGTGAATGGAGATTTAGAAGATGATGAATAATAGAAACAAGCTCTCAGATCTGGAAGCCAAGGCACCACCACAGATCTCCAAATTAAATAAAACAAACTCAGCTTAACGAGATGGGAAGAAAATGATTTACAAATTCGGAAGAAAGAATTACAGATCTGAAAAATCAAGAACTACCAAAAACTTCTCACAGACAGGCGTCAATGTGTAAACTTCTCACAGACTGGCGCCAATGTGTAAATGCCAAAAAATGCATAACACAAGAATGAATTCTTTATTTAAATTTTGCTTCCTTTATATACATTCCCCTTTTAGGCTTCGAGCCCATTAAGGCAACATTATTTTGCTTACATCATTCTTTCCATCTCTCTTACTTTATTATCTTTATTTTCAAATAATTCTAGCTTAAAATGGACATTTATCTTCGGACATTCGGTGACCTTGTTGGACTATCATCCTGATGGGTCCGACGCCTAATGGGCCTTCATGCCCCGGAGATTTTCACACTTACAATCACTTTTTTCTCCTCACCAGGTTCACAGCTTCTCTCACTCCGATCATCAGACCAACCCTAAAGATGGCCCACAAGACTTCTACACAAAACCCAAGTAAGATAATGCCATCATCTGTGTGTGTATATATATATATATGTATGTGTATTTTGCTTTCATGTTCTTTGATGAATTCTTATATTTTCTGTACATGGATTTAAAGATAAATGTGTTTGATTCACTAGGAAATACTTCAATAATTTGTCCGGTAGGATTCAACTTTGATGCACAAAATATTACTTATATTAACTGTAAAAGTAATATAGATCTTTTATCAGAATAAATTTTGTGAAGTTCGTACTTGACAAGCATTTGGGTGCTTTTGGCTATTGCACTGAATTTAGTTAGGAAAAGTACCTCTCAGTGAATCTGGCTATATGCGTGTCTATATATATATATATATATCACGACAAAAGGCAAAATTTTATGCTGTTTGTGCTGTTATAAAGTAGACTTTTGTACCGAGTTTGGCAAAAACCAATTCTACAAATAAGCATGTATTACATAACGTAAGACCTTTGATTGATGTTGTATAATCGAACATTAGTTGCTTATGTTCCGTTTGGTCGGTGATATGAGAAAATGGATGCAAGGAAGAGAGAGCCCAATGAATGAGGCATCTTAGGGAAAGAAAGATGGTTTCCTCACTTTTGTTTGCTTGAATGAAATGGGTAATAAAAATGATGGATGGGGTAATTACTAAGTGTGGGCCCATTTTTCATCAGGCCCATCGTACAAGGAATTACATTGGATCATCATACCTGATTTAAAGCCCAAATAGAAAATAAAGTCCAAGGATATAAGCCCATTTCAGATTAAAGTCATTAAGGAAATGACCATTTTTTCAAAACTGACATAAGATTTTATTATGGCAGTTTTGATAAACATTAAATTTTAAATTAATGTAGATATTGTATTTAATGTGTATTAAACCCCATTCATGGGAGAAAGGCAAATTTTCATGTATAAAAGAAAGAAAAAAGAAAAGGAAAAGGATCCGAAATTGCTCCAATATTTGCTGATTCTTGAATTTTGCTATTTTCTTGCCATTATTCTTTTTCATAGCTTCTGTTTATTTTACAAAAGTCGAGATTCGTTCGGAAGCCCCGAACGGGTTTACACTTTTTGGCGCCGTCTGTGGGAAATTCGATATCCAGAATAGAAGTTATTTGATCAATGGCGGGAGAAACCACCACACAGCTAGGTGATACAGCTGTTATCCTTCAGCGTCTAGAGGCACTAGAGAAAGAAAATCGAGAATTAAAGCAAATGTTAGATTAATCCGTGCACCCAGAATTGCCAATAGCAGGGCGCCGTAATGGCCCTGGTGTTGAAGAAGAAGACAATCATAATGAGGCAAGTTCAGCAAATCGCACAGCAGATCCTGCTCACACCCAACCAATCGCAGATGAAGCAAATATCAATAATCGTGTAGTTCCGCTCGATATGGTAACCCGACTTCAAAAGATCGTAGATGAACAAGTAAAAGATCTCAGAACACAGTCGCCAGCCGATCTAGCCATCGAAATGACAGCCAAAATGATTAAATCTCCGTTCAGCCCCGAAATTCAGCAGGCGAGAAGGCCAGATAAATTCCGGATGCCTAAATTCATTATGTTCGATGGGACACAGGACCCAATCGAGCACCTGTTTCATGTGGAGCAGATGATGACTCTCGATATGGCTGATGATGCACTAATGTGCAAAGCTTTCTCTACAAGCCTAACGGGCCCCGCTCTGTTATGGTTTAGACAATTGCCAGGTAGTTCAATCGATTCTTTCCAAACGTTGATGGAAAAGTTCCTGGCACAGTATTTCGGGAACCGGAAGCAGAAGATGACCATTTCTAATTTGTTTACGATGAGGCAAGCGAAAGGTGAAACATTGAAGAATTTCCTTTCCAGATTCAATTTGGAAATGGGAATGATACCCAGTTGTGATCAACCAGCAGCAGTGGAAGCTTTCAAGGTAGCTATCGAACAAGGGACCAACTTCCATAGATCCTTGGTGAAATCGACACCCTTCAACATGGGTCAGTTGAATTCACGGGCGCAGGGATATTTGAGATTGGAGGAGGATGAGCAAGAAAGAGGCCATCGTTCGGCATTAGTCAGTGTCAAAAGCAAATCAAAGGAAAGGATAATCAAGAAGGCAGATAATACGAACAATTACCGATCGGCTCCGTACAGACAACAGGAAAGGAGGCCAAGGTTTGACATACCTGAAACTCCACTCCGAACGACCTTAGCAAAGTTGTACAACGAGAATAAGACGAAAGGTATTTTTCGACCTCCATTTCCGTTGAAAACGCCACCGGAGCTGTAGGACCGTACAAGGCATTGTGCGTTCCACAATGACTTTGGCCATCTAACCAATGAGTGCAGACAATTGAGGAGGCAGGTTGAGACCTTGATAGCCAAAGGAGATTTGAAGGAGTACGTGGACAATGGAGTCAAAAATTTTGATCGGCCGAAGCCTAACAAAATTGTAGGCGGGCAGCCGGTAAAAATTATTGACACAATCCATGGGAAACCCGAAGAAGACGAGGAAAGCCGTTCGGTTCAGCGTTCACGCATGCGCAATGCCAACAAGATCCGAAGGGTTGGGGAGGTGAATGTCATTTGGAACTACCCAATGCCCACAATATCATTTACACAAGAGGATCTAAGGCGTGTACAGATTCCACATGAAGATCCACTGGTAATTTCGATCATAGTTTCAAATTGTTTAGTTAAAAGGGTGTTAGTTGATCCAGGTAGCAGCACGAACATCCTAACTAAATCAGCTTTCGAGAAGATCAGCATCAACATGGAGTTGATCAGACCAACAGCCAGTCCGCTGGCAGGCTTTGATGGAAAGAGGATTTGTCCAATCGGGGTCCTGAATTTACCAGTGACGGTCGCAAAGCGAACTTTGACAGAAAACTTCATGCTAGTAGACGTACAACCTTCTTACAATCTGATCATGGGAAGAGGTTGGATTCACCGAATGCAGGGAGTTCCTTCTACTCTACATCAAGTGATGCGGTGTGCTGACCCTTCAGGGAAAGGGTTTGTTGATATTCAAGGCGATCAAGTGGTGGCGAAAGAATGTTATGCCATCGTTACCAAAGGATTGAAAGACGAAGGTTCTGAACGAAGCACGTAGCAATTACCGAGCCTCCGTGATCAGACTGATGATGCTGAGAAGGCCGCAGAGGATACCATCACAGTAGATCTGATCGACGGGGGCAAGGGAAAAACCACCCGAATTGGAAGGGGACTGAACCTTGATGAAAGAAACAACTTGATTTCTATGTTGAGATCAAACATTGATGTTTTCGCCTGGGAGCATAGCGATATGCCTGGGGTCGACCCAGGAACCATAATGCACACATTAAATGTTTACTCCGATGCCCAACCCGTACGGCAACGACCCAGAAGGATCGAAACCGAACGAGGAAAGTTTGTAGCTGAGGAGGTTAGCCGTTTGCTAGATGTTGGTTTTATCAGAGAAGTTCACTATCCCATGTGGTTGTCCAATGTTGTCGTTGTACAAAAGAAGAACGGGAAGTTCCGAATGTGTGTGGACTTCACCAACCTAAATAAAGCTTGTCCAAATGATAGTTTTCCTCTGCCAAAGATTGACCTCATGATCGACGCGACTACAGGGTTCGAGCGTCTCTCCTTCCTGGATGCTTATTCAGGGTACAATCAAATCCCAATGAATCCAAAGGATGAAGACAAAACGACGTTCATCACCGAACGAGGGACCTATTGTTACAAGGTCATGCCGTTCGGTCTCAAAAATGCAGGTGCGACTTATCAACGACTAATTGATAGGATTTTCAAGACCCAGATAGGAGACACGGTGGAGGCATATATTGATGACATGGTGGTTAAAAGCCAGTAGAAGAATGATCATTTGAAGCACTTCGAAGATGTGTTCGCAGCCCTGCGATCGCATAAAATGAAACTAAACCCAGAAAAATGCACTTTCGGTGTATCTTCCGGACAATTCTTGGGTCACATAGTTAATAAAGATGGAATCAAAGCAAGCCCAGCACAAGTTCAAGCATTGATTCAGATGAAGGCGCCTGAATCCCCAAAGGAAATCCAGGTACTCACAGGAAGACTTGCAGCCCTGAGTCGGTTCATATCCAAATTGTCAGATAGATGTAAACCGTTCTTCGACGTCCTGAAGTCTAAGAAAATGGTTGTTTGGGGGGGAAAACAGCAAGAAGCCTTTGACCAGCTGAAACTCTATATGGCAAAACCACCAATCCTTATGGCGCCCAAGAATCATGAATCCTTAATTTTATACTTGGCGGTTTCTCCGAACGCAGTCAATTCAGCGTTGGTAAGAGACGATGGGAACAGACAATACCCGATCTATTATGTGAGCAAGACATTGCTTGACGCTGAGAGAAGATATTCAAAGACAAAGAAGATCATCTTGGCATTAGTCCAGGCAAAACGAAAGCTTCGACATTATTTCGAGTCCCATCCGATCAGAATTCCAACTACTTTTCCGATCAAAGCAATTTTGTCAAAACCGGACTTCTCGGGAAGAACGACAAAGTGGTCAATAGAACCGAGCATGTTCGACATTACTTATGAGCCACGAACATCTTTAAAAGGTCAAGTTGTGGCGGATTTCCTCTTAGAATATGAAGCAGCCGAAGATGAGGTCTGCAACGTAAATCCAAGATGGTTACTTTATGTAGACGGATCAGTGAATAGTCTGGGGGCAGGTGTGGGGATCGAACTAATATCCCCAGAAGGCACCAAATTACAGCAGTCGATCAAATTGTCCTTTGACAGTTCAAACAATGAAGCTGAGTACGAAGCCGTGCTGGCAGGGTTAAGGTTAGCAAGGGAGCTCTAGATCAAAGAACTAACTGTGTTCAGCAATTCTCAGTTAGTTGTAAATCAGATCACAGGAAGTTATAATACAAGTGAGGAAAGAATGTTGCAGTATACAAATATCGTTCAGGAAGAAATGCGGAACTTTCAGGTAATCACTTTTAAACAAATTCCAAGGACAGAAAATCATAGGGCCGATCATGTGGCAAATCAAGCATCCTCCGCAGGAGACGATATGGTCAGAATAATCCCAGTGGATGAACTATTCACCCCTTCGATCGGTAAAATGAAGGAGGTATGCGTGATCCCATACGAGCCAAGTTGGATCGATCCAATCCTTGAGTATTTATTGATCGGTGTTCTACCTGAGGATCGATGAGAAGCAGGGAAGATAAGAGCAACCTCTACCAAGTATTCGGTGATCGATGGCTATCTATATCGCCGATCGTCAAGTGGGCCCTATCTGCGATGTTTGACACCATCTGAAGCACAAGAGGTACTCAGGCAGTTGCACGATGGAACTTGTGGAAGTCATATCGGAGGAAGATCATTATCTCATAGAGCAATAACACAAGGATATTTTTGGCCGTACATGATCCGGGACGCAGAGGAATACGCAAGAAGATGTGACAAGTGTCAAAGACATTCGCATATAATTCATCAACCGGCAGAGCTTCTCACAGCGATGGCCTCCCCTGTTCCATTCGCACGATGGGGGATGGATGCGGTCGGACCGTTAACAAGGGCAGCTTCGAATCAAAAACATGTACTTTTGGCCACAGATTATTTCACTAAATGGGTGGAAGCGAAGGCTTATGTAAGGATCACTCACACTCAAGTGATAGATTTTATTTTGAATCGTATAATCTACAGATTTGGAGTACCAAAGTACATAATGATGGACAACGGCAAAAATATGGACAATCAATACGTTCGGGCATTGCTGGACGAGTACGGGATCAATCAGAATTTATCATCTGTCAGTTATCCGCAAGCAAATGGACAAGCTGAAATAACAAACAGAACAATTTTTGCCGGGATAAAAAGAAAGTTGGAGGGGATCGAAGGAAAATGACGATGGTTAGACGAATTACCGAGAGTCCTCTGGAGCTACCGAACGACTCCTTGCAAGCCAACCGGAATGACTCCGTTCGCTATGGCGTACGGAGTCGAGGCGGTAATCCCAATTGAGTTGGAAGTCCCCACAACAAGAACTCATCTATTCGATCCTGAGCAGAACGAAGAAATCTTAAAAATCGAAGGTGATCTCATAGATGAAAAGAGGGAAATGGCCTCAATAAGACTGGCAGAGTATCAACAAAGGTTGATGAGGAGTTATAACAAAAAAGTGAAGCCAAGGTCATTTCAAGTTGGCGATCAAGTACTAAGGGTATTGGCTAACAGATCAAACAAGCTGGATCCCACGTGGGATGGGCCATACACAGTAACAGAAGTGATCGGGAAAGGTGCCTACAGATTGGCTGATCAGGATGGAAAACAAATCGAACGAGCTTGGAATGCTATACACCTTAAAAGGTATTTTCAATAAAATTTATATTGATCGTTTTGTATGATAAAGATCCATTTCGAATCAATAAAGATATTATTCATATCTTCTCATATATCTGTTCAAAGTAAAAAAAAAAAAAAAAAAAAAAAAAAAAAACTTGGCCAAAATACATAAGCCTATTAGGCAAAAGACCATCATGAAGATGGCACCAAATTCCTATTTTCAACAAAGACGTATATAGATACGCATCAAAAAGATAGTTCAAGAGATCGAACCATCCAGTTCAAAAAAAAAAAAAAAAAAAAAAATACATAAGGCATATCAGTACCCTCCGTTCAGAAAACATCTATGCACCTCAGTGCCATCGTTCAGAAAAACTGTATGCACCTTAGTGCATTCCTGTTCAAAAAATATATAAAGCACAACAGTGCTATCTAATAGCTATGCACCTTAGTGCAATCCTATTCATAAAATATTTATGCACCTAGGTGCCATCTTGTTCGAAAATATTAAAGCACGTCAGTGCTATCTCAAAAACTTGTCCGAAGAAACGCTCATCACAGGAGCATCTAAAATATACAGATCCAAAAAATTGTTCAAATGATAGAAACTTCTAAATCAAGAAGGTGGAGGATTGATATCATCAATAAGAGGTTGCTGGCTCTCTGAAGCTGGAACGGAAGGCTCAGCTGCCACTTCATTGTCATCTGCCACAGGCTCTGGTCGTTCGGCTGGAATGATCCTATGCAAAATAAATTGAGTTAAAGCTTTTTCATCTTGGGAAGACTCAGGCTCTTTATATGGGTGAACGACTCTGCAAGCGGCATCATGGTCGGATGGATTATCATATGTACGGGCAGATGATGACATCTGGTCAAAACAAAATCTGAACCCACCACAGAACTTTATGTCAAAGATGTTCACATACCTCCGGTGCATGTCCATACCTCCCCTTCGGCAAATTTCTAAACCCGTCTTCAGAACGGCATTAGAAGTTTCAAGGTTATGGATCTGCTTAGTCAGCTCAGCATTCCGATCGGATTCTTTCTTATGGAGTTTCTTTAAACTCTCCACCTCAATCTCCAAGTTTTTCTTCTGCTTTTCAGCCAACATGGCACATTTGTCGGCTCGGAGGTATGCATCATCAATGCTCTTTCTCTTATACTCTCCCATCTCCACAGCCTTACAGAGAGCTAGAACATTGAATACAGACTGAAAGAAAAGAAATGTTTGTAAAAAAAAAAAAAAAAAAAAAAAACTTTGGTACCTCTAGAATAGAAACAGGAGCCCTAGCAAGAAGCTCGTTCTGATCGACGTGCTGCTGAAAGAGTTCATCCTTGGGAGGCCACATGCCACGAGCGAGAGCCATCAAAGAATCGGGATCAAACATTGCCAACGTTCGGCGATTCAGAACACTACCATCGCTCTTCTCAAACTTGGGGATCCATTCACCTTCAGGATCAAACGATGGAGGAAAACAGCAGTCTGGAATAGTGTAGCCGCTCACAGATCTGGCTTTCTTAACAAGCTTTTCATGCTTTTCAGAATCAATTCTTTTTGCATGTTCAGAAGGGGGGCCCAGCAGCAACTTTTTCGGAGCATTACCGCTATCTTCGGTGTTCGTCCTCTTCAGATGCCCCTTTGTCTTCTTCGGATCTTCAGTCAGATCGACCACTTGGCCCTTGCCTTTATCAACTGTCGAGCTGGTTGGGGGAGTAGATTTTTGTGCAGCAGCACGCTTGGAGGCGGTGACCGGAATTTCCATGATAGTCGCCTCTGAAGCACTAGCAGCGATCAATTTCAAATTTTTGGAAGTCAAAAGTGACTTGCTGGACGGAAGAGATGCAAATACTTTCTCGTTCAGATATTCAATACGTTCGACTGCATACAAAACATGGGCATACGATCAACAAACAAACAAGTATGAATATCAAAATAAAGTAGGCGAAATTTGTAAAGTACGAAAAATACACTTGCCAGGATTTTTGAAACCACACTTCAGTTTCTTACATATACCGAAGGCCCTTGGCAGAGGATACGGGCCGGATGCATCCACCCTCCAATTTCCCCCAATTTTCACCACCTTGTCTTTCCACTCCTTCTCAGAAAAAGGATTGCCTTCACAAAGTTTCAAAGTTGAATGGGGGTGCAGATGGTACCGACCGGGGTTTTTTCTGATCTGATCGACTTTATAACAAAACAAAAGATCATTCAAACCTAGGTTTAAACCTCGTTCGAGATTCAGAACGAGCATAACAGATAGAACCCTGAAGAAATTAGGGTTTACTTGCAAAGGGGCAAGTCCTAAAGAAAAAAGGATATAATGATAGAGCGGATGCAAAGAAAATCTAAGAACGGCCAAGTGATGTGCAGAGAACAAAATTTCACCCGGTTCAACTTCTTTGCAAGCTTTGAAGTTCAAGTCAGAAGAATACTCAGAAATCGAAACATCCGTTGGTATGTCAAACTCAATTCGACACCTATCGGCTAAAGGCAATTTTCGTAATTGTTTTCGGGAAAGCTTCTGGGATCTTGGTTCAACCAAATTGGGGGCAACCTTAGAGGAAGAAATGTCAGGGGCATCATCAACAACCACCTCCAGAGAAGGGGTTCGGCTGCTATCACTACTCATGATACTATTTGATTAACGAAAGAAATATGAAAGATGGAAGAGAAAAACTAACCTCTAGAAGTTCCTTGCTGGGAATCGCCTTCAAATGGAGTGAATCTGCCCTTGTAAATGAGGAAGAAATATCGAAGGAAATACAGGAAATAGGGAAAATGGCAGTTACACATGGCTCTTCGAATTCCCACCCTATTTCAAAACTGAAATGGGCTTGGGAATTGGGGGCAAAGTGTGGGCCCATTTTTCATCAGGCCCATCGTACAAGGAATTACATTGGATTATCATACCTGATTTAAAGCCCAAATAGAAAATAAAGTCCAAGGATATAAGCCCATTTCAGATTAAAGCCATTAAGGAAATGACCATTTTTTCAAAACTGACATAAGATTTTATTATGGCAGTTTTGATAAACATTAAATTTTAAATTAATGTAGATATTGTATTTAATGTGTATTAAACCCCATTCATGGGAGAGAGACAAATTTTCATGTATAAAAGAAAGAAAAAAGAAAAGGAAAAGGATCTGAAATTGCTCCAATATTTGCTGATTCTTGAATTTTGCTATTTTCTTGCCATTATTCTTTTTCATAGCTTCTGTTTATTTTACAAAAGTCGAGATTCGTTCGGAAGCCCCGAACGAGTTTACACTAAGTTTTTTTTTTTGGTCGGAATGAAGGAAAAAGATGGGATTTATTTGTTTTTAACTATTTACCCGTGTGGTTAGCAGGAGGGTTATAAGCAAATGTCTAGGATGGCCAAAATAAGAGTTCTATATTTAGGGGTGGTTAATTGTTTTTTTTTCCCCTCACCCTCTTCTTCCCCTCAAATTTGAGTAGATACAAGAAAAGTCACTCTCATTTGTGGAAATCCACGTATATTTTGGGGAGTTGGAAATTTTTGCATCTTCGATTTAGTTCCCGTAGTTGTTTGTATTTATAATAGGTTGCTTCATATTTCTAGAGGTGTTATTTTTTTATTATTTATATTTTTTGGTGAAACAATAATTTGATAATTCAGTATTACCTCACCTGGAAATTATATCTGGTTATGAACTTTCAAATGATTTAATTTTTAAGGGTCGTCTTTTCTATTTTTATTTGTCTTCTTCCAAAAGTTTCTGTCATGTGATTTTGATGTGCTTCTCTGCGCGCTTCCAATTAAATGTTGTTTGATTTGCATGTTAAAGAATTTAATTTTTAAGTTACTCCCTCTCTAACAACATAAACATAAAGCTTGTGGAGGAGGTGGTTGTTAACACTTCTAATATTGTGGTAAAAAGTAAAAACTCAATACATCTTGTGGTGTTTTGCTTTTTCAATTTTGTTTCACTAGGTTGTCAATGTTTCTGGCCGTTATGTACTGATGGGAGGCATAGAAGATCGCTTGGGTAAAGATTTCATTGACAGAATCAAGAAGGATGGTTTTATTGATGTTAAAAATAGAGCAGGTACTTATACATTCTCTGTGGAGCTCTTTAAGTAGGAGTTTTTTTTTTTCCCTTTGAATTTTCCCCGACAAAGTTTCCCCCTTCTTTCTTTCTGGCTCAGTTTAATTGAATTTTAGTTCATTTATAGGCATGAATATTTTTTTAATTGAATTTTATGCCTCTTAACTGCCGATTTAAAGTAGTCCAGTTAGTTTTGCTCTCCATAGCATGGTATGGATTTGCCATGCTTTGTTACCATGTTTGAGATGTCTAATCGTAATTTAGCCCTATGCACCAAGAAACTGTGTTTATTTACATGTAAAATGATGGTGCTGCTTTTCAAAAATAAAAATAAAAATAAATAAATGATGGTGCTTCTTCAACCAATTTGCAGTTCTTTTGGTGAGGATGTAGGAGCGTGTGACTTTCCATTAAATGATTCGAAGTGCTATGGGGAAGATGGTGTGTCTTGACCAATAACTCTTTCCTTCCCCTAAATGAAATTGTATAATGAAAGAATGAAGACACTATTGCTATACCCTAACTAGGGGTGACAATTCGTGTCAACGGATCGTGTTCGTGTCGGGTCGATATCGTGTCGTTACTATACGTGTCGTGTCGTATTCGTGTCGTGTTCGGGTCGACCCACGGGTCGACCCATGTAAATTATGTAAATTTTTTTTTTTTTTAATGGTAAGATGATATAAAAATAAACAAAGGCCTAAGCCATACAAATGCTAATTCATTTAGCCTATTTATTATAATATTTTAAATTAAATTTGACATAATCCATTTTAGAGGTAAATTATTTAACCTATTATCAACATAATTAAATTGATTTTGACACGATCCAATATTATTTTATTGATATATTTCAATTCATGACCAATTAGAGAAGAGAAAAATATAAAAATAAAGATAAATATGAACAGTAATCGTGTCAAACGTGTCGTGTTCGGGTTATCCGTGTCGTGTTCGGGTTGATCCTTATATTTTCGTGTCGACCCATTTAAAGCCTTAAACCGTGTCGTGTCGTGTTCGTGTTCGTGTCGGGTTGTGTCGGGTTTTCGTGTCGTGTCCAATTTTGCCAGCTCTAACCCTAACCAATTGAAACACACACACACAACAAATTTAGACACCAAGATTTATAGTGGTTCGGTCCAATTGGTACCTACATCCACTTTGAGAGAGTTTTACTATCGGTTGAAGAAAAATATGGCGGGGAGGAGGATACAAATCACTCAACTCTACCTCTCAAACTCTCTGCCTCACTCACAAAATTCACTTTTTGTTTATGTATCTTGTTCTATGTTTACAATCCACACAAGACCCATATTTATAGCCGAAAGAACCAAAACGAACAAAACACCATCTTGCGCATGGAGTTGCAAATCTTTGCATGTGGGCAGCCTGAGATCTTCACGCGTGATTGAGCTGTAAATCTTGACTTTTATCCAAGCATGCGTGATATGGACTGCGCATGGGGTGTTGATGATGTTGATGGTGGTTTGTAGACGGGTATGGAACTTACAACTATAGTACATACGCAAAAAAGAAAGCACACATATTACTGTGTACAAAGCAAAAGGAATAAGAATTTAAGTTGTAAGCGTTGTGTCAATATTCGATAGTTGCATCACTAGATTATGTTCTCCTAAGGGTTGTCAATGAAAAATCAATAAAATGCTCCCGGAAAAGGAATCAACAAAATGATCCGGACGAGATAGGTTGTTAGTTCTCACATAATTGCAGGTTGCCTTCCGAGTTTACCAAGATGGCCTATCGTTCACTTACTATATAGAATACAAATTTATATGTACTTTTTTATTATATATATGATGATTGACAGAAAAGCTCCTTTTGTAGGAGAAGTTAGTTATCGCGTGACTGAGGAAAGTTTGATGGATCGCATAAACACAAATATGCATGAAGCATATGCCTCAATGTTGGCAAGGAATGCAGGTCAGAACTACTTCAGTTATATCTTATAGATTATAGGTCACATGACCTCTATACTTATTTTATGGACTTTGTTGAATATTTCTACATACAGGGTCTTGACGGTCCACGGATCTGCTGACAAAATCGTCCCGGTCATAGATGCATTGGAGTTTGCAAAAATCATACCAAACCACAAATGAGCAAATCATGGATATAATTCACATCAAACTCAATTAGCTTCTGTTGTTTTACCCTTCATCAAGGAATGTCTGAAGCAAGGCAAGAACATTTTTCCGTACTAGTGTCCACGACCTACGTACTCATCGTTTACATAATCATAAGGATTTCAAGAGATTTTCATATATTTATTGAAGTTCAACTTCTTAAGCTTTCTCATGATACTAATTCAGTTATATACAGGTTCCTAGTGAAATTGGCCCCTCATTTTTCGAGAAATGATTGAGCTGAATTGCATCTGGAGCTTATCAAGCTAGCGACTCCTCAACGTCCCATTGTTGGCTTTTGATGAACAGAACTACGGTTTAAGCATCATGGATGTGAAACTAAAAAAACCCATATGATTAGAGCAGAGCAGATTTTTTTATGTATGATTATTTAATATTGCACCAAACAGTGGTCCAGTGGAACCTATAATTTTTTGGCCTACTTTCTCTACTGTTCAAGTATTCTCCAAGTAAGTAGTTTGGTTAAAGCTATATGTTTTCAGTTTCTTCCAAGGATGGAAATTTTATAAGGCTGGTTAATCATGCATACAATTTTTTTTTTTATTATTTATTTCGACTTTATTCCCCCAAATACTTGGTTAGGGTATTTTAGTGAGTATTACAGCTTATTAAGCCTGAATTGAGGTTTATGGACCGAATCCAAGCGCAACTTGAATTATATCCCAATAAGAGAGTTTTAAGTGTTAAATAAGTATTTAAAATAGTAGTTAAATAAAGCTAGTTTTTTTTTTTCTTTTTTTTTTTGGGAGTTTTGTGGGACTTTGTATGTATTTTACTTTTACAAAGCTCTTTACACGCATAAATTATATTAAGTAGTCATGAAATGGATGTCATGCAAGGAGAAGATAGTGGGTATTCAAGGAAAAATTCACGTGGTACTCCAAATTAATAATAAATTGGGTGTAATACAGACAATGATGGATGTAAAATAGGAAGAGATTCTAGTATTTGCGCATGGTGTCCAACAAATATTTTAATTGATTTGGAATACAACGTCATAGTTATCCCTAGGATAATTAATAGTTTTTCGTCATGCAAGTTGAAAGTTTATGTTAAAAAATTTATATAAATATGTTAAAAACTCAGTATCGCACAAGATATTACTTACAACCTTATTTATTCCTCTTGATTCTTCAATTTGCAAGAGGTAAAAATGACAATGTATGTTTTTTTTTCCCAAAACACCCTACCACCGTATTTCGTTGAAGGCTCAAACCCTTGGTAAAGTGTACAAGTTACTTTATGTTTGAAAGTAATAGTCTCGATGAGTCATTACACCTTTGGTAAAATATGTGTTACTCTACATTAAAAATAAAAAAAAATAAAAAAAAAGTGACTTTCTTTTTAAGAATGGGATAATATTGATCAAATCAAAATAAAAGTTATATCACACATGCTTTAATCATTTTTTTAAAATAATAATAATAATTATTATTATGATAATGATAATAGGCAAAGGGAGAGAAGAAGGAAAAATTGTAATGGAATACAATATTGACCAAAGGGGCAATACTGCTCAATAAAGTAATTTAACAAATTGCTTAAGCAATAAAGAAATATATAATATATAATAAAAAATAAAAAATGAGAAAGTAATTTAACATACACATAGTAATAAAATCTCAACCTTATCGTCGTCTCTTATCTACTTCCAATCCGCTGTAGTGTAAATACAAGAGTTCAGCAGACAAAAAAACGCCAGTCCGATCGCACTTCACTCCACTTGTAAACATGATTACATTTTCAATAATCAAAATCAATTTTGTATATTTGTGATTGACTCCTCTCAATTTAAATTATTACCAAAAACACCTCCTTCATCTTCATCACATTTTTCTCTTCACCAGGTCCGCACCTTCATTCCTGAAGATGGCCCACCAAAGTTCTACAGAAAACCCATGTAAGAAAATCCCTTTATATATCTATCTGTTTGTATTGATTTCATTTTCTTTAACAATTTATGGTAATTTCTGTACATGGATTGAAGAACAATGGGACTAGCCCAATACCCATTAACTTTTTATAATTTATATGCATTTATATAATTGGTGTCGTTCATAAAAGAAACAAGATGATACCCATAAGTTTATAATTACATATACATGATTTTTGATATGCTAAATGCTTTAATACAATCAGAGAGTGTGGATCGAATGCGTAACTTGTAATATGATAATTGATTGTAGTGGTAAAATCTTGGAATGTATACATGATAATTAATTGTAGCTTAAGCTTTTAGAGCAGATGGGTAAGTAACATGACCGGTTGAGAACATTTTGTGGTCTTAAATTCGAGGTATAAATGTTTTAGTATATGTTTTTCAAGTAAGGGTGGGTTGAAAAGGTGAAGAAGGAAGAATGTATTCGAACGAATGCATCAGCTACTAATTAAGTTGAGGAGTTGAACTCTATCAATTTTTATAGCTTTTTCTGCAAAGTTTTTTTGAACATATAATTTTTTTTCTTTCAAAATTTTGATTCTAGTGGAAAAAGGGATTATATGAATAATTCTATTTCAATCATATAAATATTTCAACGATTTCCATCGTTTTATTTTGGAAGGAAAAGGGGTACAGATGATAGGAATGTGCTTCTCTATCCGGTTCAATAATGTCATTGATATGTATGGTGGGTTATCTTTATGTACCTTTTACACAACATATCTGTGAAGCGTGTGATATCATCACATCAAATATGTCACGACTAAAGAACATCAAACTCCTTTATAATTAGAGAAGTTTCCATGAAATATTGTTGAATCATTAGAACCTGATAGAAATAATTACTAATAGTGTCAACAAAAAGTCTGAAAATCTAAATTATTGTTGTTTAAAGGTCAGAACTCAAAAAATGACACTAGAAAGTGGAAATTGGATGAAGAAATGTTAGTTGTAAGAACTGGTATGCAGTAAGTTAGGTTGTCGCGTATATTTATTTTCTAGTGCTAATATGTTGCAATGTTTCAGCAATGCCGCAACAGAAAATCGTAATTTCAAACAAGAAGGGGGAGAAACTTGTTGGTTTGTTACATGAAACTGGATCTACAGAGATTGTAATCTTGTGCCATGGTCTTCGATCTACAAAGGTTGGTAATCTGTGATTTACATGTGATGATCCATCTACTATATTACTAACTTTAACTTTTATAGTTAGCATATCAATCCTCGTTACACTGTCAAATAAAAAAATGATTCATTGGTTCTAGCTTTCTAGTTTAGCGGCGGTGGTCCTATTTTAGAGTGTGAAATTTCTGTCAGGTATTGTAGATTGCAGATTAGGACGGATTTTTAAAAGTTTCTACTGTATGTCTTATCTTGATACATTGTCCACATTCGGTGTATGTGTGTAATTCACATTCAATTGATGATTTTTGTTGGGTGTGAAAAATGTTATTGGCTGTTTTATGTTATATAGTTCCTGTGTTGCCCTGAAGGGGTCAAAAATAGTAATTCTGCTCTGTGCTTGACGTGTAACAATCATTTTTATAACCAAAAAAGAGTAAGAGTGAAATTGAAAGCGGTAAACTATTTTTAGCTTTTTTAACTTAGCATAGTTATTGGATTTTGGATATAATTTGTGATCTTTACTGTGGATCTTATCTAGTATGAGAACCATCACTTGCGAGGTAATTCTGTTTGTTTATTTATTATTATTATTATGCTTAAAACAAAGGTTTTAGTGTGATGATATTGTGAGGTGTTCCGCACCTATGTCAAGCGTAAGCGCAAGGAGATTTTGTTAGGGATATTTTAGTATTTACTTGCTAAATCTAGTAATTATTGGCTACTTTTATTTTATTTATGTTGTTTTATCATTTGGTTTGCCTATAAAAGGCTTTGATGTAAGTTACCCGGTGTTTTGGCGCCAAAACAGTTGAGAGAGAAGGGCATATTTGGCAACAAACATGCAAAAACCCACACTACGATACCCATCAGTGATAGCTCTTCTTTATATTTATATTCTTTTCTCTGTGATAGCTCTTCTTCTCTACCGTGTTCTTACACCCTTCTTTAAGTCTCAACTATCCTTTTGTTTTCTCACCCCTTCTTTCTTCTGGTCATGCATCAAAGCCCTTAGTTATGGTTTAATGTATTTTTACAGCGTAGTAAGGAAGAAAACCTTTTGTTTATGTTGTTTGTCAATGGCATATTTGTGATTTCACAAAAATTGAAGTTAAATCTAAAACTCGCCTTGGTAATGCTTGGTAGCTTAGGCAGGTAGATCAGAGGCCATGTGAACATCTTGTGTCAAAATTTATTATTTTGGACTGGGGCAAGTGTTATTGAAGTTAGTACTCTTGCTCTATACTAATTAAGTGATATTATTGAACCAAATCATGAACGGTCTGTAGATAAGGACAGGTTCATGGGTCAAACAACTAGATTTTCAAATCCAATTGGATGCTCCTGTCATGAACGCTGGTGCATAGAACTTGGGGCTGGGGATGGGCAAGCCTGTGTCAGTACTTGTGTACATAATCAATGGAATTACTTTACATTTGACAAAATGCAGGAATAATAATGGATTTAGACAAAATGTAGAACAATTATGGGGAGCTCATTGACTTTTTTTGTGCAGAATTTGTAAAACTAAATTTGAGTGTTACCTTTTTGAGGATTTAAAGTTTTACATCCATCACTAGTCCACATAATGTTTGAGGGCTGATGTTTTGCTCAAGTATAGAAATGATCTGAACGCTCGTGTTTCTATTCCAGGAGGACGAGACTATGGTAAGCCTTGCTGTTGCTTTAGGAAATGAAGGAATCAGTGCCTTCCGCTTTGACTTTTCTGGGAATGGGTAAGCTTCTAGAATTGTAGGATGTAGAAACCATGACCTTCATTATTACCGCTCATTTGGTGGTGGTTCCTTCTAATTTTCATCTTGGGCTGAGTCCTTCTTTTTGGCTGACTGGTAGCTTCACATCTTTGTATTGTTTTTATATATTTTCTAGAAGAATCAAATATGCTGATTATGTGAACCACCTCTCTGGCAAAAAATCTTAGTGTCATTTCAGTGATGGACTTTTGTAATTATGTGAACTTTCTTTAATTTTATTTTCATGAAGATTGGATAAATCTCTTCCGTCTTCTCTAGTAGATATTGCTTTACTTTGATCATGGTATATTTTTTGTGAATATCTTTTTTGAAACTTTGTCGATTATTGGCAGTGAGAGGTTGACAGAATCCATGCACTTTTGTACAGTTTTCTAGTCTCATATATAAGTGATTGAAGTATTGCTAGGCGTGTCCATTATGATATCAAGACCCACCTGAATACCATCATAGAAAAATATATAACAGTAATATAACTTTGCTTTTATGACATGGATGTAGTGGCTAGCAATATTCAGAAATGATTAATTATGTACTCCATTCATACCAGTGGTGATTTGCGTCATCTTGGAGTTGAAAAGGCAACTTTATGATGCTTATATAAGTTTTCCATTCTGCACTATTCCAGTCATATTGCCGTGCCAAACTTCATATTTGGGTTAAATTTGTTTTGATTAGTATTGCTTTTTAGGGAAAGTGAAGGTTCATTTCAGTTCGGTAACTATTGGAGCGAGGCTGAAGACTTGCATGCTGTAACTCAACACTTCAGCAGTGAAAACCGGCTAATAAGTGCTATTCTTGGACATAGTAAAGGTGTGCATGTTTATGCTACATATCCAATCTAATACAAATTTTTCTCACTTAAATAACCGGAGAAAAATGTGGGTTGTGCTTGAAAACTTTAAACTTGTGATTTCTAAGTTAGAACAATTGATCAAGTCTGTCAGAGGATCAGGAATAAGCATATGCAAAGAAGATAGAAGTAATTTTTTTTTTTTTTTTTTTGATAAGTAAGAAATGATATAAAAAGCACTCAAACGGGGAGCGCAACCCAAGAACAAAAAGCCACTAAGGGCCAAGAGAAGCCAAAAAGTCTACTTTCTCGACAATAGAAGTACAGGAACGGCCCTCAACCCAACAAAACAAAGAAGAAATGATGCAAAGAAGATAGAAGTAATTAACTGGCATATTCATTAGACATGAGTGTTTGCATAATTTAAAACTTCCCAACAAATGTAATATAGTGGTGGGCCATGTGCCAAATTTTCTGTATGTTGTTGTTGTGTGTATATCTTTGAGGCCTCAAGTAGTCATAGGGTTGTCTGTACTAGTAGAAATTTCCATGTCTTCTATACATTATAAATTTGGAGTCCTGGTCCTGTTTAAATTCGGAATACTTGAAAGCCTACATAAATTTGTAGATTTTAATTTCACTTGGTAAATTTTTTTTTTTGTTTCATGTGTCAATTTTTGAAGTCCATATTGGTAGGCCATTTACTTTCCTGTGCAAAACTGAAAGCAATCTCTGCAGGAGGCAATGCCGTGCTCTTATATGCATCTAAATATCATGATGTCCGCATGGTTGTCAATGTTTCTGGCCGTTATAATCTGAAGGCAGGGTTAGAAGATCGCTTGGGTAAAGACTTCATGGAGAGAATCAAGAAAGATGGTTTTATTGATATTAAAACTGGATCAGGTAACTTAAAGATTCTTTTTTGGAGCTCTTGTGCAATCTATTTTCTCTTGCCTTCTAGTTTCCCTACACTAGGTTTCCCTCTTCTTCTTCTTCGTTTTTTTTTTGTTTGTTTTTTTTTTTTCTGGTTTTTTTTAGTGAAATGTTATAGGAAAAAGGACAATATATGGATGAATATTTTAATTGATTTATGTATGCCACTAAATTTAAATTAGAAAAAGTCTAGTTAGTTTTGCTCTCCTTGGTATTGCATGGAATTGACGTGCTTTATTATTGTTTTTACACATGTACTCATTATTTAGCATGCTAGTTTCTTATTTATTTGCATGTAACATGAAAGTGTTTCTTCAACCAATTTGTAGTTACTTCGATGAAGGCTGCATGAGCTTTGTGGCCTTCCTGCAGATGGTTAACAACTTTTTCTATTTCCTAAATGAAATTGTATTGATGAAAAGAATTGGAACTACATACTCCCTAGTTTAGAGGCAAAATTTGAAAGGATACCTCTTCACTGTACAAAGCAAAAGGAATAAAAAATGAAAAATAAATAAATAAATAAATAAATTTGTGTTGATACTCGGCGGTTGTGTTTAATTATGTTCTGATAGGTGCTGGCAATGAGAATAAATAAAATTCTCCCCCCAAAAAATATGACAACTTCAATAAATTGCTCCCAATGAGATAGGAAAGTTCTCACATAGTTGCAGGTTGTCTTCTGTATATGGATATGACTGTTGATGAAACGCTCCTTTTGTAGGAGAACTCATTTTTCGGGTGACGGAAGAAAGTTTGATGGATCGCTTAAACACAAATATGCATGAAGCATGCCTCAAGATTGACAAAGAATGCAGGTCAGAACTAAGTCAATTCCATAATGTAGATTAGAATTACATTCGTTCCATTATTATGATTTTGTTGATGGCTACTATAGTTCATTTATATTTATTCTTGTTTGCCTGTCACCTTTTATAATTTTAGTATCAGAACATCCTAACAAATAAGTGAAAGTAACCGTAAATATATCCAGTCCAATGCTTGCATTAAAACTTCATATTTGTTCCTAACACCTCTAAAATTTGCAAAAGCGAATATTTCATCAAGGTTAACACAAACACCTTATATTACTAGGAAAAACTTCATTTTGACAAACTTCCATGCAATATTCTATGTGGATCTCGCGCCAAATAGCTCAGACCTTCTAGGTCTTGATGTATTTTCTCACATACTTTGACCTGTCAGCCCCTGTTCTTTTCACGTCTTGTTCTCAATTGGTAATGTATTGTTATCGGTTCAGTGATTTCTATTGCATAGCTAAACCGTTTCAGCTTCTCTGATTTTGCTATCATGGTATAGTCCACGCTGCTATCTTCAACCCTATGATCTTGTCTTGCCTTTTATTCGTCTCTAACACCCTCATGTCAGTAATTTGCATGCTGTGGCATTTTATTTTGCATCAAGGAGGACTCATTTTTGCTGTTTTAAAGAAAGAAATTGAAGTAGCTCTATCTTCACACACCAAACCATGACCTAACTTCATCTACTGTGAAAAACATGCTGGAAGTCCATGAATGAGCTCGCACTCACTCGGTCCAACAACCTGTTATTTTCCACATAAGCTCAGTGAAGTTCGCTATCGCTAGTAATACCTCATACAACTGGGTATTAAACTATACCTTTTGATATATGTACGAGTATATGCATGCATCTTCATTTGAATGCATTTGAAAACTTACTCTACCTGTTCTCAGTTTATTGTTCATTGCAGTGATTGTTCAGTTGTTATAGTTCACACGACCGTTTTATTTATTTTAGGGTTCGTCTTGAATATTGTACATACAGGGTCTTGATGGTCCATGGATCAGCTGATCAGACTACCCCAGTCGGAGATGCCTTGGAGTTCGCAAAAATCATACCTAACCACAAATTACAAATTGTAGAAGGATCTGATCATGGATATACATCACATCAAACTGAATTAGCTTCTGTTGTTTTAGCCTTCATCAAGGAAGGTCTGCAGCAATGTAAGGCTATTTCTGACATATTTACATATTTAGTAGGATTTCAAGAGATTTTAGTTCTATATAGAAGTTCCAACATCTTCACCTTTCTCATGTTACTACCTATATTATATACAGGTTCTTAATGGAACTGAGCCCCTGATTTTGAGAGAGATGCTTAAGCTAAACTGCATTTGGACCTCATCAATCAGGATACCCCTTTCTCGTCCCCGTAGTTGGCTTTTGATAAACAGAATTAGGGTTTGACTTTTAAATGTTATGTTGTGTATATCAGCAAAGGCCACATCTCAGGCATATCATGAAATTGATTGGAGTAAATTTCTTGTGGTTTAACTTGTATTTTTCAGACTAGTTATGAACTTTGTATTTTAATTTCTTCCTTCGATAAAATCTTCGCCGTATATTTAGAGTTTAACCTCCAGATTGATATGTCATTGATTCTTTAATCTGACACCAATGAAGAAGGCTTATACAGAAATGTTGCTGCTGTGACTTTGCATCAAATGCTGAATTTGGTAAAACTGTAAACCTTGTTTATATTAGCTCCTATCTCCAGTATATTCACGAGAATATATTACAAATATCTGGAAAAAATTGTAATCACTAGCTTATTTATGAGCCTAACTTTTCAACTTGCTATAGCAGTACATCTGGAAACTAGACACCAGGATAATTCATCCATTCTTGTGAAGATCCCTGAACAAAGTTGTTAAATCTTGTTTCACACAACCGCAGTGCTTAATCTTCCAAAACCGAAACTCCTCACCGGCTTTTACTAAATGGACTTTCTTTATGCATGAGCTCTTTGGTTCAGATATTTACAGCGTTGTTCTCACTGGCGTATATCCAAGGAATTCCTCTTCGCCATCATCCTGGTTACGAAACAGAATTTCAGTTGGGGGAAGTAAAAAAAACTCGAGCTGAAAGTTTTGTCAACAATCAGCATGTGCAGCAGTGAAGCAGCATCGATAGAAATATAATGTAATGCCTCAAGTAAACTTGCGAACATGAATCTAAATTGGATAGCGTCAATGGTGTTGTCAGCAAAGCTTGCAAGAGTGACAGAAATTCAATTAGATAAAACTGGTAGCAGATGAAAGATGAGTCAACAGTGGAAAAAAGCATGACAGTTCTGTTAGCTATTTTAACCGAGTAGCATCTTGCATAAATCCTGGTAAAACCTACTGCGACTCCCGAATGTCATAATGAGTAGTAGTTGCCTACTAACCTCTTCCATTTCATCATCGGACGAATATGCATTGTCCATTCTCGAGCGCAAACTCTCCCCATCAATCTCCTTGACATTCTTCATCTCTTCCTGCAAATTCAATTCAATCGAGAGGTATTAAAGTTATGCAAGAAAATGTATATTTTGTTTTATAAATCCCCTATTTTGTTCGTCATTTCTAGAAGAATAAATCTTACTAGCTCAGACTTCAGCTTCTCAAATCTTTCTTGTAAGTCCGAGATATGATGCTTTAATGCCTGAAATGTTCACGGTTTTGACAGGAAATAAGTGCGAGTCCATAGCTTGCACAAAAACACATGACAGATTTGAGCTAAATACATAACCACAAAAAATAATAAAATGTCACCTCACGTCTCTGAAGTTCAATTGACCTAGCTAGTGCCTGCCTTTTAGTTAAGAGATTCTTGGGCCTCACTGCATCAGGACGTTGATAGTTCTTCCCACGATAGAATATGATTGTATAGCCATCAGTAGTTTTGTCTACAGATACCAAAATTCCACCACTCTCAGCCTCAAGAGAGATTGCAATTTGCTTGACTTGGGGAAAACTTTTCCTCCCCACAATTATCTTCACCAGCTCCCGAAATTTCCAGTGTAAGTGCATATTTTCTATTGTGCCATCAAACATTCCTCGCCTCCCTACAACAAAAGCCATATACATTCTTGACTGTTTCCTTGAAAACTAATAAGCAAGCAGTCAAAGCGGCACTCCTTACCTAAAAGTAAATAGGGTTTCATTCTCAGGCCCATCTTACGAAATAAGAATCTTTCCTCATCGCTAATGGTTTCTAAATCAGTTGGGAGCTCTGCTGGTTCCAGAGACTCTTGTACTTTTAGCAAAGCCTTCTCAGCCCTTTTGAGCTTCCCTTTTGCCTGCAACCAGCCACATTGATAAATACATGGAAAAAGTATATTCATGTCCTGGAATGGATTATGGATTTTTCTAACTTACAACAGCAAGCTTCTTCTCGAGATATGTGACAAGTGAAGCATGTCTAGCCAAAGCTGAATCTCTCATCATCTTCTCTACATCTTCGCTGCTAGGTTGCTTCCCCCACCGTGAGGTTGCAGCCATGGTCTCCGCAAGGGTTCCCGCAACTAATGGACCTCTAGCAGCTTTGACATTGGAATCATTCAGGAGTGATGCATTCTGTCGTGTTTGTTCTTCGTCGTCCTGTCGAAGTACAGTTAATTTTTCCACTTCTACCAGTGCCTCTGTAACTGCTGGTGGCAAGAAGTCATTTCCCCTGAAGAAAACTATATAATCCTTGTTCCTAGAGACCAGGGTTCCCCCTGTCAATATCTGCATATATGTGATGATATTGGTCATGAACAAGATCTATTGTTATTGCGAAAAATTTAACAATCCAAGACTTTGAGGACTAAAGGATTAGTACAGCAGCTACCACAAGAAGACTAAAAGACATACATCATCTAAAAGCTTTTAGAGAATATATTTCTCTCTTGCCTTTAAAAAATTTAGCTGGTAAGTGTATTACAGCAACAAAAGAGGGTGTGGCCAGAAGCAGAGGCATTTTATATGCCAAAAAGTCTTGAGTTGATAGAGAACTAAGCAATAGGTTTCTATCACTTTTTTGTTTCTACATCTGTGCCTTCCGACCTAGATGCCTATTAGTTTAAGGGAGAATCAAGGATTGAATCTATACTTCGCATCAATGAAAACTATATCACAAGGAGTTCGGGAATACCTTCACCATGAGTGGCATATATAAGGATCTGTCCTTTGCTTTCATAAAATTATACATACCGAATTTTTTACAAAGGAAAATAGAGATAAGAAGTTTACTGTATTATTGATGCACCAACCTTAAAAACATAAAATTCACAACAGGGGTACAGTAATGGGGAGGTTTAGTTGGTAATGTTGCATACTTAATGTCCAACAGTCTCCGGGAATTACGCCAACTTCAGCATGTAACTTTGGACAACATATTTCAGTTGTATTAATCACAATGGGGCCTTGGTACAGACAAAATAGGCTGACCATAGGATAAACAACTAACTGTTTCACATTTCTACCTTGAGTTCATCTGCCATCCTCTCATTACTGGTATTCTGTACGCCGTGTTTGATGGCTATCTTAGCAATAGCACTTCTTTCCCATAGCTTCACCATAGCCATAGCCAGACCTTGCAGTTCTCTGTTTCTTCCTGTGGCAATAGAGTGAAAGACAAAGTCCATTAGAAACATAATGATGAATCTGACAACCATCACAAAAGTACTATGACGGACATACCCAGTGCAAAATGTGGAGGCATTGTTCTTGCAGTCCTACGATAAAATGTCATCTCCTTGTCACGTAAACCATGTCGTACCCTATAAGGAAGAAGCCTGAATGGAGCTTTATATCCAGGAACCACAGCCGGAAGCAAGTCTGCATCAACAGGCACTGGATCGCGGCCTGACCAATCTTTAAATCTTGGACCCAGCTCATCTAACAGATGGTTGAGCTCACTCAAGTCCATAAGTTCTTTATCAGATAAATCCTTCAAACGGCTTGCTGAACCAGTGGTCATTGACACTGTAGTCCTATCCGAGCCTCTGAATTCAACTCTTCGGTTGGCTTCATGCTCAAATTCCTTTGAAGAGTAAGAATTATTTGTGTCAACTAGATTTTGTTCCTTATATAACTGAACACAATGAAGCTTGTAGGCTATTCCCCGGTATAACACTACTGAACTGCCTGATCTCCATATTACCAAACCTCCAGTCCTATTCTGAATGAGAATGATATTTAACACATGTAGGGGTCAGTAAACTATTTTCTGCAAATTCACGAGGGAATATCAAGAAACGAAAAGCAGTGATATGTAACAAACAAGATGAGTTATGGATGGCACAAAATAACATTAGCTATGTCGAAATAATGCAAGTATACTAACTGCAGAAAATGACAATGGTATATGTTAATGCCTGGTTAATCATACTAGACAAATATCACCAAATAAGCCATATGACAATTGATAATCATCTATATGAATATAATTTATGTGCACTATATGTCAATCTCTGATTAATCATATTCATGGTTCGCCGTAACCGCCGTTACGTAACGGTTTTACGGCTTGCCGTTACCGTTACGGGCCGTTACGGCACCATTTTCTGTTTCCCGCACCCGTAACGGCCGTTACGGTGATCGGAACCCCGATTTTTACCGGTTCCGAAAATATCGTAACAGTTAACACAATTGAAGTTTTTCAAAAATTTGGGTTAAAAAACTTTCGATTATGTATATGATATGATAAATGTTACTCCATCAGTTACAAAGAGAAGATGGTCTACTAATGATGAATCAAATGTCCACTGAAGATACAGCTCAAAATTGGCAATATTTTCATGAACCCCAACCAGAGCAACAAAATCCACCACGAAATTCATTTTGGTGGTGAACCGTGTATCTTTTTAAAAATTATTTTACATTGTTGGAAATAAATTATATCTTTTCTGATTTCAAATTTTTATTTATTTAAATTTAAATTTAATTTAATAATATCATAATAACAAGTATATCATAAACATTCAAATAACGACCACACCATTAAATTTATTAATAACTCATTTTTTGATATTAAAATTCTTTAAAAAATTAAATAAAATTCACTTAAATCTACCAAAAAATCATCTTTATTCATTCATGTTGCCAAAAGTATCCAATTAGAACATTTTGGGTAAGATGTGCAAGATTTTAAAAAATTCACGCTTGCGATAATCACGTCCCGTTACGGACCTCTTACCGTTACCCCGTTACAATTACCGTTACCGCGAACCGTGATCATATCCAACAAATCTTGGTTGGTCTCACCAAATAAGCCACAAGAAAATTCATAATATCATATATATGGAAACAATGTAAGCACACTGACCTCTAAAATATCATGGGTCCTTCTCATGTTCACTGCAGGAGGCCCTTCAAATTTCAATTTCACCACCCCATCCACCTTCCACTTCTCATGAATAGAGTCCACCAATGCCTGTGTAATACCCGCAGCGCCGACTTTCGTTCTCTCTACCATCCTCAGAGCAACATTTCTAAGCCTTTTCAATTCATTTTCAGGCAATAACTTCTCTGCCAGCTTGGTGTTGCTGTTCTTCAACCTTTCTCCATCCATTGATTTCACTTCAGTTTCTCTCTTCCATGGCAACCTCGTTGAACCCTCAAAACTACCCAATTTTCCATCAATCCTCAAACCGCCATTATCGGCCCCACCAAGCACATCCTCCTCATCCTCCTGTAACCCAACTGGGTTCGAATTAATTTTCACATTTTCTTCAAATTCACCAGTGTAATTGGCTCCTCTTTGTAAAATATTCAATTCCTCAGTGACATTTTCCGGGAAAATGTTTGAATTTCTGACAAACCCATCAACGAATTCGCCCTTTTCGCGACCATCTTGTGAATTTCTAGTTTCAGAATCAGAATCAGAATCAAACTGGGTTTTTCTGGGATTGCTTCCATGAACCCAAGGAGGTGAGATTAACCGATTGGAGGAACCAAAACTCACTGTGTCACTAACCGGAGCCTTCTTATCCGTTTCCAACTCTGACCCAGAAATTTGCCGGCACTGTTCTTGCACTTCTCGAATTGGTTCTCTCTGTTCTTGCCATGGGAGTTTCTCTCTCAAAGAAGTGGGTTTCGCAGACCATTTATGGCGAATTTCTTGGAAGAAGCTTGGTCTGGGCTTTCTCTTCTTCTTTACAGATTCGGATTTGGGTGTATCAATTTGGGCGTTTTGATGAGAACAATGAGGTCTGAATTTGAGAGTTGTCAAACAGGAATGGATTTGTGGGTGATGGGAGAGAAAGTAGAGAGATGGTGAAGAAGAGGAAGTTGAAGATGGAGAGTATAGATTCAGTGGTAATGGTGTGAGAAGCATACTGATACTGTTCTGGTGGTGATGTTATATACAGGGTTTTATATATAAACACTATGTATTGCAAACTAGAAGGTACGTTATCCACGATACAAATGCTATTTTTGGGCACAGACTGAAAGATGAGGCCCAATAAGCGAATGAACATTTCAAATTTGGGCCCAGATGGGGATGGAATAAATTATACACATCACAGACTCATTGTATTTTGGGTAATTTGCACTAACACCCCCTAAGATTTCGGTCAAACCCACTTACCGGTTGACTTTTAATTGTTTTGCACTAACACCCCTGAGCATTGATTCCTTTTGCAATGACACCCCCTGGGCCAATAAAATAACCAAAATACCCTTGATAAAATTCGAAAATATTATATGAAATATGAAATGACCTTTATGCCCCAACCCCAAATATATACAATTTCGAAAAACATATATATAAATTAAAAATATATATATAAAATTCGAAAACAAATATTTAAATTTTGAAAAAATATATAAAATTAAAAAAAAATATATAAATTTCGAAAAACATATATAATTTCAAAATATATATATAATTAAAAATATATATATAAAATTTGAAATCTATATAATTCGAAAATATATATAAATTTTAAAAAATATTTTAATTCGAATATATATATATTTCAAAAAAATATATAAAATTCAAAAAATATATATTTTCAAAAACAAAATTCAAAAAATTATATAATTTTGAAAAACATATATAAATTTCGAAAAACATATATAAATTTCAAAAAATATATATAAAATTCAAAAAAAGATAAAAAATTTGAAATATATATATAATTCAAAAATATATATATAATTCGAATATATATATATAATTCAAAATATATATATATTCAAAAACAAAATTCAAAAAATTATATAATTTCGAAAAACATATATAAATTTCAAAAAAAAAATATAAAATTCAAAAAAATATATAAAATTTGAAATATATATATAATTCAAATATATATATATAATTCGAATATAAATATAAATTTTGAAATATATATAAATTCGAATATATATATATTTCAAAAAATATATATTTTCAAAAACAAAATTCAAAAAATTATATAATTTTAGAAAAATATATATATATTGATAAAATGACATATATTTTCTAATGAAGTGAATCAAACTACTTACCACCAATATCAATTGGTGGTCTTCTTTTATATATATTTTTTCTGAAATTTATATGATGTTTTTAAAATTTATATAATTTATCCGAATTTTATTAAAACAATTCAAAATTTATATATATTTGTTTCAAAATTTATATATATATTTCGAATTTTATATATTGTTTTTGAATTTTTTTTTAATTTTATATATATTTCGAATTTATATATATAAAATGGGTAATCTCAAAATATTCGTGGACAATTCATCTATGACAAACCGAGTTGTTGGGTAAAAATTCAAAAAATATATATATTTTGGAAAATTTTGGAAATTCTTTTGGACAATTCGTGGACAATTTTGGAAAAAATATATATATTTTGGAAAAATATATATAAAAGAAGGCCACTAATTGATGTTGGTGGTAAGTAATTTGATTCACTTCATTAGAAAGATATGACATTTTAACAATATATATATATTTTTCTAAAATTATATAAGTTTTTTAATTTTGTTTTTGAAAATATATATATTTTGAATTTTATATATATTTTTTGAAATATATATATTTTTGAATTTATATATTTTTCAAATTTTATATATATATTCGAATTATATATATTTCAATTTTTTTATATTTTTTTGAATTATATATATATATATATATATATATATATATTTTCGAATTATATATATTTCAAATGTTTTATATTTTTTTGAATTTTATATATATATTTTGAATTTTATATATGTTTTTCTAAATTATATAACTTTTTGAATTTTGTTTTTGAAAATATATATTTTTTGAATTTTATATATATTTTTGAAATATATATATATATTCGAATTAAAATATTTTTCAAAATTTATATAAATTTTCGAATAATATATATATATTTCAAATTATATATATATTTTTTTAATTTTATATATATATTTTGAAATTTATATATGTTTTTTGAAATTTATATATATTTTTTCTAATTTTATATTTTTTTTTATAAATTTAAATATTTGTTTTCGAATTTTATATATATTTTTGAATTTTTATATATTTTTTTCGAAATTGTATATATTTGGGGTTGGGGCATAAATGTCATTTCACATTTCATATAATATTTTCGAATTTTATCAAGGGTATTTTGGTCATTTTATTGGCTCAGGGGGTGTCATTGCAAAAGGAACCAATGCTCAGGGGGTGTTAGTGCAAAAAAATCAAAAATCAACCGGTAAGTGGATTTGACAGAAACCTGAGGGGGTGTTAGTGCAAATTACCCTTGTATTTTTATTGATTTGTTAGATAAGAGTTTAGACTTTAGAGTTACCAAGCATTAAACATATATTTAATTTGTATTTTAATAAGAATAATTAAAGCATATATTTAATAATAATTAATAACTTTGTATTTAATAGATATGTAATGTACTAATATTTAATTTGTGGTCAACTTTTTAAAAAACTATGAATCTAAATGTATCATTTATACAGTGCAACTTTGTTTTACAAAAAAATAAACAAGCATCCAACGTCATTATTAAATATATTATAAATTCTTTTAATGATTGGAATACTATGTTATTGTTAAAATTACCTTGTATTTTGAGGAATATTAGAATGTATTAAAAGTGTCACTAAGTACTTGAATTATCGGATTCGCATCACATTTTTAAAATTTTGTATTTTAAAATTATAAACATGTATAACAAGTATCGACGACTTGAATGACTATTCAAAAAGTGTCGGTATTATTAAATTCGTGTGAATAATACGTATACAAGAGGCTTAATATAGAGACTAGAGAGTATTGTCAAAACGTGTAACTACACTATTCATTTTATACTACTTACTGTTATACTTTTTAAAAAAAATAATTATATAGCTTAAAATGTAGTTAATATATTGGTGAGTCAAACTTTCCCTCCTCAATTCTCGATGAACAACATAATCTTGAACTATCATTTGTTCAATTTGATCGATCTGATAATTAATTAATTCTTTTATTTTTACATTCTCACTTATATTTAAACGAACCTGAATGACTTTTTAGGTCCAATTCCATCAATTTTTGTTGATCTATAAAATTGATGAATATCAAATTGAAAGGATAAAGAATTAGCAAACTAACTGCACCCTTTTGTAGTAATATAATTGATATTTAATTAACAAAAAAAAATATATATATATATATATATATATATAATTGATATTTTACGGTCTTTACATAAATACCTATGGGTGAATCTTTCATCCATTTTAACAATCTAGGATTTTTCAATTCAAATTAAATATCTATTATACATTTACAAAACTATTTAAATCAATATAAATTGACACAATTGAGTGACATCAATGTTTTCTCATTGGATTCTTTCTCCGCCATAAATCAAGAATTGCTACTCTAATGCAACACACTTCCCAACTCTTTAGAATCCTCCGAAGTCCCAACTTGTTTCTCTTTCTTATATATATCTCATATATATATATATATATCAACATTTTTGAAGACTTCCTATCACCATAGAAGCATCATCCATGTAATAACCATGATTTCTTTTACTGTGGTATATATGTATATAATTATATATAATAGAAATTTGAATTTATCAAATTTTAAATTATAATTTTAAAATTTAAAGAGACTGAATTATCTCTTCACCCTAACAGAATGTATTATTTATAATACAAATATCGGTTATCTTAAGGAAGATATACGTACACTATATGTGCAGAAGGGAGGTGAGTTACAGAGTGAGTGTTATTGTAGATTCATCAGTAGCAGCAAAGAGTAAGTGATCGACGATTTTCTTGTTGGGTTTCATTCATCTAACGCAAGCAAGTTAACATTGCCTTATACATTTGTATATAACTAGAATTCATGGGTTTATGCATGTGTACAATCTTAAATTTCTTTTGTTATGATTGATGAAATTAACTACATAGAATTGTTAACGATATAATCTTCCTATTACGGTTTATCAGATCAATTTTGGTTTTATTCGTACCCTATGTGAACAGTAGGTTAGATGTGAACGTCGGTGTGTTATTGGTTTGTCATATTCAATAAATTATTGCCAATTGCTTACATATGAGTAAATATTAAGTGAGATTACTAATTAATGTTGTTGACACAAAATTAATAAATATAAACGATAAAATTGTTGGTTGTACTCTTTGTGAACAATAGGTTATAGGAGAAGATTATTAGATAGTATTGTTATCACGATAACAATGAATATTATTGTGTTATTTATACTCTTGCGAACAATATGTTATAGGAAAACATTAATATATTAATTATCTGTACCTATGTAAATAGTAGTTTATACATTTTTACGCTCTCTAAATTACGTATTAGTTGATATTAGGTCATACGTGCATATTGGTGGTTACTGTATATTCTGTATGTGAATAATCTATAATATATATTAGGTTTTGTGGTATGTTTTAAAATATTACTCGCAAGTGCACGAATCAATTGTAGTTTAGGTTATGCAAGAATGATGACTTAATTAAACTCAAATTAATCTAAAACTAACATAGTTTCTCAAAGTTTGTTTGTTGAAGTGATTTTTATACTAAACATGCAATATCGAAATACAAATAATTAAAGCGAGAATAATAGGGGAAAAAATACTAAGGTATCGGAATCCACCACCACTAATCCATAAACTTCTAATTATTCCTTTATCAATTCCAATTTTAGAGTAGTAATTTAGAAATCAATCTTATTACTTTCTCAAGATTTAATAATAACGTACTAATGAAATAGATTTTCAAGAAATAGATTTTCCTTCGCTTTAAAGTGTAAAATTCTAAGCATCATATGTATGCAATTTAATGGATCACATAAGATCAAAGATTTTTACTTATAAACTCATCAAATCCAAGCTTGATTAATTATGATAAGAATTCTTAACTACTATAAATACATGATATTTATAGTGAAAGGAATTTAAAACAATTAATACTATGAAGCGAAAATCATAAGCATTTAAACCATACACATGGAAATTGATAAAAGACTAAAAGGAATTTATTTCATAAATGGTAGTTTCATCCTCAACCTTAGTTGATGATTTAGTTACACATACTTAAAAGAAAATAATAAAGTAAGAACAATAAAACCTGGAATTGAAGATAAATTCTTCTCCTCTTTGGTGTCCTTCTTGCTCTCCTCCTTCTTCTTCCTCTTTTTTTTTTTTCCTCCTCTCTTCAAGATGTATCCATATTTATAGAGAAATATTGGAATCAAATTACAACTTGTAAAGATAAATGAAAATTTCTTTTCTTTTCTTTTTCTTTGAATATACATAACTTTCCATCACATTTTGTTTTTTTCCCATGTGCATTTGAATCTTCCAACTTTCATCCATGTGCATTTAATTCATCCAACTTTCATCCATGTGCATTAGATTCATTTCTCACTTTACACCTATAAATGAAAGACATAAATGTAGATGTAATTTAATGACATTGAAAATGATTTATTCAACAATTTTATTATATAAATTAAGTTTTGTGCACTTATCATTATTACACTTCTAAATTAATTAAAATAAATAGTTTTACTTACTAACAAATATACATTTGGGGATAAAATATGTATGTAAAATGGACTTATCAAATAGCCCCAAACCTATATTTTATTAGTCCTCGAGCAAAACAAAAGGAAATAAAATTCTAACTACACCATTTTCGTTGGTTGTCTTGATTACATTTAGCATATGCAATAAGCCTTTGAACCCCTAGGTTTCCCCTAGTGGACGAGTTATAGTCTCGTGAGGGTTTCCAGTGATGATACCCACAAACATCGATTCTCGTGAGGGTTTGATATACTACCCACAATTTCTCCATTTTTTTTTTAATCATGTATTCACATACTCATCAACCAAGTCATGATACAATGCACAAGATATTATGGATGCAAATACTCTCATTCACTACCGAACAATAACTAATCTCGAGATTCGTGTCATGAATGGTTCCCATAAGAGTAAAAGATTTCGTTACTTTCTACTCCCAATCTAGACAACCTTCCGTGTTTTTGTGAACATTCTACTATGGTATTTCAATCTTTCTTTTTCTACTTCATTGATCAAATTTTGCCAAAAAATTATTCCTACCATCATTCCACTTTTCATCCATTTTTATCTTTCTAAGCTCCGGACTTTCTAGCGAGGATTTTTAATCCCAACCAACTGGGCCCTAACTTCTTTATTGGGATTTATGCTCATTAGTTTTCTCCCATTTTTACGCGAACAATGATATTGGTGATACCAAGGTCCGGTTACTCATATCGAAAAACTACTTTTTGCATTTTATTTTTGAAAATTTTCAAAATTTTCTCCATTTCATCTATATCAACTCCCCATCTCCCCTTTTATTGTGGCAAAATTAATTTTTCAACTACATAGTCAAAGATCAATTATTTTTCCCATAGTGAGTGTGTGCTTGTGCTTATAGGTCAAAGTCGTCATTTTCGGTTTCAATTTTACTAATCTATTCACTCATGTAAAACCACATCACTTTACTTAGCTCGATTTAATCATTACTCTCATGAACGAGAATATCGTATCACATACTACTTATACATCATAAACACAAACTCAATCAACTTGTAATGCAAAACATTCATTCGTGAAAACAAAGAATTTTTATTTTTTTTGAAAAATTTCAATTTTTTATTTTTATTTTTCAAAATTAATGAATTACAAAACAACAAATTAGACCATACCCCCAAACATAAACTCAACATTGTCCCTAATGTTGGACAAACTCACACTTTGTACACAAAAAGACAAGGGTGAAAGAGTATCACGAATCATTGTAGGTTGATCTAGTCAAACTTGTTATCAAACAACAAAAAGTTGTTAGGATTTCAAATGAAAAATTCTATACCACAAAAATAAATAAAAATAACATAAAATTTCTTAAAGTTAGCAATATACACAAGTCTTCTATGCATTTCATGTGAGATTTTGACATTCTCTTTTAGATGGAAACGATGCATGCACACTGATTGAGATATACCCTTGATGTCTATTATATTCCACTCAATAGTTGACCTATGATCCATAAGAACATCTATGAGTTTTTCCTCGTGTTCCTTATTTAACTCAGAAGGAATGATGACAGACAGACTCTCAACTTCACCTAAGTAAAAATACTTAAGTTCAGAAGTTTGAACTTTCAAGTCTAGCTTAGGAGGTGACTCAGATGATGATACATGTTTATTTTCAATTGGTGAAAGGGGATCTACCTTGGCTTTCCAATTCTCAATGTCCATAAAAGGGACAGAATCCAATAAGGCGTTCACCTCTTCACAAGCACTATCCATATCAAAATCACACCTAAAGTGAGCTAAACATGCCTCTAAAGGATCATCATAACTTACATGTGTGAAAATCTCTTGAACTATACTCTCTTTTAGATTCACCTCGATCGTATCCTCAAAATATGATGGTTGTCGGCTCATAAAAATATTAAGCTCAATAGACATGTTCCCAAATGAGAACTCTCACGCTTTCTCAAAAAGTTTATTACTGTTTTTTTTTTTACAATAATAAAAATACACCACCCAAACAAATATTTTTTTTATATGAAATTTAATTCAAGGGTAGTGATTTCTATTTTTTTTATTATTATTATTTTTATTTTTAATTTCCTATATGAGAGATTATTAAGACTAATTCCAAAATAATCTTCACCTAGTTAGACAGCTCCTACTCTCTTTCAGAGAAAACTAGTGGATAACCAGTTAAGGACCAACAAACTAACAACGAAGTAGTTCCCAGGAAAGTGTGGCGAGGCACTAGGCCTGCTTAATGCCGCGTCAACCACACTCCTAGACAGAACTATCCTACCGTTTATCAATTTGATAGTGACTCACTAGAGTTACCAAAAGTTTAACAATGTCCAAGAGGATCCTATGAGCTATATGAAAACCCTTTGGCCAACGTCTACTTGATTTTAAATTAAACTAAATTTAGCCAAGGGTATACAAATGCAAAGAGATTTTTAACCTAATGGGCAAGGAATTGGTGATGAAATCCAATCCTTATCTTGTTAGAGGGTTAATGCCCTTACTAAAAGATTTATGCAAAATGCTAAATTAAAAATGTACATACAAGCAAGTCAACAAAAATAAAAATAAAGGGAGTGAGTGTGTGAACTTTCTTTTCTTTATAAATAAATAAAGAAAGAAATACACGAAATAAAATAAAATAAATAACAAAAATAAATTTGAAGAAAGTGTGTACCTAAAGGTTATTTCTAGTGTTATTCTATCCTAAAGGTATCATGCAAAATTTCATCTATATAAAAACTATGTTCACCTAATCTAAAATAAAAAATATATATATTTATATTTACTAAAGAAAAAGGTAGTTACCTGGATTCCACAGAATGCTAATAAAGATGCCACAAAGAAATACAAGTATTTTTTTATCCAATGCAATCTTAAAAAAAAATATTACCTACAAAATTCAAGAAGTATCAATTACTGAAAAAAACAAACACAAAAATAATAAAAATTATAAACTTAAGTAAACAAACACTAATTCTATATTTAAGCTAAGAATAAAGAAAATAAAAAATAAAATAATAAAAAAAAGTTAATTTTTTTTTTTACAGTAGCCGAAATGCTACAGTAGTTCGAAAAAAAAATTAAAATTTTTTTTACAGTTTTTTTGCTACAGTAGCCGAAATGCTACAGTAGTTTTGATTTTTTTTTTGATTTTCTAATTTGTTATCACTAATAAAATACTAATCTCTAAATTCAAAAGTGAAGAAACACTACAGTACTATCAGAATTAGAAAGACATTTTTTTCTTTTTTCCTAAACAAAACAGTAGCTTATTACAAAAAAAAAATTTATAAATTTTTTTTTTTACAGTTTTTTTTTTTTTGCTACAGTAGCCGAAATGCTACAGTGATTTCAATTTTATTTTTTTTTAAAGTTTTTTTTAAAAAAACAGTAGCTTATCAAAAATCAATTTTTTATTTTATTTTTTTTAACAACTAGTAGAATAATTAAATCAACTTAAATTTAATTAGTTTCTAGTTGCGATTCCCCGGCAACGGCGCCAAAAACTTGGTGTGTTTTAAAATATTACTCGCAAGTGCACGAATCAATTGTAGTTTAGGTTATGCAAGAATGAGGTTGAACCCAAGAGAATGCTTTAAAGAGAACTTAATTAAACTCAAATTAATCTAAAACTAACCTAGTTTCTCAAAGTTTGTTTGTTGAAGTGATTTTTATACTAAACATGCAATATCGAAATATAAATAATTAAAGCGAGAATAATAGGGAAAAAAATACTAAGGTATCGGAATCCACCACCACTAATCCATAAACTTCTAATTATTCATTTATCAATTCCAATTTTAGAGTAGTAATTTAGAAATCAATCTTATTACTTTCTCAAGATTTAACAATAATGTACTAATGAAATATATTTTCAAGAAATAGATTTTCCTTCGCTTTAAAGTGTAAAATTCTAAGCATCCTATGTATGCAATTTAATGGATCACATAAGATCAAAGATTTTTACTTATAAACTCATCAAATCCAAGCTTGATTAATTATGATAAGAATTCTTAACTACTATAAATACATGATATTTATAGTGAAAGGAATTTAAAACAATTAATATTATGAAGCGAAAATCATAAGCATTTAAACCATACACGTGGAAATTGATAAAAGACTAAAATGAATTTATTTCATAAATGGTGGTTTCATCCTCAACCTTAGTTGAGGATTTAGTTACACATACTTAAAAAGAAAATAATAAAGTAAGAACAATAAAACCTGGAATTGAAGATAAATTCTTCTCCTCTTTGGTGTCCTTCTTGCTCTCCTTCTTCTTCTTGCTCTTCTTTTTTTTCCTCACCTCTTCAAGATGTATCCATATTTATAGAGAAATATTTGAATCAAATTACAACTTGTAAAGATAAATGAAAATTTCTTTTCTTTTCTTTTTCTTTGAATATACATAATTTCCCATCACATTTTGTTCTTTTTCTATGTACATTTGAATCTTCCAACTTTCATCCACGTGCATTTGAATCTTCCAACTTTCATCCACGTGCATTTGATTCATCCAACTTTCATCCATGTGCATTAGATTCATTTCTCACTTTACACCTATAAATGAAAGACATAAATGTAGATGTAATTTAATGAAATTGAAAATGATTTATTCAACAATTTTATTATATAAATTAAGTTTTGTGCACTTATCATTATTACACTTCTAAATTAATTAAAATAAATAGTTTTACATACTAACAAATATACATTTGGGGATAAAATATGTATGTAAAATGGACTTATCATTTTGTATGTGAATAATCTATAATATATATTAGGTTTTGTATGTGAATATTATAGATCTATAATATATATTAGGTTCTGTATGTGAATAATCTATAATATATATTAGGTCATACGTGCATATTGGTGATTATTGTATATTCTGTATGTGAATAATCTATAATATATATTAAAACGTTTTATGATTGTTTCTTAGTTAAATTTAGCCGCTTAATGAATGTTAATGGTATGCGTATATTTATAGGGTGAAAATTAAGAAATCAATTGCAGTTAATGTAAGTTTAACTTTTTGATAGGGTGGTATTTTAGGGAATATAAAGTATAATAAGGTATATTAATATTTTTGGGATATGTGTCACTGGGAAAGGGGATGGTTTTTAGTACTCTGATTGGGATCATGTAGAGATGTACTTGCTCGTGGGTTTGACCCACCTTTGTTGATATTTCAGGTCCTCGGCAATCGCATCCGCAGGGTTGAGGATTTGACTCTCGTGTCTTCTCGGTCCAGCAGTTTCCTTCCACTACATGGTAGGAATTCAGTCTTATTGTAGTTAATGTAAATTTGTGTGGTCTAGGGGTCCATGTTATGAGATTCCCAAGTTGTATAAATTTGAACTTAAGTTATTCCAATAATGTATTGGGTGTGGGATTTTTCCTGTATAAGTGTTATCATCAACTCTTATTATCCTTTTTTTTTTTTTTTTTTTTTATGTCTTATCATCTGTGCTTATTTTTGTCAATTGGAGATACTCCTAGTTTTTGTGTATGGGTCTGGCCAACCTATGCATGAAAATTAGGGGTGTCACAAGGAGTGTTACCATTAATTTAGGTAATTAACTTGTGAAATTTAAATTGTATATATGTTTTGTGACGGGCGTGAATTCTCTTTATATACGAATATATAAAGTCAGGTTAATTTGTTGAACGATAATTATGTTTAGCATTTTTGCTGAGCTTGTGAGCTCACCCCTTTAATATTTCAGGTATTTCGTTGATTAACTTGTATTGAGGACACATGGTGGTCGTCGGAGTTATGTTTTTGTTTTCTAGTTTTGAGAGTATTGTAATAAGCTAACATTATCATTGAATGTTAGTGAGTAGTGGTGATGTAATAATATTTTTACTACAATTTTAATTGTTAATACAAACATTGTATTAATGTTATGTTTATTGGGGATTGACGCAATTGCTACGTCAGGGCCAGCCCTGAGAGTGCCAAAAAATTTTGGGACCCTAGGCGAGATTGAAGGCGGAAATTTTTTTTGGGGCCCTTCACTTCACGCGATGTAATTTTTTTAAAAAAATGTAAGTATTTCATAGATTCAAATTTCTAACAAATGGCAAAAGCACTACATAATTACTTGGTGCTTCTTTTATATATATTTCACATATTAAAGTATAGAAATATGAAGGGTATGAAAAGAATGATTAGTACAAGATACTTTTGAAATAAAAATTGAATTTGAACTTATTTGTAAATGCTTGTCAAAAGTAGGACTAATGTATCATAGTAAAAAAAATTTAGAGAGTAAAAATACTACTCTAAAGGAACTTTCCTTATTGTAAGTGTAATATTGGGTTGAGTTCTAATTTATATTGGACTATAACTTACAAAATCATATTTGAGTCTATGCTAATATAAAGGGAAAAAAAAATTTTGGGGCCTCTTTATATGCATTCAAAGTCCTTGTATTAGTTTTAATTTCTCTTTGGGTTGAGTTTGTTTTAATTTAATTATTAGAAGAATGGATTGAATTTTATTAATTTAACATATGAATTGATATTGAGTTGGATAAGAAGCCTTTTATGTTTGGACTTATACTAACATATTAATTTTGAGCCTAATACTAATACAACAAAAAAAATAATTTGAGGCCCCTTGGGCCTGTGCTACGTAAATCATGCTTAACAATTTTTGAATAATATAAATTATTTCTTTTGTTGCGAAATTGGGGTGTGACAATCCATCACCTTGATACCACATCTAATCACATGTAGGGCTGGCAATTTCGGGTTACGGGTCGTGTTCGTGTCGGGTCGAAATCGTGTCGTGTCAAAAAGACCTGGTTAATATACGTGTCAAATATCATCAACCCTAACCCAACCCATGTCGTATCCGTGTCGACCCATGTAATCCATTTAGCCTATTTATTATAATATTTTAAATTAAATTTGACATAATCCAACATGAAATAAACTATTTAACCTATTATCAACAAAATTAAATTGATTTTGACACGATCCAGTACTATTTTATTGATATATTTCAATCCATGACCAATCAGAGAAGAGAAAAATCTAAAAATAAAGATAAATATAAATATAATCGTGTCAAACGTGTCGTGTTCGGGTCGACCCTTTTTAGGCCTCAACCCTTTTATGCTCAACCCTAAACCTTTTAAATAATCTCGTGTTCGTGTCGTGTCTAATTTTACCAGCTCTAATCACATGTAAGCCACAGAGATATGACTCATTTTTGCCGATAAAAATAACCACATCACCTTAAAACAAATCCCACGTTTTTTCAAAGGGTAAAAGTAAAATAACCAAATCCCATCAATTATTTATTCAGGCTCAAGTTAGTAACCTCTAGTTACCACCAACAAATTGGCACAGTAAAACTTATGACTCCATTTACCACAAATATAATAGGGTAAAATAAATTGACCTCCCTGTAATTTGATTCAATTGCTGATGGTGATAGCGTTCGTGACATATAAGGTCCGTTTGGCTCACTTGTTTTATGTTTTCTTTTTTTACTATTCATCCATTTCAAAAACAAAAATATGTTTGGCAAACGCGTTTATTGTTCACTTTTTTTTTTCCAAGAAAACTGTTTTATGTGAATAGTGGATAAAAGTGGTGAAAACACCAAATACAACTTTTAGTTGTTTTTTGAATTTTTTCACTGTTTAGGGTACCACCTCCGCCACCGCCCCCGCCGCCGCCGCCACCAACCACCACCACCCCCGCCACCGGTCGCCGTCGTCGGCCCCCACCACCTTCGGTCGCCACCGGCCATCGCCGCCGCCTCCGCCCGCCGCCAGTAACCCACCACCACCGCCGCCTACCAATACCATTTTATTTTTCAATACAAATTTTGATCTAAACGCTTTTTTATTTTTAGTTTTTTGCTGAAAAAAACAGAAACAAATACAAATACAGTTTTTATATTTGAAGACAGAAAACAAATACAAAAAACAGGTTTTCCAAACGCACCCATAATGTTAGTGACCCCTCTCTCATTATCTTAGAGTTTAATGCGTAGTGAATTTTGGATAAAAAACACAAATATTTTTTAATTATTTCACAAAAAGATGTAACATATTGATAAAAATACTATTTGGCCAAAATAATCAAGACGAATTTTGATACAATATGAGTATTCAGTATAATAAACACGAAACATATTCACTGTATGCAATCACACCAAGCCTCGGGGGAGATAAGTGTATATACCCCTAAATAATATCAAGGTCGGCCCTAAGAGTGCCAAATTTTTTTGGGGCCCTAGGCGAGATTGAAGGCGAAAATTGTTTTGGGGCCCTTCATTTTATGCGATGCAAATTCCTCAAGTGAAATTTTTTTTGGGCCCCTTCACTTCACGCGATGCAATTGTTTTTAAAAAATGTAAGCATTTTATAGATTCAAATTTCAAACGAATGGCAAAAACACTACATAATTACTTGGTGCTTCTTTTGTATAGATTTCACATATTAAAACAAAGAAATATGAAGGGTATGAAAAGAATGATTAGTACAAGATACTTTTGAAATAAAAATTGAATTTGAACTTATCTGTAAATGCTTGTCAAAAGTCAGACTTATGTGTCCTAGTAAAAAAAATTTAGCAAGCAAAAATATTACTTTAAAGGAACTTTCCCTATTGTAAGTGTAATATTGGGTTGAGTTCTAATTTATATTGGACTATAACTTAAAAAATCATATTTGAGCCTATACTAATACAAAGGAAAAAAATTTTGGGGCCCCTTTATATGCATTCAAAGCCCTTGTATTAGTTTTAAGTTCTCTTTAGGTTGAATTTGTTTTAATTTAATTAGTGAAAGAATATATTGTATTTTATTAGTTTAACATATAAATTGGTATTGAATTGGGTAAAAAACCTTTTTATGTTTGGGTCTATACTAATATATATATATATATATTTAATTTTGGGTCTAATACTAATATAAAAAATTTGAGGCCCCTGCCAAGGCCGGCACCGAATAGTATATACAAATGCACGTGCATATGAGAATTTATTTATTTATTTTTTGCTACAGACAGTACTACAGATCGGGGACATGGAAAGAAGTAACAGTAAGGAAAACCCAAAAGTTCCAACCTTTTGGTCTCCCTTTCACATACACAAATGACCTAAATTCAACCTCATAATGAGAACTCTAGTACACATGCTAGACTAATATTAATTTTTTCCCTAAAATTTAAACATTAGAACTTAATTAAAAATTCTTTGCCCAGGGGATAATATCATTTTTGGATCAAACTGAGCTTTCCTCTGCTGAAAAGTGTCCCATTTATTGGCGCCAAAATGGTTCATCCACTCCTCTTTGGTTCTGTAATGAGGAAGATATTGCTTGGCCTTGATACCAACCTTATCACAAAACTCTAATATCTGTTTGTTTTGATCATCCAACACCTCCCAATCATCACCATCACTTGAATTCAGGAATCCAATGCAGTAAAAAATATCTTCCTCTGGTATAACAGCTGACATCCTATCATCCCACCTGCGATTTTAATAAATATTTCAACACTAAAATTATAGCCCATCAGTAAAGCTCTATCACTATTGCGGGAAAACACTACAAACAAATATTTATATATATATATATATATGTCTATAGTGACAACAATTTAGTGGGGGACTAAAATTGCTAGTCACTTTAGCATAAAAAGTAAACTTTTCTATTTAAGAGATCCAAGGTAAATCACACTTATTACTGTTACTGTAGCCAATTTTTTTTTTTAATGTTGACACTTGAGCTGACAATTTACTGAGGGTAGAGGTTAAAGGTTATAGTTGCATTTACCCTTTTTAGTCGTAGATATGATTGCTATTAAAATCCTTATTTCTTATATCCTAAGTGAAAATTTATCGAGTTTGATTCTTCCATGTCTATTGATTATGCAACCATTTCTATATTTAGTTGATTGTAACATGATATTGGATTCACGACTTGTGAGTAGTTTGGATTGATATAAATACGTATATGGCCCCAAGAGGGCCGAGGGATTATCCTTGTGCTTGTATATGCATATTTTTTTTCTGTATTAGTTAACTTAGGGGAAAAATTAATGAATGAACATATATGCTAGATTAGAAGGTATAGTAATTACTTGTTTCGGAGCATCGGGTACACGAGGATTGGTCCATTGGTGTTTCTTTGTTTGTGAATGATGTCGATGAAAACACCTTCATTGAAATCCATAATACGAGATTTTGGTACAAAGAGATTGAGCCATGGATGAGGAACATCCCATAGTCCTTTTGATTGAAGCTTTAGCTCTCCACTTCGGACTCTATTGAGAAAATCCACATATGAAGCATCTCTCTTGAAGATGAAACCTTCAAGGAAGTTCAACCCTTTGAGCAACACTTGGAATTCCTAATCATGAACAAAAATCATTATATATATATATATATATATCATCATATTTGCATACATAAAATATATATCATATATTTATGATCATTGAGAATGTTAATATATGATAATGTGATTATACCTCATCTATAGTGTTGGCAGTTTGATCATTGTAATATTTGACCATTTCTAAGCAGTAGACTACGGCGTGTTTGGCTAAGAGAGAAGCGACTTTCAATTGATCCGATGACGAAAAAAATGAGGACCTCCAGTTATTGGGAGGGCTGTTCTTCAAAATTAGAGAACCTTCGACGTAATCAAGTCCATTGAGGGAGATGAGTTGTTCTTGGTCTCTTGTGAAGGCAGAGAAGTCATGGTATAGCATTCTCACCCACCTCACCTAGAGGACACATGATAAGGACATGTTAAATTTCATGATATATATAATTATGAATGATGTGGATATACACCCAAACGCCTAATGCTCAGGCGGTACCGGATTCGGATTCGAACTCTTAAATGGGAGGTCCAGGATAAAAGTGAATTAATCTTGAAATTATTTTCATGATGTACATTGCTCTTTGGTATTATCTGTGTGGAATATATATATAGAAATATACACAAAGATTGCAATATAAACATCTATGAAAAGTTTTGTCATTTGTGTGTGCCTTTTCTTATAAGTTCCAACATGTACTCAGATAGAGGGGCCTATTGTGTTTTATACAAACCCTGTTTGGTGCCTTCCCAAGGGAAATTCTTGCTCTGGTTATGATCCCAAATTGGCCTAAGCCTCCTAGAAATGCATAGAATAGCTCCGAGTTCACGCCCCTGGAGCAAGTAAAAAACTCCCCTTTCCCTGAGTCAAACAATTATATAATTAGAATACGAATTTTTTATCGTTAGTCTGGTGATTTTGAGTCTTAACTTTTTAAGTCGCTCGAGAAAGAAGAAACAGCTTAGTGAAAGAAAAGAGAGACAAGCATTTTGTATAGTAATTAAAACCCCCAATAAGAACATGCATGCATGGGAAATTCCGTTATTTAATTACATAGAAAAATAAATATTATAAGTCTAGACATTTATAAGTAGGATGTACGTACCTAGCTAAATATTCAACTATATATACATATACCTCAGACTGTATATATATATATAACCGTGACATTATATTCTTTGACGTCAAGAATAAACTCCATGGTCATTGTATGGATCACAATGCATGTTAACTCTATCCTAGGATGCTTTGAAGGTAGGTCCCCAAATAAACATGGCTCTGTCCAACCTAACTATTGTATTGAAAGTGACTATTCAACACACACTCAAAGACACACATAACTTATTATACATTCTAACTAACGTACACACACATATATATATATATACACGAAAGAAATATACCGGTAATTACATCCAATTCGTAGACATTGGTGATTTGAGGACCGTGTCGAAAAGTTTGACCGCTAATTCCAGCATTAGAGAGTGTTCCACCAACCGTTAAGTACAAATAATCCGTCCACGAGAGCGGTGCGAATCCATGCTTAAGGGTTGCAAGCAACACATCAATCCACAGTTGTTGACCTCCAACATCTGCATAAAACCCTAATGTAGGGTTCCAAGAAACCCTAATTTCGGTTCCGTTATTAAAGTTGTTTAAAGAGGTCATGTCCACCACAACCCCATTGAGGGCCATAGCTTGGCCTCTAACGGAATGTCCATGGCCTCTCGCTGCGATAGTGAACGAAAATGGACTATCAATAGACAATTTTACGAGGGTTAAGATGTCGTCGATGGAGGAAGGATGAAAAAGTGCAGCGGGAGTGAGTTGAACAAGGTGGCCAAAGTCGGTAGAAGCTATTTTAGTGGCTTCAGAGCCTACACGGAGCTTAGTCGCGATGTCGTGGGATAGAAGCTTGTGGGGGAGTGAAAACCTTGAGCTTAACTTCCCCATGCGTGTGTGTGTGAGAGAGAGAGAGGTATTGGTGTGGAGGACAGAAGAGAAGTGGTTGATATAGAGAAAGAGAGCTATAGATATATATGTAGAGAGAGAGCTATATATATATATATATTGAGAGAGAAGTTTTGGTGGTGTTGGTATGGAGGGAAGAGAGGGCTATATATAGAGAAGGAAGGTGCATGCAAACGAGAATGAGATCTTGGCTTGGAGGGAAGAAATCTTTTTGTATAGTGAGTGATGTAAACTTTCAAAGATAGTGAAGGACGATATAATTATGAAACTACTAAACTCTTTTATTTTTATTCTTTTTTTTATTTATAAGTAAAATGATTTTACTTTCATTTTTTCCTTAAGTAAGGTTATTATATTCTTTTGTGTTCGATATAATTTACTGTATACATATAATTGGTTGAACTCAAATTTTACGGATCCGTTACTTATCGTTTTTGCACAAATTCTATGGGAGAAAAAATCAAGATACCATCTTAATTTGTAAATTAAAAACTTTTTTTTGTAGTTTCCAAATGTTGTGATTTTCTCGTGTCATGGAAAGAAAAAAAAATTGGTAGCTTTTACCGAAGGTAGTGATTTTCTCGTGATTTTTCAGACACCATTTTGCACAAAAATCGTGATCTTTTTTTTTTTCTTCTTTCTTTTCCTTTTGGTATGTAAAATTATGATACTTCTTTGTAGTTCCAAAGGTGGTGACTTTCCTGTGTCATGAAAGGAAAAAAAAAATAGTACTCCTTTTATCCTAAATTAGTTGTTCAAGTCTGACTTTTCAATATTTTTTTAATAATTTTTTGTTTCCAATTTAAGTCTTTGATAATATACTTTAGTTGTATTTCTTAGTGGGTCGGATAATTTATAAAAATATAAAAATATATTACATTGAGATTCGAAACATGATAAATATTTTAAAATAAATTGAGAGACTGAATAACTAATATGCTAAGGAAACAACTAATTGTTTTGTATGTAGTCATTATTAATCAAGAAAATTCCAAGATTACGCGCCCATAGGTTTCTTCATTCTTGTGGGCCTCATGAAGAGCTAGATCACGAGGTTAAATATGGGTTCATGATCAAATGGTCCATTGCCACCTTTCCTTTCTAGAAGAGTTGTATGTACGTGTTACTATGGTTGTCTATTTTCCGAATTGAGAAAATTTTAACAGTGTAAGAACTGAGTTTATATATATATATATATATATATATATATATATATATATGCATATATTCGTCAAAAGGATCTTTGAAATTAAACAAATTAGATTTGATGGGATATTCTACTATTCATGTATCTAGGCATTGTTTTCCTTTTACATTCATATGTAAATATGAAATTGAAAGGTCATGTAGGGGTGACATCAAGAAGATTCGTTCTTCATTGTGAGATTTATTTGTAGATAAATGTGAAATAGAAAGGTGAGACATCAAAGAAGATATGTTTTTTTATTTAAGATATTGGTGGTTGTTATATGAGCCTACATATAAATCTCCAAGTCAAATTATAACTATAATTACACATCCAATGTTGTCCAAGTGTATCACGTTTAAAGTTTCAATTAAGTTTCAATTTTTTCAAGGTGTACTAATTGATGACCTTGAAATCCTAACTTATACGAATTAAGGAATGATTGGTAATTTAGTGTTCCTCATCTTTAATTATTCTAGATCAATTGGTTCTACACTATGATAGCAAAACAAACAAAAAATAAAAAAGAAGGTTTACATCTTTGTTCAACATTCTCTCTAGCCTTTTCTCATTTGCATTTAATTATTCTAGACAAATTACACCCAATTTGAGACCTACTTGGTGACAGTACAGTTTACAATTGAAGTTTTTTGGTGCATGGCTGAAAAATTAAAAAACATGTCAAAAACTTCTTGAATTGAACTTTTAAAAATTGTTTTGCTAGTTATGTTTTCTAAGTGTTTTTAAAACTGTTTTGAAGTGTTAAACATGCAAAACAATCTAGTCTTTAGTGTCAAATTTTAGCCCATCTCACCCTCCGAGTAAGAAGTTGATAGTTCAATTTTTTGTGCAATGGGTTTGTCTAAGTTTCAATCAGAAACTAAAAATACATATATATACATATATTAAATTAATGTCTATGTACCCATACCACTTGATGCATGAAACAATTGTTATATATATATATATATATATATATATATATATATATTGCAACTTATGAAATGCGCGCTATATTATATGCATGGAAGGTGAATTAACAATAAGACACAAGATCGACAATGCACTCCTCACATATGGCATGTTTGGCATGCGACATTTTAGTTATGAAGTTTAGTTTTTAGATCATCTGTAGTTAACAATTTTATTGTAATAAGTTCGCAGATTAAGAATTTTCACGCATGTTCCAAGCGAAGACTTAGGCAAAGACTTGGGTTAATGGACAGAATTATAAGTACAGTAAAATTCAACTTATAATCTTTGACTTAAAGATTGCGCATATAAAAGTAAGAGGTGCCATCCTAAATAGACTATTGCATAATTTACACTAATTAATATATATATTTTATATTTACCCGTCGCTGTATTGATTATGGTCACGATCATAATAATAATGGACTTAAATAATAATAGTCTTAAAAGAGTATGGAACGTTATACATATTGAAAATACATAAATGATTATATATATATATATGGATAATTACACAAACCTTTCTTGAATTAAGGCATAATTATATGCGGTTCTCTTAAATTTTTAATAATATCAGAAACTTCCCTTAGTATCATCGAAATATTGGTCCGGCAAGAAATAATAGTGAAATAAAGTATATATTCTCCTATCTTTAAAGATATTTAGAGAATCTTTTAGAGGATGGTGAATTTACTACCTTGCTCTCAAATATATTGGTAGGAATTATCTGTATCAGCAACTGTCATTTTATATGCGCTCCTTAATTATCTTTTCCAAGTCATGGCAGAAGGCTTGTAGAGAGAGAATGAATGATTTTTAGAGAGAGAGTAGTGGATATAAACAACCACTCAAATGAGTTTATATAAAATACATATGAGGACAATTTGATAAAAGAAGTTGAGATATTCTTGTACTTTTGAATGCAAAAGTATGAGTTCAAATGTAATTGCAAGGATATCAAGGATAAAATAGGGAGTTTGGTCCATAATATGCAATTATTGACCAATAAAATAAATTTCCGGCATTGACTTTGAATAAAGGAGGTTAAATATTACAACGGATGTGCAATTAAAAGAGATTTTTGATATTATTGAAATGTTAGGAGAACCGTGTGTAATTATGTCATAGTTTAAGGAAGGTTTGCATAATTATTCCATTTGTATATAAAGAAAGAATGAACGAATTGGTAGTCGATTAGTAAATTAATGACTGTAATACAAGATAGATTACTATATTAATTTACAAGTTTGAAACTGAAAATAAGGGAGATGCATGAAAACAACTAAGCCTAGCATTGTTAGGTCTTTTTCACCCAACAACAATAGAGATATATGAAATAAAAGCAACAAAAGCTTTGACGATCCCAATACTGCATCAGAAAAGTCCCTCGTACCTGGGTTCGGGTTTGGCTCGATCAGAGCTCAGCTCATGTTCATTTGTTTAGTAAACGAATCGAGCTCGAGCATAATTTTTAGGTTCGTTTACTAAACAAACCGAATTTGAACATTACTAAGTTCGGCTCGCCAACTCATGAACAGACTCGTCTAAATTAAATAGTAAAATTATCTCATATTCGATAAAAGAAAGTATTCAAATTAAGCATATTGCGAAGAGTGTTGTGAAAAAATTATAGAACTTATGCAGCCATATCATAAAAATCATTCATAAAAAATTGTACTAGTAAAAATATGTTAAAAAAAATATGCAAAAACTCAATTCATGTGGTTATTGACAAGATTAATATATGTTGCAACTGAAAACGAGTCGTTCGTGAGCAAGCTCGGACTCGAATTGTTGAATCTAGCGTTTGGCTCGGGCTCGTTTGTTAAGCAAATGAGCCCAGTTTGAACTTATTTTTCAAGATCGTTTAGTAAATGAACCGAGTTTGAACATTGCAAAGCGCGACTCGATTTGGTTCGGTTCGTTTGCAGCCCTACTCGTACCTGAATAACCATATACAAATAAATTTATTTATATGCCTCACTATTCCCCGTCTAAATGCATGGTCATTAATCTAAGACTCAACTAACTCTATTTTAATTTTATTTACGTTGAATTATATATATATATATATTTAAATTCAGCAAGACACCAATTCGTATTTCAAAACATGATTGTCTGTATTGTATAATATTGGAATCAAAAGTATATTATGGTACCCCTATATATAAAAATATGAATCAGGGGAAATCTGGCTCTCTGCATGTATAATTAGATATGATGGTTAAGTACTTGGGTGGCATATATTTATTATTCTTTGTAAGTACTATGCATAGATATATATATATATATACATTGTATAGAGAGAGATTTCCACATATGAAACATTGGTCGGTCGTGGGGGGACTATTATAAGATACTGGAGATCTTTATGGGGATCGGACCAGAGAGCCAACAGGCCCCACCACCATTATCACCAAATCTAGTCCGCTTGATTAGTTACGTACTGTTGCAATCTTGTACATTGATACGTGCACGTGAGTAAAACAACCCAATATTGAAGAGGTCACCTACAAATCACAATACACCAATGTCATTATAATGGATTGGGTTAAGTACATAAAACACCCCAGTAGTATAAATACGGTGCAAATAACACCCTATATTTTAAAAATGTGTGTATTAACACCAACACTTTTGGAAAACGTGCGAACACCCCCTGCAAGTTTCAAAAACATGTGAATACCCCCCTGCAACGTGCGAATATTCCCCTGCAAATTTCGAAAACGTGCGAATACCCCTTTCTTTGACTTTTATACTCTCTTAAATATCTATTTTACCATTTCTCTTAAAATTCAAATTCGAAATTTATAAAACATATATAAATTTTGAAATATATATATAAAATTCGAGAAAAATATTAAATTCAAAAAAATAATATTAAATTACGAAAATAAAATATAGAATTCGAAAACATATATAAAATTCGGAAACAAATATATAAAATTCGGGGAAAATATTAAATTCTAAAAATATATATTAAATTTTGAAAATAAAATATAGAATTCGAAAACATGTATAAATTTCAGAAACAAAAATATAAAATTCGGGGAAAATATACTTCTATTTTCTATATATATAAAATTTGATATATATATATATAATTCGTAAAAAAAATAATTAAATTTCAAAATATATATATAAATTTTGAAAAATAAATATTAAATTTCAAAACATATATATATAAAATTTGAAAAAACATATAAAATTCGAAACAAATATATAAAATTCAAAAAATATATATATAACTCAAATAGTTGTGCAAATAGAAGTATAAAAAACACAAGTGACCAAAGTACAATTGTACATGTGAGTTTTCCCGGCCCATATAAAAAGCCTCATCCCGATTAGATCGATCCTAGAAAGGCCCGAGATGATGACTCAATCACTAGGCCCACATTATAACCCGACCGACACGTCTGTCCTGTGGTCGGGTCAGGCCCGCCCCAAGACCCAACCACCAGGCCCATCCTATAGCCCGACCCGAAGAGCATTCTAGAAGAAACTTGAAGATTTTAGAAGAGACTTGTAGCTCAAGATAATGACGTAGTATAGGGACAAAATAGCTGATGTATAAGGTAAGGATAATATTCCAAAATTGAAAATGTTGCCCTAATGGGCCAAAGGGCCAAAAGGTAAATGTATATAATCCAAAGAACAATAATGATAAATGATCTTTTTTGTGTTGTACAAATTTTGTATCTACACAATGGCGCCGTCTGTGGGAAAATAGGTCATTTCGCCGACCATCTTCCTACCTCAAAAAGCTGAGCAAAATCTAGATACCACCACCAAATCTTCAATATCATCTTCTTCGTCCAAATCTGACCATGTCGGTGACTAGATCCCAGTCAGAAGTACAGATCTTCGACGACAGACAACCAAGTGCTTCACCAACAATCGAGCACCTCTTGCAGCAGCTCGTCGAAGCCGAGAGACGAAGCCAGGCCGCCAAAGCGAGAAGCCTGGCGGCGGAGAAAATGAGCGAGGAGCTCTTGGCGAGATTGAATCAGGCGACTATCCCTCTGATAGTTCCCGATCAATCGCTGATCCAAGAATAAGCCGAACCACGGGAGGAACATGATGAAACCTCTCACCGACCAGGCGAGGCCCCGGCCGCAGGCGAAGTTCCCGTCACCGACGAACCTCTGACGTCACAAAAACTTCAGGAGATGATGGCGGAGTTCCAAAAGAAGGTCATGAAGGATCTGAGGGCCCGATCTACTAATGACCAGGCCCTCCAAGCCTTTGCCAACTCGGTTCAGTCACCGTTCACTTTAGAGATCACCCGGGAACCCTTCCCCAAGAAGTTCGTCATGCCCATATTCACTCCCTACGACGGAACGAAAGATCCCGAGGAACACATTTACCAGATCCACCAAAAAATGACCATGTATGCCGAGAACGAGGCCTTGCTATACAAAGTATTCTTGACCAGTCTCGTCGACGTGCCACTCCTCTGGTTCAGGAAGCATCCACCGAGATCTATTGGCAGCTGGCAGCAACTGTCCGACCTCTTCGTGGTCCAATACTTCAGGAACAAGAGGCAAAATAATACCATCTCGAGCCTCTTTACCATGACTCAAGAAAAAGACGAGTCCTTCAAGAGTTTCCTGTCCAAATTCAACATTGAGTCGTCCTCCATCAACAACTGCGACCAACACTCAGCCGTGGAAGCCTTCAGGATGACACAGATTCCGGGGACCAAGTTCCACCAGTCACTTGTGAAATGACCCCCCTCGGGAATTGGAGAACTCAATTCTAGAGCTCAGGGTCACTTAAGGATCGAAGAGGAGGAGGTGACCCAACAGAAGAGAGCGGCATTGGTTAGTATGGAAATCAAGTCGAAGGATAAGGCGTCGGATACATCCCGACAACCGATTAATCGCAAACGCTCACATCCCCCGATCCCCCGTTTCATCTCAGTTTCCTCCACAACCCGAGAGGCGTGCCAGACTCGAAGAGAAGATCACCCAGTTGAAAATGACCCTTGCCAAGCTCTTCCAGGAAAACAAAGCCAGAGGAATCTTCCAGACTCCTCCCCCAATCAGGCAACCCCTCGACTAGAGGAATAGATCAAAGCACTGTGCCTTCCATAGTGATTTCGGCCATACGACAAATGATTGCAGGAACCTGAGGCGCCAGGTCGAGGCAATGATAGCCCAAGGAGAACTGAAAGACTATGTCCAGAGGGATGGTCCAAGAGCCAATCAACCAGCACAAAATAACCAACGAAATCAAGCCCTAGCACACCCGGTTAGAATCATCAATATGATCCATGGAGGTCCCGACCCACGAAGCGGCGAAGGATCGAGACGCTCACAAATGAGAAGAGCGCATCAGGTCAGCAGGATAGCCAGGATAAACGAAGTCCACCACCGAACGGGGCAGTCTCAGATACTCTTCTCCCATGATGACCTCCGAGACATCCAGGTCCCACGCAATGACCCACTAGTCATCACTCTGATGGTCTCAGGATGTCTTGTCAGGAGGGTCATGGTTGACCTAGGAAGCAGTGCCAATATCATGACCAAGTGGGCTTTTGATAAATTGGAGATCTACCCGAGGGACATTGTAACTTCCCGAAATCCAATCGCCGAGTTCAATGGAAAGCAAGTCGAACCCCTCGGGGAGATCAAACTACCAGTGTCAGCAGCCCAGAGAACTATGTCCGAGACCTTTGCGGTGATGGACGTGAAACCCTCATACAATCTGCTTATGGGAAGATGATGGATACACAGGATGCAAGGCAAACCATCAACTCTCCACCAAATGATGAGGTGCGTCGGGCCGAATGGTTACGACATAATTGATATCAAAGGGGATCAAGTAGCGGCCAAACAATGCTACGCCATCACTATTAAAGGAATCAAGGATAAGCCTGATCGAAAGAGCTCTCGAGAAGAGGATCAGGATCTAGACCCATAACCCAAATAGCAACTACAGGATGGGGAGTCGTGTCCCCCGATCATTGCAGAACCTCTACAGCCAATATCTGTAATGCTCGACCAACCCGACAAGGTCACCTACGTAGTTACAAGTCTCACCACTTGTGAATTAAATGAACTAACAACATTCTTACAGGATAATCATGACGTGTTCGCATGGGAGCATACTGATATGCCCGACATCGACCCCTCCATAGCCCGACACACATTACATGTTGACCCGAATATAAGACCTATCCGACAGAAACAGAGGCTAATGGGGGGCCAAAGGAACCAGATCATAGCTGATGAGGTGTCAAAATTACTGGAAGCCGGGTTCATCAGGGAAGTTCAGTATCCCGAGTGGTTGGCCAACGTGGTGGTTGTGCAGAAAAAAAACGGGAAGTGGAGAGTTTGCGTCGACTTCACCGACCTAAACAAAGCCTGCCCGAAAGACAGCTTCCCCCTACCTAAAAAAGACCAAATGGTCGACGCTACCGCGGGCTACGAGAGACTTATTTTCCTTGATGCCTACTCGGGATACAACCAAATCCCAATGGACCCGACGGATGAGGAAAATACCTCCTTCATTACCGAGACAAGTACTTATTGCTTTAAAGTTATGCCTTTCGGACTAAAAAATACAGGAGCCATATTTCAGAGACTGGTGAACAGGATCTTTAAAAGAATGATGGGCACAGTGGTGAGGCCTACATTGATGATACAATTGTCAAAAACAGAAAGAAAACTGACCACTTGGAGCATCTCCGAAAAGTATTCGACACCCTGAGGAAACATGGGATGAAACTCAATCCGGCCAAATACTCCTTCGGGGTGTCTTCGGGGCAGTTCCTGGGGCACATTGTTGACCGATCGGGCATTCAAGCCAGCCCGACCCAAGTTAAGGCTCTGCTCAAAACAAAAGAGCCAGCCACACACAAAGAAGTCCAAATTTTGACCAAAAAAGTTGTAGCCTTGAGCAGATTCATTGCAAGACTGACCGACCGATGCCGACCCATCTTTTACGCGATCAAAGCAAAGAAGGGAGAAGTGTGGGGGCCTGAACAAACTAAAGCCATATCCCAATTGAAAGAATACATGCTCAAGCCTCCCATTCTTGCGCACCCGAGCCCGATGATATCCTACTCTTGTATCTGGTAGTATCATCAGTGTCAACTAGCGTTGTACTCATCAGAGAGGACGGGAACCTCCAGATGCCCATTTTCTATACCATTAAGGCATTAGCCGATCCCGAGACCCGATACAACAAACAAGAAAAGTTGGCTCTAATCCTGATCAATGCCAAACGACGTCTCAGACATTACTTTGGAGCTCACCAGATCATTGTCCCCATTACCACTCCGATTCGTGTACTTATGGCAAAGCCCGATCTCTCCTGTAGGATCTCCAAATGAGCCATTGAGCTAGGGATTTATGATATAACCTATGTTCCTAGAATCTCGATCAAAGGACAGGTCGTGGCCGATTTTCTATTAGAAGGAGAAACCGACGAAACATATCAACCCGCTGAATTAGAAACATGGAAATTATTCGTGGACGGCTCGGTGAGCACCAATGGAGCAGGCATCGAGGTGGAGATCCATACTCCCAACGGGACCAAGTTACAGGCTTCTATGTAATTGCAATTCTCAGTAACTAACAACGAGGTGGAGTACGAGGCGATCATATCGGGCCTAAGATTGGCCAGAAGCCTGCAAATACAATCCCTATCTGTATACAGTGACTCCCAACTAATAATCAGGCAAATAACCAGCGAGTACGAAACTAGAGACCCCAAAATGGAATCTTACAGAGCGCTGGTGCTCAAGGAGTCCAAAGGTTTTCGAAAATTAACATTCAACTAAATCCCTCGAGAAGATAACACCTTTGCCGACCACTTAGCTAATCAGGCGTCTGCAGCTAGTGAAGATATAGCCCGAATAGTATTGACCAACTTTATCACTATACCGAGCATTCGAGAGCCCGACTAGCAGATATGTCTAGTTCCCCGGGAACCGAGCTGGATGGACCCCATAATCGACTACCTCAGTGTCGGGACGCTACCAGCTGATAAGGCAGAGGCAAGGAAAATTAGAATGAAGTTAGCCAAATACTCGATCATCCAGGGACAACTCTACAGAAGATCTTTCTCGGGTCCATATCTGAGGTGCGTCACTCCTTCCGAGTCAGAGATAGTGATACAAGAGATACACGCTGGAGCTTGTGGAAATCACTCGGGTGCCCGATCTCTTGCCCATAAAATCTTATCCCAGGGTTACTTTTGGCCCTACCTGTCCCGGGATACTGAGGAATATGTACGGAAATGCAAAGCCTGTCAGATGCATGGTGACGCTATACTCCAACCACCGGAATTCTTGAACCCGACAATCGTTCCACATCCTTTTGCCCGATGGGGAATGGATATAGTCGGACCACTCCCAAAAGCCATCAGATCAACAACCCATGTGCTCTTGGCCACCGATTATTTCACCAAATGGGTCGAAGCCGAGGCCTACCCTTCTATAAAAGGCAGCCATGTAGTCAAGTTCATATGGAATCACATCATCTGTAGGTTCGGGGTACCTCGGACCATCATGATGGACGACACTAATTTAGACAGTGAACCGGTCAGGTCATTTATGGCCGAGGATGAAATCAATCAGAATACCTCCTCGGTAGGGTACCCCCAGGCCAATGGACAAGTAGAAAGAACCAATCGATCCATCTTCAACACCCTGGCGAAGAAACTTGAGAAGGCCAAAGGAGCATGGTTAGACAAGTTGCCAGAGGTACTGTGGTCGTATAGAACCACGCCCCGACAACCAACCGGTGAAACACCCTTCGCTATGACATATGAGGCAGATGTCGTAATCCCGATGGAGTACGTCATCCCGACACTGAGGTCACTGGCTTGGGACGAGAAATCAAATATCAACGCTTGGCTCACGAGCTTGACCTGGTGGAAGAGAAGAGAGAAATTATAGGGATAAGACTGGCAGCGTACCAACAATGGGTCAGGAATCACTTCAACAAGAGAGTAAAAAGAAGGGGATTCCAAGTCAGGGACATGGTCCTTAGACGAAAGATTGGACACGTGGGCAAGCTCCAAGAGCCATGGGAAGGACCCTACACCGTCATTGAAGTGGTGGGGCGAGGGGCCTACAGACTACTCAGGAACTCTAATAACAAAAGGGAGTCCAACACACAAAATGCATCCCGACTTAAGAGGTATTATCCCTAGAAATACTTTGTTTTGGCTACTGTAAAGAAAGGTCACTAGAGCCCAAAAGATTTCAATGAAAGTTCCATTTTTCCCGTTCATCTCCACGATTATCGAAATCATCTCCATGATTATCTCTATCCGACGAGTTTTTTCTCTGTAATAATAGTTTAAAAACCTAAGTGTTGCATCCTCTCCATGGGCCCAAAGTGCCCGAGAGATCATCACAGACCCACCATTGGTCGGGTTTTACAAATAACAACTCTAAAGCCTAAGTGTTGCATCCTCTCCATGGGCCCAAAGTGCCCGAGAGATCATCACAGACCCACCAGTGGTCGGGTTTTACAAATAATAACTCTAAAACCTAAGTGTTGTATCCTTTCCATGGGCCCAAAGTGCCCGAGAGATCATCACAGACCCACAAGTGGTCGGGTTTTACAAATAACAACTCTAAAAACTAAGTGTTGCATCCTCTCCATGGGCCCAAAGTGCCCGAGAGATCATCACAGACCCACCAGTGGTCGGGTTTTACAAATAACAACTCTAAAAACTAAGTGTTGCGTCCTCTCCATGGGCCCAAAGTGCCAGAGAGATCATCACAGACCCACCAGTGGTCGGGTTTTATAAATAACAAATCTAAAACCTAAGTGTTGCATCATCTCCATGGGCCCAAAGGGCCCGAGAGATAAACACAGACCCACTAGTGGTCAGGTTTTACAAATATCAATTCTAAAAACCTAAGTGTTGCATCCTCTCCATGGGCCCAAAGTGCCCGATAGATCATCACAGACCCACAAGTGGTCGGGTTTTACAAATAACAACTCTAAAAACTAAGTATTACATCCTCTCCATGGGCCCAAAGTGCCCGAGATATCATCACAAACCTACCAGTGGTCGGGTTTTACAAATAACAAATCTAAAAACCTAGGTGTTTCATCCTCTCCATGGGCCCAAAGGGCCCGAGAGATAAACACAGACCCACCAGTGGTTGGGTTTTACAAATATCAATTCTAAAACCTAAGTGTTGCATCCTCTCCATTGGCCCAAAGTGTCCGAGAGATAAACACAAACCCACAAGTGGTCGGGTTTTACAAATATCAATTCTAAAACCTAAGTGTTGCATCCTCTCCATGGGCCCAAAGTGCCCGAGAGATAAACACAGACCCACCAGTGGTCGGGTTTTACAAATATCAATTCCAAAACCTAAGTGTTGCAATCAGTACAGAGTCATAATTCAAAATCCCGACTATTATTGTCTGGTTTTTATTGTTATTATTGCTAAACCATAATTCAGAATCCCGACTATTATTGTCTGCTTTATTGTTATTATTGCTAAGTCACAATTCAAAATCCTGATTGTTATTATCTTATCAAAGGAAACAAGTATGGCTCATGCAAATCCACAATAAAATATGAATAAATAAACTTATATTGAAAAGCCCCGGTGGCCAAGGCTGATACAATGATGTGTTACAAAATAGTTGCAAATACAAGATAAAGGAAAAAACAAGAGAAGGGGCAAGAAGCCAGAGGAAGAGCCCTATGTCGAAGTCTTCATCCCCTGATGCCTGAATTCATCCGAGAATTTTTCGACCACGCGGGTCTTCGCCTCGGGAATCTCATCACCTTCCCCCTGAACCACCACGGGAGGATCTCCATCCCCGCCTGAGCCTTTAGCCCCGAGGGACTGTCCCCCTGTAACTTCAGGCTCATCCAGACCAGAATGAGAAGGCGGAGAGGGCAGGGGATCCTGAAAGAATTCGCCAAAGATAAGATCTTCAGGCTCGGGCTCCGGATCTTCATACGGAGGCCCCACTCCTAAGCTGAGGTCAAGATCCTCAATAGTCGGGATCTCCCTTTCCTCCTCTGGCTTTTGAAGCTCCGTTATGCATTCCCGCCAACCCTGCTCATAACGGTACTTGCAGGTCAACTCAAAGCGGGAGATCATCTGGTTACCACTCTTGTGGCACATCTCCACCCGGGATCTCTCCACACCTAGGGTGTTCTTGACCTCAACCTTCTCCCCAAGCAACTGCTGCCCCGAAGTCTTTAAATTCTCAACTTTTTCAATCAAGGACTGCACTTGGAGAGTCAAGGTTTCCCCAGCCTAGGCCTCCCGATCAGCCCTCTGCTCAGCCTCCCGAGCCTTGCCCTCAAGTTCTGAGATCTTTACCTTAGCATCTACGAGCTCTTCCTCAGCCGAAACAGCCCTATATATCAGGGACTGAATCTTGTCCTCAGCCTTCTTGGACTATTCCAGAGCCTTGGTACACCCAGCTTTACGGACCTGAACGTCCCGAGTCAGGGCATTTATGACCCGGGCATCATCCTCGAGCTTACAATTGTATGCCTGAGTAGCATGAAGCATCTGAAAGAAGAGAGTGTCAGCACAGAAGATACGAAGCAAAATAAAAAGCTAAGTATAAGAAATATGAAATTACCCTCATTGCAAGCTCGGGCCCATTCAAAGCTAAGCTCATCCTATCATATCACCCCATGACCAACCTATTGGCCGGGGTCCAGACTCCCAGGGCCATCTCCCGCAAGGCCTCCGAGTTCCCAATCATCTGATCCATGATAGATAGATATGGGTCGCCCTTCCGAGTGTCCAGCTTGAACCGAGGCCCATGAGGAGCTTTTTTCCCACTTTCAGCAGTGCGATCAATCTCCTTATGGTCTAATTTCCTGACCATAGGTGTGATAGCAGTACGCAGTTTGGTAGGTTGGGATAAACCCTGACCCTCTTCGTCAGAGCCTAACTCCCGAGCATCCAACGTCAAGGCAGGAACCTCTAAGGCTATACCGAGGCTAGGATCGGGCCTAACTGAAAGTTGAGTCTGAGATGAATTCTGATCCAAACCTCCAGAGCTCGGGACCATAACATGATCATCCCCGACCTCGACCGCCCCCGATGCAGCCATTTGTAGGGTATGAGAAGGCGGAGGCAGAGGCGTGATCGGAGGATCCTCTGCCGGAGAAGGAGGAGGCGAAGGCCGGGGCGTGGCAGCTTGGCCCTCAGTCAGTCCCGTTGATGAACTGACTACAGGGTTCTTGGTGACTTGAGGGACATCAACCCCACAAACGAAGGATGTGGAGCCGGTGATAGCCTTTTTAGCCTTCTTGATTGAAAGCTTGGGCATGCTAACCGCTTTCCTTTTCTGCTGGCCCCCCGACATAGTTCTCTTGAGTTTTTGGGTTGCTGATGACTTGGACTTCAATTTCTTCAATCCAAGTGTAGTCGGCGCAGATGCTCCCAATGCAAGCTCCTACAATATAGACCCGGTCAGGCAACCCTGGCTATCCCTTAAATCCCGACTCCATACTCTGGCCTCCAATAGTTCGAATCGAGATCTTACATACCCGACCTCCATTTTCTCTTGAGGAGCCTGAAGGAAACCCATCACTAGCATACCCAACTTATCATTACACAGATCGCAATGGCATGAAGCTCGGGTATGGAAACTCTTAAACTCGGGAAGTCGGGTCTATTGGAAAACGTGGCTGACAGGTATGTTTATGGCGTCAGGATGCCTCCACTGCCCACTCACTACAATCATCCTTTCTTTCCATCCCTTATTGGAGGTCGGGACGTTGCCACATAATTTCCTCTTAACGTACGAGGTTAGGTTGTACCAACCCCTATTATCTTTATGTTCCTAAAGTTTATACGAGAACGGGAGCTCAGCCAAACCTAAGTCTAGGTTCAATTCTTTGTTGATCAATATGATTATGGCCATGATCCTATAAAAATTGGGACCCACTTGAAGGGGGGCCAGACCCAGAGTCGCCAAGTCCAGAAGGAAGAAAAGGGTGAATAGGAAATTTTAGTATGGCAAGGTGGAATGAGGAGAGCAATATCTCCCCATCCTTCATCCCCTCACCAATCCTAAAATCTTTGTCCCGAGGATAATGTCTAGCATTTACCCCTTCGGGAACACCGAGACTCTTAAGTTGAGCGTCTTTCTTGTACTTGGCCGGGAGTGGGTCAGCATAAAAAATCTCCTCTTCCTCAACATCCTGACCCTAATCATTCCCATAATCCCGACCCTCTACAACTCGACCCCCAACATCTTGATTAACTTCTGGTAGACTAGTTCTAGTGACTCGGGTAATCTTTAAGGATGGGGTGCTTACTGAGGCTTCGGGGGGTCGGTGATTGTCAAATCAGTGTTTGTCAATTGCAGGTCACTAACCGACCTAGTGTCATCACTCCCCGACATATTTGAAGAAATGTAGAAAAAGTGAGAAGAATGACTTACAAACAGGTAAAGAAGATTCCGGCAGTCCCTCGATTGTTTTCTCCGGCAAAATATTTGCAGAATCCGGTAACTGTACCAACATACAAGAATTGGGGCATCCGATCAAATGCTTCTCAAAAAGGCTCAAAATACTCCACGAATGGGAATACTCAACCAAGACCACTGAGATTTGCAGAAATTGATGAGACGAACTTGGAAGTATAAAACAAATTTAAGTTTGTGAATAATGCTTGGAAAGGTTGCAGAGAGATATTGAAGAAGGCAAAAGACTGCTCCATAAAGATGATGATCGAAAATGATATAAGTATGATGTATATGAGTTATATAGGCGTGATGTTTCAACTACCCGGGCCAAGGCATCGGACCGACATGACCCGACCCATTTCGCGCATACCTAGGCCATCTCAACCACAAATTCAAAATCACAATTGATGGTGACAGTTGCAGCATTAAATGCAAAACTCCGCGTCATCAGGCACGCGTCCCGTGTACCAATGTCAAGGGATTTTTGATGGGCCTCACGATTCTTTCATTTAATGAGCCTATTAAAAAGGAGGCCCATAAACTAAAAGAGGGCCTGTGTACATGTGAGTTTTCCCGGCTCATATAAAAACCCTCATCCCGATTAGATCGATCCTAGAAAGGCCCGAGATGATGACCCGATCACTAGGCCCACATTATAACCCGACCGACACGTCTGTCCTGTGGTCGGGTCAGGCCCGCCCCAAGACTCGACTACTAGGCCCATCCTATAGCCCAACCCGAAGAGCATTGTAAAAGAAACTTGAAGATTTTAGAAGAGACTTGCAGCTCAAGATAATGACGTAGTATAAGGATAAAATAGCTGATGTATAAGGTAAGGATAATATTCCAAAATTGAAAATGTTGCCCTAATGGGCCAAAGGCCCAAAAGGTAAATGTATATAATCCAAAGAACAGTAGTGAGAAATGAACTTTTTTGTGTTGTGCAAATTTTGTATCTACAACAATACACCAAAACAAAATTTAAAGTCAAAGAAAGTAGAAAATAAAAGTATATTTTCCCCGAATTTTATATTTTTTTTTCCGAATTTTATATATGTTTTCGAATTCTATATTTTATTTTCAAAATTTAATATATGTTTTTCGAATTTAATATTTTCCCCGAATTTTATATATATATTTCAAATTTTATAAATATTTTTTGAATTTATATATGTTTTTTCCAATTTTATATAATTTTTTGAATTTTATATTTTTCTTTTCAAAATTTATATTTTTTGGAATTTTATATTTTTTTGAAATTTAATATATATATTTTTGAATTATATATATATTGTTTCAAATTTTATATTTTTTCGTATTTTATATATATTTTTATATATGTTTTTGAATTTTATATATTTTTCAAAAAATATATATATTTTCCATTTTTTTGAAATTTATATACTAAGGGCATATATGTCATTTTACATAAAATTGGGTCAATTAGCACATATTTGAAAAGTTTGTGGTCAATTCAAACCATAGGGGGTTATACGCACTATATTTTTAACTACAACAAAATGGATTTTTACTGACGAAATTTGATGACCAAAAATATTTTGTCACTAATAAGGAGAGTTTTAGTGACGAAATATTGTTTTGTCACAAAAAAGTATAGTTTTGGTGACGAAATATAATATCGTCACAAAAGATGAGAGTTTTGGTGACAAAACTTTATTTTGTCACTAAAAAGGAAAGTTTTTGTGACGAAATTATATTTCGTCACAAAAACAAATGAGAGTTTTGATGACGAAAATATATTTCGTCATAAAAAAATTAGAGTTTTGGTGACAAACTATAATTTCGTCACTAAAAAGGAGATTTTTGGTGACGAAACTTTATTTCGTCACAAAAAATGAGAGTTTTTGTGACCAAATTTTATTTTGTCACAAAAAAATGAGAGTTTTGGTGACAAAATATAATTTTGTCACAAAAAAAAGTGTTTAGGTGACAAAATAAATAAATAATTTATTTCGTCACCAAAAAGGAGAGTTTTGGTGACCAAACTTTATTTCGTCACCAAAAAAGAGAGTTTTTTGTGACCAAATTTTATTTTATCACAAAAAAATGAGAGTTTTGGTGACAAAATATAATTTCGTCACAAAACAAAGAGAGTTTTGGTGATAAAATCTTATTTTGTCACCAAAAATATGAGTTTTATTGACGAACATATTTCGTCACTAATTGTGATAAATTTTAATGGAGTGTCAATACTCGATGACATGTTAATTATAGATAGATTAATAGTACCAAATAACTGTGAGTAGTAGGTATATATAAGAAAACTTATCTATGAGTGATAACTTCCAAATTCAAAGAAACCCTGAAATTAATTACAAGAAAATTGAGAGTCAAATCATGTTTTAAAAAAATAAACAAAAGTTTAGAGAAACAATTATTAGTGTTATTATTATTATTGTTGTTGTTGTTTTATAAAAAATATTGGTGCAGTGACTTGATAAAAAGTTATTCCATTTAATTACCAACTGATCTTGTTGATTTAAATTCTTTTCAGATTGCTCATATTACTTAACAAAGAATAAAAATATGTTATATATGCATTTATGTAAATCATGTTATTATTATAACTACTATTTAAACTCATTAATTACTCAGTCATGATGAATTTATTATTAGATCGATATTATTTATATAACCGATATATATGACTCATTATTAATTGATTATTTAATTAATTATGATTAATTTTTTTGTTATTTATTTTGTTTACTTTATTTATTATTTTTAAATATTTATTACTCAATTTTATTTTATATTAATTATTAATTATATTCTATTATTTGATAACTTTTATTTAGTTATTTAATTTAATTTAATAAAATTTTTTAATTAAATAAATATATATGTATATGGTTGTGTTTGTGTATATAATTATATATATATATATATATATCACACAACACACAAAACACACACTAAGGTACCAACACGTGAGGCTTGAGCATTGAAGTTGGTATGGAGAATTGGAGTTGATTTGCTTTAGTACCACACCATTCCAAAACCATGTCTACAGATGGTGTGAAAAACATGTCATTTGATATTAATTTGGCACACCATTTTTTGGTACCATTCAACCATCCCACACCAACCAAACATGGTTTGGGTTGTAATTCACATTCCACACCTAATTTTTGACACCAACTCCATCTACCAAACATGCACTAAAGTTATACATTGGTATAAACATTTATAATTACTCATTGTCATTTAATTAAGTGTAAATATCTTTAAAATATTTTGTTTTCTTAATAAGAAATAATTTTAAGAGGTATAAACTATTATTGCTCACAAAGACATAAATAAATAAAGTTAATATTTGAATTTTATCTTATAAAAAATTAATTAGATTTTTATTATTTTAAAGAACAAATCTATTTATTTAGTATATATATTTTATAAGTTATTTTTTTTTTTTGCAATAATTTGGCCGCCAATTATTGTTGCTCACAAAGACATAAATAAATAAAGTTAATATTTGAATTTTCTCTTATAAAAAATTAATTAGATTTTTATTATTTTAAAGAAACAAATCTATTTATTTAGAATATATATTTTATAAGTTGTTTTTTTTTTTTTTTTTGCAATTTTGTCACATCAAAATTTGGCCCCCAAAATCTAAAAAAATTGAAGTTGGCGCCCATCTCATTTCCATTTACCTCTACACCAGCATTTTTAAAATTTGAACTAATAATAGAAAGTCATATATTTACTTATATACATATACATATACATATACATATACATATGCCAAACCCTAGAAAACCTAAAATATTCGTAGCTCTCTCACCATGTTCCGTCGTCTCGTCTCTCACTCCCTCCATCCGCCACCGGCCACCCAATCAATCTCATCACTTGTCAGTCACCGTCGGTATCGATGCCTTGTACTCGCCGGAGAAGGAGAATGTGGTGAACAGAGGTCGATCAACGCTCATTCACCGCCGAGTCCACCACTTCGAGACTCGGTTCTCTGATAGGGTGGAACTCTCACCATCCTTCTTCGCTTTCTTCTCCATCTCGGTAGTTTTTCTTTCTTTAATTCTTAATTTCTATTCATATATGTAATTATTTGCTTGAAATCGCATAATCTAAATCCAATCTGAAATAATCATCGATTTCATAACCTCTCTCATCTCTATTAATTGCATACCCGATTCTAAAAAATAACCCTTTGAGATATATATATATATATATATATATTATATCATCTGATCTGTATTTCAATTCAACCCATCACTGCCATGGCCTCTAGTGGAAACAAAAATATCAATGCGAAATTGTGTTTTCATCTTCAATTGTTCGAATTTATTGTTTATATATATTGTTCATGCAAATTCTGTTATGGGTCTGTTTTGAAACGTTAGATTATGATTTTCCTACTGCAATTTTCTTTCTTTGTGCTTTTTAGTGGCTTTGTTAGTTGCCAATTGTAGATTTTTTACTGAACCATTATATAATAGTGATAATTTATTGTATTGCCCTAAACTGTATCCCCCAATTCTGGCAAGTTATGTAGGATTCTGTTTTGCTTTGATTATATCATGAGTTTAGTTGCTTGTGGTAATCTGGATGTAGGTTTTGCTGGATTGGAATTTTTTAGGTTCTGATGAAAGATTTGTATTGAATTTGATAACAGGACTTTATTCCCTTGTCTAGTTTTCTATTTTTTTTTTTTTAAATTTCTCAGTTCCCAAATGGTCTAAACACCTCTGACTGTAGTGGTCTCCAACTGATTCATATATACACACAAATATATAAATACATACATACATATTACCGTGACCCCTTTGATGTGGTTAGATAGGCCGTAATAGTTTTTCTGTATCTTTATGTTAGATTCAATCCCTGGTGGTAGATGTGTTTAAAACAAATAATGCATGGAGTAATTGGAGTAATTAATACTCCATATGACATCTTTGTTTTAGTTGTACCACAACGTAGATTTTCAGATTATTGAAACAAACGAAGGTATCAGATGATATAGTGGATGTTAATTTCAATATGGAGCTATATGTTATATGACATTTCTATTGGGGGTACCCAACTGCTGATTTTCAGATAACTAAAATAACTAAGAGTGTTCAAGTGATGTGGATGCTGCTTTACTGTTTTTTTATATCTAATCTAATGCTGATATATGTTAATGAGTATACTGTACATGATCTACAATGCTTTATTGTGTGAAACCTTTTTTGCAATTCAACTGTTATGTGATTTTATTTTCTTATTCAAATCATGTCAAAGGTTTTAGGAAAATTTCTAATCTTGTGCTTAGGTATGATGAGGCCTATTTTCTGTGGGAATTTTGAGTTTGATGCGCGTCAATCTGATCTGGTGCGACTTTTCAGACGATATGGGAAGGTGGATATAGTGGATATGAAATCTGGTAATTTTGCACCATTATGATTCAATATCATTTATTTTTATTTCTTAGAAGATTCTTTACATATATTCAAAGCTATATTTACCCATACATATAAATTCATACACACAAATTTAAGTACATATACAAACACACACACAGGCATGAAGGGACAAAGGGCTCATTGGGGGTCGTTCCCCCAATGATTTTTTTTAATGCTAATTTAAGTATCTTGAAGGAAATATAGGCAAAAAAATGAGATTTGACCCCATTAAATTTTAAAAAAATTATGCTTATTGCCCCTAATTATTCCTAATGTCATGGATTGACCCCAATAAAAAACAATTACATGCCTCCATCAGTAATCTTTGGTTGATAAATTTCTTAATTACTTAGTTTATTAGGCGTAGGTTATGATTTTTTTTTATTAATTCTTTTGTTATTAAACATCACTTTCCTGTCAAATAAATATTTTTTTTCTTATTTGTCTTGATAGTTTGGAACATTTAGGATCTTATTTTGGTTGGTTTTTGTTCCTTATTCTCAATCGAAAATCACTTTTTCTCTAATGTTGTTATTTAATATTACATAAAGTTGTCATTTAACCTTATTTTCTTTGAATTACAACTCTTTTTTTCATCATGCAGGTTAAAATGTTACAAATGAAAAAAAACTGCTTTTGAAATTGGAGAAGTAATAACCCCCGAGAAAGAAAAATAAATAATGGTTGAAGTACTAGGGGTTCTTCATTTTTGCATGGAATTGGCAACAAAGAGATGGTTACTTCTTCTATCCGTGTCACTCAAAAAGATGTGGACGCAATTTATTCTAGGGTTGAGAAAGCAGAGAAAAATATGGAAGAGATGAAGCTGACATACAACAAGAAATTCAAGAAAAAAGTGAGGGAGACAATGCTTGCATTTGTTGCAAATATTGGACAACAATTGCTTACGCCAATCTAGTATGAGTTTTAGAAAGACAATTTGAAATAAACTAGGATCCTTCTTTTAAAGTACTTGTTTTTTAGATTATTTAGTATTTTTTTTTTATAGTTTTTTGGCATGAAATTTTTAACTTTTTACATTGTATAGTTTATTGATATTTAATTTTCCCTTGTCTTATCTTGTTTGGTTTATATGGATGAACCTTTATTCATTATTATTTAATAAAATAATAATTTTTGTACTTCATTTTATTTGTTAAAACTAACAAACATTTAGTTGGTAAAAAATAATTAGATGTGACAAAAAAAAATCGTCGATAAAAAATAACTAAATGTGACAAAAATTCTTTGTCGATAAAAGGAAAAACAAATCGCTAAAAGACAATTAGATGTGATAAAAATAATTTGTCACTAAAAGGTAGCTAGATATGACGGAAAAATTGTCACTAAAAGACAATTAAATGTGACAAAAAAAATTCGTTGCCAAAAGGTATCTAGATGTGACAAAAACAATTCGTCGCTAAAAGATAACTATATGTGACGAAAAAAATTCGTCACTAAAAAACAGTTAGATTTAGTGACGAATATTTTGTCGCTAAAAGGTAGCTAGCTATGACGAAAAAAATTTCATCACTAAAAAATAGTTACATTCAGTAACGAACATTTCATCGCTAAAAGATAGCTATATGTGACGAAAAAAATTTCGTCACTAAAAGGTATCTAGATTTAGTGACGAACATTTTGTCGCTAAAAGGTAGCTAGATGTGACGAATACATTTCGTTGCTAAAAGATAGCTAAATGTGACGAAAAAAATTTCGTCACTAATATCCCAACAAAAGTGACAAAATATTTTTCGTCACTAAAAAGTCGTATCAATAGTGACGAAATAAAAATTTCGTCACTATTGATCAACCGAGACGCTTATATAGTGACGAAATTGTGACAAATATTTTTTCGTCACAAATAATTTTTTGCAATGAAATATGGAGTTTTTGTGATGAAAAAATTCGTCACTAAATGTCAATTTTGTTGTAGTTAAGGCTCTTGACCCTAATGGATTAAGGTTAAATTCCATACAAAATAATAGTAATAATAATAAAAGAAGAAGAAGAAAATGTCTTACATGAAGTACCAATTTTTTTCAAAATTTCAACACCCACCACATGTTCAGTGCGTGTCCTAAATATGTCATTAAGTCATGTTTGGTATATGTTTATGTTTGGTGTTTTTTTGTTTGGTACTATAACACTTTAAGAAGTAAAAACACGTTTGACAAGTTTTACTTTGTTTTGAATAGTAAAAAATACTTAAAAAATATATACATTTTGCAAGAAAAAAAATAATTTTTTTTTTGTTTTTGCATTGTGCATTCAATATATATATATATACAGTCCCAAAACTACTACTACTATCACCACAACCACAACCACAACTTCCCTTTGCCCTAAATCACTACCCCCACCGTTACTACTACCACTTCTCTTTGCCTAAATACCACACACACATGTATATGTATATATATATATATATATATATATATATATATATATATATATATATTTATAGCAAAAATATCAATACCAAATATATTTTGATTTTAAACTCACAATACTCTATAAATACAAATATATACTTTTATTTTTTAAATTTCACAACACAAAAATACAAACAAAAACCAAATGAATCCTTAAAACACGTTTTTGGCTTCTCAAACATGTGTCCGTGTGTTCGGACTGTATCCAAATATACTATACATAACTAGACGAGATATCTGAAATTCATATGTTGGAAGTTGGAAGTTGTTTGAGAGCGTATTAATAGGGGCACATTGGAATTGTGTAATAAAATGACACAAGCTCAGCTTTTCAGAGTTGATAGATGCTTCTTTCACGTCACAGCTGGGTATGAATATATATGATTGGTACACTTGGCCTTCTATTTTTACACAGACAAAGAAACAGAAGGCAGTATGGAGGATTTTGAGTGGATACTACTTGAGAATCAACTCCACACTCTCTCACTTCCACGTACTCCTCCACTTTTCTTATTCAATATATATATATATATAATATTTTTCACTAACACAATACACAAATTTCCCTATGTGGAGTGAACGTCACAAATTTCCCTATTTGGAAAAGAGATAATTTTAAAAATGGTTCCTGACTATGTTCATCACCCTTTGAGGGGAAGAGATTATATCATTGACATAGTATTCATAATTCGCCTTTGTGGTGTCATTTTAGTTATGGTCGTAATAACGATGTAATGAATTAGGATAATATTATTACTAAAAATGAGTATCATCAAATAAGAATCGGTATTGCACATAATTATCGACACTTTCTAAAAATATTATAAATTGAGTGCTATTAGACATTACCTTGACCATTCTAATGGTTCATTAGTTACTTTCCATCGTCTTCTACCCACCATTAAAGAGAAGTTGTATCATAATGTTAATTGCTAATGATTGTTACATTTTTTTCAAGTTTAGAAAAAATGTATGGGTGTGTTTGGATAGGGGTGTTTTCATTTTTGTTATTATTTTTTTCACTATTCACGGAAACAAAAACGCGTTTGGGGGTCTATGATGGTTTTTGTTTTCGTGAACAGTAAAAAAACATTTTCTCACCCTTAGTTCAAAATTTGAGAACACCAAAATGATATTTTTTTGTTTTCGGCACTGTTTGTTCTCAACAAAAAAAAAATTTAATTGTTGCAGATTTCCCAACCTCCATCTTCAACCTCCAAACTCTAACCTTCATCTTCAACCTCCAAACCCTAACTTCCAAAAAATATATATATATATTTTTTTTGTTCCCGAAAATTTTTTAGACAAAATTTCCAACCAAACATGTTTTTGTTTCCGGATTACTCTTAGGACAACAATAAGAAAAATTTTTATTCTCAAGAGATAAAAAACGAAAACGCAAAACATTAGTTTCCAAACGCACCCTATAATTTTGAAATTTGTTCTTTAATAGATTTAATGCCATCACTCTTTTTCGAGGGGAAGAGGTTAGATCATTCTACTATTGGTTCATTAGTTTCTTTCCATCACCTTCTAGACACAACCAAAGAGAGGTTATATCATAATGTGAATTGATAATGGTACGTCCTTCCATTTTCTTCGAGCTTAGAAATGTTTATACTATCATTTTCAATATATATTGTTCCTTACTACACTCAATGCAATGTTGTATCACTGTGCTAATGGTCCTTACATATTTTTTGAGTTTAGAGTGGTGATATAATTTTAATATTTGTTCCTTGCTAGGTTCAAGACCATCACTCTCTTTAAAAGGAGAAGAGGGAATATATATATCACTGTACTAATGGTCGATCACTTTAGATAATGCGAGAGGCAAAGGCAATTGGCAATGGTCCCTTGGTTCCTCCATAACTTGTGTACACGCAATTGAAGAGCAAAAAATTTTGCAATATTCAAATTTGTTCCCATATTACCTCTCATCGTGTGATGAGCTTGAGACCAATTTCTAGTTGAGTAAACTAACAAGCAAATAAGAGAAAGACAATGAGCGTGCCCAATAACCCAGTTGATTAAGTGTCCCACGTGCCCAAAATACCATGGAAATATCCAATTTAATCTTCAATTATATAAATATGAAATCACCATTTACTTTTCTGAGTTCAATTTATGAGGGTATATTGAAAAAGGTAAAAAAATCCCTTTTCCTAAAAGATTGTGTCACTCTATCCATCATTTCTACTATCTCTTTCATTGAATTAAATATACTCACATACATTCCTCCGCTATGCTCAAACCCTTGATCTCTCATTTGGAACGGGTACCGCTTCATTACGCCTTTGGTATACCCATATATTCCCTTCCATCATTTCCTCCTCTCTCCAACCAAACAGCACATTAGAAAGATGGTGAATGTACTGCTCCAGTCAAGACTTGAAAAATAAGTCGATTGACATGAATTTATCCACTCCAATAAAATAAAAAACCCTACTAAAAAAAATATAGATGCCACAGAAATATACCATAGTAATATGTTCTGTATCAAATAATGGATTTTACTGTTGAAAGATGCCAATATTAATGCACGCGCTACAGGGGTGAGATGTTAATTAGAATCCAACAATTTAGGCAAAGATCTCACAAGATCAATCAAGTTGGTCATTCATGGGTTTTTTTGTTCTGTAATCAAAAGTCCTAGATACTCTGCTGACTCCTCTCTCATGTGCATTTTCAAAGTAGTCTGTTCTTCATTGTACCTGAGTCACAGGCACATGGTAGATATCCTATCAGGTTGGTTACATCATGTTTCTCCATCGCACTATATGGACAAGTACTAGTAGTATTGCGTAATTATATCTGCAATATGCTCCATCATGGGTACTCTTATTCTATTGACCAACACGGACAAGTATCAACATATTCCACTGATTCCAGAGGTGTGAATTGTTGAAACAGACCAGCTGGTGGTGATCATAACATTCCAAAACTATGTCATTTCATGAAATCTTTAAGATGATGATGCAAGTATCTTTTGCACATGCAAGGAATAACATATATAGTGTTAGTTCCATACCTATGTGGTGGTCTCCAACAGCATCACCATCAACCATCCACATGCAGAGAAGCCAAAACCAAACTCTCAGCCGTATAGAAACAAACCAACCACCAAAGTCAAGCATGGCTGCGCCGCCCATGTGTGAAGACGCAGCCCACACCTGTTGAAGATAGAGTCTTGTTTGTCTGTACATGATATCAGTGTGTATATATAGCATGTATATGGTGTGTGAAATGATAGGACACAAGCTACAACTGTAAGAGAGAAAACAGAGAGAGAGCTAGTGATACACGAGAGTAAGCCACATAGAAGATAGTCTGTGATGTTGTGAGGTAGAGTAGAGAGAGAACTTGTATCTTCCCTTATACCCGGTTTGTATTTCAAACCGAAGATAGTGAAGCTTCTCAAAGTGGACGTACCCATAATTTTGGGGAACCACTATATATTTGGTGTCCATTGTGTGTGTGTGTTTACATTTGATCCTTGGTTCGACCCAACAAAGTGGTATCAGAGCCATTAAAACTCAACAGAGCCGAAACTTCAAGCTCTATTTCGAACCAGTCCAGTGCTCAAATCACCACACCCCCCACATTTTCGGCCGACCCATCAACCAAGGAAGACATTCCCGTTGAAAACAGACAGAAACTCAGCCGCACGCGCTCTCACGCGCCACCACACAGTCGGCGCGTCAAAAGCTACGGTGTCACGCGCTTCACTCGCCTTCAACCTCCAGTGCGAGTGAAGGCCACGCGCATCACGCGCATACGCGCCTCCAAGCAGCGGCCGCGCGTGAGGACCACACGCACCCACGCGCCTCACGCGCTGACACGTCATCCATGACGTCATCGTCACTGCCACGTCACTGTTGACGTCAGCAGTGCCACGTGTCATCCTCAGACACTGCCACGTGTCAAACAACCATTCAGCCACGTCACCTGCCACGTGTCACCACTGACACCTTGCCACGTGTACTGCCACGTGTCACCCTCTGCTACTGCCACGTCATCACCAAGTTTGCAAAATTACAGTTTTGTCCCTCGCCGTTGTTTTGACCATTCTGGACTCATCCGAAGTCGGAATTGAGCTCAGTCAGAGGCGATCTTAAGGTTTTCGACCGTTTCGGACGCAACGGTACACTCCGTTTTGCGTGATTCCACTCCGAATATATCAAACAAGCTAGGAGGGCTTAGAGATTCCGTTTCGATGGAAGATTCAGGATCCGGAACGATGATCAGATTGACCGCAACCAACTATTCATTGTGGAAGTCAAAGATGGAGGATCTTTTGTATATTAAAGATCTGTGGAAGCCGATCAAAAGGACCGACGATGCACCTGATGGCAAACCGAAGGACATGACCGACAGAGACTGGATGGTACTCAACCGAAAATGTGCTGCCCAAATCAGACAATGGATCGACAAAAACATTTACCAAAATTTTGCCAACGACAATGATGCTTATGCTCTTTGGCAAAAATTGGATAAGATGTACGCACGGAAGACATCTCAGAACAAGGTAAATCTTTTGAGCCGTATGGTGAATCTTAAATACAAAGACGGCAAAAGTGTGTCAGAACACATGAGCGAATTCCAGGGGCTGTTGGATCAATTCAACTCGATGAAAATGACTATAGAAGATGAGATGCAGGCAATATTTCTATTACACTCCCTTCCGAAAAGTTGGGATACGCTAGTTGTCTCTGTAAGCAACTCAGCTCCAGATGGAATAATTAACATGGAAATGGCGAAAGACAAAATGCTGAACGAGGAAGTAAGAAGAAAGGAAGAAGGATATCATCCGGAGTCAGAAGCTCTTGTCACTGAAAGACGAGAAAGAAAATAATGTCGCGGTAGAAGCAAAAGCAGAAACCATCGCAATCAGACACAGCATCGTGGGCGATCAAAGTCTACTTTCAGAAGAGACAAAAACTGTCATCACTGCGGCAAGCCATGTCATTTTATTAGAGAATGCAGGAAGCTTAAAGCTGAACAGTCTGGACAACAGACCAGAAATAGAGGTGAAGAAAGTACCTCAGAAGCAGCAGCAACAGCCGGAGAAGGGCTCGTCATCGTTCAAGATGATGAGTGTGTCAACTTCACATCCGAAGATTCTACCTGGGTTATTGACTCAGGTGCTTCCTGTCACATCACTTCGAGGAAGGATATGTTCACATCCTACACCAGTGGTGACTTCGGACTTATGAAGATAGGAAACCAAGGAGCATCCAAAATTACCGGCAGATGTGATATTCTTTTGGAAAACAGCAATGGATGCAAACTACTCCTCAAAGATGTGAGACATGTTCCAGATATTCGTCTCAACCTGATCTCCACCGGCAAGCTCGATGATGAAGGCTACAACAGTCATTTTGGTGATGGCAAATGGAAGCTCACCAAATGCAATCTTGTGGTGGCCAGAGGAAAGAAGACCAGCTCACTCTACACAACTCAAGCAAAACTGTGCAGAGTTGAGGTGAATACGATGGAGAAAGAAATCCCCACCGAGTTATGGCACAAAAGACTCGGTCATATGAGTGAGAAATGACTCAAGGTCCTTGCCAGAAAAGAACTCTTACCCGGAATGAAAGGTACTCCATTACACACCTGTGTCGACTGCATCATGGGGAAACAGCACAAAGTTGCATTCCGCAGTTCCCCTCCATCTAGAAGACCAAACATTCTAGATCTCGTACACACGGATGTTTGCACCATGCAAACCAGAACTCATGGAGGTGCCCTATATTTTTGTCACATTCATTGATGATCATTCCCGGAAATTATGGACCTTTACCTTGAAAACTAAAGACCAGGTGCTGGATGTGTTCAAGGAGTTTCATGTAAAGGTTGAAAGAGAAACTGGAAAAAGGCTGAAAAGCGTACGTGCAGACAATGGTGGCGAGTACAGAGGACCATTCGAGGAGTATTGCAGACGCTTCGGCATCAGACTCAAAAAATCAGTGCCGAAAACTCCTCAACATAACGGCCTTGCAGAAAGAATGAACAGAACCATCTGCGAAAGGATCCGGTGCATGTTATCTAATGCCAAATTGTCAACTCCGTTCTGGGGTGAAGCAATGAGAACAGCAGTTGACTTAATCAACCTATCTCCCTCAGTTCCATTAAACTGTGATGTTCTAGAGAAAGTATGGAGAGGGAAAGATGTTTCCTACAAACACTTGAAGGTGTTTGGCTGGAGAGCATTTGTCCACATCCCCAGAGATGAAAGATCCAAGCTTGACGGAAAGGCCAAACAGTGCATCTTCCTGGGATATTCCCATGAAGAGTTTGGTTACAGACTCTGGGATCCTATCAACAAGAAGGTCATCAGAAGCAGAGATGTGGTATTTTTCGAAGATCAGACCATTGAAGATCTTGAAAAACAGAAGAAATCAGATCCACCTGAAGAGTTACCAGCTAATCTAGACCCGGTTCCCTCACCGAGAGCAGAAAATGATGGGGGAGCTATTCAAGGAGATCCAGCTGATGACGGTGCAGAACCAGAACCAGTTGCAGAACAAAATCCGGTTGATCCTCAAACAAGGAGATCTTCCAGAGAGCGACAATCGAATCGCAAATATTCCTCCGTAGAGTACGTGATGCTTAGTGACGGGGGAGAACCAGAGAGCTATCAGGAAGCTGTTGAAGACAGTAAAAATGCAGAGTGGATGAAAGCCATGCAGGAAGAGATGAAATCATTGCATGAGAACCACACATATGACTTGGTCAAGTTACCGCAGGGAAGGAAAGCTCTCAGGAACAAATGGGTATTCAAACTGAAGTCTGAAGAAAACAATTCACAACCAAGGTACAAGGCAAGACTGGTTGTGAAGGGATTCGGTCAGAAGAAGGGCATTGATTTTGAAGAAATATTTTCACCTGTAGTGAAAATGTCCTCAATCCGAGTTGTTCTTGGCTTGGCAGCCAGCTTGAACCTAGAGATCGAAGAACTGGATGTAAATACCGTATTTTTACATGGTGATCTGGATGAAGAAATCTACATGGAGCAACCTGAAGGATTCAAAACCAGAGGAAAAGAAAATCTTGTGTGCAGATTGAGGAAGAGTCTCTATGGGCTCAAACAAGCACCAAGACAGTGGTACAAAAAGTTTGATTCATTCATGGACCAGAATGGATACAACAGAACTACTGCAGATCATTGTGTATTTGTCAAGAAATTTCCTGACGGAGATTTTATCATCATCTTGCTATATGTCGATGATATGTTGATCGTTGGCCATGACAGCAGCAAGATCAACAAATTGAAGAAGGAACTGAGCCAATCATTTGCTATGAAGGAGTTGGGACCGGCAAAATAAATCTTGGGAATGCAGATCTCTCGAGACAGACTGAAACACAAGCTTTGGTTATCTCAAGAAAGGTATATCGGCAAAGTTCTTGAAAGGTTCAACATGAGCAAAGCAAAACCAGTCAGTGCTCCACTTGCAAGCCACTTCAAGTTGAATATGAAGCAGTGTCCTTCAAGTGAGACATAAAAAGCAGAAATGAAGAAAGTGCCTTATGCTTCAGCAGTTGGCAGTTTGATGTACGCCATGGTATGCACGAGGCCTGATATTGCTCATGCAGTTGGAGTTGTTAGTCGGTATCTGTCAAACCCTGGAAATGACCATTGGGCAGCAGTAAAATGGATCCTCAGGTATCTTAGAGAAACTACCAATATTTGTTTATGCTTTGGTAGTGGTAAACCTTTATTGGAAGGTTGCACAGACGCAGACATGGCTGGAGACAGTGACTCCAGAAAATCCACATCGGGATACCTAATCACTTTTGCAGGGGGAGCAGTTTCATGGCAATCCCGATTACAAAAGTGTGTTGCCTTATCCACCACAGAAGCTGAATACATTGCAGTAACAGAAGGATGCAAAGAGCTCTTGTGGATGAAGAAGTTTCTTCAAGAACTGGGACAAGAGCAGGAAAAATATGTCATATACTGTGACAGTCAGAGTGCTATTCATCTTAGCAAAAATTCCACCTTCCACTCAAGGTCCAAGCACATAGACGTTAGGTATCACTGGATCCGTGACGTGCTCGAAGATAAACTTCTACAGCTAGAGAAGATTCACACAAATGATAATGGATCAGATATGATGACCAAGAGCCTATCCAGAGAAAAGCTAGAAGTTTGCAAAGAAGAAGCTGGTTTAACACCAGCCCCAAATTGGCAGTGAGGGGGAGATCAGGTGAAGACGTTCTCCTCTAATTGGTATGGAAGGGGGAGAATTGTTAGTTCCATACCTGTGTGGTGGTCTCCAACAGCATCACCATCAACCATCCACATGCAGAGAAGCCAAAACCAAACTCTCAGCCGTATAGAAACAAACCAACCACCAAAGTCAAGCATGGCTGCGCCGCCCATGTGTGAAGACGCAGCCCACGCCTGTTGAAGATACAGTCTTGTTTGTCTGTACATGATATCAGTGTGTATATATAGCATGTATATGGTGTGTGAAATGATAGGACACAAGCTACAACTGTAAGAGAGAAAACAGAGAGAGAGCTAGTGATACACGAGAATAAGCCATAGAGAAGATAGTCTGTGATGTTGTGAGGTAGAGTAGAGAGAGAACTTGTATCTTCCCTCATACCCGGTTTGTATTTCAAACCGAAGATAGTGAAGCTTCTCAAAGTGGACATACCCATAATTTTGGGGAACCACTATATATTTGGTGTCCATTGTGTGTGTGTGTTTACATTTGATCATTGGTTCGACCCAAGGCTATTTCTGACATATTTACATATTTAGTAGGATTTCAAGAGATTTTAGTTCTATATAGAAGTTCCAACATCTTCACCTCTCTCATGTTACTACCTATATTATATACAGGTTCTTAATGGAACTGAGCCCCTGATTTTGAGAGAGATGCTTAAGCTAAACTGCATTTGGACCTCATCAATCAGGATACCCCTTTCTCGTCCCCGTAGTTGGCTTTTGATAAACAGAATTAGGGTTTGACTTTTAAATGTTATGCTGTGTATATCAGCAAAGGCCACATCTCAGGCATATCATGAAATTGATTGGAGTACATTTCAGACCAGTTATGAACTTTGTATTTTAATTTCTTCCTTCGATAAAATCTTCGCCGTATATTTAGAGTTTAACCTCCAGATTGATATGTCATTGATTCTTTAATCTGACACCAATGAAGAAGGCTTAGATACAGAAATGTTGCTGCTGTGACTTTGCATCAAATGCTGAATTTGGTAAAACTGTAAACCTTGTTTATATTAGCTCCTATCTCCAGTATATTCACGAGAATATATTACAAATATCTGGAAAAAATTGTAATCACTAGCTTATTTATGAGCCTAACTTTTCAACTTGCTATAGCAGTACATCTGGAAACTAGACACCAGGATAATTCATCCATTCTTGTGAAGATCCCTGAACAAAGTTGTTAAATCTTGTTTCACACAACCGCAGTGCTTAATCTTCCAAAACCGAAACTCCTCACCGGCTTTTACTAAATGGACTTTCTTTATGCATGAGCTCTTTGGTTCAGATATTTACAGCGTTGTTCTCACTGGCGTATATCCAAGGAATTCCTCTTCGCCATCATCCTGGTTACGAAACAGAATTTCAGTTGGGGGAAGTAAAAAAAACTCGAGCTGAAAGTTTTGTCAACAATCAGCATGTGCAGCAGTGAAGCAGCATCGATAGAAATATAATGTAATGCCTCAAGTAAACTTGCGAACATGAATCTAAATTGGATAGCGTCAATGGTGTTGTCAGCAAAGCTTGCAAGAGTGACAGAAATTCAATTAGATAAAACTGGTAGCAGATGAAAGATGAGTCAACAGTGGAAAAAAGCATGACAGTTCTGTTAGCTATTTTAACCGAGTAGCATCTTGCATAAATCCTGGTAAAACCTACTGCGACTCCCGAATGTCATAATGAGTAGTAGTTGCCTACTAACCTCTTCCATTTCATCATCGGACGAATATGCATTGTCCATTCTCGAGCGCAAACTCTCCCCATCAATCTCCTTGACATTCTTCATCTCTTCCTGCAAATTCAATTCAATCGAGAGGTATTAAAGTTATGCAAGAAAATGTATATTTTGTTTTATAAATCCCCTATTTTGTTCGTCATTTCTAGAAGAATAAATCTTACTAGCTCAGACTTCAGCTTCTCAAATCTTTCTTGTAAGTCCGAGATATGATGCTTTAATGCCTGAAATGTTCACGGTTTTGACAGGAAATAAGTGCGAGTCCATAGCTTGCACAAAAACACATGACAGATTTGAGCTAAATACATAACCACAAAAAATAATAAAATGTCACCTCACGTCTCTGAAGTTCAATTGACCTAGCTAGTGCCTGCCTTTTAGTTAAGAGATTCTTGGGCCTCACTGCATCAGGACGTTGATAGTTCTTCCCACGATAGAATATGATTGTATAGCCATCAGTAGTTTTGTCTACAGATACCAAAATTCCACCACTCTCAGCCTCAAGAGAGATTGCAATTTGCTTGACTTGGGGAAAACTTTTCCTCCCCACAATTATCTTCACCAGCTCCCGAAATTTCCAGTGTAAGTGCATATTTTCTATTGTGCCATCAAACATTCCTCGCCTCCCTACAACAAAAGCCATATACATTCTTGACTGTTTCCTTGAAAACTAATAAGCAAGCAGTCAAAGCGGCACTCCTTACCTAAAAGTAAATAGGGTTTCATTCTCAGGCCCATCTTACGAAATAAGAATCTTTCCTCATCGCTAATGGTTTCTAAATCAGTTGGGAGCTCTGCTGGTTCCAGAGACTCTTGTACTTTTAGCAAAGCCTTCTCAGCCCTTTTGAGCTTCCCTTTTGCCTGCAACCAGCCACATTGATAAATACATGGAAAAAGTATATTCATGTCCTGGAATGGATTATGGATTTTTCTAACTTACAACAGCAAGCTTCTTCTCGAGATATGTGACAAGTGAAGCATGTCTAGCCAAAGCTGAATCTCTCATCATCTTCTCTACATCTTCGCTGCTAGGTTGCTTCCCCCACCGTGAGGTTGCAGCCATGGTCTCCGCAAGGGTTCCCGCAACTAATGGACCTCTAGCAGCATTGACATTGGAATCATTCAGGAGTGATGCATTCTGTCGTGTTTGTTCTTCGTCGTCCTGTCGAAGTACAGTTAATTTTTCCACTTCTACCAGTGCCTCTGTAACTGCTGGTGGCAAGAAGTCATTTCCCCTGAAGAAAACTATATAATCCTTGTTCCTAGAGACCAGGGTTCCCCCTGTCAATATCTGCATATATGTGATGATATTGGTCATGAACAAGATCTATTGTTATTGCGAAAAATTTAACAATCCAAGACTTTGAGGACTAAAGGATTAGTACAGCAGCTACCACAAGAAGACTAAAAGACATACATCATCTAAAAGCTTTTAGAGAATATATTTCTCTCTTGCCTTTAAAAAATTTAGCTGGTAAGTGTATTACAGCAACAAAAGAGGGTGTGGCCAGAAGCAGAGGCATTTTATATGCCAAAAAGTCTTGAGTTGATAGAGAACTAAGCAATAGGTTTCTATCACTTTTTTGTTTCTACATCTGTGCCTTCCGACCTAGATGCCTATTAGTTTGAGGGAGAATCAAGGATTGAATCTATACTTCGCATCAATGAAAACTATATCACAAGGAGTTCGGGAATACCTTCACCATGAGTGGCATATATAAGGATCTGTCCTTTGCTTTCATAAAATTATACATACCGAATTTTTTACGAAGGAAAATAGAGATAAGAAGTTTACTGTATTATTGATGCACAAACCTTAAAAACATAAAATTCACAACAGGGGTACAGTAATGGGGAGGTTTAGTTGGTGTAATGTTGCATACTTAATGTCCAACAGTCTCCGGGAATTACGCCAACTTCAGCATGTAACTTTGGACAACATATTTCAGTTGTATTAATCACAATGGGGCCTTGGTATAGACAAAATAGGCTGACCATAGGATAAACAACTAACTGTTTCACATTTCTACCTTGAGTTCATCTGCCATCCTCTCATTACTGGTATTCTGTACGCCGTGTTTGATGGCTATCTTAGCAATAGCACTTCTTTCCCATAGCTTCACCATAGCCATAGCCAGACCTTGCAGTTCTCTGTTTCTTCCTGTGGCAATAGAGTGAAAGACAAAGTCCATTAGAAACATAATGATGAATCTGACAACCATCACAAAAGTACTATGACGGACATACCCAGTGCAAAATGTGGAGGCATTGTTCTTGCAGTCCTACGATAAAATGTCATCTCCTTGTCACGTAAACCATGTCGTACCCTATAAGGAAGAAGCCTGAATGGAGCTTTATATCCAGGAACCACAGCCGGAAGCAAGTCTGCATCAACAGGCACTGGATCGCGGCCTGACCAATCTTTAAATCTTGGACCCAGCTCATCTAACAGATGGTTGAGCTCACTCAAGTCCATAAGTTCTTTATCAGATAAATCCTTCAAACGGCTTGCTGAACCAGTGGTCATTGACACTGTAGTCCTATCCGAGCCTCTGAATTCAACTCTTCGGTTGGCTTCATGCTCAAATTCCTTTGAAGAGTAAGAATTATTTGTGTCAACTAGATTTTGTTCCTTATATAACTGAACACAATGAAGCTTGTAGGCTATTCCCCGGTATAACACTACTGAACTGCCTGATCTCCATATTACCAAACCTCCAGTCCTATTCTGAATGAGAATGATATTTAACACATGTAGGGGTCAGTAAACTATTTTCTGCAAATTCACGAGGGAATATCAAGAAACGAAAAGTAGTGATATGTAACAAACAAGATGAGTTATGGATGGCACAAAATAACATTAGCTATGTGGAAATAATGCAAGTATACTAACTGCAGAAAATGACAATGGTATATGTTAATGCCTGGTTAATCATACTAGACAAATATCACCAAATAAGCCATATGACAATTGATAATCATCTATATGAATATAATTTATGTGCACTATATGTCAATCTCTGATTAATCATATCCAACAAATCTTGGTTGGTCTCACCAAATAAGCCACATGAAAATTCATAATATCATATATATGGAAACAATGTAAGCACACTGACCTCTAAAATCTCATGGGTCCTTCTCATGTTCACTGCAGGAGGCCCTTCAAATTTCAATTTCACCACCTCATCCACCTTCCACTTCTCATGAATAGAGTCCACCAATGCCTGTGTAATACCCGCAGCGCCGACTTTCGTTCTCTCTACCATCCTCAGAGCAACATTTCTAAGCCTTTTCAATTCATTTTCAGGCAATAACTTCTCTGCCAGCTTGGTGTTGCTGTTCTTCAACCTTTCTCCATCCATTGATTTCACTTCAGTTTCTCTCTCCCATGGCAACCTCGTTGAACCCTCAAAACTACCCAATTTTCCATCAATCCTCAAACCGCCATTATCGGCCCCACCAAGCACATCCTCCTCATCCTCATCCTCCTGTAACCCAACTGGGTTCGAATTAATTTTCACATTTTCTTCAAATTCACCATTGTAATTGGCTCCTCTTTGTAAAATATTCAATTCCTCAGTGACATTTTCCGGGAAAATGTTTGAATTTCTGCCAAACCCATCAACGAATTCGCCCTTTTCACGACCATCTTGTGAATTTCTAGTTTCAGAATCAGAATCAGAATCAAACTGGGTTTTTCTGGGATTGCTACCATGAACCCAAGGAGGTGAAATTAACCGATTGGAGGAACCAAAACTCACCGGGTCACTAACCGGAGCCTTCTTATCCGTTTCCAACTCTGACCCAGAAATTTGCCGGCTCTGTTCTTGCACTTCTCGAATTGGTTCTCTCTCTTCTTGCCATGGGAGTTTCTCTCTCAAAGAAGTGGGTTTCGCAGACCATTTATGGCGAATTTCTTGGAAGAAGCTTGGTCTGGGCTTTCTCTTCTTCTTTACAGATTCGGATTGGGGTGTATAAATTTGGGCGTTTTGATGAGAACAATGAGGTCTGAATTTGAGAGTTGTGAAGCAAGAATGGGTTTGTAGGTGATGAGAGAGAAAGTAGAGAGATGGTGAAGAAGAGGAAGTTGAAGATGGAGAGTATAGATTCAGGGGTAATGGTGTGAGAAGCATACTGATACTGTTCTGGTGGCGATGTTAATATATTTTATATATAAACACTATGTATTGCAAACTAGAAGGTAAGTCAATACAAATGCTATTTTTGGGCACAGACTGAAAGATGAGGCCCAATAAGCGGATGAACATTTCAAATTTGGGCCCAGATGGGGATGGAATAAATTACACACATCACAGACTAGTTGTATTTTTATTGATTTGTTAGATAAGAGTTTAGAGTTACTAAGCATTAAACATATATTTAATTTGTATTTTAATAAGAATAATTAAAGCATATATTTAATAATAATTAATAACTTTGTATTTAATAGATATGTAATGTGCTAATATTTAATTTGTGGTCAACTTTTTAAAAAACTATGAGCCTAAATTTATCATTTATACAGTGCAACTTTATTTTACAAAAGAATAAACAAGCATCCAACATCATTATTTTATAAATCCTTGTATTTTGAGGAATATTAGTGTAAATAGTAAAAATCATCATGCCCAAGCCCAGTAAATTGTATTGACAAGCCCATGTTGAATTGGGCTGAACATGGGATTCAGTAACTCTGAAGGTGGATGGATGTTGTCTCCGTGGAACTGACATTTCTTGCACCTTCTAACATAAGTTTCTGTATCTTGAGAGAGATAAGGCCAGAAATACCCCTGACTTAGGACTTTATGGGATAGTGCTCTCCCTCTAGAGTGATTTCCACACAATCCATCATGGATTTATTTCATTATTGTTGATGCCTCCGTAGGTGTGAGGCACCAAAGGTATGGGCCCCCAAAGGATCTTTTGTAAAGTTGCCCATGCAGTAAGGCATATCTGGCAAACTTCATAAGGATTTTTTGAGTTTCTACCTTATTATATGGAAGAGTGTCATTCTTTCTATATTCTACTATGGGGTCCATCCTACTCAGCTCCCATGGTATTATGCACACAGTATCTAGCTGCTGGATGCTCGGGACATCAAGATAGTCGATTGGGGCGACTCTGGTCAAATTTTGATCATTGATTGACGCCGTATTAGCCAATCGATCTGCATTTTCATTTTCCCCTCTGGGGATCTGGTTGAGGGTGTACTGATCTAATCGGTCTAGCTCTATCTGAGCCAGCTTCTTATAGGGTTGCAACTTTTCTCCCACGTCGTATTTTCCTTGGACTTGGTTAACTACTAGTTGTGAGTCGCTGAATATCCATAGTCGTCGGATACAGAGGCTCTGAGCTAGTCGTAGTCCTGCTAAAAATACCTGACAAACACCAACGGACAGAGGAGAGGGTGACTCCGCTCAAGACCAGCCTCGGGAAACTTTTCCAAGAAAATAAAAGCAAGGGAATCTTCTTACCCCCTCTGCCGATCAGATAACTGAGGGATATGACCAAACATTGCGCCTTCCACAGTGAGTATGGGCATCATACCAATGATTGTAGAAACCTCCGAAGGCAGGTAGAGGCAATGATCGCCAAAGGGGAGCTTGCAGACTACCTGATAAAGGACCAACCAAGGTTAGATAGATCAAATCGGGCACCACAAAATAACCCTACGACAGATTAACCAGTTAGGGTCATCCACATGGTCCAAGTAGTCGAAGAGGATGTTGAGTTCCATGGAAGCCGAAGATCAAAACTACGTCAGACACACAAACTCAGGCATGTCAGTGAAATTTGCCAAACATCCATCAGACAAGAAGAATCAAGAATCACATTTTCAGAGGCCGACATGCAGAATCTTCAGACACCCCACGAAGACCCTCTGGTAATTACTCTTCTGGTGGCTAACTGTCTGATCAAGCGTGTAATGATAGATCCAGGCATTACCACTAACATTATGACCAAATGGGCTTTCGACAAGATCGGGATCGATGTTTCACAACTATGTTCGGCTCGGATTCCTCTGGCCGGTTTTGACGGACGATGAGTGGAGCTAATCGGAGTAGTCCAGCTGTCAGTATCAGTCGCATGGCGGACCCTCAAGGAAAGTTTTGTGGTGGTATACGTCAAGCCATCATACAACTTACTGATGGGCCGAGGTTTGATCCATCAAATACAGGGAGTTCCTTCAACTCTGCATCAGGTTATGCGGTGCCTCGACCCAAATGGAATAGATGTGATCGACATTCCTGGAGATCAAGTAACAACAAAGGAATGTTATGCAATAACCCTGAAGAATTTGAGTCCTAAAAATAAACAAGCCATGGAAGAGCTGGATAGACCCCCGTACAATAAGAAATAACAATTACAGATAGACCCTTCAGATGAGGGTCAGGAAACACAGACGACTACCAAACCTCTAGAAGAGGTGAACATTGGTCAGACTGACCACACCAAAATCACATTCATTGGTTCATTCCTCTAGAGAGAAGAAAATGATAAGTTGCCCCAGTTCCTCCAATTAAATTCAGACGTCTTCGCTTAGTCACACCTTGATATTCCAGGCATAAATCCCTCGGTCGCTCAGTATAACCGGAGATCAGACCGGTGAGGCAAAAACGGAGGAGGTTTGGTGTAGAAAGAAATCAAATTATATCTGAGGAGGTGGGAAAGTTGTTGGAAGCTGGATTCATAAGATAAGTCAAGTATCCATCATGGTTATCAAATGTAGTGGTGGTCAGGAAGAAGAACGAAAAATGGCGAGTTTGCGTAGACTTTACCAACCTGAACAAAGCCTGCCTAAATGATTATTTTCATATGCCAAAGATAGATCAGATGGTAGATGCCACAACATGATACGAGAGACTTTCATTTCTTGATGCATACTCCGGCTACAATCAAATTCCGATGAATCAGGCTGATGAGGATAAAACATCCTTCATCACAGAAGAAGGTACGTACTGTTATAAAGTAATGTCATTTGGACTTAAAAATACAGGTGCCACTTACTAGAGACTGGTCAGAAGAATATTCAAAAGTCAGATGGGGAACACAGTCGAGGACTATATAGATGATATAGTGGTAAAAAGCAGAAGGAAATAGGAGTACATCCAGCACCTCGAAGAAGTGTTCGATGCACTCAGGAAATATGGGATGAAACTCAATCCTACCAATTGTTCATTCGGAGTCTCATCCGGGCAATTCCTCGACTATATCGTCAATCGAACAGGAATTGAGGCCAGCCCCTCACAAGTCAGGACTCTGATAAGCTGTGAGGAGCCAAAAACATAAGAGGTCCAGATCTTGATGGAAATAGTAGATGCGCTGAGCCGATTTGTCTCCAGATTGACAGACAGATGCAAGCCATTCTTTCAAGCAATCAAAGGAGGAAAGAGAAACATATGGGGACCAGAGCAAGCCGAGGCCTTTCAGAAATAAAAGCAATACCTCCAGAATCCACTAATCATAGCCTCTCCAAATCCAGGGGAGCCATTACATCTCTACCTGGCGGTATCATCAGCTTTAACCAGTGCAACATTAGTCACGGATAACAAAAAATGCTAGAAGTCGGTCTTCTTCAGCAGCAAATCTTTATCCGATGCCGAAACAAGATACACCATGGCAGAGTGAGTCGTTATGTCACTGATCAATGCAAAGAGACGTCTGAGGCACTATTTTGAGACTCATCCAATTATGGTGCCAACCACCCTACTCATAAGAGCCATTATGGCTAAACCGGACCTGACTGGGAGAATCACTAGATAGGCATTGGAGCTTGGGACATTCGACATTACATATGTACCAAGAACAGCCGTTAAGGGTCAAGCTTTAGCTAATTTTCTGCTCGAAGCTGAACCTGAATCAATTTTGGTCGAGCCAGAGGAACTCGAGTGGACCCTTTTTGTAGATGGCTCAGTTGGATCTGCAGGGTCAGGAGTTAGACTCGAAGTTATAACGCCATATGGAACACGTATCCAACAATCAATTCGTCTGCAGTTTCCTGCCACCAATAATGAAGTTGAGTACGAATGTCTTGGCTACGACTAGCTCAGAGCCTCTATATCAGACGACTATGGATATTCAGCGACTCACAACTAGTAGTTAAGCAAGTCCAAGGCGAATACAACGTGGGAGAAAAGTTGCAACCTATAAGAAGCTGGCTCAGATAGAGCTAGACCGATTAGATCAGTACACCCTCAACCAGATCCCCAGAGGGAAAAATGAAAATGCAGATCGATTGGCTAATACGGTGTCAATCAATGATCAAAATTTGACCAGAGTCGCCCCAATCGACTATCTTGATGTCCCGAGCATCCAGCAGCCAGATACTGTGTGCATAATACCATGGGAGCTGAGTAGGATGGACCCCATAGTAGAATATCTAAGGAATGACACTCTTCCAGATAATAAGGCAGAAGCTCAGAAAATCCGTATGAAGTCGGCCAGATATGCCTTACTGCATGGGCAATTTTACAGAAGATCCTTTGGGGGCCCATACCTTCCGTGCCTCACACCTACGGAGGCATCAACAATAATGAAATAAATCTATGAGGGATTGTGTGGAAATCACTCTAGAGGGAGAACACTGGCCCATAAAGTCCTAAGTCATGGGTATTTCTGGCCTTATCTCTCTCAAGATACAGAAACTTATGTTAGAAGGTGCAAGAAATGTCAGTTCCACGAAAACAACATCCATCTACCTTTAGAGTTACTGAATCTCATGTTCAGCCCATATCCATTTGCGTAGTGGGGGATCGATGCGGTAGGACCACTGTCGATGGCCCTCAGATTAGTAAATCAAGCTCTTATAGCAACCGATTATTTCACAAAATGGGTTGAGGTGGAGTCCTATTCCACCATCACCCACAGATACGTGATCAAGTTCATATGGACGAACATTATTTACAGATTCAGGGTGTCGAGGGTGATAGTAATCGATAATGGAACGAACCTGGATAATCGGTGGACCAGACAGTTCTGCAGTGAGCATGGAATTCAGCTAAAAACCTCATCAGTAGCATACCCTCAAGGCAACGGTCAGGCCGAGATATCCAATAGAACAATACTAAATACCCTAAATAATAAGCTGGAAGATCTTAAGGGCGTGTGGCCAGATAAACTTCCAGAAGTACTCTGGTCCTATAGGACCACATCAAGACTTCCCACAGGGGAAACTCCATTCTCGATGTCTTATAGAACAGAGACAGTCATTCCAACATAGCAAGTGGTGCCGACCGCCAGAATGGAACTGTACCAAGAAGAGCTAAACAACCAACAACTCGTTGATGGTCTGAATTTGCTCAAAGAAAAATGAGACCAAGCCGCTATCAAACTAGTCACCTACCATCAGAGGGTCAGGAATGCCTTCAACAAGAAGGTTAAAAGGCGCGAGTTCCAGGTGGGTGATATGGTTTTAAGAAAAAAGATCGGATTAGTCGGCAAACTCAGGGAAAATTGGGAAGGGCCCTACACAGTCATGAAAGTCATACGACGTGGGGCCTACTGACTCAGGCATAATGATAGCCATATAGAACCCAACTCACAAAATGCCTCATGACTGAAGAGGTATTATCCTTAACAGGCCTATCTCATTTTCTGAATTAAATAAATAGGCAGAAGTGCCCAGGCCTAGCTTTATTTTTGAGTTTTTAATTTCCAAGTTTATTATACTGGCTGTGCTAGATCATGTTATTTTGTAATTCCTTCATCACAATAAAAGATCATCATCCTTTATTTTATAATGAGTCGGAATAGCAAAAATTAAACAAAATCGAATAAATTCCTAAGTACAGGGTTGATAGAGGCACAACAGCCTGACCCATACTGATAGAGGAATAAAATTGGATAAAATCCTAAGTACGGGGTTGACAGAGGCGCAACAGCCTGACCCATACTAATAGAGGAATAAAATTGAATAAATTCCTAAGTATGGCATTGACAGAGGCGCAATAGCCTAACCCATACTGATAGAGGAATAAAATTGGATAAAATCATGAGTATGGGATTGACAGAGGCACAATAGCCTGACCCATACTTAGGATTGACAAAGGCATCATAGCCTAACCTATATAGAATGAAATAAAAAGGAAAAAGCTTATACACACAACAAGTCTGAGGTAACCAATAAACTATTCATTAAAATACCCTCGAGGATTAGTACAAAAAGTTCCCGAGGGGCCTTACACAATAGAAAATATAAAAAATCCTAACTATGACTGGGGCCACGAGCCCCCCTTTCAAGTGAGTCAACCAGTTCAGTTTGAGGGAAGAACTGAACAAAAGAGTTAAGAGGATCAGCTGGTAGCCATCCTCATGAATTCGCTGAACGGGTTCTCAGCATGGTCAGGCTCGGAACTTGCATAAGGTTGCTTCACCCCCAGGTAGGCATCCATGGCACTTGGATCAGTAGATTTTCTCTTTGCAGGATCCTTCAGGGCAGTATTATAACCCCGATGCCAAAACTCACCAGCTACGATCCTGTTGAGATCCTTGTAGCAATTGGTCATGCTAGCGCCACCAGCCTTGCACATTTCCAGAGCAGACTGAGAGATGCCAAGACTATGCTCCAACTTCTCATTATCAGAGGCCAGTTTAGCCTTTCTCACTGGATAACTGGGCATTCTATTCTTTCTCCCGGGCAAGCTCGCCCTCAAGTTCGACAATTCTGGAAAGAAGGTCCCCCAGCTAAACCTTCAACGCTTTATCACTCTCTTTACTATCAGCCAAGTAAGCCCTGAGGCGCTTGATCTCCTCAATGTCAACCTCATGCCTCAAGTACAAGGCGTTTACACTAAAAAGAGCCTAAAAACATCAAAGTTTGGGTGCATCGGCAGAAACAATGAAAAATAAAAGTACATGGAAATGTATGAATATTTACCCCCATCAGAAGGCCTGAAGTCTTAGCAACTAGCTCCTCAGGTTCAACTTCCTTCTGAACATCCAGTTCCTCAGGAGTCCAAAGGTCTTTAGCCCTGGCGACCATGGCTCCCATCGAAAAAAGATTCTGACCCACACGGCCAGAGGGGCTCTTATTTCTCTATATTTTTTAGGGTCTGGTCTCTCCCTCAGGTCTGGACTGTGCTGCAGACGACTAAATCAGTTCAGGAATGGTGGTCTGCACAAGGGTAGACTCAGATGCAGCCCCTGCAATAGCAATGGTTATAGCAAGAGACTTAGATGACAGAGCCACAACCTGATTGGTCAGGGTAGGAGCTGTGACTTCCTCGATCTCATCATCATCAGTAGCATTAACCGGCCTGATGGAGTTCGACATCCTGAATCTAGCACCTAGCCTTGAAATACCTTGTAAATTGGCAGGAGTAAAGTTAACGCACAGACGACGATCAGACCAGACCTGAGACCTTAACAAATCAAAAAGGGCCTCTACATCCCAAACCACTATATCACTACTATCAAAACCTAAAAATTTATATACAAAATCCCTAAAAGCTGATCACACCCAGGGCAGAGGCAGGTTTCCTTATGCAAGAAAGAAAAGGGCTGAAGAGCAACCGGCCTGAAAGACATGGGGATCGGCCATTACTGAGTAAAAGGATGAAACCAAGCCCCTTTAACCAAAACCATTTTCTCCTTCCAATACTTCTATATCTTTAACGTCCCAGAGTAGATAGCCCGACCCTTAAAAGGGTAGAAATGGTACATTCCCTCACATCCAGATAAATCTTTAACCCTGTAGCTCAGAAGCAGATCTGCCAGACCCAGATCCAATATTTTGTCCCGGTTCTTCAGGATCAACATAGAGATAAACCTAAAGAAATTCGGGTTGACTTATAAAGGGATTATCTTAAGGGTAAAGAAGACAAAATGGAACAGGGGGTGAAGTGGAAATCGAATCAGCTTGATCTGAAGCTCAGACATCAACACCTCGTTCAGATCCACACCATCTTCTCTTCTGAAATCAAGGAAGTCATCATATTTCTCCAGAATCACCTCCCTAGGAATTCTGCAATCCTTTCTAAGCTTTTTTATATTGACGGACTTTCTCTTAGAGGGTTCAGGAGGATCAGCACTAAAAGGTTCAGGTGCAGAGGATGTTCCCTCAGGTAAAATGGTAGATATGGAGGTCCCTCCTCCTCCCGCTTACGCTAGAGGGAGGATCAATGGGCGTTGGCTGGAAGGAGAAGATGAAGAAGAAGGGTTGAATGAATGAGTACTCAGACTCTCAGATCCCCCATACTCATGAGGAATCTGACCCCCAGTTGAAACAGTATTACTGCCGCCAGAAATAACAGAGAGTAGAATATTCCGGCAAAGATTTAAGGAACTCCAACAACAACACCCAGAAAACGGCAAGGAAATAGTAATCTCTTCGAGGAAAAGTTGTTTAATTTGCAAGGATAAGTGAACAAAGTGAAGATTGAAGTGAGATTATATAGAGGAGGGAAGAGGCACAATAATGACAAAGGCGCTCCAACTTCCAATGCATCGTACATAGAGAAAGGGGAAGGGTTAGCCGTCTTTTTCAAATTTCAAAAGGCACACGCCTCCCCACAATGATGACTCTGACGTCACTAGGAGCAGTTGGATGCTCTAGAAAATTCAAGGCAAGCCCAAATGTCTCTGGGCCAGACTCGAATGAGGCCAGTGTAAATAGTAAAAATCATCAGGCCTAAGCCCAGTAAATTGTATTGACAAGCCCATGTATTTTAGGCCCATGTTTATAAAGATTCATTCAAATCGTCAAACCCACTATTTTAGAAGAGTGGGTGGTTAAAAGGGTCATGAATCATGACCCCACAGATATAGGGGCACAATCAACAGAATTAAGGAATGATGAGCCCTTCAATTTTTTGTATAAATAAAGCCTAAGGGTCATGAATAAAAGAACAAAAAATGTTGTAAGCAAAAATTCACACTTACAATTAGAATGTATTAAAAGTGTGACTAAGTACTCGATTTATCGGATTCGCTTCACGTATTAAAATTTTGTATTTTAAAATTATAAACATGTATAACAAGTATCAGCGACTTGAATGACTATTCAAAAAGTATCGGTATTCAATAGGAATTGAATATAAATAAGTAATTGTTAATTATTCATAAACACCAATAATCATAAAAATGTATAAGAATGGACTTGAATTACTATTCAATAAGCGTCAGTATTCATAAATCCATAGTAATAGAATTTGAGTATGTAATTGTTAAGTATTCATATACACCAACACACACATAGTGATCATATAAGCGTAATTGTTTTGATTGAAGCTAACTTAGTTTTAAAAAAACTATGAAATTTCCTTTTTTTTAATTGTGTATAATATAATATTATTGAATTCGCGTGAATAATACGTATACAAGAGGCTTAATATAGAGATTAGAGAGTATTGTCAAAAAGTGTAACTACACTATTCATTTTATACTACTTACTGTTATACTTTTTTAAAAAAAAATTATATAGCTTAAAATGTAGTTAATATATTGGTGAGTCAAACTTTCCCTCTTCAATTCTCAATGAACAACATAATCTTGACCTATCATTTGTTTAATTTGATCGATTTTGTAATTAATTAATTCTTTTATTTTTACGTTCTCACTATATCTAAACGAACCTGAATGACTTTTTAGGTCAATTCCATTAATTTTTGTTGATCTATAAAATTGATGAATATCAAATTGTAAGGATAGAGAATTAGCAAACTAACTGCACCCTTTTGTAGTAATATAATTGATATTTAATTACCGGAAAAAAAAATATATATATATATATATATATAATTGATATTTTACGATCTTTACATAAATACCTATGGGTGAATCTTTTATCCATTTTAACAATCTAGGATTTTCCAATTCAAATTAAATGTCTATTATACATTTACAAAACTATTTAAATCAATATAAATTGACACAATTGAGTGACATCAATGTTTTCTCAAAGGATTCTTTCTCCGCCATAAATCAAGAATTGCTACTCTAATGCAACACACTTCACAACTCTTTAGAATCCTCCCAAGTCCCAACTTGTTTCTCTTTCTTATATATATATATCAACATTTTTGAAGACTTCCTATCACCATAGAAGCACCATCCATGTAATAACCATGATTTCTTTTACTGTGCGTATATATCTTTATAGTTATATATATTAGAAATTTGAATTTAAAGTAGTGTAGGCGGTCTCATATTTCGATCCACATGGCAACGCCATATCATCTAAATAGTCTACATTCAACGGACACGTGACACACGCTACGTCATCAAATCCAAGACTGAGTTGGGAGCAGGACTCAAGCGTTACTGGGATCCGAGGAGGTACTTGGTTTGGTGGATGAAGTCTAGGGTTCGTTGGGTTGATTCTCAATCTAACTCAAGAGATAGATTTATCATTTTGACTCCCGCACATCACTTTACAATTAATTGAAAGATTAATCTCTCTTAATTGGTTTTAACCCAATGGTGATGTCAGATGACATCACCACCTCTCTTCATTGGCCTATAAAAGGAGGCCAATGGAAAAGGATAAAGGGTTAGCTAGACTATCTCTCTTTGGGGTCATGAGAGCAAACATCTCTCACCCACTTCACAAAGGGAATCATTGGTATCTTGCAATCGCACTACCATTTTCATTTCTATCTCGCTCTTGAGTTCGTCTGCGCTTCCGCCTCTATAATTCCACCTCGGATTCTACTGTGTTGGAAGAGTATTTCTTAGATTCATCACATTTGTTGTATGATATCGCCATTTAAATATAAATTGTATTGAACCCCTTTCAATAGGCGACTCTACTGGGGATATCCCTTCAAGCCGATGAATCCGGAAAGCTCATAACACAAACAATCCTATGAGTTCGTTCCAAATCCAAATTTCGATCTCAAATACATGTTATATTGAATCTACTTTTCTATAGTTATGTGCTCACATATAGCCAAAATTAGTACTACTGTTATGTCATTATATAGCCATCTCTAACATGTTTTAAAATCAATCTTTGATCTCAAACTGTTATTTGGTTGTACCCAAAACTAACACTACTTATCGAAGAGATGTTTTCTCTCTCATCTCTAACTTTAGATTGAGAAGCATGATCGACCAACAATTTTCTTACTGCCTTATCTCTTTGCCACTAATCAAGCACACTTTTTAATGAGGACAGATGTGTAAGACATGATTTATGTCTAGTCTCCAGTATATATGTACTTATATTCATATATAGATACATATGGAGTCCCAGAGCTATTTTCAAGGACTCCCTCTGACACACAACTCTTATTTTTTTCTCCTTTTTCACTTTTTACTGACACAAAACAGTTGTTGTTCATATATCTATATATATATATATATATATATATGCAAGTGGATATCCTTCACACGACAAGACAAAAACGAATCAAAAAACTGATGATGCCTTGTCACAACCATTTGTTCGAGCATACAATACACTCGAGGTCATTTTTTTTTACACTTTAATCACTCAATGGGTCTCTACAATTTTATGCACTGTATGTCCATATATATACATACATTCATATATATAGAGATGATGGAATTTGGACTATCTGCTGTAACAATGTCTTGTTTTCTCTATATTTTGATCTTTCATCGCCAAGGACTCTCTTTCGATCTCATCCTGCTTGATCTCTATCTCGATCTCGATTATGACTCCAAGGGACCATATATAAAAATCCTTTTGTTTTTATGGATACAATTTATGGGAAGTGGGCACACTTTGGTTGTCACATATACCTCGGCTTTGTATATGCAACAGTGCACATATATATTCACGACTATATATATTTCTATATACTTGGCTGTTACATATATATTTATATATATGCACTAGTACATCACAAGTTTCTTTTGATCGCCAAGCTCGATCCCATCGCCTCACTCCACCCCATGTTCTCTATATTGAGATTGTTCCTAATAAAGTTGATTCACCCTTGTCACCGTGCCTCCGAATCTGCCGATATCATCGCTAAGAGCTCTCTCGCTCGACGCCATCGCCAAGCTCAATTCAATTACTAGGCTCGATTCCATCACCAAGCTCACCCCATTGGCAGGCTCAATTCAATCGCCAGGCTTGCCCCATTTCCAGGCTCGCCCTATCGCCTCGCTCAACCCCATCGCCAGGCTCGATCCCTTCGCAACCTCTCTATCAAAATTGACCCTAATAATGTCGATTTGCCCCCTGTTACCACTATGATGCCGCATCTATCGTCAACTTCCATTACCACGATGGTTCAACCGGAGAAGGTCGACGAAGCAATTCACTGCGACGTTTTCTCTCTCGCAAGTTGTTGGAAATAATAAAGTTGATTATTGATTTTAGGAGTTATATAAATTATATTGTGTGTCTTAATGTTTGTGTTAGTGTAAGATAATAAAGTTAGAATAAGTGATATGTATGATAATGAGAGTTACACCACTAAATGTTATGTTAATGGGTTAATGGGTCTTTATTTGCATTTAGATAGGAATGTTACATGTATGTTTTGATGTCCTATATAAGAATATATGGTTTACATATTTCAATTAAGTTGAATAAGAGGAATAAATTATTTTCTCTAATTCTTCTTCATACATTTGTCTTCTTAAACTTTAGGCCACTATTTCCAACAAAGTGGTATCAGAGCTAGGTTGTGAGTGAGAGAGAAAAGAAATGGCAAACAGTTTAATTCCATTTCACATGCCTAGGTTCACCAAAGACAACTATGAAAATTGGTGTATCCGAATGAAGGCAATTTTGGGAACACAAGATGTGTGGTAAATGGTCGACAAAGGTTACAGTGAGCCTCAAGATGAGGCGGCCTTGTCTCAAGCCCAGAAAGATGCTCTCCAAGCCACAAGAAAGAAGGACCAAAAGACGGTCATGATCATCCACCAATGTCTGGATGATACAATGCTACAAAGAGTTGCTAATGCTAGCAATGCAAAACAACTATGGGAGATTCTTCAAAATTCTTTCCAAGGAATGGAGAAAGTGAAGAAGATTCGCCTCCAAAGTTTAAGGGGTGAATTTGAAGCATTGCAAATGAAGGAATCTGAATCAGTTTCAGATTATTTTTCAAGGGTTCTAAGTATTGTGAACCAACAAAGAAGATATGGTGAAGTCGCCATAACGGATACATGGGTCGTTGAAAAGATCCTTAGGTCGTTGGATTCTAAATTCAATTTCATTGTTGTCACAATTGAATAATCAAAGGATTTGGACTCCATGACAGTTGATGAACTCATGGGTTTGTTGTAAGCCCATGAAGAAAAAGTGGTGAAGAAACAAGAGGCTTTTGAACAAGTGCTCAAAACAAAGATTTCTTTGAAAGATGGGGATGAGAAGTATGGTGGAAACCAAAGGGGCCGAGAACGTGGAAGTGCACGTGACCAAGAAAGAGGAAGAAGAGATAAAAGTGGTCATCACATAACCACTTATGAAGAAAAATATTACGATTCACAACAAGAAAAAGGAGATCGTAGAAGAGAAAACAATTCGAGGCCATATGGAAGTAGGTATGACAAGTCTCATATTCAATGTTACAATTGTCAAAAATATGGTCATTATGCTTTGGAATGCAAAAATGTTACTAATAATGTAGAAGAAGAGGCTAATTTTGTTGATGGAGTAGTGGAGCCTACATTGTTATTAGCATACAAAATTGAAGAAGGTGAACAAAGTGAAGAGACAATTCAAGACAAAAAGTGGAACAATGTTATGGATGAAGAAACTATGTTAATAAAGAAGAATGACGCATTTGAGATTTCATAAGCAAGAAGGAGGTGGAACTCAAAGTTCATGGAAAAGATCAAGTTGCTGATAATTTCACCAAGCCCCTCAAGGTTGAAAGAATTTCAGAAATTGATAAGTAAAATCAAGTTTAAGGGGGAGTGTTGGAAATAATAAACTTGATTATTGGTTTTAGGAGTTACATAAATTATATTGTGTGTCTTAATGTTTGTGTTAGTGTAAGATAATAAAGTTAGAATAAGTTATAGGTATGATAGTGGGAGTTACACCACTAAATGTTATGCTAATGAGTTAGTGGGTCTTTATTTGCATTTAGATAGGAATGTTACATGTATGTTTTGATGTCCTATATAAGGATATGTGGTTTACATATTTCAATTAAGTTGAATAAGAGGAATAAATTATTTTCTCTAATTCTTCTTCATACACTTCTCTTCCTAAACTCTAGGCCACTATTTCCAACACAAGCAACCCATAATGAAGCCCTAAGGTCCAGCCTCGCCTTGGCCGATTTGCTGTAACACCACTAATATCCTGTTCGATCTCCTCATCGTCAAGGACTCTCTCCCTTTGACGATCTCTGGCCAAGGTCCCTCTTTCTCGATCTCTGGCCAAGGTATTTCTCTCACGCTCTCTGGCTACGTTCCTCTCTCTCGATCTCATCCTGCTCGATCTCTCTCGCTCTCGATTACAGACTCTGAGGTCTCTCTCTCTCTCTCGATCTATCTCACTTTTCATTGCTAAAAGCCTCTCTATCGAAATCGATCCTTTCACCAAGCTCTTTCCCATATACACACGATCTGTACATGTGCGAACAAAATAAATAAATAAATAAATAAATAAAATAAATCATTAATTAATTAATTAATTAATGACATCATCTCCTAACTTTCTACAAGCAAAGACGTATCACATACATACATACATGATATGTTGATTGAAAGTGGGTCACATGACAAACTTAATTTACTGGCACCTCACTTAGTATTTAACTTCAAAAGTTTTGTCATTTCCAACGAATCCACTGGGTCACAAACACCTTTGTATTCGCCAAGTCATTCATCGACTTCATTTATACATTATTTTTCCTCAAAGGTTATAACCTCAATATTAGTACAAAGTTACACATCTTACTTAGTGCAACTATAAATATTTGTTTCCTTTTATCGATGTGTTGCGATATCGACAGTCTTTCTCGACTAACACACCTACGACTAAATCACACTTTCAAAATTAATTTTCTCAACCCACTCACTCTCGACTTACATGTCTTTGAGTAGCATTTAATCATTTTCTACTTTAAAATTTTGTCGTAACACGCTCTTTACAGACACGCGTCTCGAGTATAATAATTTTCTGCTCAAAAATTCTATTGTTCACTCCCTACGGACCAACGTCTCGAGTGGAACTTCAAAATTTCACTTAGAAATGTTTTATTTGCTTACACTCTACAGATCAACGTCTCAAGAAAAAGGGAAAAATTTCACTTCAAAACATTTATACACTACCAGTAGCTCTTTGCTAGCATATTTCTCCGACTCAACTTGCAAACGCTTTATACACAACTTACATCCTTAACGTCTCTCGACTCGCTATCATTTAGGCGCTAGTGTCACCACTTTGCTCGACAAAAGTCGTCTAGCCCTATAGCACATTTCTTCTTACCGAAATGTCAAGCCCTCCATTGAGGCCTATTAGCACATTTTTTCATATCACAATGCCAAGCCCTCCATCGAGGTCTCTTAGCACATTTTTTCTTATCGAAATGTTAAGCCCTCCATCGAGGCCTCATAACACATTCCTTGCTATAGACATCCTCTAATAATTTTGCTCAATATCACCACTTTGCTCGATGTCCACTACTCACACCCTTAACGTCTCTCGACAAATGTAATAACCCTAATTTATGCATTTAATTAATTTGGTATTTATGATGGATGGATGTGTACAATTTATAATTATGATGTGTAATTTAGTAATGTGTTGTGTAATTTAGTAATGTGTTGTGTAATTTAGTAATTGTGGTGTGTAATTTGGTAATTATGATGTGTATAAATGTATATTTAGGTTGGTGTGTTTATTAATGTAATGAATGAATTATATTAGTGTAAATGATGATATAAACATATATATATTTATATAATATAAAGAAATGGGTAATGATGAATGAGGAAGTTGGACTTGAGGTGGAAAGAGGAAGAATTCGGTGAGTGGGGCTCAAAAGCTAAAGGGCCAAAGGTTTTTTAAAAAATAATAATAATAATTAAATAAATATAAGAGTTAACATTATTAAAAATGAGGTCTTTCATTTTTCATGGGATATTGCTACAGTTTAATTTTCTTTTCTATAAACTTTGAAAGAGTATTGAGAGAAGGATAATAGAGAGAGAGAGTTCTTGGTGATGAGAAGATGAGAAGATGAGGATCTTGGATGACTTTTGGGCTTGAAGATATTAAATCAAAGCCGGATAATTTAAGGCAAGTTACAATTCTATTTTACCCCTTTGGATTTATAAATCCAAGACCTTTGTGAAATAATATGTATAAATAGATATATATTATTTATACATAGTTAATTTTCTATAAAAATAAATATAGAAGTGTTATTATGTATATAAATGCATATATATATGGATAGATGAATGTTTAATGATTATTATCATATATTTCATATTATCTTTAAATTGTATTTTAATTATAAAATACATCTATGATCATGGATTACCATCAAATACTATTTAAGAAGTTTTATTAATGTTTAAAATTATTTAAATAGACTTCTTGAATTTTCTAGGGATTTTTAAGAATTATTTTAGCAATTTTCGGAAATTATATATTCTAAAAATCTAGTGTGGTGAGTTGTATGTTGTTATGGTGTTCTCATCTTCTTGAACCAGAGGATTTTAGAACTTTTAAATCCTAACATTTGATTTAATTATATATGTGTTCTGGAATCAAGTGTTGACGGTTCTATATTAATATGGTGTACACACTTTTATAACCATAGAATAAGATTAATCTTTAATCCTTACCCTTGAAATAGAATATAGTTATTGGGTATAATCCGGTGTATGTGTGTACATAGTAAGCATACTCTTAACCAATAAGAATCATCCATCTAAATGAGAAGTGATCCGGTGTAGTGACGCGCACCGTAAACAGGTGCAATTCACTGAAATTATATTAAAATTCTTGAATATTGTTATAACTACGGATCTACCACTGAACGTTACTATAATTATAGTTTAACCCCTAATTATATTACGGTTTGACACCTTGCATTTATACTAATTATAGTATGAACCCTATATTTTATGAAAATTACAGATTGGTCCTCGAACGTTGCTAAAGTTACATTGGTATCCCCGTACAACACTGTAATTACAGTTTGACCCCCATATCTTTGGTAAAAAGATATTTTAGATCCCTGACTTTAAATAAATAATATTGTGATTTCGGATCCTATTATATATTAACCTATCATAAAATATGTGAAGGTCAAAATGGTGTTAAATATATTCATTAGAATGGTTTATCAATTATTATATTATGAAAGTTGATATTTGCTGATTATTGGATATAATGATTTAATTTGTTATTATAAATCATTATTTATGATTGTGTATATATGTGAATCATGGGGTGCACAGTGATGTATGAGATGTTTACTTTTATTATACTAATAAGCATATATGTATGAAGTGAAGTATAGAATACTCATTTATTATATGTTCAGTGATGCATATGATGCACTTTTAAATCATAACATTTAATTTAAATAATTATGGAATGAGAATCCCTAAGGAATCACAAGAAGGCTGACTAATAAACTCACTCTCATGAGTACCATGGGACAAGATTGAGTTGTCACGACATGGTCGAATTGTCGGGTACGTGATTAAAATAGAATTGATAAATTGATAAATATTATTATTTAATTAAATATTTTTAGTTAAGGTTTTTAAAGGAACTACAAGGAGGTTGACTATTAACACAGTCTCATGAGTATCACGGGATATGATTGAGTTGTCACGACATGATTGAATTGTCGGGTACATGGTTAAAATATGGTTTGAAAGAGTTGTCTATTGGCATAAAGAAATGATAATGAATATTAATAGATTCATTTATATTTTATTGATGATGCATAAGATGCATTGGTTATTTATTTTAAAGGTATAATTATATATCTTTTATTCGATTATGGGATACATATTATAAAATATGTAATGCATTGGTTATGTATTTTAAAAATATATAATTATATTTCTTTTATTTGATTATGTGATACATATTATAAAATATGATATGTATAGGAGACTTTAGTAATTTATTCTAAAAATGTATATTTATATATCTCTTATTTGATTATGAAAAGAAAAAAGAATGTTCTAAAGGTTTTATGGAAAGTGAAAGATAAATCTTATTACATATGGTCTATCTATTAATGTTGTTCCATTCAGAGATGTTAGCTTTATCGGTCCTCTGTTGGGTTGTAGTAGTAGTGGAGTGGCTCATGGGTTTAACCCACCTTGTTGTTGATATTTCAGGTCTGGGACAGTTTCAGCCACCGGGTTAAGGATTTGAGTCATCTCGTGTTATTCATGATTGTTTACTCCATTCCTAATTTCTAAGTACAGTGTATATTAGTATACAGTTGTTGTAACTTAGGCACGTTTATCAAAAATGTATTTTTATTTAGGGGTCCTTCTTTAACAGGATTCTCAGGTTATATTTAAAATTCTTTTCTAAGATTTAACGTTAGTGTTGCTTCCGCTGTGATTTTTATTTCGCAAAATTTTCTATTGTATTATGTGTTTTTGTCTATCAATTGCATGATACTTCCCAATGTTTGTGTGTGAGCCTGCCCAACTCATGTGCGAAAATTAAGGGTATCACAACAAATGTCTGCTCGATATCACTTGGGGGCTGCAATCACCCCTTTGCTCGACACAAGCTCGATGTCCCTTTTAAATTTCAAAAATATATATTTACATATATATTCACTTGATTACTATCTACAAGCATAACTTCAAATTTTATTCCTGACATATATGCTTACATATGTTTCTTGCCGTGTGATAAAATTTTGTGCTTACAATTCTTACGATTTTTCACTTATCACAGACTCACAGCTCAAGCCACTAGCTAACTCTCAGCAGACCTACGTTTCGATCTTGACTTTAAAATTTTTTCTACTTTGAAAATTCAAACGTTATATGATTGTCTATCCACAGACACACATCTTATTACTTACATTGACGTTATTGCAATTATTATTCACATCTTCATCTTTGCATTTTTGGCACTCTACATTGATGTATTCTTATGCCCGAGCACCCCTTCACTACACTCAGAGCCACTCGCGCATGGGGGCTACTGTAGGTGGTCTCATATTTCGATCCACATGGCAACGCCACATCATTGGAATAGTCAACATTCAACGGACACGTGGCACATGCCACGTCATCAAATAGAAGATTGAGTTGGGAGCAGGACTCAGACATTACTGGGATCCGATGAGGTACTTGGTTTGGTGGATGAAATCCAGGGTTCGTCAGGTTGATTCTCAATTTGACTCGAGAGATAGATATATCATTTTGACTCCCGCACATCACTTTACGATTAATTGAAAGATTAATCTCTCTTAATTGGTTTTAACCCAATGATGATGTCACGATGACATCACCACCTATCTTCCTTGGCCTATAAAATAAGGCCAAGAGAAAAGGATAAGGGGTTGCCTAAACTATCTCTCTTTGGGGTCATGAGAGCAAACATTTCTCACCCACTTCACAAAGGGAGTCATTGGTATCTTATAATCGCACTGCCATTTTCATTTCTATCTCACTCTCGAGTTCACATGGGCTTCCGCCTCTATCATTCCACCTCGGATTCTACTGTGTTGGAAGAGTATTTCTTAGATTCATCACATTTGTTGTGTGATACCGCCATTTAAATATAAATTGTATTGAACCCCCATTCAAGTAGATGATAAAAAGATAAGTTATAAAATTTTAAATTATAATTTTAAAATTTAAATAGATTGAATTATCTCTTCACCCTAACATAATGTATTATTTATAATACAAATATCGTTTATCTTAAGGAGGATATATGTACAGTATATGTGCAGAAGGAAGGTAAGTTATAGAGTGAGTGTTGTTGTAAATTCATCAGTAGCAGCAAGAAGGAGGTGATCGACGATTTTCTTGTTGGGTTTCATTCATTTAACGCAGGCAAGTTAACCTTGCCTTATACATTTGTCTATAACTAGGATTCATGGTTCTATGCATGTGTACAATCTTAAATTTCTTTTGTTATGATTGATGAAATTAACTACATAGAATTGTTAACGATAAAATCTTCCTATTACGGTATATCAGATCAATTTTAGTTTTGTTCGTACCCTATGTGAACTGTAGGTTAGATGTGAACATCGGTGTGTTATTGGTTTGTCATATTCAATAAATTATTACAATTGCTTACATATGAGTAAATATTGGCTGAGATTACTAATTAATGTTGTTGACACAAAATTAATGAATATAAATGATAAAATTGTTGGTCGTACTCTTTGTGAACAATAGGTTATAGGAGAAGATTATTAGATGATGTTGTTATCACGATAACAATGAATATTAACGTGTTATTTATACCCTTACGAACAATATGTTATAGGAAAACATTATATTAATTATTTGTACCTATGTGAATAGTAGTTTATACATTTCTACGCTCTCTAAATTACGTATTAGTTGATATTAAGTCATACGTGCATATTGGTGGTTACTGTATATTCTGTATTTGAATAATCTATAATATATATTAGGTTTTGTATATGAATAATCTATAATATATATTAGGTTCTTTATGTGAATATTATAGATCTATAATATATATTAGGTTTTGTATGTGAATAATCTATAATATATATTATGTCATACATGCATATTGGTGGTTACTGTATATTATGTATGTGAATAATCTATAATATATATTAGAACGCTTTATAATTGTTTCTTAGTTAAATTTAGCTGGTTGATGAATGTTAATGGTATGCGTATATTTATAGGGTGAAATAGGTGAAAATTAAGAAACCAATATTGTTTAGAATGATTTAAAGTAATCTTATATAACACTTTTAGAATATTTATCTTGTTGGAAAGTAAATGTGAAAACTGTGAAGTATTCTAAACTTGTTTTGGTAAAACTCTTTCAATATATATATATATATATAATGTGTTATTGTGAGTTGATACAGTATATGCTATTAGAGTTTGTGAAAGTGTGATATTAATGTCTGGTGTCAGTTTAAGACTAACTTTGAAGTAGGTTGTTAGGCATGGTCCGGGACCTGCCTTTGACGAGTGCACTACATTTTGTTATGGTCATTGGGCTTAATGTGCCCTTATTACGTGGACGTGGTCCAGGATCATCTGGATTTTTTTAGACGTTTTTCCAGCCACTTGTGTGTTATTGGTAGTCAGAGACTATTCGTTGCACACCGGAGGGGAGTCTGGGGCTCAAGTGAGATTAGTTGATTAGGAGTGTTACCGTTAATTTAGGTAATTAACTCGTGAAATTTAAATTGTATATATGTTTTGTGATGAGCGTGAATTCTCTTTATATACAAATATATAAAGTCGGGTTAATTTGTTGAACGATGATTCTGTTTAGCATTTTTGCTGAGCTTGTGAGCTCACCCCTTTAATATTTCAGGTAGTTGTTAATTAGCTTGTGTTGAGGACACATGGTGGTCGTCGGAGTTTCCGGAGCTATGTTTTTGTTTCCTAGTTTTGAGAGCATTGTAATAAGCTCATATCATCATTGAATGTTAGTGAGTAGTGGTGATGTAATAATATTTTTACTACAATTTTAATTATTAATACAAACATTATATTAATGTTATGTTTATTGGGGTTGACACAACTGCTAAGTTGATCATGCCTAATAATTTTTGAATAATATAAATTATTTCTTTTGTTACGAAATTGGAGTGTGACAATCCATCACCTTGATACCACATCTAATCACATGTAAGCCACATAGATGTGAGCCCTTTTTGCCGAGAAAAATAACCACATCACCTTAAAACAAATCCCACGTTTTTTCAAAGGGCAAAAGTAAAATAACCAAATCCCATCAATTATTTATTCAGGCTCAAGTTAGTAACCTTTAGTTACCACCAACAAATTGGCAGAGTAAAACTTATGACTCCATTTACCACAAGTATAATAGGGTAAAATAAATTGACCTCCCAGTAATTTGATTCGATTGCTGATGGTGATAGTGTTCGTGACATATAATGTTAGTGACCCTCTCTCATTATCTTAGAGTCTAATGCGTAGTGAAATTTGGATAAAAAACACAAATATTTTTTAATTATTTGACAAAAAGATGTAATATATTGATAAAAATACTATTTGGCCAAAATAATCAAGACCAATTTTGATACAATATGAGAATTCATATAATAAACATGAAACATATTCACAGTATGCAATCGCACCAAGCCTCGGGGGAGATAAGTGTATATACCCCTAAATAATATCAGGGCCGGCCCTGAGAGTGCCAAAAAAATTTGGGGCCTTAGGCGAGATTGAAGGCGAAAATTGTTTTGGGGCCCTTCATTTCACGCGATGCAAATTCCTCACGCGAAAATTGTTTTGGGCCCCTTCACTTCACGCGATGCAATTTTTTTAAAAAAATGTAAGTATTTTATAGATTCAAATTTCAAATGAATGATAAAAGCACTACATAATTACTTGGTGCTTCTTTTGTATAGATTTCACATATTAAAACAAAGAAATATGAAGGGTATGAAAGAAATGATTAGTACAAGATACTTTTGAAATAAAAATTGAATTTGAACTTATCTGTAAATGCTTGTCAAAAGTCAGACTTATGTGTCCTAGTAAAAAAAATTTAGAGAACAAAAATACTACTCTAAATGAACTTTCCCTATTGTAAGTGTAATATTGGGTTGAATTCTAATTTATATTGGACTATAACTTAAAAAATCATATTTGGGCCTATACTAATACAAAGGAAAAAAAAAATTGGGGCCCCTTTATATGCATTCAAAGTCCTTGTATTAGTTTTAAGTTCTCTTTGGGTTGGGTTTATTTTAATTTAATTATTGAAATAATGGACTGGATTTTATTAATTTAACATATGAATTAGTATTGGGTTGGGTAAGAACTAAGGCCCTGTTTGGTTCGCGGTCCGGTCCCATGTGGTCCGGCCTCATAATGGTTTTTTTAGGACCGGACACTGTTTGACAACATGATTCCAAAGAAACAAGGACCACTTGGGACCAAAAGGGGTAATTTGAGACAACAAAAAATGATGGCCTGAAGTGGTCTCAAGTGGTCTTATATACAATTGTCTTAACACATGAGACCATAAATTTTGAAAAATATATATAATTTGAAAACAATATATAAAATTAAAAAAATAATATAATTTTTTTGAAATAATGTATAAAATTTGAAATATATATATAAAATTCAAAATTAATATATAAAATGCAAAAAATATATTTAAAATTTGGGAAAATAAAAAAATTCCAAAATAATAGAAAAAATCAAAAATAATGTATAAAATTCGAAAATAATATATAAAATTTGAAAAATATATAATTTTTTAAAAATAATGTATTAAATTCGAAAAATATATATAAAAACCAAAATTAATATATAAAATTTTAAATATATATATAATTTAAAAAATAATATATAAGTTTTGAAAAATAATATAAAAAAATTGAAATAATGTATAAAATTTGAAACAAATATAAAATTCAAAAATAATATACAAAATTAGATATATATATATATATATATATTTGAGAAAATATAAAAAATTTGAAAATAATATAAAAAATAAAAAATAATTTAAAAATTCGAAATAATTTATAAAATTTGAAATATATATTATTTTTGAATTTCTTATATTATTTTCAAATTTTATATATTTTTCATACTTAATATATTTTTTGAATTTTATATATTATTTTTTGTATTATTTTCCAAACATAAGACCAAACAGCTTGAATAAGACCATAAGACCAGACAGTTTTATCAAACAGACTTTCAGAACACCACCCAGATAAGACCAGACCACACCGGACCAGATAAGACCAGACCAAACCGCCTACCAAACGGGTCCTAAGAAGCCTTTTATATTTGAGCCTATACTAATATATATATATATATATATATATATATATATATATATATATATATATATTTATTTATTTAATTTTGAATCTAATATTAATATAAAAATATATATTTATTTGAGCCTAGACGGCCGCTTAGGCCCAGGGCCGACACTGAATAATATATACAAATGCACGTGCATATGAGAATTTATTTATTTATTTATTGCTACAAACAGTACTACAGATATGGGACATGGAAAGAAGTTACAGTAAGGAAAACCCAAAAGTTTCAACCTTTTGGTCTCCCTTTCACATACACAAATGACCTAAATTCAACCTTATAATGAGAACTCTAGTACATGTGCTAGACTAATATTAATTTTTTTCTAAAATTTAAACATTAGAACTTAATTAAAAATTCTTTGCCCAGGGGATAATATCATTTTTGGATCAAACTGAGCTTTCCTCTGCTGAAAAGTGTCCCATTTCTTGGCGCCAAAATGGTTCATCCACTCCTCTTTGGTTCTGTAATGAGGAAGATATTGCTTGGCCTTGATACCAACCTTCTTACAAAACTCTAATATCTGTTTGTTTTGATCATCCAACACCTCCCAATCATCACCATCACTTGAATTCAGGAATCCAATGCAGTAAAAAATATCTTCCTCTGGTATAACAGCTGACATCCTATCATCCCACCTGCGATTTAATAAATATTTCAACACTAAAATTGTAGCCCATCACTAAAGCTCTATCACTATTGCGGGAAAACACTACAAACAAATATTTATATATATATATATATATATATATATGTATATATGTCTATAGTGACAACAATTTAGTGGGGGACTAAAATTGCTAGTCACTTAGCATAAAAAGTAAACTTTTCTATTTAAGAGATCCAAGGTAAATCACACTTATTACTGTTTCTGTAGCCAAATTTTTTTTTTTTTAATGTTGACACTTTAGCTGACAATTTACTGAGGGTAAAGGTTAAAGGTTATAGTTGCATTAACCCTTTTTAGTCGTAGATATGATTAGGGAGGATAACGGGTCGGGTTTGTGACAGGTTTGGCTTCCATTAGCACCCCATTTAAAAATTATTAATACCAAATTTATCTCAAATTCGCGACGGGTTGTAATCGGTAATACCATTATCACCCCGTCGGTATAAACGGGTTTCATCGGGTTACCATCGGTTGTACTAAATTATTTTTAATAAATTAGAAGCACAGTTGATTTACTAAATTATTTGATGACAAATTAAGTTATAATGCGTCTGATGACAAATTAAGTTATAAACCAAGTATCTCTCTCTTATTCTAGACATATATTATACTTACGTTATAAACCAAATATCTCACATATTTAGACAAACAAATGTATATATACGCATATTGACTGAAATTCTTCCAAAAAAAATATATATATATAGATGTCAGCATCAAGAATCAAATTAATGAGTTATATATAGACAAAGACGCACATATATATATATAAATTAAAATTAAAATCGTAAACGAGTCGGGTTACCAACGGGTTTTCCAGAAAATCGAAACCCGACTCAAACCCGCTTCGGGTTTTAATTTTAGATACCAAACTCGTCCCAAACTCATTTATAAGTTTACCAAACCCGTTCCAATCGGGTTGGGACGGGTCGGACCCCTGCCGGGTCGGACCATTTTGCCATCCCTGGATATGGTTGCTACTAAAATCCTTATTTCTTATATCCTATAGCGAAAACCTATCGAGTTTGATTCTTCCATGTCTATTGATTATGCAACCATTTCTATATTTAGTTGATTGTAACATGATATTGGATTTACGACTTGTGAGTAGTTTGGATTAATATAAATACGTATATGGCCCAAGAGGGCCGAGGGATTATCCTTGTGTGCTTGTATATATATATATTTTTTCTGTATTAATTAACTTAGGGGGAAAATTAATAAATGAACATATATCCTAGATTATAAGGTATAGTAGTTACTTGTTTCGGAGCATCGGGTACACGAGGATTGGTCCATTGTTGTTTCGTTGTTTGTGAATGATGTCGATGAAAACACCTTCATTGAAATCCATAATACGAGATTTTGGTACAAAGAGATTGAGCCATGGATGAGGAACATCCCATAGTCCTTTTGATTGAAGCTTTAGCTCTCCACTTCGGACTCTATTGAGAAAATCCACAAATGAGGCATCTCTCTTGAAGATGAAGCCTTCAAGGAAGTTCAACCCTTTGAGCAACACTTGGAGTTCCTAATCATGAACAAAAATCATTATGTATATATCATCATATTTGCATACATAAAACATATATCATTTATGATCATTGGGAATGTTAATATATGACAATGAGATTATAATTTATACCTCATCTATAGTGTTGGCAGTTTGATCATTGTAATATTTGACTATTTCTAAGCAGTAGACTACGGCGTGTTTGGCTAAGAGAGAAGCGACTTTCAATTGATCCAATGACGAAAAAAATGAGGACCTCCAGTTATTGGGAGGGCTGTGCTTCAAAATTAGAGAACCTTCGACGTAATCGAGTCCATTGAGGGAGATGAGTTGTTCTTGGTCTCTTGTGAAGGCAGAGAAGTCATGGTATAGCATTCTCACCCACCTCACCTAGAGGACACATGATGAGGACATGTTAAATTTCATGATATATATAATTATGAATGATATGGATATACACCAAAAGGCCTAATGCTCAAGCGGTATCGGATTCTAACTCTTAAATGGAGGCCCAGGATAAAAGTGAATTAATCTTGAAATTATTTTCATGATGTGTAGCATTGCTCTTTGGTATTATCTGTGTGGAATATATATATATATATATACACACACAAAGATTGCAATATAAACATCTATGAAAAGTTTTGTCATTTGTGTGTGCCTTTTCTTATAAGTTCCAACATGTACTCAGATAGAGGGGCCTATTGTGTTTTATACAAACCCTGTTTGGTGCCTTCCCAAGGGCAATTCTTGCTCTGGTTATGATCCCAAATTGGCCTAAGCCTCCTAGAACTGCATAGAATAGCTCCGAGTTCACGCCCCTGGAGCAAGTAAAAAACTCCCCTTTCCCTGAGTCAAACAATTATATAATTAGAATACGAATTTTTTATCGTTAGTCTGGTGATTTTGAGTCTTAACTTTTTAAGTCGCTCGAGAAAGAAGAAACAGCTTAGTGAAAGAAAAGAGAGACAAGCATTTTGTATAGTAATTAAAACCCCCAATAAGAACATGCATGCATGGGAAATTCCGTTATTTAATTACATAGAAAAATAAATATTATAAGTCTAGACATTTATAAGTAGGATGTACGTACCTAGCTAAATATTCAACTATATATACATATACCTCAGACTGTATATATATATATAACCGTGACATTATATTCTTTGACGTCAAGAATAAACTCCATGGTCATTGTATGGATCACAATGCATGTTAACTCTATCCTAGGATGCTTTGAAGGTAGGTCCCCAAATAAACATGGCTCTGTCCAACCTAACTATTGTATTGAAAGTGACTATTCAACACACACTCAAAGACACACATAACTTATTATACATTCTAACTAACGTACACACACATATATATATATATACACGAAAGAAATATACCGGTAATTACATCCAATTCGTAGACATTGGTGATTTGAGGACCGTATCGAAAAGTTTGACCGCTAATTCCAGCATTAGAGAGTGTTCCACCAACCGTTAAGTACAAATAATCCGTCCACGAGAGCGGTGCGAATCCATGCTTAAGGGTTGCAAGCAACACATCAATCCACAGTTGTTGACCTCCAACATCTGCATAAAACCCTAATGTAGGGTTCCAAGAAACCCTAATTTCGGTTCCGTTATTAAAGTTGTTTAAAGAGGTCATGTCCACCACAACCCCATTGAGGGCCATAGCTTGGCCTCTAACGGAATGTCCATGGCCTCTCGCTGCGATAGTGAACGAAAATGGACTATCAATAGACAATTTTACGAGGGTTAAGATGTCGTCGATGGAGGAAGGATGAAAAAGTGCAGCGGGAGTGAGTTGAACAAGGTGGCCAAAGTCGGTAGAAGCTATTTTAGTGGCTTCAGAGCCTACACGGAGCTTAGTCGCCATGTCGAGGGATAGAAGCTTGTGGGGGAGTGAAACCCTTGAGCTTAACTTTCCCATGTGTGTGTGTGTGTGTGTGAGAGAGAGAGAGAGAGGTATTGGTGTGGAGGACAGAAGAGAAGTGGTTGATATATAGAGAAAGAGAGCTATAGATATATATATAGAGAGAGAGAGCTATATATATATATTGAGAGAGAGTTTTGGTGGTGTTGGTATGGAGGAAAGAGAGGGCTATATATAGAGAAGGAAGGTGCATGCAACCGAGAATGAGATCTTGGCTTGGAGGGAAGAAATCTTTTTGTACAGTGAGTGATGTAAACTTTCAAAGATAGTGAAGGACGAGATAATTATGAAACTACTAAACTGTTTTATTTTTATTCTTTTTTTATTGTAAGTAAAATTATTTTACTTTCTTTTTTTACTTAAGTAAGCTTATTATATTCTTTTGTGTTCGATATAATTTACTGTATCCATATAATTGGTTGAACTCAAATTTTACGGATCCGTTACTTATCGTTTTTGCACAAATTCTTTGGGAGAAAAAATCAAGATACCATCTTAATTTGTAAATTAAAAACTTCTTTGTAGTTTCCAAATGTTGTGATTTTCTCGTGTCATGGAAAGAAAAAAGAATTGGTAGCTTTTACAGGTAGTGATTTTCTCGTGATTTTTCAGACACCATTTTGCACAAAAATCGTGATCTTTTTTTTTTTTTTTTTCCTTTTGGTATGTAAAATTATGATACTTCTTTGTAGTTTCCAAAGGTGGTGACGTGTTATGAAAGGAAAAAAATATATAGTATTTTTTTTATCCCAAATTAATTGTCCAAGTCTGATTTTTTAATATTTTTTTGATAATTTTTTGTTTCCAATTTAGCTCTTTGATAATATACTTTAGTTGTATTTCTTAGTTGGTCGGATAATTTAGAAAAATATAAAATTATATTGTATAGAGACAGTGCAAATATTTTGAAACAAGTTGAGAAAGGGAACAACTTTCTTTTTTTGTATGTAATCATTCTTAACCAAGAAAATTCCAAGATTACGCGCCCATAGGTTTCTTGATTCTTGTGGGCCTCTTCAAGAGCTAGATCACGAGGTTAAATATGGGTTCATGATCAAATAAATGGTCCATTGCCGCCTTTCCTTTCTAGAAGAATTGTATGTGTTACTATGGTTGTCTATTTTCCGAATTGAGAAAAATTTAACAGTGTGAGAACTGAGTTTATATATATATATATATATGCATATATTCATCAAAAGGATCTTTGAAATTAAACAAATTAGATTTGATGGGATATTCTACAATTCATGTATCTAGGCATTGTTTTCTATTTACATTCATATGTAAATATGAAATTGAAAGGTCATGTAGGGGTGACATCAAGAAGATTCGTTATTCATTGTGAGATTTATTCGTAGATAAATGTGAAATAGAAAGGTGAGACATCAAAGAAGATATGTTTTTTTATATAAGATATTGGTTGTTGTTATATGAGCCTACATATAAATCTCCAAGTCAAATTATAACTATAATTACAAATCCAATGTTGTGCAAGTGTATCACGTTTGAAGTTTCAAATTTTTCATGGTGTACTAATTGATGACCTTGAAATCCTAACTGATACGAATTAAGGAATGATTGCTAATTTATCATCATTGTGTTCCTCATCTTTAATTATTCTAGATCAATTGGTTCTACACTATGATAACAAAACAAACAAAAAAATAAAAAAGAAGGTTTACATCTTTGTTCAACATTCTCTCTAGCCTTTTCTCATTTGCATTTAATTATTCTAGACAAATTACACCCAATTTGAGACCTACTTGGTGAAAGTACAGTTTACAATTGAAGTTTTTTGGTGCATGGCTGAAAAATTAAAAAACATGACAAAAACTTCTTGAATTGAACTTTAAAAATTGTTTTGAAAAGGCCTAGCTAGTTATGTTTTCTAAGTTTTTTAAAACTGTTTTGAAGTGTTAAAGATGCAAAACAATCTAGTCTTTAGTGTCAAATTTTAGCCCATCTCACCCTCCGAGTAAGAAGTTGATAGTTCAATTTTTTGTGCAATGGGTTTGTCTATGTTTCAATCAGAAACTAAAAATACATATTTATACATATATTAAATTAATGTCTATGTACCCATGCCACGTGATGCATGAAACAATTGTATATATATATATATATATATATATATATTGCAACTTAAGAAATGCGCGCTATATTATATGCATGGAAGGTGAATTAACAAGAAGACACAAGATCGGTCATGTACTCCTCACATATGGCATGTTTGGCATGCGACATTTTAGTTATGAATTTTAGTTTTTAGATCATCTGTAGTTAACAATTTTATTGTAATAAGTTCGCAGATTAAGAATTTTCATGCATGTTCCAAGCGAAGACTTAGGCAAAGACTTGGGTTAATGGACAGAATTATAAGTACAGTAAAATTCAACTTATAATCTTTGACTTAAAGATAGCGCATATAAAAGTAAGAGGTGCCATCCTAAATAGACTATTGCATAATTTACACTAATTAATATATATATTTTATATTTACCCGTCACTGTATTGATTATGGTCACGATCATAATAATAATGGACTTAAATAATATTAGTCTTAAAAAAGTATGGAACGTTGTACATATTGAAAATACATAAATGATTATATATATATATATGGATAATTATACAAACCTTTCTTGAATTAAGACATAATTATATGCGATTCTCTTAATTTTTTAATAATATCAGAATTTTTTTTTATTATCATCAGAATATTGGTCCGGCAAGAAATAATAGTGAAATAAAGTATATACTCTCCTATCTTTAGAGATATTTAAAGAATCTTTTAGAGGATGGTGAATTTACTACCTTACCCTCAAATATATTGGTAGGAATTATCTGTATCAACAACTGTCATTTTATATGCGCTCCTTAATTATATTTTTCAAGTCATGACAGAAGGCTTGTAGAGAGAGAATGAATGATTTTTAAAGAGAGAGTAGTGGATATAAACAACCACTCAAATGAGTTTATATAAAATACATATGAGGACAATTTGATAAAAGAAGTTGAGATATTCTTGTACTTTTGAAAGCAAAAGTATGAGTTCAAATGTAATTGCAAGGATATCAAGGATAAAATAGGAAGTTTGGTCTATAATATGCAATTATTGACCAATAAAATAAATTTCCGGAGGTTAAATGTTACAACAGATGTGCAATTAAAAGAGATTTTTGATATTATTAAAATATTAGGGGAACCGTGTATAATTATGTCATAGTTCAGGGGAGGTTTGCATAATTATCCCATATGTATATAAAGAAAGAATGAACGAATTGGTAGTCGATTAGTAAATTACTGACTGTAATACAAGATAGATTACTATATTAGTTTACAAGTTTGAAACTGAAAATAAGGGAGATGCATGAAAACAACTAAGCCTAGCATTGTTAGGTCTTTTTCACCCAACAACAATTAGAGATATATGAAAAAAAACAACAAAAGCTTTGATGATCCCAATAGTGCATCACAAAAGTCCCTCATTCCTAGGGTTGTAAATAAACCGAATCATTCGTAAGCAAACTCGAGTTTGGCTCGTTAAGAGCTCGGCTTATATTCATTTGTTTCGTAAATGAACCGAGTCTGAACACTATTTTTAGGTTTGTTTACTAAACAAACCAAACTTGAACATTACTAAGTTCGGTTTGACAACTCGTGAACAAGCTCGTCTAAGTTAAATAATAAAATTATCTCATATTCGATAAAGGAAAGTGTTCAAATTAAGCATATTGTGAAGAGTGTTGTGAAAGATTATAGGACTTTTGCAACCATATCATAAAAATTTGTATTAATGAAAATATATTAAAAAAAAACATGCAAAAACTCAATTCATGCGGTTATTGACAAGATTAATTTATGTTGCAACTGAAACGAGTCGTTCGTGAACAATCTTGGGCTCAACTCGTTGAATCTGGCGTTCGGCTCGGGTTCGTTTGTTAAGTAAATGAGCCGAACTTGAACACATTTTTCAAGATCGTTTAGTAAATAAACTGAACTTGAACATTCCAAAACTCGACTTGACTTGACTCAGCTTGTTTGCAGCCTGTCTGAACAACCATATACAAATAAATTTATTTATATGCCTCACTATTCCCAGTCTAAATGCATGGTCATTAATCTAAGACTCAACTAACTCTATTTTAATTTTATTTATGTTGAACTATATATATATTTTTAAATTCAGCAAGACACCAATTCGTATTTCAAAACATGATTGTATGTATTGTATAATATTGGAATCAAAAGTATATTATGGTACCCCTATGTATAAATATATGAATCAGGGGAAATCTGGCTCTCTAAGCATGTATAATTAGATATGATGGTTAAGTTGTATAGGAATAGGATGAATAAACAGGTGGGTGGGGTGGCATATATTTATTATTCTTTGTAAGTACTATGCATACATATATATATATATATACATTGAATAGAGAGAGATTTCACATATGAAACATTGTCGGTCGTGGGGGGACTATTATAAGATACTGGAGATCTTTATGGGGATCGGACCAGAGAGCCAACAGGCCCCACCACCATTATCACCAAATCTAGTCCGCTTGATTAGTTACGTACTGTTGCAATTGATACGTGCACGTGAGTAACTTAAAGGGCAAACAACCCAATATTGAAGAGGTAACCTCCAAATCACAATACACCAATGTTATTATAATGTAGGGTTAACTTTATTTATATATCTAAGTTTGTCTTATCTTCACTTGGATCCATTTAGGTTTGTATATTTTCATTTATATTTTTTATTTTTTAATATTTTCATCACTTAGACCCCCTGAACGATGACATTAATGAATTTTTTTTAAAATTCCTAAATTACCCTCAATATCTTATCTTTATTCTGTTTAAAAATAAGGATAATGTTTTTATCAATTAGACCCCCTCACATCATTTAATAATTTAATTTGTATTAAAATTTGAAAAAATATATAAAATTTGAAAAATATTATAAATTCGAAAATAAATATAAAATTAAAAAATATATATAAATTTTGAAATTTTTTTTTTCAAAAAAACATATTAAATTTCGAAAATAAATATAAAAATCACAAAAAACATAAAAAAATTGAAACAAATATATAAAATTTAAAAAAAAACATATAAAATTCAAAAAATATATATTAAATTTCAAAAAACAATATAAAATCGAAAATAAATATAAAATATAAAATATATATAAATTTTGAATTTTTTTAAAAAACATATTAAATTCAAGACAAATATATAAAATTAAAAAAAACATATAAAATTCTAATAATATATATTAAATTTTGAAAATAATTATAAAATTCAAAAAATATATAAAAAATTATAAAATTTGAAAATAAATATAAAATTCAAATTTTTTAATTCTCTCTCTCTCTCTCTCTATCAAACGCACACACCACACACACACACACACACATATATATAGGTCTATACATATATATATATACACACACACATATATATATATAGAAGTCCCCGTCGGCGCCGACCCCTCCCACCACCGCCCCCCCTGCCACCACCCCCTCCCCCCTCCCCCTATTTTCGACCGATGGGTATATATATATATATGTATATGTATAGATTTATATATATGTGTGTATAGATCTATGTGTGTGTGTGTGTGTCTGAGAGAGAGAGAGAATAAATATTGGGGTGTTTGGTTTGAGGGTTAGATTGATTCTAAGGGAGTGTTTGGTTTAGGGTTTAAATTGATTTAGGGATTAAATTGATTTAAGGGGTGTTTGGTATAAGGGTATTTTAGATATTTCACACCATGAGGGGGTGTAAATGAAGATATGCAAACCTCAGGGGGGTTAAAATGATGATAGGACAAACCACATGAGGGGTGTAAATGAAGTTAACCCTATAATGTATTAAGGTTAAATTCCATACAAAATAATAGTAATAATAATAAGGCTTAATTTCAAGAAATTCCTTTATGCTATTTAATTTAATTAATTAATTTTTATTGTGTCCATTTTGCATCATATACTATCCAATTTTATCACTATGCCCCCTCCTTCTCACATTTTGAGTTAAAATATCTAAAATACCCTCCCTTAATAGTATAAGGGGGTTTAGTGAAATCAACTTTTAAAAAAATTATTTTTCGAAAATATATTATATTTTTCGTAAAAATTATAAATTTCAAAAAATATATATATTTCCGAAAATATGATTTTTTTCCGAAAAATAATTTTTTTGCAAAAAATATATATTATGTTCCAAAATATGATTTTTTTCCGAAAAATATTTTTTTTGTGAAAAAGTATATGTTATGTTCCAAAATATGATTTTTTTTCCGAAAAATATATATTATGTTTCAAAATATGATTTTTTATCCGATTTTTTTTTTTGCGAAAAAGTATATATTATGTTCCAAAATATGATTTTTTTTCCCGAAAAAGTATATGTTGTGTTCCAAAATATGAATTTTTTCCGAAATATATTTTTTTTGCGAAAAATATATATTATGTTTCAAAATATGATTTTTTATCTGAAATTTTTTTTTTTGCGAAAAAGTATATATTATGTTCTAAATTATGATTTTTTTCCGAAAAATATATATTATGTTCCAAAATATGATTTTTTTCTGAAAAATATTTTTTTTGCGAAAAAGTATTTATTATGTTTCAAAATATGAATTTTTTTTCGAAAAATATTTTTTTTGGGCAAAATATATTATGTTCCAAAATATGATCTTTTCAGAAAAATAATATTTTTTCAAAAAATATATACTATTATGTTCCAAAATATGATTTTTTTTTAAAAAAATAAGTTTTTTGCAAAAAATATATATTATTTTTTCCGAAATAATTGATATTTTGGAAAATAATATACTTCCTCCAAAAAATAATTTTTTTGCTAAAAATATATATATATTTATGAATTTATAATTTTTGCGAAAAATATAATTAATTTTCGAAAAATAATTTTTTTAAATGATTAATTTCACTAAATTCCCTTATAGTATTGAGGGTAGTTTAGGCATTTTGACTCAAAATGTGAGGTGAGGGGGCATAGTGATGAAATTGAATAGTATAGGAGACAAAATGGATATAGTGAGAGTTAGTTGATTAAACTGGATAGTATAAGTGGTTTTTGAAATTAACCCTAATATAAAAAGAAGAAGAAGAAAATGTCTTACATGAAGTACCAAATTTTTTCAAAATTTCAACACCCACCACGTGTTCACTGCATGTCCTAAATATGTCATTAAGTCATGGTTGGTATATGCTTCTGTTTGGTGTTTTTTTATTTGGTACTGTAACACTTTAAGATGTAAAAACATGTTTGTCAAGTTTTACTTTGTTTTGAATAGTAAAAAATACTTTAAAAACATTTACATTTTGCAAGAAAAAAAAAAGATAATTTTTTTGTTTTTGCATTTTGCATTCAATATATATATATATATATATACAGACCCAAAACTACTACTACTACCACCACCACAACCACAATTTCCCTTTACCCTAAATCACCACCCCCACCGTCACCGTTGTTACCACCACTTCTCTTTGCCTAAAACACCACACACACACACATATATGCAGTGAAGGATCTAGGGATCTGTGTCAGTGGGGGCTAAATTTTTTTATTTATTTATTTCAGTGGGGTTTAAAACAAATTTTTAGTAGGGGCTTATTTGTAAACAAATTTAAATTCTGTGGTACTTAAGGGAAAAAAAAATTTAGTAGGGGCTAAATACTAGATATCTTAAATTTTAGAGTAAAAACTATATAAAAAAAAAATTCAGTGGGGGCCATTGAATCCGTTAGTGCATACATGTATATATATATATATATTTACAGCAAAAATATCAATACCAAACATGTACTTTTATTTTTTAAAGGGTTAATTTCTGTAAACCCCCCTATACTATCCAGATTAATCAATTAATCCCTTGTGTGTCCACTTTGCCCCCTATACTATTCAATTTTATCAAATTGTCCCCTCACTTCTCAAAATGCCTAAACTACCCTCAATAGTATAAGGGGGTTTAGTGAAATTAATAGTATAAGGGGTTTAGTGAATTATTTCGGAAAAAATAATATATACTTTTTGCAAAAAAAAAAATTTCAAAAAAAAATCATATTTTGTTCCAAAATATGAATTTTTTTTGCGAAAAATTACATATTATGTTCCAAAATATGAATTTTTTTTTTCGAAAAATATTATTTTTGCAAAAAAGTATATATTATGTTCCAAAATTTGAATTTTTTTTTCGAAAAATAATTTTTTTGCAAAAAATATATATTATGTTCCAAAATATGATTTTTTCTGAAAAATAATTTTTTGCGAAAAATATATATTATGTTTCAAAATATGATTTTTTTTCCGAAATTTTTTTTTTTTTGCGAAAAAGTATATATTATGTTCCAAAATATGAATTTTGTTTTTGAAAAATAATATTTTGGAACAAAAATGTATATCTTATGTTCCAAAATATGAATTTTTTTTTTGAAAAATAATTTTCGCAAAAAAAATCATATTTTGGAACATAATATATATTTTTCGCAAAAAATTATTTTTCGAAAAAAAAATTCATATTTTTCACAAAAAATTATTTTTCGAAAAAATTTTTAATATTTTGGAACATAATATATACTTTTTCGCAAAAAAAATATTTTTCGGAAAAAAAATCATATTTTGGAACATAATATATATTTTTCGCAAAAAATTATTTTTCAGAAAAAAAATCATATTTTGGAACATAATATATATTTTTTCGCAAAAAAATTATTTTTCAAAAAAAAAATTCATATTTTGGAACATAATATATACTTTTTCGCAAAAAAAATATTTTTCGAAAACAAAATTCATATTTTGGAACAAAATATGATTTTTTTTCGAAATTTTTTTTTTTTGCAAAAAGTATATATTATTTTTTCCGAAATAATTCACTAAACCCCCTTATACTATTGATGGTAGTTTAAGCATTTTGAGAAATGAGAGGGCAATTTGATGAAATTGAATAGTACATGAGGCAAAGTAGACACACAAGAGATTAATTGATTAATCTGGATAATATAGGGGGGTTTACTGAAATTAACCTTTTTTTAAATTTCACAACACAAAAATACAAACAAGAACCAAATGAATCCTTAAAACACAAAAATACAAACAAGAACCAAATGAATCCTTAAAACACGTTTTTGGCTTCTCAAACATGTGTCCGTGTGTTCGGACCGTATCCAAATATACTATACATAACTAGACGAAATATTTCTACTTCATAAGTTGGAAGTGGTTTGAGAGCGTATTAATAGGGGCACATTGGAATTGTGTAATAAAATGACACAAGCTCAGCTTTTTAGAGTTGAGAGATGCTTCTTTCACGTCACAGCTGGGTATGAATATATATGATTGCTACACTTGGCCTTCTATTTTTACACAGACAAAGAAACAGAAGGCAGTATGAAGGATTTTGAGTAGATACTACTTGAGAATCAACTCCACTCTCTCTCACTTCCATGTACTCTCCTCCACTTTTCTTATTCAATATATATATATATATATATATTAGTTTCTTTCCATCACCTTCTAGACGCCTTTGGTATACTTATATATTCCCTTCCATCATTTCCTTCTCTCTCCAACCAAACAGCACATTAGAAAGACGGTGAATGTACTGCTCCAGTCAAGCCTTGAAAAATAAGTCGATTGACATGAATTTATCCACTCCAATAAAATAAAAAAATCCTATTAAAAAAAATATATATATATGCCACTGAAATATACCATAGTAATATGTTCAAATAATGAATTTTACTGTTGAAAGATGCCAATATATAATGCACGCGCTACAGGGGTGAGATGTTAATTAGAATCCAACAATTTAGGCAAAGATCTCACAAGATCAATCAAATTGGTCATTTCATGAGTTTTTTTGGTCTGTAATCAAAGTCCTAGATACTCCGCTGACTCCTCTCTCATGTGCATTTTCAAAGTAGTCTGTTCTTCATTGTACCTGAGTCACAGGCACATGGTAGACATACTATCAGGTTGGTTACATCATATGTTTCGCCATCGCACTATATGGACAAGTACTAGTGGTATCTGCAATATGCTCCATCATGGGTACTCTTATTCTATTGATCAACACGGACAAGTACTGGTATTGATCGGCACCTTTCAAAAATGACCAGGGCGATGCGTATCAAGCAACATCTATATCATGGGTTAGGTAGGAACTCTGATTCTATTGACTAACACACCAGTAATGTTCCCACTCAATTATTCCAGAGGTGTGAATTGTTGAAACAGACCAGCTGGTGGTAATCATAACATTCCAAAACTGAGTCATTTCATGAAATCTTTAAGATGATGATGCAAGTATCTTTTGCACATGCAAGGAATAACATATATAGATAGATAGATATATGTATACATTCATGTGAATTATATGCAAGAATCAGGATGCAAGTTAATGGAAACACAATGGTATGGGTCAATGGAAGTGGGGCAACCAGACACATACTCAATTACCAAATCCACTTTGGGTTAAAAATTTCTGCTGAGAATGCACTGCTTTAAGCGACCAAGGTTGTCCTGAAAACCTGGTTAAGAAATTTCAGGATCCCATCAGGGTGTGTGTTGTGTTTTTGAGATCTACACATGTGAAACAAAAATGGTGGGTCTGGGTGGTCTGGACCAGGCTGTTCTAAGGTGTCAAAAAACAATGGTGGAGGACAGTAAGTGATAACAAAGCTTCAGGATAAGGTGGCCCAAGAATCAGTACCATAGAATCCCCCTTGACCCCTCATGGAATTGGTGTATCTTGTTAATGATTCCAGCAAACTTCATATCCTCCCAAATCCAACTTACAGTCTCTTTCAAAAGGGGGGTAACGCTTGTCTTTTGCCTTTTCTTTACCTAGATGCGATTTGTCGCCACAATATATGCGTGTGCGTCTGTGTGTTTTCTCTAGTAAGTGTTGACATGACCCGTTTTACAGATATAATTATAAGGTACAAGGTGCTTAAATGTCCACTCCGTAAAAGCTTATTCGAGTTCTTGATCACAATTAGCAGTTATTTCTAATACCAAGTGTCCTAATTCTCGTGGAATATAATAACATTCTACACTATAGTCCCACTATTTTCCCCCCTTCTACCCAGGTAAAACAAGAAAGAAATTAACATCAACAACCAAACATTAGCATCTACTGTGTCTATCGACTCTCGAGACCACCTAACAGAACATGACTTTCGGTGGAGAAGGGTCGTCTTTTGCAGCTCATAAGCTGCACCACTGGTGACTCTAGGGGTGAAAGACACTCGAAAACTGCTTACATTTGACAAAGCGAGAACTTGCAAGTTCCAACAAGTCAGGATAACTATCTAACTAATGGAAGAATTCCAACTTTCTAATCACTTCATATGTACATTCCTTTCGAAAAGGGGTAGCGGGCGAATAGTTTTGCTCTTGTTAGTAACAGCAGAATATGTGATGGCTAATAAAGGGAATGGCGGAGAGCTGAAAAACGGTTGGGCAAAGTTGGTGATATGATAGAGAGCATTAGTAGTGGAGTTCGTGACAGATGGAGTTGAAGAACGTTTCGTGACCAATAAAACAAATTTTCAGACACCGTATGCTAGACTTTGAAACCAATAACACTGTCAGACCTTAAAGAAGCCCCCAAAGCCTCCACGGCTTTTGGGATACACTGGTTTCCCCTTAACTCTTGCGGTTAGGCTAGATGAGATACTATGGTAATGGAAAACTGGTAATATACATAAAAACTCTTGGTCATTCAACAACCTTAATAACATACTTACAGAAACATAAAATCCAAGAAACCAGACATCTAGCCTTGCATGTACATGTGAATATGTGATGGTTGCTTACATGACCCTGTCATATCTTTTACGCATGCGAGCCAGAAAGCTTTAAATTTTTTGAAATTCAACATAAAACTGAGCTTAAACATTCAGAAACTCTGCTCGGCTTCGTTCCTTTCTGGCCTCAAACCTCTACTGGTAATTATGAAATTTTTATTGCTTAAATTAGATGTAAACTTGAGACAAAAGATAACAAGAAAACTAAGCAGGACGCATCATTTTATCTAATTTTAGTTTTATAAGTTAAACCCGAGGAGTAATAAATATAAAGAGGAAAGATGATGTCAAAAGTGAATTACATCAGGCCAGGTGTCTGTAATAAACTCCACAATGTCATAAGATATGTCTCCTTGAACATCAATCTGCTCCTTCTCAGTGGGCCCCTATCACCAATCATTCAAAAGTATAGTAAGAAACAGCACACACTTTCAGCAGAAGATATTTCAAATTGCCATTTACAATACACCTTAACAACAGAGGCTCCTGTAGCAAATTTCTTCCCAAGCTTCTTTGAAGCATCACTAAGCTTAATACCTGACAAATTGCACAAACCAACTCAAAAATAATTTGAAGTAGAAGAGACAGAATGATTAACATACAAGAAGCACAGTACTCAACAAAAAGTTCCAGGCCTTTCACAGTGGTGATACATTTTCTTTTGTTACGTACTACCTTTTCAATAACAACTTCTTTCCTCTCCTTTTCAATAACAACTTCTTTCCTCACCTGCGAAATTTACATAATACACGTTCAATACAGGTCATTTGTATATAAGCAACTATGCTAGTGAATAAATACATGTGCCAAGAATATACAACAAAAGCGTCCTAGTGACCACTTCAGTAATAATTTCAAAACAAAAAACTTGACAATATATTATTATTAGCGCAGACAGCAACATAGGGAGGCTAAAATGTAGAAATTACAGCTCAAGGAACAATTCAACAACAGAAACAATCATCGAAATTCCAAAATATAAACTTTTTCAAACTTACTCCAAATATGCATTACAAAGCCATGTTTATCCTTAATAAACCAAATAAGCACATTAGCAACCCCATAAAGAATCACATAATTCAAATCCACTCGATCATAAGCTGCATAACCAATACAGCAATCATCGTTCAGTCTGCAGGGAAATAATTACACTGATCCTTACTCCATATATGCCAAAGAACATGCATCTCTTCACAAGTAAAATAAAAACATAAAACTATGCAGTAAGAGATTGGACCTTCCATGTACATCAGCAATTGATATTAGAGGTATAAGTATTTTACACGTGGTCATATTATGGTAGCCGTTTAATAAACGGGTCGTGTTCATGTCAAACCCTTACACAATTATTAAACAGGTCATGTTAGGGTTGACATGTTTAACCGAGTATTCCTAGGACATGACAGTGACACTAACTCCTTGTTAACACCAATTGCCACCCCTAGATCAAATTATCAAGCCCAGCTTGTTCATGGACATGCCAAATTCCATATCCAAGTTATCAGATAGGATTCAGATCAGATTCTAATCAAAACCTGATCAATTGACAGGCCTAGCTACACATTTGGGGGTGGTTACAACTTCTTTGAATGAGATCGGGGTAGACAAGACTTATTGCAGATAAAAGAAGGGAACAAAATAGTGAACATCTGATCTGAACCAGTGAAAGAAACAACAAAGTTTAAATATAAGGAGAGGAAGCAGACAAAGAACCAGTGAAAGAAACAACAAAGTTTAAATTCCGAACAGTGGAAGATATATACCTCTAATAGCTGAACCAGAATCAATATTACAAACCAGAACAATTTTCTTCACTTATTCGTCCATCTCATTAAAGTATACTTTAAAACTTCATTGTAGGCTTCTTACTAGATCCCAAACCTTTTAAAATACTCCTGACCAACTGGGAGCAGAATCAGATTCAAAATATACTTTTGAAGAAGCAAAAGATTAGAAAAGGTTTACAGCGTAACGGTATTATTGTTAAATTGTCATTGCATATTTGACAAGGATACTGTAGCAAGGTCATAAAACTACTGGCAAGGAACCTGAAAAGAGATCGGTCCTTAAAAGGGTTCAATAATCGTCAATTATAGATCAAAAAAGGAAAATTATTAACAGCTATCTAACTTCTAAGGAAAACAAATAACACCAAACTCTACATTCAAGATAAAACCTTAAAGGATGTAGAACATAAGCAAAATAAGCTGCCAATAGACCAATAGGTTTTTCAGTGCATTCTGAAGTTACAGATAAGTTAAAAAGGAGATCAACAATTTTGACCCCTGCACTTCCACTCTAGAACCATATCTTCGCCATCCATGGTTATGCATGCTCCTTTAAAGCTTAAGCTTACAGAAACTTACTGCCACCATATTTGATTTTAATCCTGGGCTCAGGCTTCCCCAGAAGCTAATAAGTTACTAGTCAATCCAAGGTCAGGAATCATAAGGACATGATCAATATAATATAGCCTAATAGTCCTATTAGTCCAGCATGAAACTTATGACTACCATGCATTAGTAACTTTTTCAATATACCATCGACTCTTTAGATCAAGTGGTGGGTTGAGGGTTCAAGTCCTGATAATGCAAAACAAAGGTCGTTTATGCACATTTGGTGAACAAAATTTCTCAAATAGCTTACTTTCTTTTTTGTCTTCCCACCAGGAAGGCGTTTTACTTCTTCTTGCTTCGATGTTGACGAAGCCCCTTCAACCAAAGAAGAAAAAGTTAAAGAACATGGTATATTTTGGATCAAATGTAGAAGCAAAGTTTCGCCATTGAAAATAAGGCAAGTAGTTTTTCAAATATTGCTTGCGTAGCGGCCAAAAACAGCTGCCGGAATAAACAAAAAGTATAGTACTATCAAATAATCACAGGATATATAACTATATAGAAATTAAAGGCTTTTTTCATTGATACATTGGAAAATACTAAAGAACACCATCCCGGTGTGGTATATCCAAAGTTCCCAGGTAAAGGGAGATAGAGAGAGCAATAAACTCATAGCCTCAAACAACTCCCCTAAGAAACAATATCAGGTAAACTTCATTTTGCAAGCAAAGGTGCAAACTGCACACAAAATAACAATTATAACTAGATATAAATAAAAACCAAGTGATGCTCCCAGTATTCTAGTCCACATGCAGTCCTCTTAGGAAATGTGACTCAACATACGGAGCCAATGATAATTAAAGGACTAAATAATTTCTGTACACAGAAGAGTTTATAAAAAGGAAAAGGACCAAAGAAAAATCATTAAGGTGCTGTTTAAAAAAACCGAGTACTTCAAATCAAACAAGTTAAGCGATTCTTCGACCAAGTGTGCTTTATAACAATTTAAGTCACTTTTTTTAAAAAAAATCCACTAAATTTGATCCCGACTAGACATTATCTTTTTCCTACCACATAAGTTCCATTTAAACAAGGCTCAAAATCTAAATGGAATAGAGGTTATTTATGATAAAACTCAGAATCTGCTAAGTGAGAAAAGTTTTATGATTAATATTCAAATGACAGAACTACCCTCATAAAAAGTAACATTATGTCCTCTCTTGTTAGCCCTTTCATTCTGCCACAACCTGATGATTTTGAAACCCTTATTTTCTTATAAGGTGACAATAACCTTGTTTCTATACAGTAATCACTCAACCCTTTCTCAATACTCCTCACATCACCCAGAATAGAAGATACTACCGATGGGAAAAATAGTTCTGTTGTCAATTTGTTGTTCCAGTGTCACCAACGGACCATCCAGCCTTTTGAGCATTCATTGCAGCAGAAACCACCCACTCATCCACAATGTCTTCAATATTGCATCAATCAATCAAATTCAATACTACCCGCAATCAGATAGCTTAGTACCATCCTTTCTTGATCTCCAATCACATCATGAGAGAAAGACCATGATGACAAATCTCTGAAATGGAGATGGTATCAAATTCCTCTACCTGTCTACTTCGTTAGGCTGATTATGGTTGACTGTAAGAGTTTTAGGGGAAGTGCTCAGTCAGATTGATTAAGGCGCTACATGCTGGTCCAGGTCATTGATACTGTAGTCCTATCCGAGCCTCTGAATTCAACTCTTCAGTTGGCTTCATGCTCAAATTCCTTTGAAGAGTATGAATTATTTGTGTTAACTAGATTTTGTTCCTTATATAACTGAACACAATGAAGCTTGTAGGCTATTCCCCGGTATAACACTACTGAACTGCCTGATCTCCATATTACCAAACCTCCAGTCCTATTCTGAATGAGAATGATATTTAACACATGTAGGGGTCAGTAAACTATTTTCTGCAAATTCACGAGGGAATATCAAGAAACGAAAAGTAGTGATATGTAACAAACAAGATGAGTTATGGATGGCACAAAATAACATTAGCTATGTGGAAATAATGCAAGGATACTAACTGCAGAAAATGACAATGGTATATGTTAATGCCTGGTTAATCATACTAGACAAATATAACCAAATAAGCCATATGACAATTGATAATCATATATATATGAATATAATTTATGTGCACTATATGTCAATCTCTGATTAATCATATCCAACAAATCTTGGTTGGTCTCACCAAATAAGCCACATGAAAATTCATAATATCATATATATGGAAACAATGTAAGCACACTGACCTCTAAAATATCATGGGTCCTTCTCATGTTCACTGCAGGAGGCCCTTCAAATTTCAATTTCACCACCCCATCCACCTTCCACTTCTCATGAATAGAGTCCACCAATGCCTGTGTAATACCCGCAGCGCCGACTTTCGTTCTCTCTACCATCCTCAGAGCAACATTTCTAAGCCTTTTCAATTCATTTTCAGGCAATAACTTCTCTGCCAGCTTGGTGTTGCTGTTCTTCAACCTTTCTCCATCCATTGATTTCACTTCAGTTTCTCTCTTCCATGGCAACCTCGTTGAACCCTCAAAACTACCCAATTTTCCATCAATCCTCAAACCGCCATTATCGGCCCCACCAAGCACATCCTCCTCATCCTCCTGTAACCCAACTGGGTTCGAATTAATTTTCACATTTTCTTCAAATTCACCAGTGTAATTGGCTCCTCTTTGTAAAATATTCAATTCCTCAGTGACATTTTCCGGGAAAATGTTTGAATTTCTGACAAACCCATCAACGAATTCGCCCTTTTCGCGACCATCTTGTGAATTTCTAGTTTCAGAATCAGAATCAGAATCAAACTGGGTTTTTCTGGGATTGCTTCCATGAACCCAAGGAGGTGAGATTAACCGATTGGAGGAACCAAAACTCACTGTGTCACTAACCGGAGCCTTCTTATCCGTTTCCAACTCTGACCCAGAAATTTGCCGGCACTGTTCTTGCACTTCTCGAATTGGTTCTCTCTGTTCTTGCCATGGGAGTTTCTCTCTCAAAGAAGTGGGTTTCGCAGACCATTTATGGCGAATTTCTTGGAAGAAGCTTGGTCTGGGCTTTCTCTTCTTCTTTACAGATTCGGATTTGGGTGTATCAATTTTGGCGTTTTGATGAGAACAATGAGGTCTGAATTTGAGAGTTGTCAAACAGGAATGGATTTGTGGGTGATGGGAGAGAAAGTAGAGAGATGGTGAAGAAGAGGAAGTTGAAGATGGAGAGTATAGATTCAGTGGTAATGGTGTGAGAAGCATACTGATACTGTTCTGGTGGTGATGTCATATACAGGGTTTTATATATAAACACTATATGTATTGCAAACTAGAAGGTAAGTGATCACAATACAATGCTATTTTTGGGCACAGACTGAAAGATGAGGCCCAATAAGCGAATGAACATTTCAAATTTGGGCCCAGATGGGGATGGAATAAATTACACACATCACAGACTCATTGTATTTTTATTGATTTGTTAGATAAGAGTTTAGACTTTAGAGTTACCAAGCATTAAACATATATTTAATTTGTATTTTAATAAGAATAATTAAAGCATATATTTAATAATAATTAATAAATTTGTATTTAATAGATATGTAATGTACTAATATTTAATTTGTGGTCAACTTTTTAAAAAACTATGAGCCTAAATTTATCATTTATACAGTGCAACTTTGTTTTACAAAAAAATAAACAAGCATCCAATGTCATTATTAAATATATTATAAATTCTTTTAATGATTGGAATACTATGTTATTGTTAAAATTACCTTGTATTTTGAGGAATATTAGAATATATTAAAAGTGTGACTAAGTACTTGAATTATCGGATTCGCATCATATTATTAAAATTTTGTATTTTAAAATTATAAACACGTATAACAAGTATCAGCGACTTGAATGACTATTCAAAAAGTGTCGGTATTCAATAGGAATAGAATATAAATAAGTAATTGTTAATTATTCATAAACACCAACACACCTAAATTTTGTAGTATTTTATAGTCATAAAAATGTATAAGAATGGACTTGAATTACTATTCAATAAGCGTCAGTATTCATAAATCCATAGTAATAGAATGTGAGTATGTAATTGTTAAGTATTCATATATACCAACACAAACAGAGTGATCATATAAGCGTAATTGTTTTGATTGAAGCTAACTTAGTTTTCAAAAAACTATGAAATTTGGCTTTTTTTAATTGTGTATAATATAATATTATTGAATTCGTGTGAATAATACGTATACAAGAGGCTTAATATAGAGACTAGAGAGTATTGTCAAAACGTGTTACTACACTATTCATTTTATACTACTTACTGTTATACTTTTAAAAAAAAAAATTATATAGCTTAAAATGTAGTTAATATATTGGTGAGTCAAACTTTCCCTCTTCAATTCTCAATGAACAACATAATCTTGACCTATCATTTGTTCAATTTGATCGATCTAATAATTAATTAATTCTTTTATTTTTACGTTCTCACTGATATCTAAACCAACCTGAATGACTTTTTAGGTCCAATTCCATCAATTTTTGTTGATCTATAAAATTGAAAATTGATGAATATCAAATTGAAAGGATAGAGAATTAGTAAACTAACTGCACCCTTTTGTAGTAATATAATTGATATTTAATTAACAAAAAATATATATATAATTGATATTTTACCGTCTTTACATAAATACCTATGGGTGAATCTTTCATCCATTTTAACAATCTAGGATTTTCCAATTCAAATTAAATGTCTATTATACATTTACAAAACTATTTAAATCAATATAAATTGACACAATTGAGTGACATCAATGTTTTCTCATCGGATTCTTTCTCCGCCATAAATCAAGAATTGCTACTCTAATGCAACAAACTTCCCAACTCTTTAGAACCCTCCGAAGTCCCAACTTGTTTCTCTTTCTTATATATATCTCATATATATATATATATATATATATATCAACATTTTTGAAGACTTCCTATCACCATAGAAGCACCATCCATGTAATAACCATGATTTTTTTTACTGTGGTATATATGTATATAGTTATATATATTAGAGATTTGAATTTATCAAATTTTAAATTATAATTTTAAAATTTAAAGAGACTGAATTATCTCTTCACCCTAACAGAATGTATTATTTATAATACAAATATCGGTTATCTTAAGGAAGATATACGTACACTATATGTGCAGAAGGGAGGTGAGTTACAGAGTGAGTGTTGTTGTAGATTCATCAGTAGCAACAAGGAGGAGGTGATCGACGATTTTCTTGTTGGGTTTCATTCATCTAACGCAAGCAAGTTAACATTGCCTTGTACATTTGTATATAACTAGGATTCATGGGTTTATGCATGTGTACAATCTTAAATTTCTTTTGTTATGATTGATGAAATTAACTACATAGAATTGTTAACGATATAATCTTCCTATTACGGTTTATCATATCAATTTTGGTTTTATTCGTACCCTATGTGAACAGTAGGTTAGATGTGAACGTCGGTGTGTTATTGGTTTGTCATATTCAATAAATTATTGCCAATTGCTTACATATGAGTAAATATTAAGTGAGATTACTAATTAATGTTGTTTACACGAAATTAATGAATATAAACGATAAAATTGTTGGTTGTACTCTTTGTGAACAATAGGTTATAAGAGAAGATTATTAGATAGTATTGTTATCACGATAACAATGAATATTATTGTGTTATTTATACTCTTGCGAACAATATGTTATAGGAAAACGTTAATATATTAATTATCTGTACCTATGTGAATAGTAGTTTATACATTTCTACGCTCTCTAAATTACGTATTAGTTGATATTAGGTCATACGTGCATATTGGTGGTTACTGTATATTCTGTATGTGAATAATCTATAATATATATTAGGTTTTGTATGTGAATAATCTATAATATATATTAGGTTATGTATGTGAATATTATAGATCTATAATATATATTAGGTCGTGCATATTGGTGATTATTGTATATTCCGTATGTGAATAATCTATAATATATATTAGAACGATTTATGATTGTTTCTTAGTTAAATTTAGTCGTTTAATGAATGTTAATGGTATGCGTATATTTATAGGGTGAAAATTAAGAAACCAATATTGTTTAGAATGATTTAAAGTAATTTTATATAACACTTTTAGAATATTTATCTTGTTGGAAAGTAAATGTGAAAACTGTGAAGTATTTTAAACTTGTTTTGGTAAAACTCTTTCAATATATATATATATATATATATACATATAATTTATTCATTTACTTATTATTGTGAGATGATACAATATATGTTATTGGAGTTTGTGACAGTGCGATATTAATGTCTGGTGTCAGTCTGAGACTAACTTTGAAGTAGGTTGTTAGGCATGGTCCGGGACCTGCCTTTGACGAGTGCACTACATTTTGTTATGGGCATTGGGCTTAATGTGCCCTTATTACGTGGACGTGGTCCGGGACCATCTGGATTTTTTTAAACGTCTTCCTAGCCACTTGTGTGTTATTGGTAGTCAGGAACTATTCGTTGCACACCGGAGGGGAGCCTGGGGCTCAAGTGAGATTAGTTGATTAGGAGTGTAATACCCCGTATTTAAATTATTGTAATTATGTTATTGCCTTATTTATTTTGGATGGCATGGTGGGTATTTAATTTATTTAGTAAGGGTACTTTAGTCATTTAATGACTACTAGGTAAGTTTTGTTATTATGAGATCTGATAAGGGTATATTAGCCTTTAAGACAAGTGGCAGGATGATTATTGTGGCAGATCTAGGGGCATTATGGTCATTCACCATAACCTAGTTTCCCCTATATAACCATAAGGATATTCAGCTTATTCTCTCAAGACTAAGAAAAATTTCAGACTTCTCTCTTCTTAGTCATTCACCTATATACGTATACATATATATATATAGAGAGAGAAAGAGCAAGTACTTGGTTCGGATCTGGATCCGTGGTGTAGTAAGCTCTCCAAATCAGGCAAAACATATGTTCTACTCTTCCTTTTTGTACTAAAATTCGTAACCTTTGTTTGGTGCTCCTATAAACTATTATACATTAATTTCGTATATGTATACTTATGAGTATTAACATGTTCAATTATGTATTGATATGTAGTTATACGAACATATATGTGTAGATCCGTAACTATATATGTATATAGGTAGTTATATGAACATGTATGTATAGATCCGTAACTATATGTATGGATATGTAGTTATATGAACATATGTGTAGATCCGTAACTTTATATGTATATATGTAATTATATGAACATGTATATGTATATCCGTAGGTATATGTGTAGATATGTAATTATATGAACATGTATGAGTAGATCCGTAGCTATATGTGTAGATATGTAGTTATATGAACATGTATGTGTAGATCCGTAACTATATGGTTATATGTATAGATCAGTAGCTATATGAGCATATATGTATAGATCTGTAATTATGTGAAAACATATGTATAGATCTGTTATAATATATTGGTATTTACGTATATATATGATGATATATATTATGTTATACATATATGTATAGATCCGAGAATATATATGACACCCCCAAATTTCCATGCATAGGTTGGCCAGACCCATACACAGAAAACTAGGAGCGTCAGTAATTGATAACATAAGCACATAAGAGAAGACATAAAATCGAAATATAATAATAACAACAATAACAAAATATATCCTTAAATAAAATAAGTCCCACACAGTACAACATGGAAATCCCATAAACATGGACCCCTAGAAACACACTTATAAGAAATACAACATATGACATTTATCGGATCCTACCCTGGAGTGGAAGGAAAATATGATAGAACCGGACGGATAGATATGAAGTCCTCAACCCTGCTGGTGAAACTGCCGAGGACCTGAAACAACAAAAATGTGGGTTAAACCCACGAGCAAGTACAACTCTACATGATCCTAAGCAGAGTACCAAAATCCATCCCCTTTCCTAGTGACACCTAATCCCAAAATTATATTATAAAATAATAATATATTTAACTATAACTATAGTCACTAATATACCACCATTTAATATAATTATGTTTATAAATTTCTTACATTAATCTAATTTTTCCATACAACATTCATGCCTTACCATAACCACGTACCCGACAACTCACCCATGCCGTGATAATTCATCCATGTCCCGTGGTACTAGTTAGACTGCAGTAATAGTCAGCCTCCTTGTGGTTCCTTATAAATTTCCAAAACATAGTCATTTAATTTAAATCTTATGATTTTACGGATTTAATAATTCACTCGTAATCTTTATTCGGGAACTTATAACAATTTATAAGGTCGAGTTTGGGGGGTCCGGGGGGGGGGGCGACCATTACTTGAGCGCCCCCCTGGCGGGGTCTGGGGCAGCGCCCCAGCGCCAACGTATACGGTATTTTATATGGTCAAAACTATTCATTTATACGATCAAAAATACGCAATCCAGTATAATTCGTGATACACATAATAACAATATAAATCAATGTCCAGAGTCTGATAACAAAGAAAATAGAGAAAAACAATTACATAAATATGCAATATTTTTCTAATAACAGTTTTGAAATCTTTGTCAATATTGAAACCTAAAATATTTATGTATTCAGATATTTATATTAAGTTCCAATCATATACTCATCATCAGAATCATACCAACCAGACACATAACCACGAATCCATACATGTATAGCTACACATGGTAAAAACAAATTTGTACGTATAGCTAGACATAAACATAGTCTCATGCATATATCAATATATCACCACAAATCTCTATGTATATACAAGATCTATACATATAATCATGGTTTTGTACATATATGTATAACCAGAATATAAATCATCATATATATATATGAATATAAATATATTCTAACAGATTTGTACATATATGTCTATATAAGGCTATTAATCTCTACCCCTATGCAAGATCTGTACATATGATCATGGATCTATACATATACATATAAACAGAATATATATCATCACATAAATAAACATGAATATGAACATACTCTAACAGATCTATACATATATGCCTATATAGATCCACGAATCTCTACATATATACAAGATCTATATATATACTTACAGATCTATACATATATGTATAAACAAAATATATAAAAGTCATATATGAACATGCTTTATACATACCTATACATATATGAAAAATACTATCTAGCAGATTATAGATGCACAAAGTAAAGGCTACGAAATTTCAGTATAAAGAGGAAGAGTAGAACATATGTCTTGCGTGTAATGTAGAGCTAAATCCACCACAAATACAGATCCAAACCAATTCTAAGCTCTCAACGTCTCAACCTTCACAATTTCGGGTATAATTGATGAAAAAGAAGAAGTAGTAGAAGAAATGAGATGGGGGCTAGATATGAAGTTAAGGATGCTTATATAGAAGAGGTTAGGGTTAGGGAAATGTCCAAACTATCCTTGTGTTATGCATAAATCACCAAACTACCCAAACACTAATGACAACCTTGCCCCCCTTCAGATCACAAAATTTCATTATAACCTACTAGACTTAAAAAGACTAAGATAACCTCATTCAATAATTTAAACACCCAATATGCCATCCAAAATAATTAATGAAATAAATATCCATTAAATACGGGGTATTACAGTATATGTATAGATCATGTGTATATGGATAGAATGGTGATATATATAATCACTCATGTATAGATCGGTTATTGTAGGTTTTGATTCATGATTACATATGATAGTATATATTCTGTTTATATATATATACTTTTATTTGTAGTTATATGTACAGATCTGTTTTACCATATTTATGTCCATGAATATATACGAGATTTATTATATTCTGTGTAGACGTGTATGAATTTATATGTTATTATGATTCACCAAGAATTATACTAAAATCCGTATATTTGAATATATAAATGAATAGTTTTGACCGTATAAATATACTGTATTTTCTGGCGCTGGGGCACTGCCCCAAACCCCGCCAGGGGGCGCTCAGGAAATGTCACGCCCCCCCTGGACGGTGGACCCCCCAAACTCGACGTTATAAATTGTTATACGTTTCCGAGTAAAGAATAAAAATGAATTAATAATTTCGTAAAATCATAAGATTTAATTAAAAGTACTATGGTTGGGAGATTTAAAAGGAACCACAAGTAGGCTGACTAATAAATGCAGTCTCACTAGTACCGCGAGACATGGATGAGTTGTCACGGCATGACTGAGTTGTCGGGTACGTGGTTATGGTTAGAAATGGAGATGATGGGAGTTGGACTTATGGAAGGAATTTATGGTATTTGTTTTATATTTTCATTGTGGTATTCTAGGGAATATAAAGTATAATAAGGTATATTAATATTTATTAATATTTTTGGGATATGTGTCACTAGAAAAAGGGATGTTTTTTAGTACTCTGTTTGGGATCATGTAGAGATGTACTTGCTCGTGGGTTTGACCCACCTTTGTTGATATTTCAGGTCATCGACAATTGCATCCGCAGGGTTGAGGATTTGTCTCTCCTGTCTTCTCGGTCCAACAGTTTCCTTCCACTACAGGGTAGGAATTCAGTCTTATTGTAGTTAATGTAAGTTTGTGTGGTTCAGGGGTCCATGTTATGAGATTCCCAAATTGTATAAATTTGAAAACTTAAGTTATTCCAATGATGTATTAGGTGTGGGATTTTTCCTGTATAAGTGTTATCATCAACTTTTATTATTATATTTTTTTTATGTCTTATCATCTGTGCTTATTTTTGTTAATTGGAGATACTCCTAGTTTTTGTGTATGGGCCTAGCCAACCTATGCATGGAAATTAGGGGTGTCACAAGGAGTGTTACCATTAATTTAGGTAATTAACTTGTGAAATTTAAATTGTATATATGTTTTGTGACGGGCGTGAATTCTCTTTATATACGAATATATAAAGTCGGGTTAATTTGCTGAACGATGATTATGCTTAGCATTTTTGCTAAGCTTGTGAGCTCACCCCTTTAATATTTCAGGTATTTCGTTGATTAACTTGTATTGAGGACACATGGTGGTCGTCGGAGTTATGTTTTTGTTTCCTAGTTTTGAGAGTATTGTAATAAGCTCACATCATCATTGAATGTTAGTGAGTAGTGGTGATGTAATAATATTTTTACTACAATTTTAATTGTTAATACAAACATTGTATTAATGTTATATTTATTGGGGATTGACGCAAATGCTACGTCAGAGCCGGCCCTGAGAGTGCCAAAAACATTTGGGGCTCTAGGCGAGATTGAAGGCAGAAATTTTTTTGGGGCTCTTAATTTCACGTGATGCAAATTTCTCACGTGAATTTTTTTTTAGGCCCCTTCACTTCACGCGATGCAATTTTTTTAAAAAAATGTAAGTATTTTATAGATTCAAATTTCTAACAAATGACAAAAACACTACATAATTACTTGATGCTTCTTTTATATAGATTTCACATATTAAAGCATAGAAATATGAAGGGTATGAAAATAATGATTAGTACAAGATACTTTTGAAATAAAAATTGAATTTGAACTTATTTGTAAATGCTTGTCAAAAGTAGGACTAATGTGTCATAGTAAAAAGAAATTAGAGAGCAAAAATACTACTCTAAAGGAACTTTCCCTATTGTAAGTGTAATATTGGGTTGAGTTCTAATTTATATTGGACTATAACTAACAAAATCATATTTGGGTCTATGCTAATATAAAGGGGAAAAAAAATTGGGGCCTCTTTATATGCATTCAAAATCCTTGTATTAGTTTTAATTTCTCTTTGGGTTAAGTTTGTTTTAATTTAATTATTAGAAGAATGAATTGAATTTTATTAATTTAACATATGAATTGATATTGAGTTGGATAAGAAGCCTTTTATGTTTGGACTTATACTAACATATATATATATATATTTTTAATTTTGAGCCTAATACTAATACAACAAAAAAATAATTTGAGGCCCCTTGGGCCCTGTGGCCCTAGGCAGCCGCCTAGGCCCAGGGCTGGCCCTGTGCTATGAAAATCATGCCTAACAATTTTTGAATAATATAAATTATTTCTTTTGTTGCGAAATTGGGGTGTGACAATCCATCACCTTGATACCACATCTAATCACATGTAGGGCTGGCAATTTCGGGTTACGGGTCGTGTTCGTGTCGGGTCGAGATCGTGTCGGGTCAAAAAAACATGGTTAATATACGTGTCAAATATCCTCAACCCTAACCCAACCCATGTCGTGTTCGTGTCGACCCATGTAATCCATTTAGCCTATTTATTATAATATTTTAAATTAAATTTGACATAATCCAACACGAAATAAACTATTTAACCTATTATCAATAAAATTAAATTGATTTTGACACGATCCAGTACTATTTTATTGATATATTTCAATCCATGACCAATCAGAGAAGAGAAAAATCTAAAAATAAAAATAAATATAAATATAATCGTGTCAAACGTGTCGTGTTCGGGTTATCCGTGTCGTGTTCGGATTGACCCTTATATTCTTGTGTCATGTTCGGATCGATCCTTTTTAGGCCTCAACCCTTTTATGCTCAACCCTAAGCCTTTTAAATAGTCTCATATTCGTGTCATGTTACCATATCGTGTCCAATTTTACCAACCTTTATCACATGTAAGCCACAGAGATGTGACTCCTTTTTGCCGAGAAAAATAACCACATCACCTTAAAACAAATCCCACGTTTTTTCAAAGGGCAAAAGTAAAATAACCAAATCCCATCAATTATTTATTCAGGCTCAAGTTAGTAACCTTTAGTTACCACCAACAAATTGGCACAGTAAAACTTATGACTCCATTTACCACAAATATAATAGGGTAAAATAAATTGACCTACATGTAATTTGATTCGATTGCTGATGGTGATAACATTCGTGACATATAGGGTCCGTTTGGCTCACTTGTTTTTTGTTTTCTTTTTTTACTGTTCACTTATTTCAAAAACAAAGACACGTTTGGCAAACGCATTTATTGTTCACTTTTTTTTTTTCAAGAAAACTGTTTTCTGTGAATAGTGGATAAAAGTGGTGAAAACACCAAATACAACTTTTAGTTGTTTTTTGAGTTTTTTTCACTGTTTAGGGTACCACCTCCGCCACCACCGCCGCCACCAACCACCACCACCCCCCGCCACCGGTCGCCGCCTCCGCCCGCCGCCAGTAACCCACGACCACCGCCCCCACCGCCGCCGGTCACTGCCAGCCACTACCGCCGTCCACCAATATCATTTTATTTTTCAATACAAATTTTGATCCAAAAGATTTTTTATTTTTAGTTTTTTTGCTGAAAAAAACAGAAACAAATACAAATACAGTTTTTATATTTGAAGACAGAAAACAAATACAAAAAACAGGCTTTCCAAACGCACCCATAATGTTAGTGACCCCTCTCTCATTATCTTAGAGTCTAATGCGTAGTGAATTTTGGATAAAAAACACAAATATTTTTTAATTATTTAACAAAAAGATGTAACATATTGATAAAAATACTATTTGGCCAAAATTATCCAGACGAATTTTGATACAATATGAGTATTCAGTATAATAAACACGAAACATATTCACTGTATGCAATCGCACCAAGCCTCGGGGGAGATAAGTGTATATACCCCTAAATAATATCAAGGTCGACCCTAAGAGTGCCAAAAAATTTTGGGGCCCTAGGCAAGATTGAAGGCGAAAATTGTTTTGGGGCCCTTCATTTCATGCGATGCAAATTCCTCAAGTGAAATTTTTTTTGGGCCCCTTCACTTCACGCGATGCAAATTTTTTTAAAAAATGTAAGCATTTTATAGATTCAAATTTCAAACGAATGGCAAAAACACTACATAATTACTTGGTGCTTCTTTTGTATAGATTTCACATATTAAAGCAAAGAAATATGAAGGGTATGAAAGGAATGATTAGTACAAGATACTTTTGAAATAAAAATTGAATTTGAACTTATCTGTAAATACTTGTCAAAAGTTAGACTTATGTGTCCTAGTAAAAAAAAATTTAAAGAACAAAAATACTACTTTAAAGGAACTTTGCCTATTGTAAATGTAATATTGTGTTGAGTTCTAATTTATATTGGACTATAACTTAAAAAATCATATTTGAACATATACTAATACAAAGGGAAAATAAATTTGGGGTCCTTTATATGCATTCAAAGCCCTTGTATTAGTTTTAAGTTCTCTTTGGATTGAGTTTGTTTTAATTTAATTATTAAAAGAATATGTTGTATTTTATTAGTTTAACATATAAACGCCTTTTATATTTGGGTCTATACTAACATATATATATATATATATATTTAATTTTGGGCGTAATACTAATATAAAAATATATATATATATATATTTGAGGCCCTGCCAAGGCCGGCACCGAATAATATATACAAATGCACGTGCATATGAGAATTTATTTATTTATTTTTTGCTACAAACAGTAGACATGGAAAGAAGTAAAAGTAAGGAAAACCCAGAAGTTTCAACCTTTTGGTCTTCCTTTCACATACACAAATGACCTAAATTCAACCTCATAATGAGAACTCTAGTACACATGCTAGACTAATATTAATTTTTTCCCTAAAATTTAAACATTAGAACTTAATTAAAAATTCTTTGCCCAGGGGATAATATCATTTTTGGATCAAACTGAGCTTTCCTCTGCTGAAAAGTGTCCCATTTATTGGCGCCAAAATGGTTCATCCACTCCTCTTTGGTTCTGTAATGAGGAAGATATTGCTTGGCCTTGATACCAACCTTATCACAAAATTCTAATATCTGTTTGTTTTGATCATCCAACACCTCCCAATCATCACCATCACTTGAATTCAGAAATCCAATGCAGTAAAAAATATCTTCCTCTGGTATAACAGCTGACATCCTATCATCCCACCTGCGATTTAATAAATATTTCAACACTAAAATTGTAGCCCATCACTAATGTTCTCTCACTATTGCGGGAAAACATTACAAACAAATATATATAGATATATATATATGTATATAGTGACAACAATTTAGTGGGGACTAAAATTGTAGTCACTATAGCATAAAAAGTTAACTTCACTATTTAAGAGAACTAAGGTAAAACACACTTTTTACTTTTAACGTAGCCAATTTTTTTTTTTAATATTGACACTTAGAGCTGACAATTTACAGTTGCAGGTAAAGGTAAAGGTTAAATGTTATAGTTGCAGTTACCCTTTTTAGTTATAGTTTTGGACGATACTAAAATCCTTATTTTTTATATCCTATAGTAAAAACCTATCGAGTTTGATTCTTCCATGTCTGTTGATTATGCAACCATTTCTATATTTAGTTGATTGTAACATGATATTGGATTCACGACTTGTGAGTAGTTTGGATTCATATAAATACGTATATGGCCCAAGAGGGTTGAGGGATTATCCTTGTGCTCGTATATATATAATTTTTTTCTGTATTAATTAACTTAGGGGAAAAATTAATGAATGAACATATATGCTAGATTATAAGGTATAGTAGTTACTTGTTTCGGAGCATCGGGTACACGAGGATTGGTCCATTGTTGTTTCGTTGTTTGTGAATGATGTCGATGAAAACACCTTCATTGAAATCCATAATACGAGATTTTGGTACAAAGAGATTGAGCCATGGATGAGGAACATCCCATAGTCCTTTTGATTGAAGCTTTAGCTCTCCACTTCGGACTCTATTGAGAAAATCCACAAATGAGGCATCTCTCTTGAAGATGAAACCTTGAAGGAAGTTCAACCCTTTGAGCAACACTTGGAGTTCCTAATCATGGACAAAAATCATTATATATATATATATATATCATCATATTTGCATACATAAAATATATATCATATATTTATGATCATTGAGAATGTTAATATATGATAATGAGATTATACCTCATCTATAGTGTTGGCAGTTTGATCATTGTAATATTTGACCATATCTAAGCAGTAGACTACGGCGTGTTTGGCTAAGAGAGAAGCGACTTTCGATTGATCCGATGATGAAAAAAATGAGGACCTCCAGTTATTGGGAGGGCTGTGCTCCAAAATTAGAGAACCTTCGAGGTAATCGAGTCCATTGAGGGAGATGAGTTGTTCTTGGTCTCTTGTGAAGGCAGAGAAGTCATGGTATAGCATTCTCACCCACCTCACCTAGAGGACACATGATGAGGACATGTTAAATTTCATGATATATATAATTATGAATGATGTGGATATATACCAAAAAGCCTAATGCTCAAGCGGTACTGGATTCTAACTATTAAATGGGAGGTCCGGGATAAAAGTGAATTAATCTTGAAATTATTTTCATAATGTGTAGCATTGCTCTTTGGTATTATCTGTGTCGAATATATATATATATATACACACACACACAAAGATTGCAATATAAACATCTATGAAAAGTTTTGTCATTTGTGTGTGCCTTTTCTTATAAGTTCCAACATGTACTCAGATAGAGGGGCCTATTGTGTTTTATACAAACCCTGTTTGGTGCCTTCCCAAGGGCAATTCTTGCTCTGGTTATGATCCCAAATTGGCCTAAGCCTCCTAGAACTGCATAGAATAGCTCCGAGTTCACGCCCCTGGAGCAAGTAAAAAACTCCCCTTTCCCTGAGTCAAACAATTATATAATTAGAACACGAATTTTTTATCGTTAGTCTGGTGATTTTGAGACTTAACTTTTTAAGTCGCTTGAGAAAGAAGAAACAGCTTAGTGAAAGAAAAGAGAGACAAGCATTTTGTATAGTAATTAAAACCCCCAACAAGAACATGCATGCATTGGAAATTCCGTTATTTAATTACATAGAAAAATAAATATTATAAGTCTAGACATTTATAAGTAGGATGTACGTACCTAGCTAAATATTCAACTATATATACATATATACCTCAGACTGTATATATATATATAGGGTAAATAGCTTAAACCCCCCTCAATTTTACTCTCTTTCCCTACTATACCCCCTCAATTATGAAATGAGCTTAAAACCCCCTAAAGTTTCATAAAATGTTGCACCATGGGCTTGCCTTCAATTTTTTTTACCCTTTTACCCTCCAAACTTTTTGTATTTCCACCTTACCTTTAATTCTATCCTTACTATTATATTTCTTAATTCTTTATATTACAAAAATATTATTTCTTTAAGTTAGAATATTAATTATGTCATTTACCTTTAATGTATTAGACTAAATATATTCTCAAATGTTAATTTTTTTTTTTTGTAAGTTTTAATTATTTTATTTGTAAATCAATTAACTTGTTATTAAATTTTAGTTTGATTTAAATCATAAAACTCAATCCTAATTAATATATTCATAAATAAATAAGAATTTATGAATATATTTTTATGAAAAGAAAGTTTCATTTGGGCAAAAAAAAAATTTAATTAGGATAATGAGTTTTATGATTTAAATGAAATTAAGTTTTATTGGAAAATGATATATATTTTGGAATATATATATATAATTCGTCAAAAATATATATTTTTCGAATTGTTTTAAAAAAATATGAATTTTTTCCAAAAAATAAAATTTTTGGGAAAAATATATATTATGTTCCAAAATATGATTTTTTCCGAAAAATAATTTTTTTGAGAAAAATATATATTATTTTCCAAAATATGATTTTTTTTTTCCGAAATATATATATTTTATATTTTAGAAAATAATGTATATTTTTCATAAAAAATTCATATTTTTTAAAACAATTCAAAAAATATATACTTTTGACGAAACATATATATATATATATATATTCCGAAACATATGTCATTTTCCAATATATATATTCCAAAATATACATATTTTTTCAAAAAATAATTTTTTTGAAGGTTTGATTTCACTAAACCCTCTTATACTATTGATGGTAGTTTAGGTATTATGACTCAAAATCATATTTTGGAACATAATATATATTTTTCTCAAAAAAATTATTTTTCGGAAAAAAATCATATTTTTGAAAATAATATGTATTTTTCTCAATAAAAATTATTTTTCAAAAAAAATCATATTTTGGAACATAATATATATTTTTCCCAAAAAAAATATTTTTTTTGAAAAAAATTCATATTTTTTAAAAGAATTCGGAAAAGATATATTTTTAACGAATTATATATATATTCCGAAATATATATCATTTTCCAATATATATATATATATTCCGAAATATATATCATTTTCCAATATATATATATATATTCCGAAATATATATATTTTGTTCAAAATATATATATTGTTTTTATAAATTGGATTTATTTATGAATATATTAATTAGGATTGAGTTTTATGATTTAAATCAAGCTAAAATTTAATACCAAGTTAATTGATTTACAAATAAAATAATTAGAACTTATTAAAAAAAAATTACATTTGAGAGTATATTTAGTCTAATACATTAAAGGTAAATGACATAATTAATATTGTAACTAAAAGAAATAATATTTTTGTAATTTAAAGAATTAAGAAATATAATAGTAAGGATAAGATTAAAGGTAAGGTGAAAATACAAAAAATTTGGAGGGTAAAAGGGTAAAAAAATTTGAGGGCAAACCCATGGTGCAAGAAAATGAAAATTGAGGGGGGTATAATTAATTGAGGGGGTATAGTAGAGAAAGAGAAGAAAGTTGAGGGGTATTTTTAGCTATTTACCCATATATATGTATATAGTACTGCATGTTAAAGTGAATCCTACCAATCGTATCTCCAAGGTTGAAAAACTAGCATGGTACCTTCTGAATTATATCTATCGTACACACCCACCCACACATACATATATATGTAACCCATGACCGTGACATTATATTCTTTGACGTCAAGAATAAACTCCAAGGTCATTGTATGCATCACAATGCATGTTAACTCTATCCCAGGATCCTTTGAAGGTAGGTCCCCAAATAAACATGGCTTTGTCCAACCGAACTATTCAACACACACACTCAAAGACACACATAACTTATTATACATTCTAACTAACGTACATATATATATATATATATATATACACGAAAGAAATATACCGGTTATTACATCCAATTCGTAGACATTGGTGATTTGAGGACCGTATCGAAAAGTTTGACCGCTAATTCCAGCATTAGAGAGTGTTCCACCAACCGTTAAGTACAAATAATCCGTCCACGAGAGCGGTGCGAGTCCATGCTCAAGGGTTGCAAGCAACACATCAATCCACAGTTGTTGACCTCCAACATCTGCATAAAACCCTAATGTGGGGTTCCAAGAAACCCTAATTTCGGTTCCGTTATTAAAGTTGTTTAAAGAGGCCATGTCCACCACAACCCCATTGAGGGCCATAGCTTGGCCTCTAAAGGAATGTCCATGGCCTCTCGCTGCGATAGTGAACGAAAATGGACTATCATTAGACAATTCTACGAGGGTTAAGATGTCGTCGATGGAGGAAGGATGAAAAAGTGCAGCGGGAGTGAGTTGAACAAGGTGGCCAAAGTCGGTGGAAGCTATTTTAGTGGCTTCAGAGTCTACACGGAGCTTGGTCGCGATGTCGAGGGATAGAAGCTTGTGGGGGAGTGAAACCCTTGAGCTTAACTTTCCCATGTGTGTGTGTGTGTGTGAGAGAGAGAGAGAGAGAGGTATTGGTGTGGAGGACAGAAGAGAAGTGGTTGATATATAGAGAAAGAGAGCTATAGATATATATATATAGAGAGAGAGCTATATATATATATTGAGAGAGAGTTTTGGTGGTGTTGGTATGGAGGAAAGAGAGGGCTATATATAGAGAAGGAAGGTGCATGCAACCGAGAATGAGATCTTGGCTTGGAGGGAAGAAATCTTTTTGTACAGTGAGTGATGTAAACTTTCAAAGATAGTGAAGGACGAGATAATTATGAAACTACTAAACTGTTTTATTTTTATTCTTTTTTTATTGTAAGTAAAATTATTTTACTTTCTTTTTTTACTTAAGTAAGCTTATTATATTCTTTTGTGTTCGATATAATTTACTGTATCCATATAATTGGTTGAACTCAAATTTTACGGATCCGTTACTTATCGTTTTTGCACAAATTCTATGGGAGAAAAAAATCCAGATACCATCTTAATTTGTAAATTAAATTTTTTTTTGTAGTTTCCAAATGTTGTGATTTTCTCGTGTCATGGAAAGAAAAAAAAAAATTGGTAGCTTTTACCTAAGGTAGTGATTTTCTCGTGATTTTTCAGACATCATTTTGCACAAAAATGGTGATCTTTTTTTTTTTTTTTGTTTCCTTTTGGTATGTAAAATTATGATACTTCTTTGTAGTTTCCAAAGGTTGTGACTTTCTCGTGTTATGAAAGGGAAAAAAAATAGTACTTCTTTTATCCCAAATTAGTTATCCAAATATGATTTTTCAACATTTTTTTGATAATATACTTTGTTTCCAATTTAGCTTTTTGATAATATACTTTAGTTGTATTTTTTAGTGGGTTGGATAATTTAGAAAAATATAAAATTATATTATATCGAATTCGAAACATGACAAATATTTTGAAATAAGTTGAGAAAGTGAACAACTAATATGAGAAGGAAGAAGTTCTTGTTTTGTATGTAGTCATTATTAACCAAGAAAATTCCAAGATTACGCGTCCATAGGTTTCTTCATTCTTGTGGGCCTCTTGAAGAGCTAGATCACGAGGTTAAATATGGATTCATGATCAAATGGTCCATTGCCACCTTTCCTTTCTAGAAGAATTGTATGTACGTGTTACTATGGTTGTCTATTTTCCGAATTGAGAAAAATTTAACAGTGTGAGAACTGAGTTTATATATATATATATATATGCATATATTCATCAAAAGGATCTTTGAAATTAAACAAATTAGATTTGATGGGAAATTCTACTATTCATGTATCCAGGCATTGTTTTCTAATTAGATTCACATTAAATATGAAATTGAAAGGTCATGTAGGGGTGACATCAAGAAGATTCGTCCTTCATTGTGAGATTTATTTGTAGATAAATATGAAATAGAAAGGTGAGACATCAAAGAAGATATGTTTTTTATTTAAGATATTGGTTTTGTTATATGAGCCTACATATAAATCTCCAAGTCAAATTATAACTATAATTACACATCCAATGTTGTCCAAGTGTATCACGTTTGAAGTTTCAATTTTTTCAAGGTGTACTAATTAATTAATGACCTTGAAATCCTAACTGATACGAATTAAGGAATGATTGATAATTTATCATCATTGTGTTCCTCATCTTTAATTATTCTAGATCAATTGGTTCTACACTATGATAACAAAACAAACAAAAAATAAAAAAGAAGGTTTACATCTTTGTTCAACATTCTCTCTAGCCTTTTCTCATTTGCATTAAATTATTCTAGACAAATTACACCCAATTTGAGACCTACTTGGTGATAGTACAGTTTACAATTGAAGTTTTTTGGTGCATGGCTGAAAAATTAAAAAACAAGACAAAAACTTCTTGAATTGAACTTTTAAAAATTGTTTTAAAAAGGCCTAGCTAGTTATGTTTTCTAAGTTTTTTAAAACTGTTTTGAAGTGTTAAACATGCAAAACAATCTAGTCTTTAGTGTCAAATTTTAGCCCATCTCACCCTCCGAGTAAGAAGTTGATAGTTCAATTTTTTTGTGCAATGGGTTTGTCTAAGTTTCAATCAGAAACTAAAAATACATATATATACATATATTAAATTAATGTCTATGTAGTATGTACCCATGCCACGTGATGCATGAAACAATTGTATATATAAATATATATATATTGCAACTTACGAAATGCGCGCTATATTTTATGCATGGAAGGTGAATTAACAATAAGACACAAGATCGAGATCGACCATGCACTCCTCACATATGGCATGTTTGGCATGCGACATTTTAGTTATTAAGTTTAGTTTTTAGATCATCTGTAGTTAACAATTTTATTGTAATAAGTTCGCAGGTTAAGAATTTTCATGCATGTTCTAAGCGAAGACTTAGGCAAAGACTTGGGTTGTAATAAGTTCGCAGATTAAGAATTTTCATGCATGTTCTAAGCGAAGACTTAGGCAAAGACTTGGGTTGTAATAAGTTCGCAGGTCAAGAATTTTCATGCATGTTCCAAGCAAAGACTTGGGTTAATGGACAGAACTATAAGTACAGTAAAATTCAACTTATAATCTTTGACTTAAAGATTGCGCATATAAAAGTAAGACGTGCCATCCTAAATAGACTATTGCATAATTTACACTAATTAATATATATATTTTATATTTACCCGACGCTGTATTGATTATGATCACGATCATAATAAAAATGGACTTAAATAATATTAGTCTTAAAAAAGTATGGAACGTTATACATATTGAAAGTACATAAATTATAATATATATATATATATATATATATATATATATGGATAATTACACAAACATTCCTTGAATTAAAGCATAATTATATGCGGTTTTCTTATTTTTTAATAATATCAGAAAGTTTTCTTAGTATCATCAGAATATTGGTCCGGCAAAAAATAATAGTAAAATAAAGTATATACTCTTCTATCTTTAGAGATATTTAGAGGATGATGAATTTACTACCTTGCTCTCAAATATATTGGTATGAATTATCTGTATCAGCAACTGTCATTTTATATGCACTTCTTAATTATCTTTTCCAAATCATGACAGAAGGCTTGTAGAGAAAGAATGAATGATTTTTAGAGAGAGAGTAGTGGATATAAACAATCACTCAAATAGGTTTATATAAAATACATATGAGGACAATTTGATAAAAGAAGTTGAGATATTCTTGTACTTTTGAATGCAAAAGTATGAGTTCAAATGTAATTGCAAGGATATCAAGGATAAAATAGGAAGTTTGGTCCATAATATGTAATTATTGACCAATAAAATAAATTTTCGGCATTGACTTTGAACAAAAGAAGTTAAATGTTATAACGGATTGCAATTAAAAGAAATTTATGATATTATTGAAATATTAGGGGAACCATGTATAATTATATTATAGTTCAGAAGAGGTTTGCATAATTATCCCATATGTATATAAAGAAAGAACGAACGAATTGGTAGTCGATTAGTAAATTAATGACTGTAATACAAGATAGATAACTATATTAATTTACAAGTTTGAAACTGAAAATAAGGGAGATGCATGAAAACAACCAAGCCTAGCATTGTTAGGTCTTTTTCACCCAACAACAATAGAGATATATGAAAAAAAGCAACAAAAGCTTTGATGATCCCAATAGTGCATCAGGAAAGTTTCTCGTACCTAGGGTTGCAAATAAATCGAATCGTTCGTAAGTAAATTCAGATTTGGCTTGTATTCGTTTGTTTGGTAAACGAACCGAGTCCGAACTTAATTTTTAGGTTCGTTTACTAAACAAATCGAGCTTGAACATTACTAAATTCGATTCGCCAATTCGTGAACAAATTCGTCTAAGCTTGACTCGATTTGACTCGGTTAATTTGCAGCCCTACTCATACCTAAACAACCCTATTCAAATAAATTTATTTATATGTCTCACTATTCCCAGTCTAAATGTATGGTCATTAATCTAAGACTCAACTAACTCTATTTTAATTTTATTTACGTTGAACTTTATATATATTTTTTAAAATTCAGCAAGACACCAATTCGTATTTCAAAACATGATTGTATGTATTGTATAATATTGGAATCAAAAGTATATTATGGCACCCCTATATATAAATATATGAATCAGGGGAAATCTGGCTCTCTAAGCATATATAATTAGATATGATGGTTAAGTTGTATAGGATGAATAAACAGGTGGGTGGGTGGGTGGCATATATTTATTATTCTTTGCAAGTACTATGCATACATACATATATATATATATATATATATATATATATATACATTGTACAGAGAGAGATTTCCACATATGAAACATTGGTCAATGGGTCGGGGGGACTATTATAAGATACTGGAGATCTTTATGGGGATCGGACCAGAGAGCCAACAGGCCCCACCACCATTATCACCAAATCTAGTCCGCTTGATTAGTTACGTACTGTTGCAATCTTGTACATTGATACGTGCATGTGAGTAAGAGCCTGTTTGATAGAACTGTGTTTGTGTTTGTGTTGAAATAAATAAAAAATAATTTTTTTATTTTTTTGTTTATTTATTCAAAAATAGAAGTATGTTTGGTAGGGATGTTTTTTGGATTGAAATTGAAAAATTAAAAATCAATAATTAAAAATTAATAATATAAATAATAATAATAATAATAAAAAAATGAATACAATAATAATAAATAAATATAATAATAAAAAATGGACTAAATAATAAATTAATAAAATAAATAATAAATTACATAAAACATATTTAAAAATATAATAAAAATAACCAATAATAAACAAAATGAAATAAATAATAATAAATAATAAGTAAATATAATAACAAATAAATACTTCATAATAATAATAAAAAATGAGTATAATAATAATAAATTAATATTAAATTAATAAAATATATTTTAAATAATTAAAAATAAATAAATAATTTATAAATAAAATGAATTAAATAATGAAATAATAATAAATAAATAAATAAATAAATAAAATATATTTATACATTAATATATAAATTAATAAATACTAATTTAATAATATAAATAATAAATATAATATAATATAATAATAATAATAAATGAATACAATAATAATAAATAAATATAATAATAAAAAATGGACTAAATAATAAATAATAATAATAAATTAATAATAAATAATAAATTAGATAAAACATATTTAAACATATAATAAAAATAATAAATAATAAACAAAATGAAATAAATAATAATAATAAATAATAAATAAATATAATAATAAATAATAAGTAAATATAATAACAAATAAATACTTCATAATACTAATAAAAAATGAGTATAATAATAATAAATTAATATTAAATTAATAAAATATATTTTTAAATAATTAAAAATGAATAAATAATTTATAAATAAAATGAATTAAATAATGAAATAATAATAAATAAACAAATAGAATATATTTATAAATTAATATATAATAATTTAATAATATAAATAATAAAATAATAAAATATATTATAAAGTGAAGAAAGTGTAAGTGATAAACACCCCAATAAACACCAAATTCATGTTTAATCTCATATGCCTAAAATTTGCCTAAAGTGAAAAAGTGTTTTTAAACACACATATCCCAAAAACACTAACCAAACAAGTTTATAAACACAAAACACATAAACAAACACAAAAACACCCCAACCAAATAGCCCTTTAAAGAGCAAACAACCCAATATTGAAGAGGTCACCTCCAAATCACAATACACCAATGTCATTATAATGTATTAAGGTTAAATTCCATACAAAATACTAGTAATAATAATAAAAGAAGAAGAAAAAAATGCCTTACATGAAGTACCAATTTTTTTCAAAATTTCAACACCCACCACGTGTTTACTAGTGTCCTAAATATGTCATTAAGTCATGTTTGGTATATGCTTTTGTTTGGTACTGTAATACTTTAAGAAGTAAAAACATGTTTGACAAGTTTTATTTTGTTTTGAATAGTAAAAAATGCTTTAAAAATATATATTTTGCAAGAAAAAAAAAATATTTTTTTGTTTTTGCATTGTGCATTCAATATATATATATATATATAGTCCCAAAACTACTACTACCACCACCACAATTTTCCTTTACCCTAAATCACTACCCCTATCGCCACCGTTACTACCACCACTTATCTTTGCCTAAAACACCACACACACACACACACATATATATATATATTTACAACAAAAGTATCAATATAAACATGTTTCGGTTTTAGACTTATAATACTTACAAACACAAACATGTACTTCTGTTTTTTAAATTTCATAATACAAAAATACAAACAAGAACCAAATGAATTCTTAAAACACATTTTTGGCTTGTCAAACATGTGTCATGTGTTCGGACTATATCCAAATATATTATACATAACTAGACGAAATGTCTGTACTTCATATATGTAGGAAGTTAGAAGTGGTTTGAGAGCTTAGTAATAGGGGCACATTGGAATTGTGTAATAAAATGACACAAGCTCATCTTTTTAGAGTTGAGAGATGCTTCTTTCACGTCACAGTTGGCTATGAATATATATGATTGGTACACTTGGCCTTCTATTTTTATACAGACAAAGAAACAGAAGGCAGTATAGAGGATTTTGAGTAGATACTACTTGAGTCTCAATTCTACACTCTCAATTCCATGTACTCTCCTCCACTTTTCTTATTCAATATATATATATATTATAATTTTTCACTAATACAATACACAAATTTCCCTATGTGGAGTGAACGTCACATTTCCTTTTGAGTTTGGATTTGGAAAAGTGAGATAATTTTAAAAATGGTTCCTGACTATGTTCATCATTCTCTGAGGGGAAGAGATTATATTAGTGACATAATTTCATCATTCGCCTTCGTGGTATCAGTTTAAGTATAGTTGTAATAACAATGTAATGAACTAAGACAATATTGTTATTAAGTGCTTGTTTGACAGAGGGAGTGGTGCCATTTTTTTGGGTTTGGTTTGAAAATTGTGCCCACTCCATGTTTGGCATGTATGGTATTGGACCAAAAGTGTTTGAATAGTGTCAAACCATTATACTCAAATCCATCATTTTTCACACCATCTCAATAGATGGTTTGGGGGTTGGTTTTCTCACACCAAAACTATTCTTTAACCCAAACCAATTTAATTTGGTGTACCATTATTTAACACAAACCAATTCATTTATAATATTATATATATATATATATATATATAAATTCGAAAAATAAAATATTTATGAAAAAATAAAATATTTCAAAAAAATCAAACGAAAAAATATATTTCATAAAAAATAAAATATTTAGGGAAAACAAATATTTCTAGAAAAAATAAAATATAATAAAAATATATTTATTATTTTTTAAAAAATATATAAATTATATGTATTTTTACTGAAATCTTTTATTTTTTCAAAATATTTTATTTTTTTGAAATATCTTATATAAAATATTTTATCTATAAATATTTCGAAAAAATAAAATATTTATGAAAAATTAAATATTTCGAAAAAATTAAATATTTATATATTTTATTTTATAAAACATATATATTTACAAAATGTTATTTCTAATAAATAAAATGTTAAATTATTCCAAGTTACCAAATATGATTGGTTTAAGAATTTCAGCTCATACCAACTCTACCAATCATGGTTTGGTTTTTCAGTTTCACTTTTTCTCACACCAAAACCATCTGCACCAAATATGGTTTCAGTTCAGAATAAAATCACACCAAGTTCAACCAAACCAAAAACCTACACCACACCGTCTACCAAACATGCACTAAAAGTGAGTATCATCAAATAAAAATTAGTATTGCACATAGTTATCGACACTTTTCAAAAACGTTATAAATTGAATGCTATCAGAAACTACGTTGACCATTCTAATGGTTTATTAGTTACTTCCCATCGTCTTCTACCCACCATTAAAGAGTTGTATCATAATGTTAATTGCTAATGATTGTTACATTTTCTTCAAGTTCAGAAAAAAATTATAATTTTGAAATTTGTTCTTTAATAGGTTTAATGCCATCACTCTTTCTCGAGGAGAAAGAGGTTAGATCATTCTACTATTGGTTCATTAGTTTCTTTCCATTTCCATCACCTTCTAGACACAACCAAAGTGAGGTTATATCATAATGTGAATTGATAATGGTACGTCCTTCCATTTTCTTCGAGCTTAGAAATGTTTATACTATCATTTTCAATATATATTGTTCCTTACTACACTCAAAGCAATGTTGTATCACTGTGCTAATGGTCCTTACATATTTTTTGAGTTTAGAGTGGTGATATAATTTTAATATTTGTTCCTTACTAGGTTCAAGACCATCACTCTCTTTCAAAGGAGAAGAGGGTATATATATATATATATATATCACTGTACTAATGGTCGATCACTTTAGTTAATGCGAGAGGCAAAGGCAATTGGCAATGGTCCCTTGGTTCCTCCATAACTTGTGTACACGCAATTGAAGAGCAAAAAATTTTGCAATCTTCAAATTTGTTCCCATATTACCTCTCATCGTGTGATGAGCTTGAGACCAATTTCTAGTTGAGTAAACTAACAAGCAAATAAGAGAAATACAATGAGCGTGCCCAATAACTCAGTTGATTAAGTGTCCCACGTGCCCAAAATACCATGGAAATATCCAATGCCAAATTTAATCTTCAATTATATAAATATGAAATCACCATTTACTATTCTGAGTTCAATTTATGAGGGTATATTGAAAAAAGTAAAAAAAAATCCCTTTTCCTAAAAGATTGTGTCACTCTATCCATCCTTTATATTATCTCTTTCATTGAATTAAACATACTCACATACATTCATCCGCTAAAGCTCAAACCCTTAATCTCCCATTTGGAAACAAGGACCGGTACTACTTGATCGTTACGTCTTTGGTATACTTATATATTCCCTTCCATCATTTCCTCCTCTCTCCAACCAAACAACACATTAGAAAGATGGTGAATGTACTGCTGCAGTCAAGCCTTGAAAAATAAGTCGATTGACATGAATTTATCCACTCCAATAAAATAAAAAACCCTATTAAAAAAATATATATATGCCACTGAAATATACCATAGTAATATGTTCAAATAATGAATTTTACTGTTGAAAGATGCCAATATATAATGCACGCGCTACAGGGGTGAGATGTTAATTAGAATCCAACAATTTAGGCAAAGATCTCACAAGATCAATCAAGTTGGTCATTTCATGGGTTTTTCTGGTCTGTAATCAAAGTCATAGATACTCTGCTGACTCCTCTCTCATGTGGATTTTCAAAGTACTCTGTTCTTCATTGTACCTGAGTCACAGGCACATGGTAGATATACTATCAGGTTGGTTACATCATGTTTCGCCATCGCGCTATATGGACAAGTACTAGTAGTATTGCGTAATTATATCTGCAATATGCTCCATCATGGGCACTCTTATTCTATTGACCAACACGGACAACTACTGGTATTTCGTAATGATATCGGCTCCTTTCAAAAATGACCATGGTATTACGTAATGATATCGGCTCCTTTCAAAAATGATCAATATCAAACGACATCTATATCATGGGTTAGGTAGGAACTCTGATTCTATTGACTAACACACCAGTAATGTTCCCACTCAATTATCAACATATTCCACTGATTCCAGAGGTGTGAATTGTTGAAACAGACCAGCTGGTGGTAATCATAACATTCCAAAACTGAGTCATTTCATGAAATCTTTAAGATGATGATGCAAGTATCTTTTGCACATGCAAGGAATAACATATATAGATAGATAGATATATGTATACATTCATGTGAATTATATGCAAGAATCAGGATGCAAGTTAATGGAAACACAATGGTATGGGTCAATGGAAGTGGGGCAACCAGACACATACTCAATTACCAAATCCACTTTGGGTTAAAAATTTCTGCTGAGAATGCACTGCTTTAAGCGACCAAGGTTGTCCTGAAAACCTGGTTAAGAAATTTCAGGATCCCATCAGGGTGTGTGTTGTGTTTTTGAGATCTACACATGTGAAACAAAAATGGTGGGTCTGGGTGGTCTGGACCAGGCTGTTCTAAGGTGTCAAAAAACAATGGTGGAGGACAGTAAGTGATAACAAAGCTTCAGGATAAGGTGGCCCAAGAATCAGTACCATAGAATCCCCCTTGACCCCTCATGGAATTGGTGTATCTTGTTAATGATTCCAGCAAACTTCATATCCTCCCAAATCCAACTTACAGTCTCTTTCAAAAGGGGGGTAACGCTTGTCTTTTGCCTTTTCTTTACCTAGATGCGATTTGTCGCCACAATATATGCGTGTGCGTCTGTGTGTTTTCTCTAGTAAGTGTTGACATGACCCGTTTTACAGATATAATTATAAGGTACAAGGTGCTTAAATGTCCACTCCGTAAAAGCTTATTCGAGTTCTTGATCACAATTAGCAGTTATTTCTAATACCAAGTGTCCTAATTCTCGTGGAATATAATAACATTCTACACTATAGTCCCACTATTTTTTCCCCCTTCTACCCAGGTAAAACAACAAAGAAATTAACATCAACAACCAAACATTAGCATCTACTGTGTCTATCGAGTCTCGAGACTCCACCTAACAGAACATGACTTTCGGTGGAGAAGGGTCGTCTTTTGCAGCTCATAAGCTGCACCACTGGTGACTCTAGGGGTGAAAGACACTCAAAAACTGCTTACATTTGACAAAGCGAGAACTTGCAAGTTCCAACAAGTCAGGATAACTATCTAACTAATGGAAGAATTCCAACTTTCTAATCACTTCATATGTACATTCCTTTCGAAAAGGGGTAGCGGGCGAATAGTTTTGCTCTTGTTAGTAACAGCAGAATATGTGATGGCTAATAAAGGGAATGGCGGAGAGCTGAAAAACGGTTGGGCAAAGTTGGTGATATGATAGAGAGCATTAGTAGTGGAGTTCGTGACAGATGGAGTTGAAGAACGTTTCGTGACCAATAAAACAAATTTTCAGACACCGTATGCTAGACTTTGAAACCAATAACACTGTCAGACCTTAAAGAAGCCCCCAAAGCCTCCACGGCTTTTGGGATACACTGGTTTCCCCTTAACTCTTGCGGTTAGGCTAGATGAGATACTATGGTAATTAGAAGATTCAGTGATACACAGCCAGTAGATAAGGACTTTGTACAAACTGCTATTCATTATATAACAGTATTACCGTCGACAAAGCAATTCCCTACATGACTAATTTCTTATGCAGGTAATCTCTAAAAGTAGTACCATAAACTACCAGAACACAAGAAGTTCCTGTTCCTCCCGGGGGTTTCAATCAGAAACTATCACTTTGATTTCCTTTACTGTTTACACAAAGAAAGCAAACAACACTCTGCATTGCCACTATACAGATAAAATCCATCAGTTTGAAAACAAATCTTTTAGTGCAAAAACACATAATAACTTTGGTAACAAGTATAACAAACCCTGAAAAGGAAAAACAAAATGTCCATTGAGCTTCATCACTTGGAATTCCAACAACTACGGCCCTCTCACTAATGAGTGTATTGAACAAGGGAATCGTATATTAAAAAAGGTGAAGAAGAACGCCATGGGACAGGAGGTACCACATTTCAACAATACCATTCATACAGCTGCAACCTTTTTTCCATCCTCAATAAAGTAAATTGCTGTTTCTTGAACCTGAAAATATGAGAGTTAGTATAGTTAGCTCATTAAAACAAGTCACAGCAATAAGCGTACTCTTCGTACTTCTTCTCTTTGGTGAAGCCCCCTGCCCCCCCACCCACCCACACCAAACAAAAAAACACGAGCGGGGTGGAGTGAAAAAAAAAAACAAAAAACTCCTTGTCCCAAAAAATTACCAGAATTCCAAGCAAAGGGCCTGTTAAGAGCTCAGGAACCATAAGATTCCCAATAGCCAAGAACTACAAGTTTTAATTTTTTGGTAATAATTAACACATCTTTCACAGCCCGGGTTTTTCATTTCATTCACCAAAACCATCATCAAAAACAAAATACATACTTTAGATACATGCTATAAGGGGAGAGCCATGCTTATGTGAGTTTATGAAGTTAATCCAATTCAAAACATTTTAAAAATCGAATTGGAACAGAATTTATAACCTTTAGGAATGACATTGGTCAGTTGCAGCGCAAAAATCCAAAGGTGTTGCCATGCAAAAAACTATGACTTTAATTTTCACGAGGACTCAAGTCCTCAAAACTACTCCAATAAAGATATTTAGTCACTAAAAATATTTTTCTAGTACCCTCAGAAAATGTCAGCAAATAGTAGCCCTCAAAAATATCATCCGAGTTATCAAGGTTGGGAAGACATGCCAAGTAATTTCACCATGCTTTCAACATTTCCACCGAAGATATTTGTTCACCCTCATGCATCTCAATTAATATGATAGAACTTATCCAAGTTTGCAACAAAAATTCTCAACAGAAGAGGATTCTGTGCACTATGAAAGAACCGAAGGCATGCATGATAATGCAAGGTCATTTTCCTTCAATGCTCTCTTTCATATTTTGTTGGATCATGTAAATTGTACCATTTAATAATGTTAGTACGTTATGTACTATACACAATTTAGTTTTACAAGCACATTTAAAGTGATAGTAGCTCGTGACCCCTTTATGTTTAGTTTCTTATACTTCTTGACCCTACGTTTAAGATACTTCACCAAATATAAAGGCATCGCCTCTCCTAGGGCTTTAAAACCAGTCATGAAGGGCTTGAACTCGGCTTGTCTATTGTCTCGTTCAGGCTCACTCACCCAGTAAAAGTAGTGGTGCCCAAGCTCCTTTCCAACCCTGAGCTTGCTTAGTTCACTTGTGAACCAGTTCAATGGAAAACTGGTAATATACATAAAAACTCTTGGTCATTCAACAACCTTAATAACATACTTACAGAAACATAAAATCCAAGAAACCAGACATCTAGCCTTGCATGTACATGTGAATATGTGATGGTTGCTTACACGACCCTGTCATATCTTTTATGCATGCGAGCCAAAAAGCTTTAAATTTTTTGAAATTCAACATAAAACTGAGCTTAAACATTCACAAACTCTGCTCGGCTTCGTTCCTTTCTGGCCTCAACCTCTACTGGTAATTATGAAATTTTTATTGCTTAAATTAGAGGTAAACTTGAGACAAAAGATAACAAGAAAACTAAGCAGATGCATCATTTTTATTCATTTTTATCTAATTTTAGTTTTATAAGTTAAACCCAAGGAGTAAATATAAAGAGGAAAGATGATGTCAAAAGTGAATTACATCAGGCCAGGTGTCTGTAATAAACTCCACAATGTCATAAGATATGTCTCCTTGAACATCAATCTGCTCCTTCTCAGTGGGCCCCTATCACCAATCATTCAAAAGTATAGTAAGAAACAGCACACACTTTCAGCAGAAGATATTTCAAATTGCCATTTATTATACACCTTAACAACAGAGGCTCCTGTAGCAAATTTCTTCCCAAGCTTCTTTGAAGCATCACTAAGCTTAATACCTGACAAATTGCACAAACCAACTCAAAAATAATTTGAAGTAGAAGAGACAGAATGATTAACATACAAGAAGCACAGTACTCACCAAAAAGTTCCAGGCCTTTCACAGTGGTGATACATTTTCTTTTGTTACGTACTACCTTTTCAATAACAACTTCTTTCCTCTCCTGCGAAATTTACATAATACACGTTCAATACAGGTCATTTGTATATAAGCAACTATGCTAGTGAATAAATACATGTGCCAAGAATATACAACAAAAGCGTCCTAGTGACCACTTCAGTAATAATTTCAAAACAAAAAACTTGACAATTTATTATTATTAGCGCAGAAAGCAACATAGTGAGGCTAAAATGTAGAAATTACAGCTCAAGGGACAATTCAACAACAGAAACAATCATCGAAATTCCAAAATATAAACTTTTTCAAACTTACTCCAAATATGCATTACAAAGCCATGTTTATCCTTAATAAACCAAATAAGCACATTAGCAACCCCGTAAAGAATCACATAATTCAAATCCACTCGATCATAAGCTGCATAACCAATACAGCAATCATCGTTCAGTCTGCAGGGATATAATTACACTGATCCTTACTCCATATATGCCAAAGAACATGCATCTCTCCACGAGTAAAATAAAAACATAAAACTATGCAGTAAGAGATTGGACCTTCCATGTACATCAGCAATTGATATTAGAGCTATAAGTATTTTACACGTGGTCATATTATGGTAGCCGTTTAATAAATGGGTCGTGTTCATGTCAAACCCTTACACAATTATTAAACAGGTCATGACAGTGACACTAACCGAGTATTCTGGTTGACATGTTTAACCGAGTATTCCTAGGACATGACAGTGACAATAACTCCTTGTTAACACCAATTGCCACCCCTAGATCAAATTATCAAGCCCAGCTTGTTCATGGACATGCCAAATTCCATATCCAAGTTATCAGATAGGATTCAGATCAGATGCTAATCAAAACCCGATCAATTGACAGGCCTAGCTACACATTTAGGGGTGGTTACAACTTCTTTGAATGAGATCGGGGTAGACAAGACTTATTGCAGATAAAAGAAGGGAACAAAATAGTGAACATGAAATATAAGGAGAGGAAGCAGACAAAGAACCAGTGAAAGAAACAACAAAGTTTAAATTCCGCCGAACAGTGGAAGATATATACCTCTAATAGCTGAACCAGAATCAATATTACAAACCAGAACAATTTTCTTCACTTATTCGTCCATCTCATTAAAGTATACTTTAAAACTTCATTGTAGGCTTCTTACTAGATCCCAAACCTTTTAAAATACTCCTGACCAACTGGGAGCAGAATCAGATTCAAAATATACTTTTGAAGAAGCAAAAGATTAGAAAAGGTTTACAGCGTAACGGTATTATTGTTAAATTGTCATTGCATATTTGACAAGGATACTGTAGCAAGGTCATAAAACTACTGGCAAGGAACCTGAAAAGAGATCGGTCCTTAAGGGTTCAATAATCGTCAATTATAGATCAAAAAAGGAAAATTATTAACAGATATCTAACTTCTAAGGAAAACAAATAACACCAAACTCTACATTCAAGATAAAACCTTAAAGGATGTAGAACATAAGCAAAATAAGCTGCCAATAGACCAATAGGTTTTTCAGTGCATTCTGAAGTTACAGATAAGTTAAAAAGGAGATAAAAAATTTTGACCCCTGCACCTCCACTCTAGAACCATATCTTCGTCATCCATGGTTATGCATGCTCCTTTAAAGCTTAAGCTTACAGAAACTTACTGCCACCATATTTGATTTTAATCCTGGGCTCAGGCTTCCCCAGAAGCTAATAAGTTACTAGTCAATCCAAGGTCAGGAATCATAAGGACATGATCAATATAATATAGCCTATTAGTCCTATTAGTCCAGCATGAAACTTATGACTACCATGCATTAGTAACTTTTTCAATATACCATCGACTCTTTAGATCAAGTGGTGGGTTGAGGATTCAAGTCCTGATAATGCAAAACAAAGGTCGTTTATGCACATTTGGTGAACAAAATTTCTCAAATAGCTTACTTTCTTTTTTGTCTTCCCACCAGGAAGGCGCTTTACTTCTTCTTGCTTCGATGTTGACGAAGCCCCTGCAACCAAAGAAGAAAAAGTTAAAGAACATGATATATTTTGGATCAAATGTAGAAGCAAAGTTTCGCCATTGAAAATAAGGCAAGTAGTTTTTCAAATATTGCTTGCGTGGTGGCCAAAAACAGCTGTCGGAATAAACAAAAAGTATAATACTATCAAATAATCACAGGATATGTAACTATATAGAAATTAAAGGCTTTTTTCATTGATACATTGGAAAATACTAAAGAACGCCATCCCGATGCGGTATATCCAAAGTACCCAGGTAAAGGGAGATAGAGAGAGCAATAAACTCATAGCCTCAAACAACTCCCCTAAGAAACAATCTCAGGAAAACTTCATTTTGCAAGCAAAGGTGCAAACTGCACACAAAATAACAATTATAACTAGATATAAATAAAAACCAAGCGATGCTCCCAGTATACTAGTCCACGTACAGTCCTCTTAGGAAATGTGACTCAACATATGGAGCCAATGATAATTAAAGGACTAAATAATTTCTGTACACAGAAGAGTTTATAAAAAGGAAACAAGTTAAAGGACTAAAGAAAAATCATTAAGGTGCTGTTCAAAAAAACCGAGTACTTCAAATCAAACAAGTTAAGCGATTCTTTGACCAAGTGTGCTTTATAACAATTTAAGTCACTTTTTTTTAAAAAAAAAATCCACTAAATTTGATCCCGACTAGACATTATCTTTTTCCTACCACATAAGTTCCATTTAAACAAGGCTCAAAATCTAAATGGAATAGAGGTTAATTATGATAAAACTCAGAATCTGCTAAGTGGGAAAAGTTTTTTGATTAATATTCAAATGACAGAACTACCCTCATAAAAAGTAACATTATATCCTCTCTTGTTAGCCCTTTTCATTCTGCCACAACCTGATGATTTTGAAACCCTTATTTTCTTATAAGGTGACAATAACCTTGTTTCTATACAGTAATCATTCAACCCTTTCTCTATACTCCTCACATCACCCAGAATAGAAGATACTAACGATGGGAAAAACAGTTCTATTGTCAATTTGTTGTTCCAGTGTCACCAACAAACCATCCAGCCTTTTGAGCATTCATTGCAGCGGAAACCACCCACTCATCCACAATGTCTTCAATATTGCATCAATCAATCAAATTCAATACTACCCGCAATCAGATAGCTTAATACCATCCTTTCTCGATCTCCAATCACATCATGAGAGAAAGACCATGATGACAAATTTCTGAAATGGAGATGGTATCAAATTCCTCTACTTGTCTACTTCGTTAGGCTGATTTTGGTTGACTGTAAGAGTTTTAGGGGAAGTGCTCAGTCAGGTTGGTTAAGGCGCTACATGCTGGTCCAGGTTGGATGGAACTACATATATTTGGTCTGTACACATATTTGTTGATTGTTAAAGTGGTTTTTTGCTGAAATTTATTGTATTGAATAACAATTTGTAAAACCCTTTTGACAGGATCATTCATCATTGTGGTTTCTGATGTATAAAAAAAATATATAGACATACTGAAACTGATAAAAACAACCAATAATTTGTTCAATATACTTTCATGCATTGGAAGTTAAAATTTATGTGCTCACATTTAAACCCTGCACCAACTTTTACACACATATATATGTATGTAGTGTTCATTTATACAAAACAGAGGAATGACCTCCAAGAGCCTTAGGTGTTTATGTTCAATAGTGCCAAAGACACCAATCAATGTAATACATATCACTGATATTGATTTGGTTTTCATATTAAAATGCAGAAAGTTTATTTTAACAAAGCAACCCCATTTACTAAATTATTTGATTAATAAAAAAAAAAAATTTAAACATGGAAACGCCAAGGAAAGAAAACAAGTCTATGATGCAATGAAGAGTATCAAGATTTATGCGCCAAGCTCAAGAAAAAGTTAATGTACTATGCAGACTCTTCATGTCAGTACCATGAATGTGTATTGCTCTATCTATGATACTGTTAAGCTCCCAATATATGGTGAAATACTCTCTTTCAATTTTTTAGCCATGTTCCGTTAATAGTAAGAAAAATTAGAAAACGACTCAAAAGTATCTGTACTTGGAAAAAAGATCTTCCTGTGGCAATCATAATTGTCATTTTTAACATATTTATTTGAATTTTCCTCTTCTTTATTCGAGGATATAAATAACGCATGTAATTGTACAAGTTCTAGTACACAAATGTATACAACTACATAGATTTTAATACGTTTGATAAGTTATGGTATCTTTTAAATTCAATTCAACTAACAAATTCCAGGAGTGTAAAACTTCACCTTCGGTAGAATATCCTGTAATGCCTCTTACATATATTGAGAGTACATAAATACAGTTCAAGAACTCCTTAAAAAGCAAAAGTTGGGGGAGTGAAAAACTTAAAGCGTCTTAAGAAAACCCAGTTTTACTCTTCAGCAATGAATATTAGAATACTAAGATAAGTTACAACCATGCCCAAACAGTCTGCTGCATGGAAATGTGGAATCAATACCTTGAGACGCTTACATCGGAAGAAAGAACTAGATTATAAGTTATAAGTTCTAAGATCACATTGCAAAGACAGCAGTGCATTCTTCTACAACAGGAAAGGACTCATTGTAAGCTGCATTTCTAGAAACTCTTCCAATTTGCCTACTCACATTCAACTTTAACTCCTAATTTTCACACTATGGACGTAAATTAAAAGTTCTAAAAACAATCAGTGTGTGTCAATTTGTCTTGGCATTTTATTCAGCCAAAAGGATTTAAATTTTTACTTTACAAAACATGATCTCTTCTCAATACAACAAGAACTCAAAAAACAGTACAGAACTGCTAAAAGCACCAGTCCAGGGTGAACTAAGAATATGGTCACTTTCCCACTATTGCTATTAGAGCAAAGTGAATGTTCGGAGAAACAACCGTGGCTCCCATTTATCTTACTTACAATTATATATTCTCTCCAAGCCTCGACCTGACCTACAAGAATTGGAGGAACTTCCCCAATGATAACAAGAAATTCGTAAGAATGTTTCAGCAAAATACATAGTACTCCCATCGAAGATTGAAATTTCTGTGGAAAACCAACATGTATAATTCTGAACTCTGAGCCAATAAAGCATCACTATTACTCCTATTATCAACCAAATTTATAATACTCCACAACCACCACATAATCATTACCAAATAATATGCAGACTTTAAAGATTAACCACTATATAATTTACCACAAAACTAGGACAAAACATAAACTTTTGTTCCCCTATACTCTACAAAGGCAGTACTTACTCAGATACCTTATACATAAACATTTTATAACATAAATAAATAAAAGTTTAAAACCCAGAAATTAAATTACCAGAAGGGGCTTTGCCAGATGAGATTGAAGTGGAGTTGAATTGGTCTGAGACTCTATCAGCTTCCTTTGAATTTGCCTCTGAAACATGAACAGAATAGCAACTAATATAAATTCTATGACATATCAAGATACATACACACACACACACACACACATATATATATATACTTAGGGTTAAGCAGGCTGTAGGTGACCTTTGAGAATATGAGGGTAGAGGTCGGGTGTATTTTGGATCAACCAGGGTTTGCATTTTTCGAAATCGGGTCCGAACTCACAGTACTCTGCAGGTAAACCGCATACCCCGCAATATAAGACTCGGACCGGTTGGGGTTTCTCCGCCATTACAAATCTCTCTCTCTCTATATATATATATATGTATAGATATATGTAGGTATATATATTTATATAATATATGTTTCTCTCTGTAGATCGAAGAAGCCCTTTGTTATCTGTCTGTGTTGCTGCTGTGTGTTTTCAAATGGTGAATCGGTTCTTAGACTGAGAGGGGACGTGGTTGTGGATGTTTCACATGTAAGACGACATCGTTTTTTACTGGTAGTGGCTGCCTGGCTGGTGGTACAATGTGGACGGTTTATTTCGGACCCGAACCGACATTTACGGGCATTATTGTTTAAAACCTGTGTGTTATCAATCTTATTAGGTTATGTTTGGTTGCGCAATTTTTGGGATTATATTAAAATTGTAGTAATTTATAATATATTAATTTTGTTACTTAATTTTGAATGTATTTTTTAATACAATTCAATTCAAGTGTTCTTAAATTTTAATTCCAATTTTAGACTTGAAACTAGATTAAAATAATATAAATAAATATATAATATAAGTATATATGCATATAGGTGTGTGAATGTGTGAATGTGGACATGTATGAATGCATGTATATATCTGTGTATGTGTTGTCTTTGATTTTTGTCGAGATTGCGAGCGTGCCAGATTCGTTGAAGAATTGATTGGAATGAAAGATAACTAGTCTTTTTTTTTGTCAAGGATAAGGTGATTGAACGAAATAAAGATACAAAACTCTCGGTCAGGTTCTTTTTGCCTTAATGAAAATGACTTTTGTGTTGAAATTGCCAAATTAGATTGAATGAAAAGTGCATTGCGTGAAAGTAAAGTGCAAGGAAAGTAAGTGCAAGAAAAATAAAGGAATTGAAAGTGTAGTATTGTATTAAAATTAACTAGAATTGAAAACACAGATAAAGTAGAGTTTGTTTGTGTTGCTAAAGAGTTTGCAAAGTTGTCCTAAACACTCTATTTATACTATAGATACAAACAAATGAATTATATCCTAAAGTGACATGTGTCTTCTTTCATTTGCAACTGCTATTAAATCACTTCTTCTTCAACTTCCTTCTTGCATCCCACGTTCACTTTACATATCCAATTCATTGGCCTTGTGTTTAAATTGTGGCTTTGATTTTGGCTAACTTCTCTGCTCCTTGTTCTTTGCCAACAAACTTATCAACAACCTATAAAATAGGAGTTAAGCTTTTGAAGAAAACTTTACCTCTTTTAGCCTCAACATGTATCTCTTGTCCTCTTTTTACTCTTCCAATTAACCTTTGCCACGTAGGACAATAATTTAGGGTATCAACATTGCCCCCCAAATTTGTGAAGACGGGTGAATTTCTTCCAAACGAGGCTTTTCAAAATTTATGATTATCCTTTTTACTTGATTTTCTACTAAAAATTCTCTAGCTCCCTTTAAATTCAAATTCAAAGCTTTTAGCCGATAAACCTTTTACACATGGAAGCCTTCGAGTGGCCTTCCTTTCACGCGCCATTATCCTTTTTCTTTTGACTTACTCAAATTAATTTGAATTTTAGCAGATGGCCAACAACAAATTCTGTCACCCTTGGGAATCTTATTTTCTCTATCTTCCAACTAACTAACAACAAACACAACTTCTGCCAACATAATTAAATAAACTTAAATAAAATAAACAAACTAACTATTTACAACCCCTAACCATGGAGGTTTTTATTTCTGCCAACCTAAGGTTGTCAATGACTGCCTAAGGTCATTCAAGGGCACCTAAGGCTGGCCTTGAATTTCTTTTTCTTCCAAAAGCTCAAAGAAACTTGGCCGATATTTTTTTAGGTATCGGCCATTAGTTGGATAAGTGTGAAGTGTTCCATCCAAATCCATCAGTTGATAAGCCCCTCGAGTTAGAATTTGGTAGACTATATATAGGTCTTCCCAACTTGGAGTCCATTTGCCAAATTCTAGATCTTTTCTTCCAACTGGCAGATTAACTTTCCACACTAAGTCACCTTCTGCAAAGTCTTTTAGTCTCACTCTTTTGTTATAGGCTTTTTCAACCTTCTTTTTATGGGTTACCAAGTGATCTAAAGCACTAAACCTCACTTCGTCCAATTCTTCCAACTCTACCAACATAGTTTCTATATAATTTGTCGGAGTCAAGTCATTTTGATAAGCGATTCTGGCAGATCTCACACCTATTTTCATTAGAAGAAATTTCAAAATCACCCCCTTAGACATCCTTCTATATAGTTGTTTATATGGCCAATACCCCACTTTAATTGGCAAACGGTGTTCTATTAGCTCTCTGGCAAGACCTGACATCTCATAAGTCGGCTGAGGATCCTTTTTGGTGCCCAGGTTGATTTTCAATAGAGGGTTTTGCACTTCTACTAGACCATCATCCATCTTAGACGGCGCACTATCTTCTAGTTGTATGACGTCCATCTCATTTAGGTCTTGATCATGAACTTCGGCTGCCATGTTGGCCGAATGTTCTACTTCTACCAGTGCTGCCGTGTAGAGTCTCTTTTCGGCCAAGTAGGATTTTAGCCAAATGCAAGCGGCCCAAAAGGCCTGTTGCCTCATTCTTTACTTATATTCCTCAATTTGTTCTTCCATAAAGAACCATTGACAATTCAGAAAGAAAGGTCCAGAAGTTCCAACTTCGGCCGTGGGATTTCCTTCATCAATTCTACCACTTCTTTAGTTATAAGACTCATTTTCATGGTGGCAGAAGTTGGTCTTCCCTTTCTGACAGTATCTATAAATCTTATAGGCACACAATCTTTATCATATAGTATCGTTTCGGGCGAGTATACTTTTGCCACAAATGGCTTGTTGTCAGCCTCTACTATCTTCACTTCATCTCCACCCCAAAATATCAACATTTGATGTAAGGATGATAGAATACACATGTTCGGATGAATTCAATCTTGGCCTAAGAGTGGATTATAGGCCGCAGTGGACTGAATGAAGAATGCAACAAAAGTAATTTTTCCGCCAATTGTAATTTCAAGTGGCATAATTCATTTGGTATTAACAACACCTCCACTAAACCCACTAATGGCCATGTCTGTAGGAATGACATCTGCCATAGTCTTACCAATATGATTTAAAGTTCTGAAAATGATGACATTGAGCACGGATCCATTGTCTACCAATACCTTATTGAATGGCTGGCCTTTGATCCATACTTGTACATATAAAGGCTTCAACTGTTGAGTCATAAGTAAAGGAGGTTTGTCGAATACTACATTTTTCGAGTCATGTCCTTCCTTGTAAGAACCCACATTTTCTCTTGGAGATCTGTCATCTTCATTTTATTTAATCGGGTCTTCCATTTCTGCCATTGATGTAACCAACGTTTTTGCCACTGGTTTTTCTTCCACGTTATCGGCCGCTTGAAAAACTACCAGGAGAACAAAGGCCACATTACATGGGGCCTCTGCTGGAAGAGATCCAAATTGAATCTTATATTTTGGAGCATGTCTCGGGTTCACGTCTTTTCCTTAATCCATATCTTTTAAATTTGAATCCTCTTTAGTAAAAAAAAAAAGACACAATCATGGAATATGTTGCAGATGTGTTACCCTTCTCCAATTCCTTCTCGGCCAGAACTGGTTGGCCATTTTGGAACGTTATTTTCCTAAACTCAGCTTGTTTTTTCTGCCTTCTCCTCCTCTGGGATTTGGACAAATAACTATTTTCATACTCCACATTTCTTGAAAATTCGGATGTGACAATCTTTGCCATAAATTAGGTGGAGTCAAAGGTGGCTTGGCCATTCTGACACGGTGAGACACTTTTCTCTTTTGAACCCAAATCTTAGACTGCAAAATAGTCTTTATTTTAAAGATTGGTTACATTCGTCGTTCTGGAACACTTATTTCTGCCATAAACTCTCTTGGACGAATCACCGTCACTCCTTTCGGCCCGAAAAGCTAAGATTTGGCCAAAATTCACTTCTGCCAAAATCATTCTTGTCAGGATTGAATGTCAATCTGTCATGCACACTTCTTTTGGCAGAATAGTGCCCCCTTTGGTAATCACGCCTACTCCTACTGCCACTATCTTCCTTGCAACTTGGACAACAACCATGATTAATAAGGGTGATTTAGGTTTCCCTTAGTTTTCTTTCCAATTATTTCATCTTGCTATTTGTTGCGGTAGATGGCAGAAACTCGATAGAAGAATATTCCATTTTCTCATTTCCTTTGTCGTCCTTTCTTCCTGTCAATGAAATCATGTTGCTGCTAGCGATGACAGGAAATGGATTGTTGTCAACTCCCATCACTTCTGGGTTTTTTTTATGAAAATTTCAACTTTTCATCATTGATTGCTTTTTGTAGGGTATTCCAGAGAACAACACAATTATTGGTCGCATGATTCCACGAGTTGTGATATTTACAAAAATATTTTCCTTTTAAATCATTAGTTGATGGTATAACATGTCCTTTTGACATAATTATCAACTTATCTACCATAAAGTGGTCAAAAATCTGCTTGGTTTTGGTCAAATCAAAAGTATACACCTTACCAAAATTGGTCAAACCCTTTTTGGTCGTGCTGAAAGATAGTTGTGTACCGCTGATGGTTGTCTTTGCTTTTGCCAAAGCTTCACAAACATATCGTTTCTTGATGTTGATTTCTGTCAGATTCACATTAAGACTTTCTTCTGCTTCTGCTATGAAAACCTCAGAGTTTGGATAGCGATAGTACGTGCCCTTAGAGGAATTATTCCGGTCTTTTTATTCTCTTAAAATACTTTCATATTTAGTAGCCCAATCGGCCAACTCAAAGAGGTCTCTGAATTCCATACCTTCAAAGCGCTTATGAAGTTCAAACTTTAAACCGTTGGGGGCTAATCTGACATATTATGTTTCTGGAAGATCCACTTTACATTTGAGTCTAGCCCTTCTGAACCTTGCGACAAATGTCTCCACTGTCTCACTTGGCAGTTGTGAAAGCCTGGAAAGATCTGTCAAAGTCATTTTCGGCTCTGAACGACATAAGTGATTATGGAAAAGTTCTTCCATCTGCTGCCAAGTTTGAACTAAGTTTGGCGGCAAAATGAATATACCAAGTGAAAGCTGCACCCGTCAACGAATTCGGGAAAAGCCTCAACTTGAGCCATGGACTTGTTTCTGCTTCACCACATTGGACAGTGAATCTGCCAACGTGTTCGATAGTAGATTGGTTTCCTTCTCCACAAAATGTTACAAATTTTGGGAGTTTGTAGCCTCTAGGAAACTCCATTTCATCAACAATTTTTGGATATGGCTTATGGTAAAAAGGTCTGTTGACTCTTCTGTCAGCTAGCCCATATTCTTAATCAATCAATTCTGCCAACTAACCTCTATCTAAGGTGATTTGTTGGGCTGGTTGGTTTGTGACAGGCTACAAATTAGCATTTTACTGCCCCCCCCCCCCTAAGCGCTAATGGTTTCCCCCTGGGTGAATTTGGTGGATTTTGCCTCCAACGTGGCAAATTGCCCCCCAGTTCTGGCAGATCTCTCCTCGGCAGATTTGGAGGAAAAGCTTGCTGCTCCCAAGTGGCAGAAAAGGCTGCGGCAGAGGCTGAACTTGTGGTGGGTATACTTGTTGTTGTTGAAACATCGGTATGGTTGGTTGTGGCTGAACTTTAGGCCATTGCATTGGCATATGCATTGGAAGATGTGCCTAGGGAACCGAGCCATATGAACTGGCCTGAGAGAAATTATGGCCCATCACAGTATTCAATGGTTGCAGAATTTGTTGTTGTTGGGCGACAGAAATGACAGATACGGCAGAAACTTGCACTGCAAGTTAAGCATTCGGCTCGAATGTCGAATCTATAGGATTGGCAGATGGTTTGTTTTGTGAAGACGAACCTTCAATTACATTCATCCTTGCAACAAGGCTTGCATTTGCTTTGAGAAGCCTCACCATCATCGAAGTTAAATTCGCCATTTGCGCTTGTGTTGCTGGCAAATCGGACTGTACGACCACTTCATGTAATAAACCATGGTTAGGACTGCCCATTGATGCTGATGGAATTTCGTTCATGTTCTCTTCTCCAGTCATGGCAGTTTTGTTTGATCTTGTCTTATATGGCATTTGACAACTTCAACACTAGTCCAGTTGAACGTGTCAATATGTTGTCTTGATTTTTGTCGAGATTGCGGGCGTGGCAGATTCGTTGAAGAATCGATTGGAATGAAGGATAACTAGTATCCTTTTTGGTTAGGGATCGGACGATTGAACGAGAGAAAGATACCAAACTCTCGGTTAGGTTTTTTTTGCCTTAATGAAAAGGATTTTTGTGTTGAAATTGTTAAACTAGATTGAATGAAAAGTGCACTGCATGAAAGTAAAATGCAAGAAAAGTAAAGGAATTGAAAGTGCAGTACTATATTAAAATTGACTAGAATTGAAAATACAGATAGAGTAGAGTTTGTTTGTGTTGCTGGAGAGTTTGCAAAGTTGTCCTAAACACTATATTTATACTATAGATACAAACAAGTGAATTCTATCCTAAAGTGACATGTGTCTTCTTTCATTTGCAACTGCTATTAAACCACTTCTTCTTCAACTTCCTTTTTGCATCCCATGATCACTTTACATATCTAACTCATTGGCTTTGTGTTTAAATCGTGGCTTTGATTTTGGCTAACTTCTCTGCTCCTTGTTCTTTGCCAACAAACTTATCAAAAACCTATAAAATAGGAGTTAAGCTTTTGAAGGAAACTTGACCTTTTTTAGCCTCAACATGTATCTCTTGTCCTCTTTTTACTCCTCCAATTAACCTTTGCCACGTAGGACAACAATTTAGGGTATCAATAGTATTTAGACGTGTATGAATGCTTACATACAAGTTTATGTATATAAGTTTATATATGTGAAAAGTTAATTGTTAGAGAGATTATGTATTAAGATAAAATGTACAGTAGTAAAAAAAAATTGGAATTTGAGATCACATCTACTCTTGTAAAATTTATGTTATATGATTAATTTATCAATTTGAAATATTCGAAATTGTAATGCAATTTCAAATAAACACAATTTTGTAATATTTGAACAAGAAATTTGAAATTAAAACTATCAATTCTAATCCCAAAATACTAATATGTGTTGTCTAGGGATAACAATTTGCCCTGCCTCGCCGGGTACCCGCCCCATTTATAGCGGTTTTGGGTGCCCCGTGTATACTATATGGGCGGGGATTGGGTTGGGAAAAAAACTCGCCCATATACGGGATGGAGACGATTTTAGGTGTCTCATCCCCGCCCCGTTTAGACATAATATAATATATATAGTAAATAAAAAATAAATGTAACCCACTAATCCTGGACTCTATTTTTTGTTGTTTCCTAGATTGAATTGAACCTAATAGTGGACAATCTTCTTTTTTGTTGTTATTTTTCGTTAGAATGTATTATAGATTGTTAGATAATTTGGTAGTTTATTTAGTTTTTATAATATTGAATTTCATGTTTTAATTATATGATTTTGTGGAGTAGTTTAATTCAAAGTGTCATATTTGACAATTTCAATTATTAACGGGTACCCGCGGGCACTCGTGGGTTTTTAAAAACCCCGATGGGGATGGGGTGAGAGTTCACCCCATTTAGCCTGTTTTGGGCAAGGACAGGGTGAGGGGTTCTTAACGGAGGCGAGGGCGGGGGAAGGGTACACCCGCTTAGAACAACACCTGTTGTCATTCCTAATGTTGCCAAACACAATTGTACAATAATTAAATATAGCCTCTAATTAGGCCATGTTTGGTATGTGCTTCTATTTCGTACTGTAACACTTTACAAAGCAAAAACACGTTTGCCAAGCTATACCCGATGGGGACGGGGACGGGATAAACTCCCATTCTATTTAGACAGTTTTAGGTGGGGAGGGGTGAGGGGTTCTTAACGGTTACGGGGGCGGGGAAGGGTACACCCGCCTAGAACAATACCTGTTACCATCCTTAGTGCTACCAAACACAATTGTACAATAATTAAATATAGCCTCTAATTAGGCCATGTTTGGTATGTGCTTTTGTTTGGTACTGTAGCACTTTACAAAGCAAAAACACATTTGTCAAACTGTACTTTGATTTGAACAGTTAAAAATACTTTTAAAAAATGTACATATTTTGTAAGGAAAAAAAGTTTTTTTTTTTTTGCATTGTGCACTCAATATATAGATATGTATATATCTACAGTACGAAAACCACAACACCACCGCGGCCCCCACCTCCGACCACCATCAACACACTTCTTTTTTTAATTTAGTAAGAAATTTAAAATGCAACGGTCACTTCCTTAAAAAAAAAAATCTTATAAAATGAAAATTCATTCAACATGTTTATACGATGATCAACGCACTCCACAAACACCATATTCACTACTAGATTCGTCTTTTATCACCATTTATATAATTGTTGTTTTCTATTGTTATTGTCACTTACTATCATTGCTTTTCACTTTCTGTAAATGCTTAAAAAAGACACAACACAATAATCCCTTTTATTTAATTTTTGCTTTTCTTATATACATTTTATTTTTGGGCTTTAGGCCCATTAGGGCAACACCACTTTAATTACATCATTATGACATCATTATCACTATTTCTAAAGAAGTATAGACTGTAATGGGCCTAGTTTTCGGGCTTGTGAGGACCTTGTTGGACCAACGGCCTGATGGGCCAATGCTTGATGGGCTTGGGAATTTCCACACTTACACTTTCACATGAATCACTTACCGTTCTTTCTTTCTACTGTAAATATAACTTAAAAATGAAAATAAATTTAGAAATGTTATTTTGTTGTTTTTTTTTATAATCAAAGAGGATATTAAAATAGATTAAACTTGAAATTTATTTCACTCTAGATGTTCAAAAAATGTTATTGCATTCTCGCTTTTTATCAATAATTTTAAGTTTTCACTCATAAAATTCACCCAGTTTAAAACTCTTAAGCTTCCTTTGGTAGGAGTGATTTGAAATGATTTGAAAAAAAGAAAAGAAAAGAAAAGAAAGGATAGTGAAGTTTGTGTTTGGGTTGTCAATTATGAGAGAAAATAAATGATTTGGAGAGATTTGGAAGGATAGCTTATCCCTTTAAATCTCTCATTTGTTATCCTTCCAAAAGTGAGAAGATTTGGAGAGAAATGATAGCAAACTAAGTATAGTTTTTAAAATACCAAAAATGCCCTCAATATTTAAAAACACATAGTTTAAAGATATTTAAATTAAAAGAGTAAGAAAGTGAATGAGTTAAAATACTATATTTTCTTTTCTCTCTTCTAGTCTTACTAAACACGAATATTATCATTTCTTTTCTAATTTATCCAAACATAAATACAAATTTTAGCTATCATTTCTTTTCCCTCATATTTAATGGTATCCTTTCTTTTCGTTTCTCTCTTGCCCATCCAAACAAAGCCTTAAACCAAACCCAAAAAATCGTTTAAGACGCGGCAAATTTGTCGAGAGTAAAATTAAAGAGGTTTCTAAAAAGAGAATTTAATAGATGTATACATGTTTTATACGAGTAAACAAAAGATTCACAACAATTTTATTTTCCAAAGATTCACAACAATCTTGTTTCCCATGTCCCCTACATGATTCTCATCATTAAAAGGAGTAGAATAAATTCTATGATCCATAAAGGCAAACAACCCCTTATAGGTCCTGTCACCACTAGTCCACAACCCAGAATATTAAGTGCTTCACATCTCATTCCTGCAAACATGGTAAGCTAAACATTGTTAACTGTTTATTTACAAAAACATTTTCTACTAAAAACCGAAAAAACACAAATAAATAGAAAGGTTTTTGTAAGGTGTGTAATCTAACCCAATTAAATATAAAAATCCAATTAAATCTTACAGCAAATTGCAAACTCATTTCTATTTATTTTGTTTTCAGTTACTTCACATATATCCTTCATGCTTGTTTCATAGCTTTTTGTTACTGATTTTGTTCCTTTGAGTACTATTTTTTTTCCCTATGTTCCTTGATTATTTTTAACTTTTCGTTTGTCTTGCTCGCTTTGATTTGGGATTATTTCTCTTGTTTGTGATAGATTTGCTATAGTAATTGTTTCTTTTCAATAAAGCTTCTTTACCCCTCAAAAGAAATATAGAATATATAGTTCTATATATAGTTATATATTCTACATACACCCTACTGAATGAAAATGGCGTTGTGATGTTGGATCAGGGATCTTGTGCAGTATGCAAGTACCGGAGAAGAAAATGTGACAAAAGCTGCCCATTTGCCCCTTATTTCCCAAGTAACAGAGAAGAAGATTTCCAATGTGTTCGTAGGCTTTTTCCTCTGAGAAATGTGAAACAATATTTGATGGAACTCTCTGATGATGACAAACCCAAGTTTGTTGAAACTCTAATCTATGAGGCGAGAATGCGGAAGAAAGATCCGCTTGGTGGCTGTTACGGGAAAATGATACAACTTGAAAGCGAAATTGTTGCAGGCAAGAAGCTAATTGAACAGGTGTATAATGAGATCGCCAAACAAAAAGCCAGACAAGGGGTGGAGCAAACTGAATCTTCATCGGTGATTTTACCAACTAATTTGGCACAAAATGAACCTTCAATGTTGTTTCAATCAGGGCATCGATTTGATGCTTCTTATTATCAGCATCAAGCATCGACTAATTTGGCGCAAAATGAAGCTTCAGAGTTACCTCAATCAGGGCATCAATTTAACACTGCATATGATGCTCCTTATTATCATCATCATCATCAAGCACAGACTAATATCCAGAAAAATGAAGCTTCAGTGTTACCTCAATCAGGGAATCAATTTGACACTACATATGATGCTTCTTATTATCATCATCAAGTACCACCTAGTCTGGACCAAAATGAAGTTTCAATGTTGTCTCAATCAGGGCATCAATTTGGCGCTCCATATGATGCTGCTTATTATTATCAACAAGTACCAACTAATTTGGAGCATGAATTTGAAACTTTATTTGGTCCTTCTTATCATCACCCACCATTCCCAGCACCTGAGCCAGTAAGACTAATTTAATCAATTTATATCTCATTTTCACCACCTAATGATTCATTTATTTACATTTTTCCTTTTTTTTTTTTTTACTTATTTGGCGATATATATTTCTACTTTGGAGAACATTAATTGATTTTTTGTACAATGCGTATGGTGGTGCAAATATCAACTCCCTTGATGTCCAGCCTAGAGATGGAATGACGTACTCTTATCAGTATGATCATGGTCTTGGCAAATCTGCAGAACCAGGAGAATCCAGGTTGTAATCTAAAGTCATGCTCCTATTATGCATATTAACTATTTGATGCTAAAACATGCTTTAACTATGTGTCTTTCATGCTGAATGACACTTGAGAACAATGTTATAAAAGGAATGCCTTTTGGTAACTATACTAAAAAATACAGTTGCACAACAACTCTTGTCAACATTTCAAAAAAAACAACTACTTTTTCTGCGTATTTGTTTCGATCACTAATAGTCACACCAGTAAATTTTTGTAGCGATACTCAAGAGTATCAATGTCTTTAAATGTTATTATTTTGTGCACTATAGTGCACGTAGACATTTAAATCTTAGTATTCTTTGTTTATAACTCATAATATATGTCATTTCGATTGTTAAATGACTGGTTCATAAGATTATATTTAATTAATTGTCATGTGGTATGAAATACAGTTAGGCATCTGAAAAAGCTCGTGGGAAGCGGCCTGTTGTTTTTGATGAAGATTCATCAGATAAAGCAGGGGAAGATGAAGATGATTCTGATGATTAAAGGAAGCAAAGCAGGGCCACAAAGACGGAAAGAGGTTAGGGACAAAATTTGCTTAGTATGTGGTATGAAGTTATGTTTCTTTACTAAAGGCTGTAAACTCGAACTCTTGCCTCATTTGTTTGTTTTCCTTACCCTAGTATTTTGTTATATGATCGAAAAACATAGCCACACACAGACAATTGTTTAGCATAAATATCTACCGTATAACATGCTACATGTCTTCAAAATTGAATATTGTGTTACGTATTTATTATAGCTAATTTGCTGTATTAAATTATTTGTGAGAGTTCAATAGATGTTGATGTCGATGTTGATTTTAATCCTGGGCTCAGGGTTCCCCAGAAGCTATAATGTTACTAGTCAATCCAAGGTCAAGAATAATAAAGACATGGCCAGTATAATTTTGAAGTCTGACATGGAAAAAAGGTTGTTTATGCACATTTGATGAACAAAATTTCTCAAATAGCTTACTCTCTTTTTTCTCTTCCCACCAAGAAGACGTTTTAGTTCTTCTTGCTTCGATGTTGACAGAAGCCCCTGCAACCGAAGATGAAAAAGTTAAAGAACATGAATATATTTTGGATCCCATATAGAAGCAAAGTTTCGCCGTGGAAAATAAGGCAAGTAGTTTTTCAAATATTGATTGGGGGCGGCCAAAAACAGCTGCCAGAGTAAATAAAAAGTGTAGCACTATCACATAATCACAGGATCTGTAACTTATGGAAATCAAAGAAGTTTATTTTTATGGATACACCATCCTGATGCAGTATATACAAAGTACCCGGATAGGAAGATAGAGAGGGCAATAAACTCATAGCCTCAAACAACTTCCCTAAGAAACTATCTCAGAAAAGCTTCATTTTGCAAGCAAAAGTGCAAACTGCACACAAAATAACAATTATAACATCTTATAAAATAAAACCAAGTGATGCTACCAGTATACTAGTCCACGTACAGTCCTCTTAGGAAATGAGATTACAAAACTCAAAACCTATGGCACCAATCACTCATTAAAAGGATCAAAAATCCAAATGGAATAGAGGGGTTAATTATCACGGATCTCGGATTCTGCTAAGTGAGAAAAGTTTTATGATTTACATTTAAATGACAGAACTACCCTCATAAAAAATAACATTATCTCCTCTCATGTTAGCCCTTTCATTCTGTCAAAACCTGATGATTTTGAAACCCTATAAGGTGTCGATAACCTTGTTTCTGTACAGTAGTCACCCAAACCTTTCTCTATACTCCTCACATTACCCAGAAGAGAAGATACTACCAATGGAAAGAAGAAAAAAAAAACAGTTCTATTGAACATATTGTTCAAGTGTCACCAACAGACCATCCAGTCTTTTGAGCATTCATTGCAGCGGAAACCACCCACTCATCTACATCGGCATCAGTCAATCAAATCCCAATACTACCGGCAGTCATATAGCTCAACACCGTTGATGCTTCTCAATCTCCAATCAAATCAGGAGAGAAAGACAATCGTGACGAATCTCTTAAACGGAGATGCTATCAAATTCTTCAACTTGTCTAATTCGTTATGCTGAGCCTTGTAATGACATAGTAACTAAAGAATATGAAGTGCTGATATAAAAGATGTATCACCAGAAAAACTCCATTTTTGGATAGGAGATTGTTGATTGTCATCATGGCTCGCTGAAAATTATTGTATTGACCAACTATTTGTAAAACCATTTTGACATGATCATTGTAGTTTCTGATGTATAAAAACTATATGACATTTTCTTAATAAAACACGAATTCGGAAACTAGTTCAGAATTGAAAAAATACCAGTCCAAGATGAACTAAGAACATGCTCACTTTCCTACTATTGCTATAATAAAGTAAATGTTCCGAGGAACACCCATGGCTCCCCTTTATCTTACTTACAATTATATACTTTCTCCAAGCCTAAGCCTGACCTCCAAAAATTGGAGCAACTTCTCCAATGATCACCAGAAATTCACAACAACGTTTCAGCAAAAACATAGTTCTCCAATTGATGATTGAGATTTGTGTCGAAACCCGACATAAATAATTCTGAACTCCGAGCCAATAAAGCATCACTATTACTCCAATTATCATCGAAATTTATAATAGCAAACTATTCCATAAGCATTCACTACATAATATGCAGACTTTAAAGATAAATCACTATATAATTACAGCGGAAACTAGGACAAAATATAAAACTTTTGTTCCTCTATAATCTATAAAGGCAGTATATACACACATTTATATTATACATAAACATTTTATATTCCTATATAAGAAAAATACAAAACCCAGAGATTAAATTACCAGAAGGGGCTTTGCCATCGGAGATTGAATTGGGGAGTTGAATTGGTGTAAGACTCTATCAGCTTCCTTTGAATTTGCCTCGGAAACATGAACAGAATAGCAGTTAATATAAATTCCATGATATATCAAGATAAATACACAAAGGCACACACACACGCATAATATATAAATGTATGTTATGTATAATTGTGTCAGGATTAAAATTAGGGTTTAGGAGTTTGTGGTTTCTCCCTCTCTCTATATATATGTATCGATATATGTATGTATGTATATATATATATATATATATATATATATATATATATGTTTCTCTCTCTAGATCGACTAAGCCCTTTGTTATCTCTCTATATGTTGCTAACTTGCTACTGTGTGTTTCTCTGGTGAATCGGTTCTTTGACTGAGATGAGGACGTGGTTGTGGATGTTTTTATATGTAAGACGACATCGTTTTTGCTTATGTGGACGGTATGTTTGGATGAGGGGTTTTAGATTATATTGGAATTGAATCAGAATTGAAGTTTTATCAATATAGTTTTATATATATGATTTTGTACAAGTATTGGAATTCAATGAAATGGGATTCTATAGAGTGAGAAATGATTCATTTGTGCATGAATATATGATAAGAATTATAAAAATGTGTGAAAATATACAGGAGTGGTATTAAAAATATCATGAACATGGACTATATTTTAAATCTAATTGGGATGCAAAAATATATGTACCTTACAAAACTCCTATAGGCCGTTAACTAACTGTTTTTGTTTTTTTTCTTTTTCTGTTTTCATTTCCTTGAATTTAAAAAAGTCAATAAAAACACGTTTTTTAGTATGCTTATGTTTTTAAGTTACAGAAAATATTTTCTCTCATTACAAAAGAATGAAGAATCAAATGAAAATATACTTTTTCTTTTTATTTTCTATTAGAAACCCTATCATCAATAATTAAAATTATTAAATATAAAATAAATAATAAATAAACTAAAATAACAAATAAATTAAATAAATAGTAAATAATAAATTAAAATGTGAATATATAATAAAAAAATTTGAATAAATATATAAAATATTATTAGATAAATAAAATAAATAATAAATAAATAAAAATAATAAAAATAATAATATAAAATAAAAATAAATAATTGATAAATAAAATATAATAAATAATAAAATAAATAAATAAATATTTAAATCAATAAAAAATTGAAAAAAAATGGCTTATTTTTTTAATACAATAATAAAGAAATAAAATATATAAAAATAAAAAATTGAAAAAAATTGGTTTAATATTTTTTTCAAAATAATTTTATTATTTTTGAAAAAAATTATAATTCTTTTATTGATGATTTTGTTAAACATATTTTTAATAAATATATTTTCTGTTTTTTATTTTTATTTTTGAAAATAATAGTAAACATAATTTTAATTTTTATTTCTCCTATAAAAATTAAAATCATAATTTTGCTTTTCTAGAAAATAAAAGAAAACAAAAATGATTCGTAAACGGCCCATACATCACCAACCGTCATGTCCTACATTCGCACAAAGAATTTTCTTTGATCCTCAAACCGACCCAACATTTCTTGTCCCGCAATTACATAAGTTTTCCTTGTTAAAATTTACTCGTTCAATTTTTTCTGAAAACAATCGTGTAAAACCGTTTCAGACGCGGCATATATGTCATCAGTAACTTTGTGAGAGTTATAGTGAAAAGTCTTTAAAAGCAAGTGGAGAATTTTATAGATGTATATATATATATTTATAAAAGTAATTAATCAAAAGATTAAAAAAATATTATTTCCCATACCCCTAATTATTATCATCATTTAAAGTGGTAATCTGGTTTTAAGGTCCACAAAGGTAAGCAATTCCTTGGAGGTCCTGCCAACGCGAGTCCACCGCCTTGAATAATAAGTGCTCTAGATTTAATTCATGCAAACATGGTAACCTCATTCATGCAAAAATGGTAAGTTGTTTATTTTCCAAAACATTTTCTAATAAAAATAAAACAACACATAAACAAATATAAAGAATCTTCTATGGTATGTAATCCAACCATTAAATTTAAAAATCCAATTTAATCTTTCAAACAAACTAGTACTACCAAATTAGGGTAACAAAATATATAACCTCCCCAAAATCTATCCAAATCCCAAACTCATTTCCATTTATTTTGTTTTCAGTCACTTCACCTATCCTTCATGCTTGTTTCATTTTATTCCTTTGAGTACTAAACCTTTCTCTCTTCTTTTTCACTTAATTATATTTATTTTTTATTTCTGGCTTGCTAGATTTGATTTGGGATTATTTCTCTTGTTTGTGAAACTTAGATCTGCTATTGTAATTGTTTCTTTCTAATAAAACTTCTTTACCCCCTCAAAAAAGAAAAAAATATATTTTTCTATATATTTTTATATAATTCTACATACACCCTTTTTTTTTTTTGTGTGTGTGTAAATTGTGTAACGGATTGAAAGATGGATGAAGATGGTCTTATGTGGTATCAGGGAGCTTGTGCAGCATGCAGGCACCAGAGAAAAAGATGTGATGAAAATTGCCAACTAGCCCAGTATTTTCCAATGAACAAATATGAAGATTTCAAAACTGTTCAGAGGCTTTTTGGTGTGAACAATCTGTTAAAGATACTAAGCTCAGTCCCTGATCATCTCAAAGCCAAGACAGTCGAAACCCTAATCTCGGAAGCCAACATGCGCTGGGACTACCCGGTGCATGGCAGTGGCATGTTAGAAGCGGAACTTCGAAGGCTCATTGGTGCATTTGAGCAGGAACTTGACGTGGTTAATAAACATCTCTCCTATGTCAAAGGCACACAAATGTTGGGGCAAAATGAGTGTTCATCCGGGTTTTTACCGACTAATTTGGCGCAAAATGAACCTTCAATGTTGTCTCAAGCAGAGGGTCAATTTGGCACTTCATTTGATGCTTCTTATTATCACCAAGCATTGACAGCACTGGAGACAGTAAGACTATATATATATGGATTCATTTATTTACAATTTTTATTTATTTATTTAGTGACTAATTTATTTAATTTCCAATTTTTTTCTTTGGAATTAGCAAAATGGAGCAATGTACAATTATCAGTCCACTCTGGAGGAAGTTGCATATATCAAAAAATCTTTTGATGTCCAGCCTGTAGATGAAATGATGGGTTCTTACCAGTATGAAATTGTTCTTAGCAATTCTGCAGAACCAGGAGAATCCAGGTTGTATGCAAAAGCTAGCTAGGCATTATTGTACATATCACCAAAATATTTATATATATATGTTATCTAATATGTATTAATTTATTTTAGAATATATGTATATATATGTTATTTTAGAATCTGTTTCAATCACTAATAGTGGCAAGTCTATTATTGCTACCAGTGACGGAGCCGACCCAGTGGATTTTATTTTTTTATTTTTACATTGTTTAGCCTATAATTTAGGATATTTAGCATTTAGCCCACTGATTTTTTTTAAACATATTTTACCTTTAAATTTTAGATATGTAACATTTAACCCCCACTGACTTACAGATCCGTCCCTGATTGCTACAGATACTCAAGTTTATCATTTTTCTAATGTTAATATTTCCATATACTATAGACAATATTGTACATGGATACGTATAAACATTATTATTTTCGATCGTTATATTAAATTATTTGTCGTGCAGATTGGCATTTGATGATTGCGGGAAGCAGCCTATTGTTATTTTTAAAGATGAAGTCGGGGAAGGTGAAGATGATCCCAAGATTAATAAAGGGAAGCAAATCATGAGCACAAAGATAGAAAGAAATTAGTAGGGAAAAATTAATGCTTAGTGGTATGTTTTGTTTCTTTGCTAGATCGAGGCTGTAAACTCAAGAAAATAATGTGTTTTGTGTAAGCAATTTACATCAAATATAACTCATGGATTTAATACATAAACCTTGATAGAAGACATACCTGTCATCTTTAGAAGTCTGTGTAGAATCAACCACTGCCCACGAGATTATCCACTGGAAACGCTCTTCAATCCTCTATCTTTTTATTGCGAAACTGAACGATGGTTTCCATAATAACATTCGCATATTATATAGAGGATTGAGACCGTTTCCTAACTGTTATGACAAAGAGTCATGGTGGTTCCATCAACCAACATATCTCTTGTAAATAAAATGACCGTTACAATTTATATTGTTATTTGATACATTGTATGTGTACGCAATATAATACACCACTCCTCTCAACATGGATAATCACATATTAATTAAAAACAATTATTAAGATTAATTATTATTGAAAGACCACTTTTGCTTACATTCTCCCACTTGGTCTTCTAATAATTATTAATCTTTGTTTTAAAAACTATTTTTGTTTTAGTTTTTAACATATGGTCAAAGTGTACACTATTTGGAAATTATCCATGTTTGAGAAACACTTGTATCATACAAGTTATATGAACTATATTTGAAGTATGCTAATATGGGATCAAGACATCATTCTATTATTTACTAATATAAGACATCATTGATCACAAAATATTAGAACACTAAACTTCAAAGTCATACTTATAAACTGCATGTGTTAAAATAATAAAGTATTTATCCCATGCATCGGTCATGCCATGTCTCAAAAAAAATATATATGACACTTTATAATTTTCCATACTCCCGTGCACCAATATGGAAAACAAAATAACTGAGGATATATGTAATAAATAACTGTGATCACAAATACAAATGTGTTTACAACCGCGTCAAATACAACATCCCACTAACTAAGTAAATCAAAGATGTCAATGAGGCCCATACGAGTAACATGCTCATTATACAGCTTAGGTGGCAACCCCTTAGTCATGGGATCAACAATCATTTGATGTGTGCTAATATGCTCAATAGAAACAATATGGTTCTGAATCCTCTCTTTTACAACAAGGTATTTAATATCTATATGCTTAGATTTGCTTGAACTCTTGTTGTTCTTTGAATACATAATTGCACCAGAATTGTCAAAGAAAATCGCCAACGGTCTAGAAATAGAATCTACAACCATAAGTGCTGAGATAAAATTTTGTAGCCATATTGCATGAGAAGTGGCCTCATAACATGCAATAAACTCTGCCTCCATGGTGGATGAAGCTGTTAATGTTTGTTTCACACTTTTCCACGATATAGCTCCTCCAACCATCATAAAAATAAAACCTGAAGTGGATTTCATGCTATCCTGACAACCAGTAAAGTCAGAATCGGTATAACCCACCACTTCAAGCCTCTCGGTCCTCCTGTATATGAGCATGTAATTTTTGGTCTTTTGCAAATACCTCATAACTTTCTTTGCCGCTCTCCAATGATCCATGCCAGGATCACTTTGGTATCTGCCTAGCATTCCGACAACAAATGTTATATCTGGCCACGTACAAACCTGAACATACATCAAACTTCCAACTGCGGATGCATAAGGAATATTTTTCATTTGATCCCACTCTATGTCATTTCTCGGACACTGGAATTTATTAAATTTATCACCCCTTACTATTGGAGCTATTCCCCCCTTACAGTGTTGTATATCGAATCTTTTAAGAACTCTATCTATATAAGCTCGTTGTAATAATCCAAGAATCTCATGTGATCTATCTCAATGAATCTCAATGCCAATGACAAATGAGGCTTCACCAAGATCTTTCATTTCAAAACTTTGAGATAAAAATGTTTTAGTTTCATGTAACAATCCAATGTCACTACTGGCAAGTAAGATATCATCAACATACAACACTAAGAAAATGAATTTACTCCCACTGTTTTTCATATAAATGCACTCATCAATAATATTTTCTTTAAACCCATATAAAGTAATTATCTCGTCAAATTTTAAATACGTACCATTGTCTTGACGCCTGTTTTAACCCATAAATAGATTTCTTCAACTTGCAAACCATGTGTTCCTTACCCTAAATTTCAAAACCCTCGGGTTGTTCCATGTAAACATCTTCGAGTAAGTCACCATTTAGGAATGCAATTTTTACATCCATTTGATGTAATTCTAAATCAAAATGGGCTACTAATGCCATTATTATTCTAAATGAGTCTTTCTTTGAAACAGGAGAAAAAGTTTCTTTACAGTCTATTCCCTTTTGTTGAGTAAAACCCTTAGCTACAAATCGAGCTTTAAATCTTTCAACTTTACCTTTGGAGTCTCTTTTGGTTTTGAATACTCATTTACAGCCAATTGGCTTAATGTCCTCTGGTAAGTCAACTAGATCCCAAACTTGATTCTTTTTAACTTATCTATCATGGCATCTGACCATTGTGGAGCAAAAGTACTACTTTTGGCTTCTGAAAATGATCTTAGATCATCTTCTTCACCAATGTTAAAATCTGTCTCTTGTAGATAGACTAAATAATCATCTGAAATAGCTATTTTCCTTTTTCTCCTTGATTTTCTTAATGGCATATTAATTATAGGTTTAATAGAAATGTCTTCCACATGGGGTGATTGCTCTTCAGGCTCTTGTTGACTTGCAACATTATCTTGCATGGTACTTACTAGGACATAATTGTCAATTTGAGAATCTTGAGTTATAGTTTCTTTTTCCTCAAATACCATGTTCTTGGGCTCTATACTCCCACTGGTGTAACCATCCTTAATAAACCTAGCATTTAGGGTCTCAACAATTTTGGTACTATGTGATGGACGATAAAATTTGTAACCTTTTGACCTCTCTGGATATCCTACAAAATAACAACTTATTGTCCTAGCATCAAGTTTCTTTTCATGTGGGTTATATAATTTAGCCTCTGTTGCACATCCCCAAACACGTAAGTGATTTAAACTAGGCTTTCTTCCTGTCCATAACTCAAAAGAAGTCTTTGAGACAACCTTAGAAGGCACTCGATTTAGGATATATGCAACAGTCTTAAGGGCTTCACCCCATAAAAATTCTGGTAAAGTCGATGAACTCATTATAGATCTCACCATCTCTATTAGAATGTGAATCCTCCATTCAGCTACACCATTTTGCTCAGGGGTACCTGGCATGGTGTACTACACAAGTATACCACACTCTTGTAGATATTTAGCAAACGACCATGGATTACAACCCATGTGATCATATTTTCTATAGTATTCACCACCACAATTAGATCGTACTACTTTAATTTTCTTATCAAGTTGTCGCTCGACTTATGTTTTATAAATCTTAAATATATCCAGTGTCGCTGATTTCTCACCAATCAAGTACACATAACCATAACAAGAATAATCATCAATAAAAGTAATAAATGATTTATTCCCACTTATGGTAAGGGGAAAAGGACCACATATATCAGTATGTATGAGTTCTAAAAGGCCATTACTTCTTGTAGCACCCTTTTGTCTAGACTTGGTTAATTTTCCTTTAGTACAATTAATGCACATACCATAGTCTGAAAAATCTAATGTGTTCAGAACACCCTCTCTAACCAACCTTTCTAATCTTTCTATAGAGATATGACCTAACACCTATGCCATAACATTGAAGAAGAATCATTAATAAAACCACATTTGATACTCACATTAAAAGATAAAAGAGTTTGAGAAAAATGTTAGTCTAGATTTAGAAGATAAAGATTTTCAACTAATGAACCAAAACCAAGAAGTTTTAAATTATAAAATATGTGTACATCACGATTACAAAAACGAAATTCATAGTTTGACCAAACAAGTTTAGGTACATAAATCAATTTTCTAGACATTGTAGGAACATATAAAACATCTTCTAAATCTAGTACAAAGCCACTGCTAAGGACAAGGCGTACAACTCCAACAGCCTCTACTTGTGCTTCTACACCATTACCCATTGTGAGCATCCTTTGGTTGGGACTGATTTTCTGGCTCTTTATGAATCCCTGTAAGGAATTAGAAATTTAAATAGTAGCTCCGGAATCGATCCACCAAGTATTTGATGGAACAATGGCTAAATTAGATTCTGAACACACTAGACAATGGGTGCTACCTTTCTTTGCTAACCAGTCTTTATAAATATAGTAGTCCTTTTTGACATGGCCTCGCTTGTGACACCAGAAGCATTGAACTCTCTTTTTCCCCACTTTGTGAGCCTGACTCGGACCAAGTTCATGAACAAAATGTGCCATTTTCCCCAAATTTCTTGTTATTTTTCTTAATCCTTTTATGATCCACAATATATGTCATATCAATCTGATTTTGTCGAGTTTGCTCTTCCTTTTGGGCACATAGACTAATTAATTCTGTTAATTTCCACTTATCTTTCTCCGCATTGTAGGTAGTTTTGAAAATATCGAATTGCGTAGGTAGAAAAGTCATAATAAAGTGGATCAAGAAAGAGTCACTAACTTCCATATCCAGATTTTTCAATTGACATGCAATATCAGCCATTTTCATGATATGCTCACGCACACCACTTTGACCATCATATTTGGCGGTTACTAAATGGGTCATAAGAGTGCTAGCCAGTGACTTAGTTGAAATAGAAAAGTGCTCATATAAAGCCTTAAGGTAGTCCTTAGCCGATGGATTATCAGGAATGGCACCCCTAATATATTTAGGAATATTTTTTTTGATATACATTAGACTAAGTCTATTAGACCTCTCCCATTTTTCCCATTCCCTTTTCACATCTGCACTACTAATGTCTATAGGCTTGGGTGGCTCATCTGTCCTAATGGCTAAGTCCAAATCCCCAAGTCCCAAGTTAAACGTTATTTCATTTTTCCAGTCCGAGAAATTAGACCCAGTCAGGGTCTTCACACACGGTAATGAACCAACTGTCATACAATAACAACAGAATTTATAACTCATGTATATAAAGTAAAAATACATAACGCTACATTAACATAGTTTAATTGCAGGAAAAACAAATAAACTTTCCAAAGTCAATAAAAAATATTTCAAAACAATTGACTCTAAATGGGATCAACATTACATTCACCGATATATCCTTTGGGCCGATATTATTAAATATTAGTCTCCCACTAGTGAAACAAATTTCAATTTGAGGCTAATTAATCATATAACATATAAAGTCAAACACAAATTCCTTTAGGCATTATATGCTATCTGTTATATATTTTAGACTAATTATCTCAACCCGTTTAGTTGGACAAATCTCAATTATCCACCTTTGGGTTGATCATTGCTTGTCTCTTCTAAACGCCATTAGTATCCTTTAATTTAATTTGTTACCACTAGCCCCAAATACTATTAAGAATATCAAGAGTGTGCCACTATAGTGACTAAACACTTAATCTAATTTTAATAATATTTGTGCTAAGGATACTCAAATGATTCAATTTTCCCAAATGAATCAAATTCATATACACATTATGCATTACTATTTCAAATATGTAGTAATAACCATAATAATGTATATTTATAGACAATTAATACAAATAATAAATTTAAGAAAACAGGCCGTTAAAAAAAAACTTCTTAACTGTTGCATATATAATTAAACAGTACTAATAGGACCCGTCATTTATTATTATATTTTTATTCTCTTAACAATTGTCTGTTCTAAAAACATGCATTGATTAAACACCATATATACATACTCATATAATGAACAAGGTGCATTAGTTTAAATCTGCACGTTTTTTGGAACTATGTACAAATATACATATATTTAATTCACACATATATATATATATATATATATTGATATATGCATATAGGTTAAACTCCACAGTATATCATAATCACATACAGATATGTATAACAAACTTTAGGCATGGGAATTGATAAGCATGTGAATAATATCAATTTCATTCTATATGGTTTCTATCATACACTTTCATCGATCATTATTCCAGTTTCAAATAAAATCATATGAAGATATACATGTGTTAACAACATATCAATGATAAACATTTATGTCGTAATCATTAAAATTCACAGAGATTTATGTATTAGAGTCCATGTTGGCTCTGATACCACATGTAAGCAATTTATATCAAATATAACTCATGGATTTAATACATAAACCTTGATCAAAGACATACCTGTCATCTTTAGAAGTCTGTGTACGTAGAATCAACCACTGCCCACGAGATTATCCACTGGAAACGCTCTTCAATCCTCTATCTTTTTATTGCGAAACTGAACGATGGTTTCCAGAATAACATTCGCATATTATATAGAGGATTGAGACTGTTTCCTAACTGTTATGATAAAGAGTCATGGTGGTTCCATCAACCAACATATCTTTTATAAATAAAATGACCGTTACAATTTATATTGTTATCTCATACATTGTATGTGTACGCAATATAATACACCACTCCTCTCAACATGGATAATCACATATTAATTAAAAACAATTATTAAGATTAATTATTATTGAAAGACCAATTTTGCTTACATTTTGTATCATTTTCTTGCAAGAATAAGGAGCAAAAACTATATTAGGAATTAATTCTCAACTCACAATTAAGAATTAATCCCGTCCAATATCATACACACACAAATATAAAAACAACTTTTTCTATTAAAGAATAACACAGTACAACAATTCAACAAAAAATATTTCACTCACAAATACAAAACAAGAACACTTCCTCTATTTTTTTCTCTTTATTTTCTCTACTTCTCTACCATTCTCTGCCTCACTTTCTTTTTACTCTCTTGCACGTTTTAGGAGCAAGAAACTCCATTTATTTATAGAACAAATGGCCTGCTATTGTTGACTAAGGAAAGGAGCAGCCATTTGCTTAGTGAAGTTGCCAAACAAACAATACTTAACATATGGGAATTGCAGCCTACTATTGGAATAGTAAAGTGCCACATTTCTAGCCAACCCAAATTGACTTCAAATTTTGCCAAATCCCAACAAACTCCACCTTTGGCGAAATTTCTCCACCTAAACTTAAGATTTGCATATCATATTCGAAACAACTCCACCTAATATTGTATTTCCTAACAACACATATAAATTTCCAACCTTCTTCCCAATTAACATTATACGTGGACCTCTCCCAACTTTTAATAGTCCATAATTTGCTATAAACCAACAACTTTTTGACACCACTGCACCCAATGAAATCACATTCCTTCTGAGAGTTGGAACGTGATACACACCAGTTAGAGTTCTAACCAATCCATTTATGGTCTTGATGTTAATTATTCCAATTCTCACAACTTCACACGATGAATTATTCCCCATAAATACCTTACCAACAATTGGTTTATAGGAAGTAAACCATTCTTTATGAGGACACACATGATGTGAACAAGCGGAATCAAGAATTCACTCATTTGCTTTATTTTCTTTGTCCGTAATTGATAGAGCATCAAGCATGTCATCATCTCCATTTTTTTTCTCGGCAATTGCAGCGATGTTGTACTCACTTTCTTTCCTTTTTGGACAATCCCGTATGATATGTCCTTTTTCTCTGCAATAGTATCACTGTCGTTCCATAAATGGCTTCTGGTTCCATAAAGCTCCACCTTGTCATGCTCCACCTTGCCATCTGTCTTGTCCTCCTTGCCTCATTTCAAATTTTCTTCTATTCCCAACAATAAGAGTGTAGTCATCTCAGGTACTTCCTTCATTTTTTCCATTTATTTTCTCACTATAAAATAAAGCATTTTTCACTTGCTCCATTGTCACAGTATCTCTCTCATAAAGCAAAGTATTAAACAAATGCATATGGGTTGAGCGAACCGATGTCAATAAAATAACTGTTTTATCCTCGTCACTTACTTGAACACCAACATTAGATAAATCACAGATAATTTTATTGAACTCGCCAAGATAAGTATGTAAGTCCATACCTTCTTTCCTCCGAAAATAGTATAATTCTTGTTTCAGAATCAGCCGATTGGTAATAATTTTTCTCATATAGAGATATTCCAATTTTTGCCACAAATCTGTTGCTGATTTTTCGCTGACTACATTGTATACCACGTCATCTGTCAGAGTCAACCAAATGGTACTCACTGCCTTCGAGTTGATTCTACTCCACTTTGTCTCATCCATATTTGCGGGCTTCTTGTCTAACGCCTCATCTAAACCGTGTTGAACTAACAAGTCTCGCATCCGAATTTGCCAAAGACTGAAGTTCTTTCTTTTATCAAATTTCTCCACCGCGAACTTGACATCTGAAGTTGTCGCCATAGCTCTGATACCAATTATTAGGAATTAATTCCCATCTCACACTTATGAATTAATTCCGCCCAAGATCACACACACAAAAATATAACAACAACTCTTTCTATTAAAGAATAACACAGTACAACAATTCAACAAAAATTATTTCACTCACAAATACAACACAAGATCACTTCCTCTCTCTTTTTCTCTCTATTTTCTCTACTTCTCTACCAGTCTCTGTCTCACTTTCTTTTCTCTTTTGCACGTTTTAGGAGCAAAAAGTTCCATCTATTTATAGAACAAATGATTTGTTATTGTTGACTAAGGAAAGGAGCAGCCATTTGCATAGTGAAGTTGCCAAACAAACAATACTTAACATGTGGGAATTGCAGCCTGCTATTGGAATAGTAAAGTGCCACATTTCTAGCCAACCCAAATTGACTTCAAATTTTGTCAAATCCCAACAAATTATAGCCTAGACACATTTATTTAGCATAAAATACCTAGAGAATGACAAGTCATTACATGGCTTCGAAAAATGAGTATTTTTGTAGCAAGTTTATCATATATAGCAAATTTGCTAAATTAATTATTTGTGAGAATTCGATATATGTTGATGTTGTTCTTCGTCATATGTCTAATCACTCAGATGATTGGATGAGTGGACCTCTGAAGAAGACGAATTAGTTCTTGAAATCAATAGTTATTTATCAAAGTTGTAACTAATATAAATAAGGTTTAGTGACGATCGTTTAAGACAAGAATGCCTCGTATGAAGCACGAACGCATGAAGGATATGGATGACAATAGGATGGCCGCCCCTAACCGATTAAGTATTTTGAAATGCAATTTTTTGAATAGCGTATTGATAAAGTAACAAGAAGAGCTAAAAATGTCATTGATTGTATGAATATGATGCTTCGAATATCATATTCATACTATTAACAACGTGTAGTGAGCAACGAGTTGTGAGGTTCGCCAAAGTTGAGAGCGGAATGTGTTATGTTGACTAGGGTTTCCTTTGTATGCTGAGATGTTAAATGTGGTATTTATATAAGATTACAAATTTGTGATATATAAATTTTATGGAGGGTGTTAATGTAACTTTGTTGTTTAAGTGGGGCGATCTAACATACCGATCGTGATTTTTCCCTATCCCCATTTTTTTTAATTAGTTCTCAAAACCATTTAAATAAGGTCGAGACGAGCTGGTCCCCACCGAAGATTTTTGCAATCTCTAATGAAGGACTTGAGCTAGCCCAAGTATTGAACAAAAACCATTGTCTTTCTTCCTCAATGTTGGAAAGGGAGCCATTTATGCTACCTTGGATATCCACTCACAGTAATCTTGGTGGAATGATTTCTTCGATCTGATATAAATTTACACTTATAATTTTGTACTTTTATATAAATTAAGCATTTATAATAATCGGTGCTCTAACATAATATATACATCTTAATTTAATTTGGAAATATTGACTTGTTAAATTCATATTGAGTTGTCTCTCCATTTGTTAGTCATTGTGTTTGTTTCATTCATGGGAAGTAATATTATGTTTCTTCTCCTTCACTCTTTTCTAGTTGGCCTTTTATAATAAATGCATATGAATATATACATACGGGAAATTTCTCAAGGGACAGAGTAACAATAATGTATTCTGCAAATAAAAAAAGTTATAGGGTCCGTTTGGCTCACAAGAAAACAGTTTTGTTTTTTTACTGTTCACTCATTTCAAAAATAAAAACACGTTTGGCAAACGCGTTTACTGTTCACTTTTTTTTCCCAAGAAAATTATTTTATGTGAATAGTGGATAAAAGTGGTGAAAATACCAAATACAACTTTTAGTTGTTTTTTTTAATTTTTTCACTGTTTAGGGTACCACCTCCGCCACCGCCCCCATCGCCGCCACCACCAACCACCACCATCCCCCACCACCGGTCGCCGCCGCCGCCGGGCCCCACCACCACCGCCCCCCGCCGCCGCCGGTCACCGCCGCCCACCAATACCATTTTATTTTTCAATACAAATTTTGATCCAAACGCTTTTTTGTTTTTAGTTTTTTGCTGAAAAAAACAAAGACAAATACAAATACAGTTTTTATATTTAAAGACAGAAAACAAATACAAAAAACAGGCTTTCCAAACGCACCCATAGTAACAAAATTTTGTGGCAGGCTAAAATTATTGGAGAAATTTATGATATAACAATGATTTTTATTGCACTATAGCCTTAAAAAAAAAATAAGGACATAATTTGTAGACCGTCACTAAGCTGCCACTACGGGTTATAGCGATAGTTTTTACTCATTTTAGTTGTAATTGCAAAGGCCACGGAATTCTTATTTCTTGTAATGGTAGTATTTTCGATAAAATAAGGTTTAATTACTATTAGTTGGGGCAAAAAAAAAAATTAATTACTCAGATGTGCCAAATGTTATTGAATAGTCCGTTTCATTGAACTCAAAACTACAAAAAAGGGAAAAATAAATTCTTATTAAAATGTCTGAGCCCGGGTTCGAACCGGGGACCTCTAGTGTGTGAGACTAGCGTGATAACCGACTACACCACCCAGACCTTATGCTCATGACCTGAAAACAATTTATATATCCTTTTTGATCAACCTTCTCTTTATTATTTTTTCCTCCTTAATTTATTTAAATTTTCAACATAGAGAAGTCAAGTTATGTTGTCCATTATACATTTTTATCAACCTAACCAAAATAGTTTTCTTTGAGACATTTGTAGCTGTTTTGCCCCTTCCGTGCAAGGAATAGACATTCGCTTTATAGACAAATTATCAACATTCAAATATAGAAAAGTTTAACATGTGTAATTTGGGTGATTATAACCGCCATTTAATTTATTTTGCTAAAGTAAGTAATGTAATAAATATGATTAGTTAACGTTGGTTTTTCATTCAATAGTATCCATAAAGATTTATTCTCTTCTTACGTTAGAATAGGTAAGCAGGGATTAAGATCTTTTAATTCTTGTCTAACGTTAAAAGTTGTATACAAATTATAAACTATTTTATGTATGTGTCATTGCATTTTAAACCTTGATATAATTAAATAATCTTGTTTCATATTAAAATGGGTAAGTAGGGATTAAGATCGTTTAATTCATGATTTTTAATATTATATATAAATTGAGGGAAAAATTAAATAATTTGCCCCCAAAAACTAACAAATTTCTAGAAATTTCATAAGCCACAAGAACTTATAAAATTAAAAATAAAAAATAAAAAATACCTACTTTTGCTAATGTCATTGAATGGTTTTTTTAGTGATTGTTATCGGTTGACTTTTGTCTATTACGCAAGCCCATGATTTACTCTTTAAGTAAATGAAATATTAATAATTACGGGAAACATCTTCTGGATAAATGAGATATTAGCAACAACAGAAAAAAAAATATTTTTAACAATAAAACTTGTCAAAATATAATTTCTTAAAAAGATGATAAAAGAATTTTTATAAATTACACGAGTATCGATATTGAAAAAAAAATTATTTAAATTTTTAGTTCAGATTCAATAATTAAAAAAAGTATTCTAAAAAATATTTTTGATTTTTGATTTTTTTTATTTGGTAATGATCAAAGATAAACCAATCATATTTTTGTCATACACAAATACATCAAATGTTAACTAGTTATATGTTTGTATTAATGTTATTAATAATTATTTTTTTGCAATAAAATATAATTTTTATTATTTTTAAAATTCAAAACTGGTTTGGCCCTTGTTTACATCTTGGCTCCACACCTGATTCAGCTCATGAATGAAGATAAGGATCAATCCTATCCAAGAGACTCAGACCTTTTACAATACTTTGTTAACAAAAATTTATATTACAACTTTGTTTACACAAAACTTGACTGTCGATTCTTCAATTTTTCATTCTAAAAATACTATCACTCATCCATCATCAATTAACATTGCTGATGGATCTCAATTGTCAGTTGGTCATATAGGATCAATGTCTACATCTAATCTCTCTCTTCTAGTTGTTTTACATATTATTCAATTGACTATCAATCTTATCTATGTTGGTCAATTGTGTGATCTTGGTCTCAAAATTATTTTTTCCTCTTTTGGTTGTCATGTGCAGGATCCGAAGACGAGACAGATCATTGGGATATGTCGTAAGGTTGAACGCATGTTTGAGCTCATTCATATTCACATCTCATATCAGTCATCTGGTTCTACAGTTGCTGCTACATCATCTACTTCTCCTTTCAACTTATGACATTCTAGGTTAGGACATGTGTCTGTTGATAGACTTTGCTCTTTAGTATCAGCTGACAAACTTGGCAATGTCAAACCTGATACTCTTTTTCTTGTTTATCTTGTCAATTAGGAAAACAATTAGTTTTATCATTTAATAAAAGTTCTTCTCATTCCATTGCTCCATTTGATCTTATACATTATGATGTTTGGGGCCCTTCCCCTAATAACACAATGGGGGGTTCAAAATATTTTGTCATTTTTGTCGATGATTACACCCACTTCACTTGGATTTTTCTCATGAAAAAATGCTCAAAATTATCTCAAATATATTATGATTTTGCTCATATAGTTAAAACTCAATTCTCCTATCCCATAAAAGTTTTTCGTGTTGACAATGCCATGGAATATAGGGAAACAAATTTTTTTAAATTCCTTCGTCAACATGGAACCGTGTCTCAATATTCTTGTCCTGGAACCTCTCAACAAAATGGTCGTGCAGAACGTAAACATCGTCATACCTTATATATTGTTCGTACTCTTCTTATAGATAGTTCTTGTCCTGAACGTTTTTGGGGGGAAAGAGCTCTCACAGCTATTTATACTATCAATCGCATTCCCATGCCCAACATTGACAACCAAACTCCTTATGAACGATTGTATGACACATCTTCTAACTACAATCTTTTTAAATTTTTTGGTTGTGCTTGTTTTGTCCTATTACAGCCGCACGAACATTCCAAACTTGAACCTCGTTCCCGTCTCTGTTATTTTTTGGGATATAGAATTGAACATAAAGGGTATAGGTGTTGGGATCCTCTTTCTAAACGTCTTCGCATCTCTCTTCATGTCATCTTTTGGGAACATAAAATGTTTTCCTCTCTTTCCAAGTTTAATCTCACACCATATTCTATTACTCCATTTTTCATTAATCCTACACTGAGCCTCTTTCCATCAGAGGATAATACTGTACCAACTACTAATTTTGATCCGTCTACAGAAATTTCTAATACCCCATCTTTGTCCATTACATCCAATGTACCTCCTCCTGCGCTCTCTCCAAATGTGTCTTCCTCGTCTAATGATCCTGTTGCTGAAGTCTTTGTTCCTGACACTGCTGTTTCAATTTGTCAATCTACTCGGGTAAGAGAACTTCCACATCATCTTCATGATTATAATTGTTATTCACCATCTTCTCTCATCATAAACCATCATCATATAAAGAGGCAAGTTCTAATCTACATTGGCAGAAATTTATGACTGAGGAATTGCAGGCTCTAGACAAAGCTCATATATGGGATTTAGTGAATCTTCCACCAGGGAAGACTGCAGTTGGTTGCAAATGGGTTTACAAAATTAAAACTCAATCTGATGGCTCAGTAGAACGATATAAAGCCAGACTTGTTGCTAAAGGCTTTACTCAAGAATATATGATCGATTATGAAGAGACTTTTGCTCCTGTTGCTCGTCTTAAATCAATACACAGCTTACTTGCCATTTCTGATGCTCAAAGATGGGGTATATTTCAGATGGATGTCAAAAATGCATTTCTTTATGGTGATCTCACAGAAGAAGTTTACATGAAACCTCCTTTAGGCATTACTCACTCTCCATCTCAAGTCTGCAAACTTCAAAAAACATTATATGGTCTTAAGCAAGCTCCTCGTGTGTGGTTTGGAAAGTTTAGCTCCACTATCAAGCAATTTGGATTCACCTCTAGTGCATATGATTCAAGACTCTTTATTCGCAAGACAGATGTTGGTCTCATATTATTACTTTTTTATGTTGATGATATGATCATCACAAGAGACGATATCATTGGTATTTCCGATCTCAAACGGTCTCTCAATCATTGGTATTTTGAAATGAAAGATCTCGGACGTCTTAGTTATTTCTTGGGTCTTAAAGTTCTTTTTGATTCTGGTGGTTATTATCTCTCTCAAGCAAAATATGCTTATAATATTCTTAACCAAACAGGTCTCACTGACTCCAAGACAACATCGACTCCTGTGGAAACTAATCTCAGACTCACTCCTCTTGATGGTGATCCACTTATCAATGCCACATTGTATCGATAGTTGGTTGACAGTCTTGTCTATCTTACCGTCACTCGTTCAGATATTGCTTATGCAGTTCATCTAGTCAGTCAGTTCATGTCTGTTCCACGGACAACTCATTATATAGTTGTTATTCGTTATGTCAAAAGCATTTTGTTTCATGTTCTTCATTTTTCATCTACTTCGTTTCTTGAGCTTCTTGCGTATTTTGATGCTGATTGGGCAGGAGATCCTACTGATCGTCGTTCTACTACTGGTTATTGTTTCTTCTTATGAGATTCTCTCATCTCTTGGCGTATCAAGAAGCAAACTGTCACTTCTCGATCTAGTTCTGAGGCAGAATATCGTGCTCTTCTTGACACTACTCAGGAACTTCTTTGGCTTTGGTGGCTTCTACAAGACATAGGGGTTTCTCAATGTTCTTTTACCACTCTTCACTGTGATAGTCAGAGTGCTATTCAGATTGTTCACAATGATGTGTTCCATGAACACACCAAACATATTGAAATTGACTATCACTTTATTCGTCAACATGTGCATAGTGGTACTATTCGCCTTCTTCACATATCATCAAAAGATCAGACTGCAGATATTTTCACAAAAGTTCATCCGTAAGGAAGATTTCAGGAATTGATTTTCAAACTCCAATTGGTCTCACATCTTCCATCTTGAGTTTGATGGGGGATGTTAGAATATATGTATAGACAACCCGGTCTGTTGTATATAGTCCTACCCGTTTCACCTTATCTTGTTCCCTACTTGATTCTCCTTTATAAATAGAGATTTTACCTATTGTAATTCATTCATTCTATACAAAATTATTCATTTATCCATCTTTTTTTACTTTATCAAAACCAACAATATAAATACACACATATGTGGGATAGATTAAACAGGCCGAACATGAGCTTAGCCGGCTCATGTGGTCCTATCGGACTTCTTGCTCGTGGCTTTAATTTTTATTAAAACAGTACTATTATAGACCCAATTTTATATAATTATTTATAAGCTCTCAAAAAAACTTAAAATCCAGTCAAACCCAAAAGTATAGATCATATTTGACCTCGGCTAAGGACCGTAGAAGATTAGGAATTTTAGGCCGGTCCTGCATCAATGCACCAAATTCAAATAAGAAAATGTGGCTGGTGTGCTAACCCTCAAGCTACTATGGACCTACGGTAATTACATTTCTTTAGTTGAAAACTTGAAAGAGTGATGGAAAAAATATCTATATATATGTAGAAAGAGTGACATGCATTTCTATTTGATGAAATTTTGAAATTGAAAAGGCTCTTTAAAAACTGAAAGATACCTTTTTCTTTTTTCAGTTACCAAGACACGAAAATATAATTTTCAAAGTAAAAGCTAGCGCATTTATGCCTGTAAAAAGCGCCAATGGCCCCAAATTAATGTCGGTAATGTTTGCTCAAGTTACCCCCAAGAGGTGAAAAATAATTATACGGTATAAAAATAGCATAATGATTGGGTCCTTCGCAGATGATAAACTTCCTCGTCTCACATACATTTGGACGTATTGTTACAAAAATTCAAAAAGTAAAAAACTGCACATTAAATTCATAAAAACAAGAAATTGATCTTAAATTTTTTTTAACCAGGGATCCAAAAAATAAAAATTACTTGTACAAAGTAACCGACGATACCAAATGACCAAAAAAACCTCATAAAATTCCAAAGAGGTAAACTTAAGGTCTGTTTCCACATTTCTGCAGAGGCGTGTCGTTACCTTCCTACATCACCTTCACTTCACAGATTATTTTCTAACGATATGTCATTTCAGCGCACCTAAAATTACCCAAAACCCATCACTTTTGGCGCCAGAACAGTGGAGAGGAAGGGCATATTTGGCAACAAACATGCAAAAACCCACATTAAAGTACCTATCATTAAATCCCACCACCTTACATGAACCCCACATATAATCAATAATCTATCTGAGGACCAAAAAGTGAAAAGACGAAAAAACCGCTCACGGCCCGGTCCCTCTCCTCAGCATATCCTTGAACCTCTGCAACGAATCGAGTCTCTGCATCTTCAATTGCTGTCTAAACCTGTTGATGAAATCATCAGCTTTCGCATCCACCGCGTCATCCTCCTTAAACGATGCCGTACCACTGCCCTCCTCCTCCTCCTCGAAACTCGCATCCACCACCGACTTCTCGCTCGCCGACTTCCTCACCTTCGCCGGCGATTCCGCCGGACTCTTCCCGCTCGTGTCGGACTTGCTCCTTGTCACGTGATGATCCGGACCGTGACCCGGGTTTTGGTCTTGGTGAGTCTGGTCGGCGTGTTGGGTATCGGGTTGTGGTGGGTCGGGTCTGTTGCGAGAGAAACCGAACGACCTGACTCGGTCTAACAGAGACGGGACTCGGCCGAGTTGGGGTGAGTCGCGTTCGCCGAATTGTGGTTCAACTTGTTGCTGATGATGGGTCGTGTAGGAAGAGAAGTCGAAAGACCTGACTCGGTCCAACAGAGACGGGACTCGGCCGAGTTGAGTCGAGTCGCGTTCACCGAACTGTGGTTGAACTTGTTGGTGATTATCGGTCCTGTAGAGAGAGAAATCGAATGACCTGACTCGGTCTAACAGAGACGGGACTCGGCCGAGTTGGGGCGAGTCAACTCCACCGAGTTGTTTCTGATTTTGATGATGATTGTGTTTGTATTGGGTTTTGAAGTTGGAGGTGATGTAGATTGTGCCGATCATGAGGTTGAGGACGCAGAAGAGGACGGTGGGTGTGGACCAGCTGGTCACGAAAGCCCACATAGAGCTCACCACAGGCTCTGCTCCAACCATGACTGCTTCGCGATGTCGTTTTAGCTCTGTATTGTTCCGGGGAGAGGGAATATAGATACAAAGATATAGAGTTGTGATATAAGAGAGAGAGAGAGAGAGAGAGAGAGAGAGAGAGCGGAGTTGTAGAGAGAGAGAGATGGTTTATTTATATTTGAGAATGGGAAGAGAACAAAATAACATTAGGTACACGCGTGGGTTTTGAGATAGCAATACAGTAGAAAAATTGAAATTGTGTTAGTGTGGACACGAAGTGAGAGACGGATAGGGAGATTTATGAAATATATGTATATATATTCTTGTGTCATTGTGTGTGTATGTCCATGCATGGAGTATTTTTTGTTTGGGCATGGGAAAGAAAAATAAGATTAGGTAAAAATGAAAAACTTTTATTTATTTATATATTAATCTCAAGTCTTGTGAACGGGATGTATTTTGGTATCAATTAATTATAAAGTGGCTTCCATTATTATAAACTAATGACTTCAATAAATTCAATTTTGAAGTAACTTCCACGGTCATATCGGTTTTTTTTTTTTTTATATTCATGCATATATTAATGTGTTAGAACCTGAACAATATTTCTTGAGTAACTTCTTGTGTTTTCATTTTTCGTTCAATTTCACTGATGGACCAAGTTGTTTTCTGTTTCAATTTATGACCACTGTGTTTATTAATAGCAATTAAGATAAGTATAGATTGATTGATATTTTGTTTTATATGCAAGCCACTGGTAACAAGAGTTGAAAAAAATATGAAGTTTGAGAAATATTCTACGGCGCCTAAGATTAAAAAAGATGAAGAGCTAGTGGGTCACCGTATGACCCATGACTCCATGAGACGGGTGGCTATCCTAACATGAATTTCAAGCGTATCAGAATATATATATATATTATAAGTGTGTGTATGTGTATGTGAATATGTTCAGACTTGTGTGCATATATGGTTGGGACCAGCATGTGCTAAAAGTTGGGCTAAAAGTTTTCTTGGATTCCATACAATTTCTGTGCTCTTGACTCATGGAGTTGTTTTTCCATATTTTACTAAAGTAGTTAGTAGCCTAGCCTTGCCTTGCATGTGCTGTTTTAATGCTAAGATAAAGATTAAAATTTGTAAAAATGAGTCAATATTTATTTAATATCTTCTCTATTTATATACTTAGGTTTGAAGAACAATTTCGATGCCTTCACAGAGATTTAGAATAAAAAATCAAAGTCAAGTCAATGAAAGAGGAGATGAGGCCGGATAAAAGAAAGGAGAGAGTGAGGGAGGAGATGAGAGATGTAATACAATAGGAGAGAAGCTCAATAATTTCAATGACCCAACTCTCACTTGTTTGGTTATGATGAAAAGGGTTAAGTGCAATAAACCCCTCAAATATATTCTCTCTCAAAAAAAAATCCCATAAATTTTAAAAATGGTAAAAAATTCTTTAACTATGACATGAAGTTGCAAGTTGCCCAAATTATTTCATTAATGACCATATTGCACTTCTTATTGAATTATATTTATGCATTTTTCTTATTAACATACATTATAGAATAATTTATACAAATTTGATAATATATCCTCTATAAAAAATTTTAAATTTAGGGTGAGAAGTTTTATACATTAAATTAAACAAAATTTTAAAAATTAATAATTACAACTTATACATTTTTTTATTATTTTTGAGAATATACTTAATGTGAATACAATTAAAGTGAATGGTAGAATTAGTGGTGTTCAAGAACCAAACCGGAATTGAACAGAACTAGTGTTCGGTTCCGGTTCCAGTTCCAAAAATCAAAGAACCAAAATATTAGGTTCGGTTCTGGTTCTTACCCCTTTGGAACCGGAACCGAACCGGTTTTTTATATATACTTTTTTATTTTTATTTGTGTTATATTCTTCCCTTTATATATATTTTTATATTATATTTAGAATTATAAGTTATAATTAACTTTAGGTTTGTAATAATTAAAATTTTGAAATACTCTCTTTAATTTAGTTTATAATTATATTATTTTTTGATATTTGGTGTTATTATTATTATTTTTTAAAACCGAAAAAACCGGTTGCGGCCGGAACCGGAACCGAAAAAACCGGTAGAATTAACATCTCAAAAGATCAAAAACATATAATGGCATAATTAGAAGTATGATTTTTTTATTAAAAGGGTCTATTTATATATATCACAAAAATTTATTTTTTTGTTATTCAAGTAATTTTTATATCTTAGGAAAAAAGGTTTTTATTTTAACATTTAAAAATTTTAAATTTAGGGTGAGAAGTTTTATACATTAAATCAAACAAAATTCTAATATCAAGTTTATTACTTAAAAAATCAATAATTACTTTCTATGAACTTTTATATTATTATTTTTGAGAATATACTTAACGCGAATACGATTAAGGTAAATGGTAAAATTAAAATCTCAAAAGATAAAAAATATAAGTGTATAATTAGAAGAATGGAAAATTTTATTAAAAGGGTAGGAGGGTATTTTACAAGGGAATGGGGGCTTATTGCACCAAATTGATAGTTTAGGGGGTGATTTTTAGTTCAGGGGGGTTAGTTGCAAAACGGAGATAGTTGAGGGGGGGTTTGTTGCACTTTACTCTAATCAAAAATAATTTTTTACTTTTTGCCGTCAATTGTAAAAAGATTAATAAAACCAAAACTGTATTTAATAAAACAGAAATTTACTTTCTACCCTTCAGAAAGGATTTTCACTTGAGAAGATCAAGGAAACAAATATACTTTTTCTACTTTTATTTCAAAAAAATAAAATAAAAATTGAATTATTATCTTTTCAATAAAGATTATAAGTTTATGTTAAGATTTAATATTTTTATTCCGTTTAAGTTTAGAATATCTAGTCATTAGGAGTTTGTTATTTTGTCCTAGTCTTTAAGGATGTATTTACTTGAAAGCTTGTGTTTTTCGTGGTTGTGAAAGTGTTTCATTTGTTATCCTATTTTATAGGAGTTATGGTTAGTACTAAAGTTAGTGGTGAAGGAGTTATGGTTAGTGCTAAAGTTAGTGGTGAAAGTGTTATGATGTAATGCCTATTTATAGGCATTTTTATCAATCAATAATTTGTAGAGCTTCTTCAATTCTTAACTTATTTTTCTTAAATCCTTTGTTTTGTATCAGTGGTATCAGAGCCACCTACTGGCCTATAGTAAAACAAAAGTAGCAGCTTTGGTTATATTTTTTTTTCTGTGTAACAACAATGCGAGATAGCATCTTAACTTTGTTCAGCCAGCTATTCCTCGTTTCGATGGTCATTATGACCATTGGAGCATGCTAATGGAGAACTTCTTGAGGTCTAAAGAGTATTGGCATGTGGTTAGTACTGGGATAACAGAACCAACAACTGGTGCAACGTTGACTGACACGCAGAGGACGGAATTGGAAGGACTGAAGCTAAAGGATTTGAAGGCAAAAAACTATCTTTTCCAGGCAATTCATCGCTCTATCTTGGAAACTATTCTCAGTAAAGAAACTTCCAAGCAAATCTGGGATTCAATGAAGAAAAAATATCAAGGCCCATCAAGAGTGAAGCGGGCACAACTTCAAGCCTTGAGGAAGGATTTTGAGACTCTACGGATGAAAAATGGTGAGTCTATTACTAGCTATTATGCAACAACTATGGGGATAACAAACAAAATGCGATTCCATGGTGAGAAGATGGAAGATGGTGCCATTGTTGATAAAGTACTGCGTTCCTTGGCACCAAAGTTTGATTATGTTGTTAGCTCATTAGAAGAATCCAAGGATATAGATGCACTCTCTCTTGATGAACTCCAGAGCTTTTTATTGGTCCACGAGCAAAAGATGAACCGAAGTTCAACTACAAATGAGCAAGCTCTAAAGGCTTATACCTTTACTCATTTCTCAAATGTTAGAGGAAAGGGTAGAGGAAGAGGAGGTCGAGGCAATAGAGATAGTAGCAGGCAGTACCAAAATTTCAAAGCTGATGATGATCAATTTCAAGGCAAAGGCAGAGGACGAGATCAACAATTTGACAAATCCAAGGTAGAGTGCTTCAGATGTCATAAATTTGGTCATTATTGTTCCAAATGTTATACTAAACTGCCTAACGACAAAGAAAAATTTGAGAAATCAAATTTTGTAGAAAATAAGGAAGTAGAAACTTTGTTGATGGTTTACCATGTCAAGGAGGAACCCGAGTCAGATGTTTGGTATGTGGATACCGGTTGTAGCAACCACATGTGTGGAAGTAAGTCTTCTTTTTCTTATTTAAATGAATGTTTTCATTCTACTGTGAGTTTTGGTAATTGTTCTATTGTGAATGTAATGGGAAAAAGGGATATTAATATAAGAACCAAGAATGGTTTTGTAGAAACAATTTCCAATATTATTTATGTCCCTGATTTGAAAAGTAATTTGTTAAGTGTTGGTTAATTGCAAGAGAAATGTTATGTAATAACTATTTAGAAGGGTGCTTGTGAGATATATGATCCTTTAAGAGGAACCATTGTTGTTGTTCAAATGAGTTTAAACAAGTTGTTTCCATTAAAGATAAAAATTGCCCAACCTTGTTTGATGGCTGAAGTGAAAGATCCTTCATGGCTTTGGCATTTCCGCTACGGTCACTTGAATTTTGGTGGATTAAAAACTCTCCAATAGAAAAATATGGTGACAGGTCTTCCTCAAATTGCCATTCCTTCTCAAGTTTGTGAAAAATGTGTTGTTAGCTGATAAGTCCACAAAATTACTATTTTTTATGTCAAAAGTAAATCTTTAATTTACCATTTTAGTGTATAAATGTTCTTATATATTTATTTTTATTTCTTATAGGTATGAATTGGAAAAGATGAAGAAAATATATTAAAGTGAGAAATGAATGCACATGGATGGAAGATGAAGAATATAATGCACATGAAGAAAGAAGAAAATGACTTGGAAAACATTAATATTCAAAGAAAAAGAAAAGAAAAGTATATCTAACTTCACTTTACAAGATGTCATTTTATTCCAAATTTCTCTATAAATAGAAGAGTACTTGGAAATTGTATAGAGTTAGATGGTAGAGAGTGAGAAATTGTAGAGAGAATTTAGTCTTGTATCAAGTTTTTATTTTGTTGTAATATTTTTCTTAGTTAATGAAAATTTCTTCTATCATCATGTTTTATTTCTATATCATTATGCTAGCTTAAACATCTTCTAAAGAGAGTGATGAAGCCACATTGGGTAAGATATACATAATTATATTTTATTTCTTATTGTTTAATTCTCTTCCCGAATTAATTCTTTCAAGTGACAAATCCTACAATAAAGGTTGAAAATAGAGGAAGGATTCTCCGTGATTACCAATCAATGGAAATACGGGGAATGCCTACCAATATCTATGTTTATGTTTAATAGGTTGGAGGAGAATTTTGCAATAGAAATATATAATATTATTTATATAGACCCGGGTGGTGGATTCTCTTCCCTTGAGATTTCTTCCACCATTTGATAATTATCTAGTTATTTTAGTTTACTATTCAAAAATTCAAGAATTGTTTTAAGTAATTTCTTTTTAATCTCGAAAATTAAAGTTTTGGATCCTAGTCTTAAAACGAGTTCCAAGTTGAGAGTGGTTCGACCCTACTTATTGTTATACTATTTTTAAGTAAAGTATTTATAGGTATTATAAATTTTGTTGACCGGAGTTTGGTGAAGCAACAACAAATATCATCAATTCACCAACCGTCATTAGCATACAACATCGTTCTCAATTCCCTCAAGGAAAGTCGTGGAGAGCAAAAAATGTCCTGGAGCTAGTTCATTCCAACATTTGTGGGCCGATAAAACCATCTTCTAATGGGGGTAAAAGATATTTAATTACCTTCATTGATGATTATACTTGAAAAACTTGAGTTTATTTTTTATAGGAGAAATCAGAAGCTTTTAGTGCATTTAAAAGCTTCAAGGCATGTGTGGAGAATGAAACAAGACGAGCCATTAAAACTCTCCGTACTGATCGTGGTGGAGAATATTGTTCAAAAGAATTTGATGTTTTTATGATGGGCAGGGTATTTGAAGGGAACTCACAGCTTCCTACACACCACAATAAAATGGTGTATCGGAGAGGAAAAATATAACCATTCTCAACATGGTGAGAAGCTTGCTGGCAAGAGGGAATATTCCAAAGAGTTTTTGGTCAGAGGCAGTAAATTGGAGCATTCATGTGTTGAAGATAAGTCCTACTTTTTCTGTTCAAAACATGACACCTGAGGAGGCTTGGAGTGGACGCAAACCAGCTGTAGATCACTTCAGAATTTTTGGTTGCATTGCTTATGCGCATGTTCCAGACGAGAAAAGGAAGAAGCTTGATGATAAAGGCGAAAAATGTGTCTTTCTTGAAGTAAGTGAAGCCTCTAAAGCTTATAAATTGTTCAATCCACTTACAAATAAGATTGTGACCAACATAAATGTCATTTTTTATGAAAAAAAAATACTTGGAATTGGAATAAAACTGGTTCAGGGTGACAGCCTATTTCAGTTGCTTTTGATGAGGGTGAAGACAAAGATGGACAACAAGTGCAACCCCCTATTGTAGACCAGCAAATTCACTCCTCCAATGAAAATCCAGCAATATATAATCAAATTATTGATGTCCAACCACGTCCAAGGAAGAAACCAACTTGGATGATGGATTATTAAGTGAAGATGACTTATCTGATGATGATCCAATTGCTCATTTTGTTTTGTTTGCAGATTGTGATCCTTTAACATTCCAAGAAGCTTTCAAAGATGAAAAATGTCAAAATGCCATGAATGAGAAGATCAGATCAATAAAAAAAATGACACTTGGGAGTTGTCATATCTTCTAAAAGGGGAAAAATCCATTGGCGTTAAATGGGTTTATAAAACTAAGCTCAACAAGGATGGTGGAATTAACAAGTATAAAGCTCAGTTCGTGGCAAAAGGGTATAAGCAAGATTTTGGTGTTGATTACAAAGAGGTGTTTGCTCCAGTTGCAAGGCTTGACACTATTCGACTGGTGTTATCCATGGCTGCCCAGAATTCATGGCCTATCTATCAATTAGATGTGAAGTCAGTGTTTTTACATGGGGAGTTCCAAGAAGAGGTGTATGTTGATCAACCTCTTGGATATGTGAAACAAGGCAGCGAGAATAAGGTGTACAAACTGAAGAAGGCTCTATACGGTCTTAAACAAGCACCCAAAGCTTGGTATAGTCGTATAGATGGCTATTTTGCTAAAACAGGTTTCCAAAAATGTCCATATAAACATACTCTCTTCATTAAATCTAGATCTGCAGAAAAATTTATTATTGTTTGTTTATATGTAGATGACTTAATCTATACAGGTAATGATCAAGCAATGTTTGAGGATTTAAAAAAATCCATGATGGCATAGTTTGAAATGACGGATCTAGGATTGATGCACTATTTTTGTGGCATTGAAGTAGTGCAATCATCTATTGGTATCTTTATTTCACAGAAGAAATATATTTTGGAGATTTTAGACAAGTTTAAAATGAAGGATTGCAACTCAGTTTCCACCCCAACTGAACTTGGTTTGAAGCTCACAAAGGATGGAACATGAAAGAAGGTGGATGTAACCTTTTACAAGCAAATTGTTAGGAGTCTTATGTATTTGACGTCGACAAGACCAGATATTATGCATGTTGTTGGTTTAATCAGCAGATATGTGGGTAATCCAACTGAAGTTCATCTCTTAGCAGCAAAGAGAATTTTTCACTATTTTAAAGGTACTGTAGATTTTGAATTCTTTTATAAAAATGGTGGAAAGTCAAGTTTGATTGATTTTTCAGATAGTAACTATGCTGGAGATAGTGAAGATAGAAAGAGTACTTTTGGTTTTGTTTTTATGATGAGTTTTAGAGATATGTCATGGTCTTCAAAGAAGCAACAAATTGTAACTTTGTCAACCACAGAAGCAGAATTTGTTTCAGCAGCATCAAGCTCATGTCAAGCTATTTGGATACGAAGATTACTTGAGATTCTACACAACTAACAACAAGGTCTAACTCTAATTTATTGTGACAATGTTTCTACAATAAAACTATAAAAAAATCCAGTTTTACATGGCAGGAGTAAACATATTGATGTGAGGTACCACTTCTTATGCGATTTATGCAAGGATGCTGTCATTGATTTGGTATTCTGTAAAAGTGAAGATCAGATTGCGGATTTTTTAACTAAGCCCCTCAAGCCTGGTGTTTTTATGAAGCTTAGAAGAATGCTTGGAGTTTGTTCTTCGAAGAATGTTGTTTCATATTGTTGAAGTCTGCTCCTAAACTGATTTATGCATATATCAGTTTTAGGGAGGATGTTAAGATTTAATATTTTTATTCCGTTTAAGTTTAGAAGCTCTAGTCATTAGGAGTTTGTTATTTTATCCTAGTCTTTAAGGATTTATTTACTTGAAAGCTTGTGTTTTTCGTGGTTGTGAAAGTGTTTCATTTGTTATCCTATTTTATAGGAGTTATGGTTAGTGCTAAAGTTAGGCCCCGTTTGGTAACCGGTCTGGTCTGGTTTTGTTTGGGTGATGTTTTGAAATTGTGTTTAGTAAGCAGTCTAGTCTGATGGTCTTGGTCTGAGAAAATTGGAACCAGACCATGTTTGGCAAATTGTCTGGTTCCACACTTCTTTGAACCAGACCATGTTTGACAAACTGGTCTGGTCTTAATTTTTAGTAAACTGTGAAAATATTGAATATACTTTATATGATGTAATAACCTTAAAACTCACACATTTAATTTGTAAACATTTGTTAAAGTCTTTTTGATTGATTTTTATTATGTTTTTCTTACATAATAATGTTATATTGGTTTTGTAAAAATTTCTTAGAGTATAATTATTGCACTCCAATTATCAAATATAACAATAAATAGGTTTTATACAAGCCACATTTTTTATTATACAAAAATTATGATCACACAAATTTCACAAGTCACATACTAATATTACATAACAACTTCAACTGTCGATAACATGCAAATAATGCACTCTGTGTCACCCCATTACTACAATAAGTACTACAATACAAAATATAAATACCATAAACATAAACAGACATCCAATGCAATAACAACCACCATATAACATGTACTTCTGCTTCCTTTCAATGTTTGCAACAACACTATGAACAAGATATGGCTCCTCCTCGAATCTTCCCGGCAGAGCATGGACATAGACTTCATGCCATATAAATGAATCATTGTGATCCTACATTTTTTAAAAAAATCATCAAATTAATATTTGAAACCGAAATTGAATTCAACATGGTAAAAAAATGATAAAAAATTGATAAGCAAATTGTATACCATCAGTGGAACTAGAGGGCTATCTCAAGACTCCATTAAGAAGCTACCAAACCATGTATTCCATCATTCCATCAACTCAATGAGACCATGCCATGAGATTAATTGTATAATTTGCTTAGAGGTGAGCAGCTTGATTATTTCATAATCTTCGAATATTATTCCTATAAAATTTCATCCCTTAATATCAGAGATCTTCAAGGTTTAATGTATTAAGAACAGTCCAAAAAATCATTGATGTCGTCATATATGTATGTATTTATATGTAAAAGAGATGAAATCTAACTTATAATAGCAAAAGTGCAGGATTTCAAGAATGGAGAGTTTGTAAGAGTACTACCAAGGTGTAGACACTCTTTTCATTTGGAGTGCATAGATGAATCGCTAAACATGCATGGTTCTTACCCGCCCTATAAGAAATCTGGTTTTTTGGGACAGTCCAAACTGTCGCAAAAAATTAGAAAACCATCGCTAAAGCTCTCCTCAAACCGTCACTAAAACCAACGTCACAAAAGGTTATTAGCGACGGTTGAATGTAACCGTCGCAAAAAACTAGGGGTATTAGCGACGCTATATCCATCGTTAAAAAAAGGGGTGTTAACGTGTTAAAAACATGGTTATTAGCGACAGTTCAAAACCGTGCCTAAAACCATATAAACTATCGCTAAAAGTCCATTTTTTTATTTTTGATTTTTCAGGTATTATGCTATTTAATTAGTATTTTTACATTTTTTTTTGGCTAATTTATATTAATTTTCAAATTTATAACTAAGTCTTAAAATCGCTTAATTACATAAAATATCAATAACCACATAAATACAAATCACCATTAATCATGAAAACAATTCAAGGACATTTATCTTAAAAGAAAATGAATTGCTTTATATATAAAAATAATAAAGTATTTGTAGCAACATCTAAAATAGAACAAAACAAAATTATAGAAGACAATAATGCAATTCCCCGAGTTTGACAGCCTTGAGAACGGAAATGTTGTTGTGTTTGTAAAAACGAGTGCACACAAGAAGAGTGTCTTGCTTGCAACTGGTTGTTGAATTGGTGAATGTACCAAACCATTGTATGCCGATGTTGGCTTTTATTTCCATGGTTCTTTGACATTTTATTTTCATCTTTTAACGCACCCAGAGTTTTCGCATACTTCTGCACTCTTTTCACCTTCAGTATCATGAAGAAAACAAATAAAACTTTATTCAGACCAATATAGAAAATTAAATCAGTCCAATATAGAAAACAAAATTAGTCCAATAAATAATGCAATGAAGAATTAGCAAGCAATTCAATCGGACTACACACTAATGCAAATAGACAATTCAATTTATCTAGTAACAATTTAATTTAATTCATCAACAGAGTAATGACAATATTCAGTGAAGTGGTAATTGACAATTCAATCACTTTAGCTAAGTAATGCAAATAAACAATTCCATCAGTCTACAAAGTACTGCAAGGAAGTAATAACTGAAATTTGATATATATACTAAGTAATGATTCAATGATAATACAAAGATGTCTCGACCACTTAGACATCCAGGATACGTTCTCTTGTTTCCAATTGAGCCAACAAACCAATTAATCCATAAATACCAAGTTTTAATTTCTTTACGTCAAAGATTCATACTTTAGGTGTGATAATCTGATTAAAAAGGTAGTAAATTTAACAGCATTTACAAAAACATTTCTCAACCTTCTACAGTCATCATTGGCAAAATTATACACAAAAATATATACGTCAAATATTCGTGCTTCCAACCAATAAACCCTTCTCTAAATGAACTCGACTCTACTTCAGGTGTGATAATCCGATTAACAAGGTAGTAAATTTAACAAAATTTACAAAAACATTTCTCAACCTTCTAGAGCAATAACTAATAACATACAATAACACAGATCAACAAAATATCCTGAAGTATGGAAATTCTCATTGCTTTAAGCGAACAAAGCCTATCAAGAATTGATTTGTCCCAACGGCCAAATAAACAAGCTTCAATTCATCAAATATTAAGACAAAATCAGAAACCCACAAAGCGTATATGTATGTATATACATACATGCATAAACAATAAGATTTTTTATTCACACAATCCAATAATTTACTCAAGGAATGGTTGTCCTCTTACCATGTTTTCCATTCCATATTGCCGAAAAGATTTATCTTTTTCCCTTCTTTGTTGCTAAGGCGAAAACCTTGAAATACAATGTAAACCCAACCAATAGAACAACAAAAAACTGAAGCAACACTATCACCAAATCAACCAATATATATGAAATGTTGTATGAAATTTATTTTTATACTCTCACATGTAAGTATGTATAAAAAAACAAAACTATCTATCTGAACGAAGAGGATTTTTATATAAGGATTGTATTTGCTATTTTGAAAGATAAATAAGGCTCCTCATTTCATAAGATTGGTTGTATTATGAAGAGTTAATTTAGCTGAAGGTTTGGATTCAGTCTTTTTTATAGTGATAATAATGGGAACTTGATTCAATCCCTTTGTTTCTGGATATCAAATAGCACTAACCAAAAAAATTTACTTGATGGCAATGAGAATTTTCTTTCATAGTGCATCCGACTGTGGGGTACAATTTCATTTTGATAACATTTATCGTCTCCCTACATTCTTTATTATTTCCCTAGCAATAAATTTTTAGTGGCAAATTTTTAGTGAAATTTCTACACATATACATATATATGCTTCATTACAAATTTTTAGTGACAAATTTTAAGTGAAATTTCTTGATTTATGCTTCATTTCTCCCATTTTTAGACTGATAATGCAATCGCCTACAATTATTTCGAAGACCAAAATTTGAATCCCTAATTTTGAATCAAGTAAGGCCAAGTTTCTGTGTACAAGTAAACCGTAATTTGAATCCCTAATTTCTAAGACCATAGTTTTTATTAAAAAAATCCCTAATGTTTCAACAAGAATACCCTAAAAATTCAAACCCAAAATTGAAACATATATACACATATACCTTTACATTTCCATACCCTAGATCTATCACATATCTATACATATGTACACATATACATATATATGTCTACCCAAAACCTGAAAACAAGACTGTTAAGAGAGGAAATAGAGAAATCGCAGAGAGAGATCGAACCTTTAAGTTGTCGAGGAGTGGAATCGAGGTACGGTTTGTGGAGAGACAATGAGCTTCCTGTAAATCGATGGGTTCGTGGATCTTGTAGAATATAGGTTTGTGAGAGATAGGCGAGAGTGTTCTTCAAAGCTTTAGGGTTTCGTCTTCGATTTGTTCACCAAATAATCGAGAGAAAAGAAGATAGAGATGACCAGCTGATAGATTTTTGTATGAAATTGTTCTATTGTATTAACATTAGAATCAGAGCTTTACATAAAAGATACAAGTAACGTTTCCTACTCTATTGCTATCAAAAGGGAAACTTAATCAAGGTGTAAATGAGAGAATAAACAATACAAGGAAAGTAAATCATGTACAAAAGAATTGCCTAAACTCTAGCTCCTATAATTACGTTCTATCATGCCCCCGCAAACGCAAGGATCCCGGAAGGATGCTAAGCTTGGAATGATGATTATGAAATAACTGACGGGCCAATGGTTTGGTAAGAGAGTCAGCTAATTGATTTGTCGTGTGAACATGAGACACCCGAATTTGTTTCTTGGCAACCTGGTCATGAACAAAATAGAAGTCGATAGCTATGTGCTTCATGTGTGAATGAAAGACTGGATTAAAGCAAAGATAGGTAGCTCCCACATTATCACAATAAACCACGGTGATGAGACAAGAGAAACACCTAGCTCACCAAGAAGATGGGTGAGCCAATTTACTTCAGCTGTGGTAGAGGCAATTGTGCGATATTCATCCTCAGTAGTAGAGTGAGCAACAATTGATTGCTTTTTAGAACTCCAGCTGATAGGATTAGAGCCCAAGAAAACAACATACGCTGAGGTAGACTTACAAGAATCAATGTCGCCTGCCCAATCAGAGTCAGAGAAGGCATGAACGAAATCAACATCTGCAAATGTATGAAGACAAAGAGGCGAACGAATGCTAAGAAAGAGACCATAGTGAGAAGTGCCTTTCAAATAACGAAGAATCCTTTTAACTACATTCTAGTGTGTTGTAGAGGGACGATGCATAAATTGGGATAGTTTGTTCACTGTAAATGACACATCGGGACGAGTGAGTGAAAGATATTGAAGAGATCCGAGAGCTTGACGATATTCTGTAGGATCATGAGGAGGGGATCCATCATTCAACTGAAGTATCTCGGTTGAGGACATAGGAGTGCTGACTTCCTTTGCCTCATGCATGTTGGTCTTCACAAGAAGATTAGTTATATATTTCTTTTGAGATAAGAAAATTCCAGCTTGAGTTCGATGAGATTCAACACCCAAGAAGTAACCAAGATCACTGAGTTTTTTAAGTGAGAATTGAGAAGACAAGCTGGTGATAACCTGTTGGATAGCACGATGATTGCTGCCAGTGATGATTATATCGTCAACATAAACAAGGAGATATATAGTGCATGTCCGAGATTGACATATAAACAGAGAGGTATCACACTTTGTGTTATGGAACCTGGCTGCAGGAAGAAAATTTTGGAGCTCATTGTACCAAGCTCGTGGGGCTTGCCGAAGTCCATAGATTGCCTTGTTCAACTTACAGACATGAGTGGGAAACTAAGCATCAATAAACCCTTGTGGTTGCTGCATAAAAACATTTTCGGTGAGAGTACCTTGTAGAAAAACATTATTAACATCCAATTGTTTCAAACCCCAGCCTCAAGTGATTGCAATTCTAAGAATAACTCGAACAGTTGCTGGTTTCACAACAGGACTAAATGTCTCATTAAAATCAATGTTCGGTCGTTGATGAAAACCCTTAGTGACAAGGTAAGCCTTGTAACGAGCAATGGAACCATCAGGGTTCTTCTTAATGTGATACACCCATTTATATCCAACAATATTTTATGTAGGGGAAATGGGAACTAAAGACCATGTTTTGTTGTTTTGAAGGGCTTGAAACTCCTCGGCCATGGTAGTTTGCCATTGAGGAAATTTCTTGGCTTGAGTAAATGATGTAGGTTCGGTTAAGGGAGAATGAGGAGTAGCCAAGGAAGATGTTTGTGTGGTGAGAGAAAAAATTTTCTTAGGCTTGAAAATTTTATTTTGTGCTCTAGTAACAATGCGAGAGGAATGAGGTAGAGTCACATAAGGATTAGGAAGATAATAACTTACCTGAGTTGAAGAAGAATCGGTGGCACCTTGAGTAGAGGTTGAAGTAGGAACATTGCTTGGTGTAAGGTGTGGACTTGAGGTGTGTTGATTAGATTTGGAAATGTTGGAAATATGATTTGATGAGTTGGAAGGTGGGCTGGCCGAGGGTGATTGTTTGGAGGAATATATTGAAGTGGCCGAATTAGAAGGTATGGGAATTATGGTTGCTATGATTGTGGGTGATATATTTGGTAAATTGACTGAAGAATTAGGTGAGGATTGATTGGAGGGAGATGAAATGCTTGCTAGATCTTTTTTAAAAAATAAGGAAAATAATTTAGACACTGATTTTGGAGTGACACACAAGTCAGAAGAAGGAATCTTTTTGAAAGGGAAAAGATTTTCAAAAAAGATAACATGCCTAGAAATAAAGATTTTATGATTGATTGTATCTAGATAACTAAATACATGATATTTGAGGGAATAACCAAGAAATACACAAGGTCGAGAATGAGGTTCTAATTTATGTGTTGTGTATGGTCTTAACCAAGGATAACACAGACAACCAAAAACCCGTAAAGAAGTATAATTAGGATGATGGTGAAATTTTTTGTGGTAGGGGGTGTCATTTTGTAGAACCGGGGTGGAGAGACGGTTGATAAGATATGTGGTAGTTTGGAAAGCAAAAGTCCAGTATTTGAGAGGTGCGGCTACTTGATGGAGGAATGTTAAGCCAGTTTCAACAATATGACGGTGTTTGTGCTCAACTGAGCCAACATGTTCGGGGGTGTAGGGGGGTGAGGTGAGATTTTGAATACCAAAATTTGTTAAAGTGTGAGAAAGAGCCTGATATTCACCACCACCATCCATATACACTGTTTTAATTTTGACACTAAAGAAATTTTCACAATTGAAGAATTTTGAAATGGAAGTTTGTGACTCTTATTACAATGATAGGAGTCACATAAATTTTGAAAACTAGAAGAATCGGAAACTGGAATATTTTGACTAGCAAATACTCGTCTTTGGACTTGTGGAGATGGGTGGCGAAGTCGTTGATGCCATAACTGAGAGGAAGATGCAAGAGATGTTGTAGGCTTGATGGGCGGAAGGCATGACGACCATTCTTAGAGATTGTTCCTACTCCGGCCTTGGGCTAAGGATGCCCCCGTACTCAAATCCTTCACAAGAAAATGATTAGGAAAAAATTCAACAAAGGTGTTATTTTGCTTGCAAAATTGAGAAACATATATTAGGTTCTTTTTAATTTGAGGTGCACACAAAATATTACTTAATGTAAAAGATGCCATCGGTGAATCAATAATAGAAGAACCAATATGAGAGATAGAAATTCCATTACCGTTACTAACTATCACATCCTCATTGCCAACATAATCGGAATGCATAAAAAGATTTTGGAGATCGGATGTAATGTGATGAGTGGCTCCCGAATCCAACACCCAATTGTTGTTTGAGGAATCGGAATCAACATCAATGTAGTTGGCTTGTGGCCAAGATGGCTTTGCACGAGTGCGACAAGTTTTTGCACTATGCCCTAGTTTATCGCACAACTAACACACAACACGTGGCTGCCCTAGAGAGTAATTAGGCTTCCAATTAGGAGAGAAATTTGGTTGAGTGTTATACGATGTACCTCGAGGAGCATAACCATGACCTTGACTAGAGGGGTATCGGTACTGCTGACCAGAGAAGCCTGAGGGGCCAGAGTAAGTAGACTGGCTAAAGTTTTAAGGCTGACCGAAATAGCCACCAGATTTGGCGGTGTGTTGACCACTTTTGCTTCCTTTCCCACATTTGCCTTTGTAATTTCCACCCTTGTGTGTAAAGTTAATAGTGATTTGAGCATCTTTTACTCGATTATCACCTCGTTTCTGAATCAGCTCTTTATCGAGAAACTTATCATAGAGATCTTCAAAAGTGACAGGAGTGTCATGAACACGAACTGTAGCAGTTAACTCCTTGAACTCATCAACCAGACCATTGATAGTGTGAGAAATGATCTCTGCATCACTCAGGGGATGGCCAATCAAGGCAAAATCATCAATAATACTCTTGACTTTATTCATATACTCAGCCACAGACAACACTTATTTCTTGGTGCTCATCAAGGTTGTGAGAAGGGAGAGCATGGGGGTATTTGAGTGATTGGCATAGCTGGATTCTAGTTTATTCCATGCTTCAGCCGATGAGGAGAAATTATTGATAGTAGGACCAATCGTGCTATAAACAGTGGCTTGGATGCCTAAAAGAATGAGGCGATCCTGCCTTAACCAGAGTTGATAATCTGAGCTAGTGCTTTCAGGACAAGCAAACGTTCCATCAACATAGCCAAGAATCCCATAACCAAAAAGAAGATTAGTCATCTGAGACTTCCATGAAGCACAATTTTCTCCTCCTTTTGCAAGTTTAAATAGAATCTGAGATGAGGCATTGAGAGAGATTAGATTTCTAGAGTTACCTTGAACACCATTGATTTGTGATGCAAAGATTTGAGGTCCTCCATGAGAATGACTTTCTGTTGATGCTGATTTTGGTGAAGAAGGTTCAGACATCTTGGATCAAGGAACAAGAGAGAAGAAGACAAGGGACATGAGAGAAGAAGATGAGTCTTGAAGAAAAAAAAATAAGGGGAAGGAAATCATATCAGAAAAAGCGGTTATTCTAAGAGAGCCAGGGCTCTGATACCATGATAGATTTGAGAAATTGTATGAAATTGTTCTATTGTATTGACATTAGAATCGGAGCTTTATATAAAAGATACAAGTAACGTTTCCTACTCTATTGCTATCAAAAGGGAAACTTAATCAAGGTGAGTAAATGAGAGAATAAACAATACAAGGAAAATAAATCATGTATAAAAGAATTGCCTAAACTTTAGCTCATATAATTACGTTCTATCACTAGCAACTGAGAGAAAAAAACATGAATGAAAGAGGCGGCGACTCTTGGCTGGGTTCGTCGAGAGAGGAGTGGAATCGAGGGTTTGTGGTGAGCAAGCTATGGATAGGGTCGTGAAGGATGAGGCGACGAGTGGATAGGATAGATGATAAGTGGATATTTTTGGGATTTTGGTTATTGATTTGGTTAGATGTGGTTGAAGATTTTATAACCAGACCATATATAACCACAAAAAATTGTGGTCCTAAAAAATATTATTTTGGTACAATTTGGTCTGGTTATATGTTTTGAGACCAATGCAAAATAAATATGGTCTGGTCTCAAAATATTGTGACCAAACTAGAAAAATGGGACCATAACCAGTAAATAAACAGGCCCTAGTGATGAAGGAGTTATGGTTAGTGCTAAAGTTAATGGTGATGCCTATTTGTAGGCCTTTTTATCAATCAATAATTTGTAGAGCTTCTTCAATTCTTAACTTATCCTTCACCTTATTTTTCTTAAATCCATTGTTTTGTATCAGTTTACCCATTTGTTTTTTTGAGTAATTTTCTCCAAAGTATTTTAATTTAATTTCAACGTCAATAGAATCATTTAATGTTGCAAAATGCAAATTAACTCCTTCAATAATCCTCAATCCTTACTTTAGAACATAAATACGTGGTTTGTTTTTAAACACAAGTTTGGCGTTCAACTGGGTGTTTAATAAAAACAAGATGCATAAATACTATTTAATAAAATTCATGTTTTTATAAAAAAAAAACTCAATTAAAATTTTAAAATATAATTATAAAAAAAATCGTGTAAAAAAAAAATATATATATATATATATGGACAATACTTGCCTCATACCCATAAAAATGACCTTCCTCCTACCCCATGAAGTGGTTTAATAAAATATGGACACGTGTCTTACATTTTGAAAAAAGTAAAATTTTCATTTAAAAATAATTATATAAAATAGACTTATAAATGAGAAACAAAATCTCCATAAATAAAACAAATTTCTAATACAACCCTAATAGCCACCCCTACCATCTCAACCACTATTCATCCTTTTTTTCACTTCTAGCTTTGTTTTCTCCATATCAATAGTAACAAGCACCACTACTTCATCTTTAAAGAGATACCTAATAGAAAATTTTGACTTTGATTCATAAATCTAACGAATATGGGATATTTGTTAAAAAATATTAATAATAAAACAGTCCCGGAAATCAAGTTGGAGATGGCGAAGTCTTGCCCGAGTTGAGCAAGAGGCAACAAAAGGCGATTCTCATAACTCTATGAATGTCCATGAAGAAAAAAAGTATTTATATTTGAAGGTAATCTTTTGATGTTGATAAAAAATAAATATATATATCAAACACTTGTTCATAAAGGTATTTTGAGAGGAGAAGCTAGAGAAAGAAAATGGAGATAAGAGTATAATCCAATTTGAAAAGGAAACAGTTATAACCCAATTAACTTTTAAAAATATATTTGATTCATATTTAAATATAGGACACATGTCCATATTTTATTGATTATGTGGTAGGAGGAAGTTCATCCATGGGATAAGAGGCAATTATTGTCATATATATATATATTTCCGCTAGAATAATGGTTTTCCTTATTACTACACCGGAATTTAAGTTGGGCATTATAAAATTTGGGCTTTACCAGAGCCCTGACGGGCCGGACCATAGAATAATGGCTTTCTTTATTACTATACCCGAATTTTAGTTGGCCCATTATCATATTTGGGCTTTAAGACTGGCCCAATTACCGGCTCTTCAATCTTCATTCTTCTTAGTCACAGAGCTGAGCTCTCTGTCTCTATCCATGGCTCCTCCCAGAATATTACTCTGCGGAGATGTTTTCGGCCGCCTCAACCAGCTCTTCAAACGAGTTTCATCGGTATCTCTCTTTCCATATATGCAAATATATATATGCATATTCTATTCACATATATATATATATACAGGATCACTCTAGGGCTTATAGTGAACCAGTACTGACACTCACTACTGATTTTTAGGTCAACAAATCAGCTGGTCCGTTCGATGTGCTTCTCTGCGTTGGCCAGTTCTTCCCGGACTCGCCGGCGGAGCTCGAAGAGTTCATGGACTACATCGAAGGCCGGTCTTCAATCCCTATTCCGACCTATTTCATCGGCGACTATGGCATTGCCTCGCCCAAGGTTCTGTCGGCGGCGTTGAAGGACTCGGCCAACCAAGGGTTCAAGATGGACGGGCTCAAGATTTGTGAGAATTGCTATTGGTTGAAAGGCAGTGGAGATTTCACACTTCATGGTATGAAAATTAACCCTTTTTGTTTTTTAATTCCTTGTAATTCCTTAGAATTATATACAAATGTATATATATATATATATATGTATATATATGCTTGGAAGTTTCAACTTGTTGAGTGAAGATGTATTCTTCTGTGTTGTGGTGTGTTTCTAAGTTGCAAGTGGCAGTATGATAAAAATGTAGTTATATTTCATATGTGACAAAGGACCCTTGAATTGAATTTTTACTTCGTTTGAATTCACTTTAATATAGTGCTTTTGTGAAAAAAATTGGGTTTGGCGCTATGATAGGAATCTAATTACATGTAATATGTGTGAAAGAAGCCTTTATGTGGGTAAGCGTCGGACTAGAATTTGAATGCTTGATGCTTCAGCCTAGTCTGCAGACTAGAGCCTTTTCTTCCTGAATGTCAGATTTATTAGCCCATCATGCATTACTTTGTAAAGAAAATGCCGAAGACATGTGAGCCCATATTGAGGCGGGAAATAGATAGAATATCATTTTTCTTTGGGAAATGTTTCAAATTGTTTAGGCATCTGAATTTGACCGGGCACTTGGGCAGAACCCTTGTTGGTTGGATATGTTAGTTCTGTTAAATATGGTGAAAAAAGTCACCATCTGCAGATTTATGAATTTTGTTTGTTTGATTTCAGTAGTATGGAGTTCCTTTGAAATTAAATTCAGGTGTACAGTATACTTCATTGGTATTTGTTTTCGCAAATGTAGAATGGGCGTGTAATACCCTGAAATTTTAGTTCTAGTTCTTTAGTTGTATAATGAATTTGTTAATCTCTGTTTAAGTTTAGACTTTCATATTCAGTTGGGAAAAATCATAAGTGAATAGATTCATTTGACAATGAGTAATCAATAATTACAAGAGAAATGGGTGTAGAACCTAATTGTGTGTTAAGTGATGATATTCATAGATACTAAAATGTGATTATTTGTATATGTAGTTGGCTTTTAAATATATGGGCATGGGAAATAAAAAGATTATTTAAAGTGACTTATGTGCTTGTATGGACTGTGTGTGAGTGGGTACGTATGAGTTGCATGTGTTCTTTCAATAGCATGAGTATATGTGGGGATGGTTTGCCAGTTGAATTTATATGGTTTTGCCATGTTTAAGTGTGACATTCTTTGTAAAGTTATTAAATGGAGCATCTCTAAAACAAGTTGTACATATATATATACCAACACTACCATGTCCAATAACAGTGCTTAATTATATATATGTGTGTGTGTGTGTGTGAGTGGGTTTGGTTATTGATTTCCATTTGAGGTCTATTTACCTGTGTTACATGTGACCACTTATATATATGTAGTACTAGTGCCAACACATTTCATTCCCAACAGGTGTCCATGAGCAAGCATACCCACCTATAGTTTAAATTTTCTCTAGCAAGTTGAGTCACCACATGCCATTTTAGTATTATGGGTCTTATGTACAAATCAAGGTGTAAGGATGAGTCAGCTAGCATTCTTGCAAGGTGTGTCACTTACACTATAGATATATCAATTATAGTATAGGCTTAGGGGGTTTCTCACGAAAGAGCTCACATTCACATAACACTAGGATATACTACGTACTTGAGCTAGAGAAAGAGAGGAGGATGAAGTCTCGGCTAGGAGAAAAAGAAGAGAACTTTGCCCATGCGTTTGTTCACAAAATCAGAGGTAGGAAAGTTTTGCTAGTATTGATATACGTGGTTATGGGTAAGTATTAATTTATTCATGTTTTGTATGAAATCAAACATTTAGGGTGCATTTGGAAATGCTGTTTTCTGTTCTGTTTTTATTTTTTGGCACTGTTTATGAAAACATAATGTGTTTGGCAACTTTTTTTAGTGTTTGTTATGTTCTCAATTCGGAAAGTGTTTTTGTGAATAGTAGAAAAAACAAGTGAACAACAAAAACCTGTTTTTTTTCCTTATTTTTTTTGTTCTCTTTGGGATTTTCCAAAAAAAAAAAAAAATTTGAAAATTGTCACGAACAGTTCTGCAATCGGCACCACCCCTTCACCTCCACCCTCAACCACCGCCACCGCCACCACCCTTCACCACCCCCAACAACAACCTTCGACCACCATCAAACCCCCAAATTGAACACCCCCCCCCACAGACACACACACACACACACACACATATATATATACACACACAGAACCCTAACCGCTACTACCAATCGGCACCACCCCACTACCCGCCGCCACCACCACCACAACCCGTAGATCGACTCTCTGAACCCTAAATTGAAATCCCAATTCGACACCCAATACCCCAAATCGAAACTCCTAAATCGACTCTGCAAACCCTAAATCGAACCCCTCTCCACCATCGAACCCCCTCCACCACCTTCGACACCATCTGCAACTGCAACTGCAAATCGTGTGTGTGAATGTGTGTGTGTGTGTGTAGGAGAAGAAGAAGACTTATGTTTTTTGTTTTTTTGTCCCAAACAAAAATTGTGTTTTTTTATTTATTTTTAAGGTAGAAAAATTATAAAAGAACATCGTCTGAACTGGGAAATTTCCATTTCCAAGAATCAAATATCGAACAACTAAAACCGTTGCACAACTCGTGTGCATCCGATCCGAGAGTGTCCCACACTGTCTCTTCCCCTTCGACCAGCATGGATCCAGCTCTCCCTACCCAAATAAGGGTCTTCCACGTGGGTTTCGGGTCTTGCACCCAAGGGTAACTCGTACCCTGCTTGCTCAATTTTCAGAATTTCCCTTTTCGCATTACAAATCCGCCACATCTACTTGTGGACAATTCTTATCCCAAAATCTCTAGAACTTACTAGTTCTGATTCCATTTCTTTCCGTATGTAATGCAATAAAGTGAAGATTCAATGAATTATTGAGCCACTTAATCACGCATATATCAAACTGATCTTGATTCCAAAGTACTAACCAAGTAGCTCAATTCATGCAATTTAAACTAAAAAACTACATCAAATACCAACCCAATATAAAAGAGTTAAGACCCCGTTTGGAAACTTTGTTTTTGTTTTTGTCCTCTTAAGAACAAAAAACATTTTTGTTCTTATCCTTGTTTCACTGAGATAAATAAATTTTGTATTTTTAAATCCTAAATTCCACAAGTCACACCTCGGGTTCTTGCTCTTAAATTCCGGGACGTGGGTTTTGAAAAAGGAATTGAGCAAGTGTTATGCTATTGCGTGTTATTTCTATTTTTATTTTTTTCTGTTTACCTTTGATAGCTGATTTATAGCCTCTTATTTAGGGTTATCTGTGGCCTATTTATCTGGTAGGCATTCAACAAGTACTCAACAATTTGGAACATACAGTCAAGATGATGTTGATGCATTGCGGGCATTAGCCGAGGAACCCGGAATAATAGACTTGTTCTTAACATATCCTTTTGTGTAATAAACGACATTTCTGCATTAGTAGTCCATTTTTATATTTGCATTCCTTTAGCTATAGGTCAGAAATTGTGATTTATCTTGTTATGGTGGCTATTTGTATCACTTCCTTAACTAGATACACTAATGAATGGCCAAGTGGTGTCATGAATAGAGCTGCTGCATCCGATCTTCCTCCAGAAATCTCGGATTCAACTGGTAGTGATTCCATCATATCGGAACTAGTAGCAGAAATCAAGCCTCGGTAAGTGGTGGTTGGTAATCCACCTCCTTCTCCCTCTAAGACAAAGGGTAATTAAAGGAAAATGAGGAACATATAAGTAAAAGACTTGTTTTCCCTTCTCTGAGCATTTATCTAGCCATTCTTTGGCTCTTGCTAGAATTATTTGGAGGTCTTAGCTTTCAGTTATAAGGTATTTATAATAAAAAAACCACCTTTTACTTTTTTTTTTCTTTTTTTCTTTATATCAATGCTTACTTTGTTTGATTTAACACCTCTTGCTTCATTTATATTGTAGGCCTTGTACAATAAGTCTTCTTGACAAATACTCTTCCTAATGTATAGTTTCTAGGACTCTTGCTTCAACTGCAAAACCCAGATTTTACAAAACCTATATGCAAATATTTTGGAAAACCCCTTAAAAATTGCAGGTCTAGAAATTAATGAAAAAAATTATAATTCCAAGGGTTCCAACCTATTTTTCTTATCATTATGTTTGTATTAGTTGGACATCTGTGTAACTCATGCTGATGCATATGTGTGTATATCAGTAAATGCATAACGATTATAATTAATATGACTGGGAAGTCATGCTCCATCCTTTTAGATTATATGGATTAATAATCCAGGACTTGGCTATAGCGCAATTGCTGAACCAACAACATATTGTTAGGAGGCTTAGCCAAGTTCTTTATGTAAAAAATATTTGCAATAAGTAGAAAGGAGAATAAAGAAGCAATAGGCTAGTAGAACCTCATTATAAAAGGTATGAATTTAAAACAATATTGCATTGCCTTCCTTTCCTCCTTTTCCCCCTAGATTTACAAAATTTGACTATCTCAAATGCTTTTTATTTTTCCTTCTAGCCTTAGTGTTGGATAAGTTGTATCTTGTTTTCTCTGATTGAAAGTTGTATGTTTCTTTTGGTAGCTACCACATTGCAGGTACTAAGGGTGTATATTGTGCTCGAGAACCCTATGCTAATGTTGAGGCTGTACATGTAACCCGTTTCATAGGTCTTGCTCCTGTTGGAAATAAAAATAAACAGGTATTATTCTTATTCGTTACTTTAGTTCCTGATTTTTTTTTTCGTTTTCTTGCCTGGCTGTTGTTGTATACTTTATTATTTTTTGATTTGTTAACATTTTGGCGGTGCATTATGTTTCCAAGTTATGTGAGTTGACTTTGTTCTAAAAGGTCTGTAGTTAGGGTATATATGATACTAAAATTTAGGCTAGTGATCAGTAGTTGGGATCTGCTGGAAAGAGTATGGCAAATGTTCATATTTAAAACTCTGTGCATTCAATGTGTGCTTCCTTTTTAATGTTCTGTACGTAAATTTAGCGAAACTCTGTATACTAATATCAATTAAACTTATCTGTTGCTTTCCTAACAATGTCTGTACTTTTAAGGGACGTATCTATGCATTCTGAATTATTCTGTTTTTAAGAGATGCTGCATCATTTGGCTTTGCTTCTAATTATTCTAGTTCTAATAAACTGGATATAAATGAAACATATGCGGTCTGTTTACGTAAAGAAAAATATCCAAGTTCCTTTTCGTTTATTACATTTACTGCATTTGACTTGCCAATTTTTTTTTTTAACACTTAGTTCTTGCTTCTGCTCAGAAATTTATTCATGCAATTTCTCCTGCTCCAGCATCCACCATGTCTGCTGCTGAAATTTGCACAAAGCCACCTAGTACTACTCTATCTCCATTTACATCTTTGGAAAAAGCAAACCATACTGATGGAGTTGCAAAGAGGCCTAGTGATACTGATTCTGACTCACAGTATTGGCGGTATGATGTCTCTCAGAAACGACAGAAAGGAGGTGGTGATGGCAGTAAGCTGTGTTTTCAATTTTTATCTTCAGGGTCTTGTTCACGAGAGGACAAATGCCACTTTCGGCATGACGGAGATGCAAGGGAACAATATAGGAGAGGTGTGTGCTTTGATTTTCTTAACAAAGGGAAATGTGAAAAGGGTCCAGAGTGCAAATTCAAGCACACTTTAGTGGAAGAAGGTGAGAGCTTGCCTGACAGGAGACCTGGATCTGGAAATGCGAATGCTAACAGGTTGTACTTTATTAAACTACTCCTTTCTGATTTGTTTGAAGGGTCATACAAATAATATCAAGGTAACTTGAGAGTAGAGATATATGAGTTGTTGTTACGGCAAACAGACCAAATCGGCAGGAAATTTACGACAGAAAAATAAGCACGCCACACAAAGAACACAAAAATTTTACGGGATTCAACACAAGTCATGTCAAATCCTCGGTGGAGATCCGACGAAAGTTTTCACTAGGCAAAAACAGGAGATTACAAGTTTCAGCTCACGAAATGTAGCACATTCTCTCTACAAATTTCAGTCTCTTTTTTCTCTTATCCACTCCAAACCCTAGATGCCCTTATATATATTGGGCTACATGGGAGTACTAAACATGTCCACGACCCATAAGAGAAAAACATGTCAAATAATTTTCCTCGGTGGCAATGCCCCTGAATTCCAGAGCTTTCAATTTTCGAGGCAACCTATGACCTGAATCCGAATTTCGGGCCACAACAACACAAATCTCCACATTGGCTTGAATTCTTCAATCTTGGCATTCTCAACTACTCCTTTTGCCTCTCCACATGCCCTTAAGGGCCTCGGCAACTCAAACGCCAATCAAGTCCAAACTGTGTTTCAGCTTGATAGTAGGAATGACCTTAGTCATCATATCTACCGTATTTTCTGTTATCTCGATCTTCCTCACTGCAATATCACCCTGTTCAATCACATCTCTGATGAAGTGTAGCCCGACTCATAGTTGTGAAAGGTGCGCCGGGTGACGGGTGGCGGCGCCTCGCCTTAACCTGGGCGCTGGTGGCTTCAAAAGGCGCCGACTAGACGCTCGCCTCACATGGGGCGCTGGGCGCGCCTGATTACTTTTCTTATTTTCTTTTTTATACGTGACTAGTTTGAGGTTTGACCTATTGTATATATATGGTGTATAATATATATCGGGATTGTGTTTGGATGTATATACGTATATAGTTTTCTCTCTCTTCCCTCCTCCGCTTCTCTCTCTCTCTATCTCTCTCTCTCTTTTCTGTCAATTAAACACTAATACAAAAATTATATATATATATTTTCCCAGTCGTCTTTTTTTTTTTCTTTTTCCTCTCTTTTGGAGTCTCTCTTCTCTCTCCTCCTTTTTTTTTTTTGTCTATTAAACAGTAAACCAATATATATATATATACACGTATATTTTCCCCATCCTTTTTTTCTCTCTCTCTTATGCTCTATTTTGGAGTCTAGCTTCTCTCTTATCTCGTTTCTTTTTTTTCTTTCTTTCTTTGTCTATTAAACAGTAAACCAAAAACGCTATATATATTGTATATACGTATATATATATTTTCTTTCTTTCTTTATCTTATGCTCTATTTTGGAGTCACTCCTCAGTAAACCAAAAATATGTTCCCTTTTTTTTTTTGATAAGTCAAAACATCTTTTGTTTACTTATTTTTTTCTTCCATCTTTTTTTTTTCCTGTTTTTCCTTCACTTGATAATATTTCGATCTATTTAGAAGTGATTTTATTGATTTAATTGTGAAAATAATTTATTATTGAGCGTCTTGCTTCACTCGGGTGAGCGCCTCTCCTAGGCTCTAGAAGACCTCTAGCGCCTCGGGGCGCCTCACGCCTTTAATAACTATGGCCCGACTTCAATATGTTTGGTCCTCTCATGGAACATTTGATTTTTAGTCAAATGTCTGACACTTTTTGTTTATCGCAAAACATAGTCAAATCATCAAATCATCCTGCCTAAATCAGCAATTAATCTCTCAGACATATAGCTTCCTTCACTGCCTGTGTAATTGCCATGCACACAAAGCTCAATTTTCGGGTCAACCAGGGAGCAACGCGACCAGAATCCAAATTCAGGCCACAACATCACAGTTGTTAAATCCCATTATTTCTGCTCCAGTTTGTGATATTTTTTAGTAGGTAAAGTTTGTGATAGTAATGATCATTCTACCACTGAATTTCAGGTCTAAAGATTGCTGGTTTTGTTTGTCAAGTCCCAACCTGGAGTCGCATCTAATCACTAGCATAGGGGAGCATTACTACTGTGCACTTGCTAAAGGGCCACTAGTTCAAGATCACGTGCTGATAGTACCTGTAGAGCATTTGCCTAATACTCTTTCTTCATCCCCAGAATGCGAGATGGAGTTGGCTAGATTTCAAAGCGGTCTTAAAATGTATTTCAATAATCAAGGAAAGGAAATAATCTTTTTTGAGTGGGTTTTCAAACGAGGCACTCATGCTAATCTTCAGGTAAAATATATTTCCTTTAAGATGTTATTTACTTTGTGCTTAATGTGAATAGTTAGACTTCTTGTGGATTCAAGTTTATAAGTAGTTTTATTTCCCTCTGCATTTTCCTAATGCTCTTTTCTGACTTTTATCACCAGCAATTTTCCAATAATAGCTTTTGGTGGAAAATTAAGCTATTCTCTTCTGTGCTCCTCCGTGTTGTGTTTGTTAATACCTCCTCAATGTTGGCCATGGGGTCGGAGAAGTATGTTGGGGGTGCTCCTTACCATGCACCATATTTCCATTTCTAATATGCAAATTAATAATGTAGTATAAACATATTACTTTTGTATTTCACAAACTTTTTTATTCTTTGTGTTTGTTAACCATTGGTGGTGTTTGCTTATATTTCATTAGCTTGTGTTTTTATGAGCATTACTCTACTTCGATTATCAATGTTCTGTTGCAGGTCGTTCCTATTCCGGCAGCTAAAGCATCTGCTGTTCAACAAATATTTAATTTAGCTGCTGAAAAGTTGGGGTTCAAATTTGTGGTGATGAAAAGTAAGTTATTTTTGTTGCTAACTAGTGTTGCATACAATATCTGTTGATTGCTTTGATCCTTGGCTCCTTCAAATGCCTTTTAAGGTTATCTGTGTTGGTTTGAAACTGTTTTCTGACATGAATTTTTTTGGACATGCAACAATCTTTACCTGAGTTAAAGATGATAGGATGCTAAAATTACTTAATGGGCCAGAAATTCTGATCGCCATCATCTTCCATGTTTGAATTCAGCTGATTGCTCCAATGTTGTGATTAATCTGTTTCACTTTACTCCTTCCTCTTTTTTCCGAACGAATTCATAATTATAAAAACGTCAAATCAATCTTAATTGGCTAAAAAAACATAGAAAAAGAAAAACGGTTGGTTGTTGCCGTCCCAACAGCATTTCATTTTCATGGCTTATACATGTTCAATCTGATTGTCTTTTGATTGCAGACGATAATGATTCTGAAGGTAGAAAATTGTTGCGGATGCAATTTAATAACGCTAGCAGTTTATTCTATGTGGAGCTTCCTGGAGGTACAATATTATCACATTCTGTTGAGGAGAATGAGAAATTCCCAGTCCAATTTGGTCGCGAGGTTAGATTCTACTATTCAGCTGCTACAATGCCATTTTCTAACATATTAGGTTAAAGACTTGCTTTTAATTATTAGCTGTGCTAGTAAATGAGTCCTGGCTAGTTAGTTAGCATTTTTTTTTTTTTATTTGTTTCACGTCTTATTAATCTAAGCTGGCTAGTTAGTTAGCATTTTTTTTTTTATTTGTTTCACGTCTTATTAATCTAAGCGATTCTCATTTATTTGTTGTGGGAAACTAAAGTGATTCACGACATATTGAAGTTTCTTTATTTGTTATTCATATTTTCTATTCTTTTTCTTCTTTGATGGCGGTTATTCATGCTTTCGGTTAACCTCACCTGAACTAGAATGTTGTTTCTATCAACAACAATAAGATTTACCATTATGTTGTGTAACTTCTGGCCGCGTCCATGAACCAAATGACAAGTTTATATTAGACTGGTTGGTAATGATTTCATACTATGATTTCTTTTAGTCGTTATGGTAAATGTGTTCTAAAAGTCATGTTTCCTAATCTTGCTTTAATGGATCACCGTTGTAACCCCAACAAAGGAAAAGGATTTCATGTCTATTGTGCGTTAATAAATGCAATTCTGTCACTGACATGGATGTAGAGGTGGCTCATAACAGTTATCTGATAATTCCAAATGATCATAAGTAGTTTCAAATCCTTTTGAGTGTCGTCAGCCAGAGATTCCCGTGTGGTCTGACAAGATGGTTTGCTTATGCTTAGCAAATAGGGTTCCTCCATTGTACGCCACTACTATTTTCGTTACCTTTCACCATTTTTTTTGTAATTTTTTTACGAAATAATATTATTTGATTAAAATTATATGTTTATTCCATTCCAATCTCATTCTCATTCCATGTCCACTTGCATTCCATTCCATTCATGCGTACCAAACATAGCCTAAAAGCTTAAGCTGTTAGAGGAGGGTAGCTTTAGCCTTTAGTATTTAAATTTTTAAATATTATAAACATCCTTTATTGGTCTGGATGGACTAACTCATTTCTTGATTTGGTGTTTCTATAAATGATCAGGGAAAAAGAATTAAAATCTTTCAATATTGCTACTAAAATAATTTATTATATTTAGATAGTTTAGATTTGTTTAGCCAATGATGCTCAGAGGCTGTTAATTGGTTGCTTTTACTGGCTCCTTGACAAAGCAAATTGATAAATATCCAATGCACGGTGCAATAGACGTCATTCAAACTTATCAAGTATTTTTTTGGAATAAGGGATCAATTACACTGATGAAATTTCCTTTAACAAGAAGCACATTTATTTAAGAGAGACTGTTGTATTGTATGGAATACTACAGGTTCTAGCAGGCTTGCTAAATGTGGCTGATAAGGCTGATTGGAGAAACTGTAAGTTCAGCAAAGAAGAGGAACTGAAAATGGCAGAAAGTTTCAAGAATCGATTTGAAGAATATGACCCAAATTGGTAAATCCTTGGAAAAACAGAAGGTATGGAAGCTAAAAATTGTTAGTCCTGTGTTATCTGTACTATTATTATTTTTATTGTAGAAACAGGAGTCCACAACTTACAGTCTTTATTTACTTGTTCTTTTCTTTAACCCTGAAACTGCTTAGAAAAAATGTCTAATTTTCCATCAAATGGTGATAGGATAATATCGTCATCTTTTACAGGGAGAGTGTCAAATCGGATGACATCTGCACGGTGGTCTGATTGCCCTCGCCACAAACTGCCGCCTGATACTATCGCCCTCAAAGTCCAGTAACTTGGAGAGGTGCCTTCCTTATTTTGTCACAGCCATGATTGCTCCTCGTGTCGTGCTCACTGAAAATTTTGGGACGCCTCTACGATTTTGTGCCATGTGTAACTGAAGTAGAACAAGAATGTTATTTTATCAGTACCAACATGTAGAATATATGTGGATTTGTATCTAATGATAAGCATCTGATAAACAAGAGTGAGCCTCCAGAAGTCTGTGCTACCAGAGATTTTTGCCCAGTTTACGTACATGTGGTCTGCTGTCTGATGAAATAACATGTGGTGTTTTATACTTTTAAAAATTTGTTTTGAGCATCACTTGCAAATTACAATTCTTTTAGTATTAGACATCAAGTAGGGGAAAGCCCGTTGATATTCTGAAAAAGACAAAAAAAAAATGGTATAGCAAAAAATAAATATAAAAATTGTAAAACAAAATTGAAGAACAATGAGGAGAAGAGTAGTGAAACAGAAATGTTAAAGACGGCCATTAATCATAATAATAATAACAATACTAATAACTTCGACTGATGAATTGTTTATATTGATTTTTCTCACCGTAAATTAACTGTGTTTTTTCACTTTAGTGGTGCTTCTCTGTAAAATTAATCAGTAAAAAAATTCCACCCATGACATTTGTGGGCATTATTTTTTTTTGTGCCCCTTGGCAGGTCACCACAAACCATCGTGTGACATTTAACCAGTGAAGCCGAAAGTACGCACATTTGTGGGCATTTGCAAGTAGGGCTGCAAATGAATCAAGTCGTTCATGAGCAGGCTCGGATTCGTCTCGTTAAGAGTTCGACGTGCTCGTTTGTTTAGTAAACGAACTGAGCTCGAACACAATTTTTAGACTCGTTTACTAAACGAGCCGAACTTGAACATTACTAAGCTCGGCTCGCTAAACTCGTGAACAGACTCGTCTAAGTTAAATAATAAAATTTTCTCATATCCGACAAAAGAAAGTGTTCAAATTGAACAAATTGTGAAGAGTGTTGTGAAAAGATTATAGGACTTATGCGACCATATCATAAAAATCATTCATAAAAATTTATACTAGTGAAAATATATTAAAAAAAGACATACAATAACTCAATCCAGACGGTTATTGACAAAAGTAATACATGTTACAACTGAAACCTTCCCGGAAAAGAAGGAAAAGATAAAGGGAAAAAAAGAAGACGAAAATATATACATGGGTTCAATCCTTTCAACGGCGGATGATTAGTGTCTATGAGAGCAACCATGGACCTCAATAGATTGCCGTAGCACCGAATATGAGACGAGTCAAAAACTAGTGAGTGAGTTTGAGAGACCTTGAATTTGGAAGTCACACACAAAAACAGAGAAGCCGAAGCCAAGATCTATCAATTGATTCATCACAAAAATGGTATCAAATTCCCAAACTCTCTCTCACCAATTTCTGTTTTCCGTTTTTTCAATTTCTGACTTGTTTATGTTTGAAGGCTTCCACAGTGAAGGCAATCTCGAGCCCGGTCCCAGACGTATGGTATCCAACCCTAGCCGTCTTCATGCTCTCCATCGGCCTCATCCTCACTGCCTCTTTCTTCATGTAAGCTTTCTCTTCCTATATCTATATATATGTATATGTATATATATTGTGTTTTTGAGATCGATTCATGTTTATATGACTATTGCACACCCTTTTTTTGTGGTTTGATGAATTGATCTGATCCACAATGGTGGTGATTTGTTTTCGGGATCAATTTGGTATTCTAATCAGAAATTTTGTTTTCTCGCTTTTATGGTTCAAATGTTGAATGTGTTTGAGATTTTTGTGGATTTTAATTTCAATTGACTGAATTAGGTGTAATTAATGGACTAATGAGGATTCAAATGTATTGGCGTCCAGTGTTTGTTTTATATATAGCTCGTTTGTTAGTTTTGTACACTGATAAATCTTTCAATTTCTAATGTGAGTTGTGTGGATTGGAATTTCACCCTTATAATTTCTCTTTGAACAGATATATATATATTATGATTTTTTTTTTTTTGTGTGTGTCTAATTTGATGACTGGGAATACGGTGATGGAATTGGGATTTTCAACTGTCAACGTCCCTTTTTCACAAACACATACCATTTAACATCTGGGTCCTGGAGTTGAAGCTTTTTTGATGGGGTGGTCTTCAGTTTTTGCGGCAAGGGTTCATGAGGAAGGGGGTTTGACAATGGAGTGAAGGGTGGTGTACAAGGGACAGTGTGGTTTAATAATTGTTGCTATGGTTTATTTCTTGTAGAATGGTTCTGTAGTTTGGAATGGCTTTACAGGTTTTCCAAGTAACATCCTCCAATGAAAAATGTTTCATATTTGATATGATTTCAGTAGATTGATTGACTAGATCTTCTGAACTGTCTGGGGTTTATGGGCGCTGGAGTTCATGGTAAAGTTTTAGGATAACAATATGAGATCGATACTGGTTTTGATATGTATGCCGAGGAGCTATGTTTTTCATGTTTAAGTTAAAATCACTAGATAAGTTGGCTAGTCCTTTCGAGCTGTCTAATTTTATGGGTGGTGGATCTCGTGGTAAATAATAGGTAAAATGTTCTCATACCATGACTTGCTCTTATTATGGATTTCCTCGTTTTTCATGCTTTCAACTCAAACCATATCATATATTACTTGTGCAACCATTGGTCTTCACTGTAATAACCAAACCATCTTAACCAACTTCACACTTGTCATTTCAATGCATCCATTCTTGTTGCTATGGTTACATTATTGATTTATGCTCCTTGTGTACCAGCAGAGTATCTGTAATGTCAATTTTGCTTCAATTCCAAAAATACGGATGTCAACTAAACTGCTAATATACCATTCTCCTTTACTTTACTAATGTACTTTCTCCTTTATTTTACTCTCTCTCTCTCTACCGTCATTCTTCTTTCATATCTTTATCTTTCCACTTTCTTGTATCTTGGTTAACTCTTTCACCAGGAATTTTATCCCATCTATCCAAAATCATATCAAACGAAGGAACATGATCTTGGTGAGGGATCACGGATCTGCAAAATTAGTTGTACTTGTATTGTATCAGTGTTATCCTTTGTGTTTCATACATACTGAGGATGAACAGATTCACACCCCTTAGTAAATAGTGTCGTCTTCTGTGGAATAGCAATCAATAATAATAGTGAAAGAGGAATCGCTGTGTCGCTGGTGTGTCTTTTGCGTGTCCACTCCTTGTTTACACATAATAACGACAGCTCAAGGTGTCAGGCACAAGTACATTACACTTGAGGCCGTGTGCATGCTTTGGAATTTGTAAATTGTGAATATTGTCCCTAAATCATCAGCACAGTTTTTTTTTTTTTAGTTCCATGTAGTCCATTTCATCTTGCTTTAAAGTATTTACGGTGATCGAGATCAGTTAAGCTGCACTTCTTGATCTCTATATAAATTTCCCATCCAAATGAAGAGAAGAAAGGAGAAGAGAGGAGATCAAGAAGTGCAGCTTAACTTTAGAAATCCTCGGTGAGTGATTCTTTCACGGATGCCATTAAAGGTGATGAGGGAATGCCGACTACCATCTTAGGGGTTCCCCCTGTAGCTTGGGGATTTAGCTTGTAGCTTTGTAATGGTAGGTTTTATTTTCACCTAGATTAGTTGTGCACTTCCTATTAGGCGGTGTGAGAATGACTTGAAGGGTTTGCAAACCCTGTGGCCCTACATTGAGTAGACTTGTAGAATTGGATTCCTAATTACATGTATACAATTTGAATGGTTGAGGGACTTGAGTCGAATGTTGAGGATACAAATTGTGATCCAGTGATGAACTGGTTCTTTTGATTGTAGTGAATAATGCAGTAGTTTTATTTATTGAAGAGGAAGATAATATAATCTGTACGGGTCGTAAAATGATTTTGGTTGCTGGTGTGGTTTATACCGTGTTAAAGTGACATAATCCTCACAGGCGGGGAACATTTGGTGCTTATCTGAGTGATTTTGAATTCCGTGGCAGTCAAGTATTTAAATTCTTTCTGATACTGATAAGCTGTTTTCTACGCTAACTTTACAATACTGAAAAAAGAAATAGGGAATGATTGAAGGAAAGGTGAAAAAGATTGTGTCATGCTGCCTTACACATGATGTGCTACTCTTTATTTCTCTCATTACTCTCGAAGAAGTGATGGCTCATTGATTTATTTGGTTGCCATGCTTTTATGGTACAAAATTATATTTCTTATTGAGCAGAATACATTGGATATCAGTGATGGGGTATGATTTGGAGCTCCGTGTATATAACTTGTTTTTGCCAAGCCCACTGAGGCTCACAGTAGCTCGTTTGTCTTATATTTTGTTTTGTTTTTTGGTTATTTCCTCCTGAATAAAGATAATCAAAAGACATTGTCATCACAGGGAGTCCAAAGTAGTAGGTCAGGTATGAGTTGGGTAGATTGCTAAATCTTGTGCACAATTTCCAATGAGCAAGTGCAAAACATGGACATTTATAACGACATGGCAGTATCATGGATTTTCGAATGAATCTTTTCTTGCTTCTCTGGCTATGTTTACTAGTTTTCACATTTACTCGCCACTGGCATTTTTTGAAGTTATGATCTAATAATGGCATAACATTTTGTTGCAGATATGAAGCAACCTCTTCTAGGAAAAACCGCAGCCTTGCTAAGGAGCTCATGACGGGAACAGTTGCGTCTGTCTTCTTGGTAAGTCCACGGTTCTTCATTCCTCTATTGCGACTTGCTCTTCATTGGGTGTGTAAAATTTCATTTTTTTTATACTTTTTGCTGATGCACTCAGATTTTTTCTGCAGGGTTTCGGATCCTTGTTCTTGCTCCTTGCTTGTGGTGTTTATGTTTGATATCTACGCATTGAATCAGATAGAATTCCGCTGAACATGACAAAAGTTTTGCATCAATGAAGGATTATAGCTTTGAATGATCGTTAGTTAGAACTTCTTATGAATTGTTATTTAAGTTACTTTGTTCATCAACTGGTTGCCGCGAACGAAATAGGACAAAAAAATTTATGATAATATCTTCTATATGGGGTTTGACTCCCAGATCAGTAGTGGATTTTGATTTCTGTTGTTTCTAAATTACGGATTGAAAATGTGATAAAGAACACCACAAAAGTGGGGTGTAGTTACTTTTGTTTATTGTGTTTTGGTTTTGAGGCTTTCGACCAAGCTTTTGGATGCCTTTGGTTTGGGGGAAGCAGAATAACTCTACTTCATGCCCATTCATAATATAAGTACGAGTAGCACTTTATATTATTACATTAATTGCGAGAGAAATTTTTATATGACCTCAACAAATCACAAGCGAAATCACATGTAAAAATGAAATAACAGTTTATTTGCAGATGTGGTTGTATGCAATTGATCAAAATTATACAACACATATTTATTAGCGGCAAATATGTGATTGGTTGAAACCTTGAAACTAGGCGGAATTGAATCACATTGGTTTGTGTAGTACCAAGTTAATTTGCAACTGTGAAAGTATATGATTTGTAAATGTGACGGTATTTGATTGATTTGAGAGATTGACTGAAATTATGTAATACATTTTATCTATCTAGCAACACGTAATATGTATATAGGTTGATTTTTTACTCGGGAGGTATGTGATTCGTTGAAATTATATAACATATTTATATACATGGTAATATGTGATTGGCCGGATACACATAAATTTCTAAATGTGTCAGTACGTGATTCATTGAGATTGCGTAATACATTTACTTTTGCACGTTATTTATTTATATATGTGATTTGACGAAAACATGTTACAAGTTATTCGGTAATATATGACTAACGAGATTACATAATATATTTATTTGAATGTCAATGTGTAATTGGACGAAAACACGTTAGATATTATCTGGCAATGAGTGATTGGCTAAGACTACGTACTACATTTATTTGCATGGTAATAAGTGATTGAATGAAAAAACATAATAAATTCTTTATTAATATATGATTGACCAAGACTACGTAACACATTTATTTGCGGGACAATATGTTATTGAACGAAAACACGTAATAGATTTTCTGTCAATACATATACCTATGTAGTAGCACGCAATATGCACGTTAATTTTTAAATGTGGCGGTATGTTCCTCGTTGAGACTACGTAACACATTTATTTGTGTGGCACGTAATAAATTCTTTGTCAATACGCGATTGGCCGAGGCTACGTAACACGTTATTTGCGTGGCAACACGTGATTGGCGAAAACTATTAATAAATTTTGTCAATACATTTACTTATGTAGCAACACGTAATTTGTACGTAGTTATGAACGTTAATTTCTAAATGTGGCGGTATATGCGTCGTTGAACACATTTATTTACGTGGCAATATGTGATTGGCCGAAAATACGTTAATTTCTAAATGTGATGGTATGTGATTCGTTGAGATTACATAATACATTTATTGTCGTGGCATATGTGATTGGCCGGAAACGAGTAAATTTCTAGATGTGACAGTATGTGATTCATTGAAATCTTATTTATGATTTCATGTCATATGTTGGACGAAAACATGTTATAAATTATCTGATAATATGTGATTGACTGAGACTACGTAATAATTTATTCACGTGACAATATGTGATTGGACGAAAACAAGTTATAACTTATCTAACAATATGTGATTGGGTGAGAATACGTCACACATTTATTTGCCTGGTAACATGTGATTGCTCAAAAGCACGTAATAAATGTTGTCAATACGCGATTGGCCAAGCCGCGTAACACATATTTTTGTGACAGCTAGGGCTACAACTTGGGTCTGCCCAACTCGAACCCGACAAAACCTATTCCAGGTTGGGTAAAAACGGGTTAACATTCATCCGTAATCGAGTTTGGGCTAAACTCGAATCTAATGGGTTGGGTCGGGTTGCCCGTTTTTTATAAAAAAAACATAAATAAATAAATAACATGCTATAGAAATAATAAATTGTTCTCAGGGAAAAACAATATAAAGAATAAACAACATAAACTTAGATCTAGCACATATGTGAAGTTGTCAGGTCTCATTAAAAATCACACCCACAAATTAAAAAAAAAAAATCAAAAGTAAATATACACATAAACCCTAGATCTAGCACAAATGTGAAGTTGTTGGGTCTCACTAATTATCTTCTCTCCTCACCATCTCACTCACATTACTAACCATAATGACGATCTCGATAGACCATAACCACAATAGAAGGGAAAAAATGAGATAAATAGATCAATACACGTGTATGTGTGTGATATAGATGAATATGTATGTATATATAGAACTATGATATATATATTATATATAGAGAGAGAAAGAAAGCTTCACACGATTTTTGCAAAGAAGAAAGACCAAATAATTGCGGTTGGGAGAGAGAGAAGTGTCTAGGGTTTGCACAATCTAAAGATTATAATCTTGATGCCTTAATCTCAGTTGTTGTATTAGATGTTGAACGATTCTGATTTACTTTTTTTTTTAATTTGGGTCTCAACCCGAACCCAGCCTGAATTAGACTGAAGCCCGAAAAAAGCTAACCCGATATTGGTGCAAACTGAACCTAAGCCCATTTAGGGAGGAAATATGATACCATCAGGCTACAAGACCTTTGGTATAAATAAATTTTTTTGTTAGTATATTTACATATGTAGAGCATGTAATATGCACGTTAATTTGTAGATGTGGTGGTATGTGCCTCGTTGAGATTACGTAACAATTTTATTTACGTGACAATATGTGATTGGCCGAAAACACCTAAACTTTTAAATGTGCCGGTATGTGATTCGTTGAGATAATGTAATACATTTATTTATGTGAAATATGTGATTGGCCGAAAACGCGTAAATTTTTAAATGTGACAATATGTGATTCATTCAAATCACAATTATTTTTTATGTCAATATGTGATTGGACAAAAACAGGTTATAACTTATCTGACAATATGTGATTGGTTGAGACTACGTAACATATTTTTTGCATAGCAATATGGGATTTGACAAAAACAAATTATAACTTATTTAACAATGTGATTGGGCGAGACTAGGTCAAACATTATTTACATAGCAACATGAGATTGAACGAAAACACGTAATAAATTCTCTGTCAATACACGATTGACCGAATCTATGTAACTTATATATTTGCGGGGGAGCACAAGATTGGCGAAAAACCATGAATAAATTCTTTATCAATACATTTATCTATGTAGCATCACGTAATATGCACGTTAATTTCTAAATATGATTGACTGAAAACACATAAATTTTTAAATGTGGCAGTATGTGATTCGTTGAGATTATGTAACACATCTATTTACATTGCAATATGTGATTGACCGAAAATAAGTTAATTTTTAAATGTTGCGGTATGTGATTTAAGATATTGCGCAACACATTTATTGTTGTGACAATATTGTCATGACAATATGTGATTGGTTGACACTATGTAGTATATTTTGTGTGGGAAAATGTGAATAGACAAAAACACTGACGGGTTGAGATTTGATGATATTGTGTCGTTATTTCACCACACCCCGATCAACAAGAATTTATACCTACTAATACTTTACTTAAAATAGTATAACAATAAGTAGGGTCGAACCACTCTCAACTTGGAACTCGTTTTGAGACAAGGATTCAAAACTTTACTTTTCGAGATAAAAAGAAATCACTTAAAACAACTCTTGAATTTTTTTAATAGTAAACTAAAATAACTAGATAAAATTATCAAATGGTGGAAAAAATCTCAAGGGAAAAGAATCCACCACCGGGGTCTATACAAATAATATTATATATTTCTATTGCAAATTCTCCTCCAACCTATTAAACATAAACATAGATTTTAGTAGGCATTCCCCGTATTTCCATTAATTGGTAATCACAAAGAATCCTCCCTCTAATGTTTTGGTTTAAATAAAATGTAAATAGTAGTAGGCATTCCCCGTATTTCCATTAATTGGTAATCACGAAAAATCTTCCTTCTATTTTTTAGTGTCCAACCTCTATAGTAAGGTTTTTGTTCATTGAGATTCATAAAATGAATACTCTCGGGACGAGAATTAAACAATACGAAAGAAAATAAAAATTATTTTATATCTTACCCATGGTGGCTTCATCACCCTCTTGAGAAGAGTTTTAAGCTAGCATGTTGATAAAAAAATAAGACAAGGTAATAGAATAAAATTTCATTGATAGAGAAAAAGTTACAAAAAATATGAAAATGATACAAAATTACTCTAAGCTCTCACTCCTCAACTCTCTATTCTCCCCCTTCGCTCTCTTTATTCTGCCAGTATATATAGGAGATTTGAATGCCCAACTTGTGCCATTTACAACTCTTAAAGTCAATACTTCAATAATGTCAAGCCTCCAATTGTGTGAAATGCTTTAAATGTCTTCAACCTTCTTTTCTCATCTTGGCAGCTTGGCATGCATGCTACAGCAGAAAATTCAGTCACACACTCCCTCACATAACAAATGTCAACCGTCTCTCTCTCTCTCCTTTAATTCTTACATTGGCCCACCAACTCACCAACTCTCTCATACTGTATTTTTTTTTCCAACTTTTTCTTTCTTTCTTTTACACACATACACACGTTCACATACACTTTCATATACATATCTCTCTCTATATATATATATGCATTTATTACACATTTACACCAACTTTTCTTCTTTTTCATCTTTCTTGTTTCCTTTTTCTTTTCTTTTGCAAATCAACCCCTGCATGAAATGAAAATATATACATATGAGGATATTATTGTAGGAAAATTACTATATTTTGTGCACCTATCAAACACATAACAAATTACCTGTTAAATCAGGATTGGCTGAAACTATATAGCACATTTCTTTTGTGTGGCAACACACATTTATTTGTGTGGCAAAACGTGATTGAACGAAAACACCTAATAAATTACATGTTAATAGATGATTGACTGAAACTACGTAGCACATTTATTTTGCGCGACACACGCATCTATTTGCGTGGCAAAATGTGATTGGACGAAAACACGTTATAAATTACATGTCAATTCAGGATTAGTCAAAACTACATAGCACATTTATTTTGCGTGGCAATACATGAATGAACAAAAAATGCAATAAATTACCTGTCAACACATGATTGGCTAAAATGACGCAGAGCATTTATTTGCGTGGCATCACGTGATTGGCCGAAAACATTAATAATTTTCTATTAATACATTTACCTATGTAACAACACATAATATGCATGTAATATGCACGTTAACTTCTAAATGTGGCGGTATAAGCCTCATTGAGATTACATAAAATATTTTTTTATGTGGCAATATGTGATAGACCGAGAACACGTAAACTTCTAAATATGGCGGTATGTGCTCATTAGATTACGTAACACATTTATTTACGTGGTAATATGTGATAGGCCGAGAACACGCAAATTTCTAAATGTGATGGTATATGCCTCACTGAGATTACGTAACACATTTATTTACATGGAAATATGTGGTAGACCGAGAACACTTAACTTTTTAAAATGTGGCATTATGTGATTCGTTGACATTATGTAACACATTTATTCACGCGACAATATGTGATTGACCGAGACTGCTTAACATATTTATTTACATGGAAATATGTGATTGAACAAAAATAAGTTACAATTTATCTGATAATATGTGGTTGGCGGAGACTACGTAACACAATTATTTGCATGTCAATTTCTAATTGGACGAAAACTTGTTACAAATTATTTGACAATATGTGATTGGTCGAAACTACATAGCACAAATTATCTAACAATAACTTATATGATTGACCGAGACCATAGTTGTTAAAGGCTCAACGCACCAAGGCCTCTTGGAGCATGAGGCGTAAGGCGAGGCGCGCGCCTCGCCTTGCGCAACACAATGAAAATGGAATGAAAATACACTAAATTAAGATGCAATTGTCAATATAAAGAAACAAAGTTGATATTAATTAAATACTTTAGTTCAAGCATACATTTTCACATAAATGACATGAATTATTATACAGAGTTGAAAGGGGGGAAAACAACAAAAGGGAAAAAAAATAAACAAAAAAGAAAGAAAAAAGAACATAAAATATAGTCCAAAACACAAAAATTATTTAGAAGCTGAGTTTGTGGATGCAAGACTTTTTGTTCGTGTGTGTGTGAGAGAGAGAGAAAAGTTGAACACAAAACCATTATATTCCAATAAAGTAGAAAATCATAGTAAAAATAAAAAAGAAAATAAAATAGAATTTCAAAAGAAGAAGAAAAAGAATCTGATTTAGAAACTGTGTGATTTCATGTATGAAATATTGTGTGTGTGTGTGTGTGTGTGAGAGAGAGAGAGAGAGAGAAAAAGAAAGGTTGAAGACAAAATAACAGAATCTTATGTACTTGACTGATTTGAAGAGAGGAAGAAGATATTTTGAAAAAAATAATAATATTTGATTGAAAAATTGTGTTTGTGACTTTGTGTATTTTTATAATTGTGTGTCTGAGAGAGAGAGGGGGGTTAGGACTATTATGAAGAGAGATAAAGTGATTTGTTTTTCCCACTTGACTTGACTGATTTGAAGAAAGAGAAAGTGATTTGCTTTTTTCCTAAAGTTCTGTCTCTTCTCCTTTATTTTCTTTTTTTTCACTTTCTCCTTTTGTTTTTATTATTATAATTGTCTTCAATTATAGTCATGATTCACATTGAAAGGACCTAGGGCCGGTCCTGAGATCTTAAAAAACAATTGAGGCCCTAGGCAAGAGGTCAATATGAGGCCCTTTATTCATAAGATTTTATATGTTTAATTTATTAAAATAATACAAAATATATTACTATGTAAAACACAAAATTTAAATCCAGTTTGGTTACTTTATAAAAAGTACGACTCCATTTATATAATATATATAAAATATATATGATTTTCTTATTCGCAAAATCTAAAATCCAATTTCATACCAAAGTAAGTGTGATTGTACTTTTTTTACAAAAATAAGGTTGTATCCGCCATTTTTTTATTTCACATGTCCCTTTTTCATTTAGTTATTTTCTAACTTCTAATTATTTTAATTATTTTTTATGATTTTTTTTATTAAGAATTTAATGTTAATAATGTTAAAACAAGTATATTTGGACATTTAAGAATAAATATTAGGGGACATTCATAAATAAAAAGAAAGTAAGAAATTATGAACAAATGGTATTATTTTTCTGGTTGGACAACTTATTAAAGTAATAAAAAAAATTAATTAACTCATTAGTGTCAGACTGTCAGGTTATAGGGTGTGTAATTTTTAATGGGATATATTGGATTTAAATTTTATTTGGGTTGATAGAATTAAAAATCTGTGTAGTTTTTAAGTAGTCTAATTGTATTGCTTTCATCTAAATTTGATAGAATCAAGTTTGTGATATTTGTAATAAATTATATTGGGCTTAACTTTTATTTGGGTTGAAAAATTTTAATGGATTAATTTTAATTTTATTTTTTAAATATATTATTTAAAATTTTGAGGCCCCACCCGAACTGGGGGCCCTAGGCGACCGCCTAGGTCGCCTGCCCCCAGGGCCGACCCTGAAAGGACCATAAAAGGAGCTTATAAAGTAGTTTTCATCAGGCGCGCCGAGCTGCAAAGGCCCCCAACTTATTAAAGTGGCTTTACCTGACGAATAGAGAGGTGCAACAGCTGAGCCTTTTGGAGCCCCGCGCCCAAGGCACGCCCCCGAGCCGCCTTTAACAACTATGACCGAGACTACATAACATATTTATTTACTTGGCAATATGTGATTGGGCGAAAATAAATAATAACTTATCTAACAATATGTGGTTAACAAAGACTACGTAACACAATTATTTGCATGTCAATTTATGAATGGACGAAAACACGTTATAAATTATCTAGCGATATATGATTAGTCGAAACTACGTAGCACATCTATTTGCGTAACAATATATAATTGGACGAAAACACGTAATAAATTACCTCTCAATCCAGGATTAGCAAAAAACTACATAACATATTTATTTTGCGTGGCAACACACATATATTTGTGTGGCAAAACATGATAGAATGAAAACACCTAATAAATTACATGTTAATAGATGATTGGCCGAAACCACGTACCACATTTATTTTGCGTGGCATCACACATCTATTTACGTGACAAAACATGATTGAACGAAAACACACAATAAATTACTTCTCAATTTAGGATTGACCGAAACTACATATCACATTTATTTTGCATGGAAAAACGTGAATGAAAAAAAATACACAATAAATTACCTGTCAATACATGATTGGCCAAAACTACATAGTGCATTTATTTATATGGCAGCACGTGAATGGCCGAAAACCATTAATAATGCTCTATAAATATAACTACCTATGTAGCAGCATGTAATATGCACGTTAGTTTCTAAATGTGGCGGTATATACCTAGTTGAAATTATAACGCAATTATTTACGTGGTAATATGTGATTGACCGAAAACACATAAATTTCTAAATGTGGCATTATGTGATTCGTTAAGATTATTTAACACATTTATTTACATGACAATATGTGATTGACCGAGATTACCTAACATCTTTATTTACGTGGCAATATGTGATTGGACCAAAAAAAGCTATAACTTATCTAACAATATGTGATTGGTCGATACTACATCACACATTTATTTGCGTGGCAATATCTGATTGGTCAAAAACACGTTACAAATTAACCTGCAATATGCGATTGGCCGAAACTACATAGCACATATATTTGCGTGACAAAACATGATTGGACGAAAATAAGTAATAAATTACCTGTCAATTCAAGATTGGCTCAAACTACGTAACACATTTATTTTGCATGTCAGGACATATCTATTTGCATGACAAAACGTGATTGAATGAAATCACCTAAGAAATTACTTGTCAATAGATGATTGGCCAGAACTACGTGACACATTTATTTTGTATATCATGACACATCTATTTGTGTGGCAAAACGTGATTGAAGGAAATCACCTAAGAAACTACATGTCAATAGATGATTGGCCCGAACTACATGACACATTTATTTAGCGTGGCAACACATATTTGAATAAAATCACGTAAAAAACTACTTGTCAATAAATGATTGGCCCGAACTACGTGTCACATTTATTTAGCATGGCATCACACATCTCTTTGCATAATAAGACGCGATTGAATAGAAACACACAATAAATTACCTGTCAATTCAGGATTGGCCGAAACTACGTAGCACATTCATTTGTGTTGCAGCCCATGATTGGCCGAAAAACCATTAATAATTCTCTATAAATATATTTACCTATGTAGCAGCACGTTAATTTCAAAATGTGGCGGTATGTGCCTTGTTGAAATTATAATGCAATTATTTATGTGGTAATATGTGATTGGCCGAAAACACATAAATTTCTAAATGTGACATTATGTGATTTGTTAAGATTATTTAACACATTTATTTACGTGACAATATGTGATTGACCGAGATTACTTAACATCTTTATTTACGTGGCAATATGTGATTGGACCAAAAGAAGCTATATTTTATCTAACAATATGTGATTGGTCGATACTACATCACACATTTATTTGGGTGGCAATATCTGATTGGTCAAAAACACGTTACAAAATCCTGCAATATGCGATTGGCCGAAACTACATAGCATATCTATTTGCGTGACAAAATGTGATTGGACAAAAATAAGTAATAAATTACCTGTCAATTCAAGATTGACCCAAACTACGTAGCACATTTATTTTGCATGTTAGGACATATCTATTTGCGTGGCAAAACGTAATTGAATGAAATCACCTAAGAAATTACATGTCAATAGATGATTGGTTCGAACTACATGGCACATTTATTTTGATATCAGGACACATCTATTTGCGTGGCAAAATGTGATTGAATGAAATCACCTAAGCAACTACATGTCAAAAAATGATTGGCCCGAACTACGTGGCATATTTATTAGCGTGACAACACACATTTGAATAAAATCACGTAAGAAACTACTTCTCAATAGATGATTGGTCCGAATTACGTGGCACATTTATTTAGCGTGACATCACACATCTCTTTGCGTAGTAAGACGTGATTGGACAGAAACACGCAATAAATTACATGTCAATTCAGAATCGACCGAAACTACATAGCACATTCATTTGTGTGGCAACACGTGATTGGCCGAAAATCATTAATAATTCTCTATAAATATATTTACCTATGTAGCAACATGTAATATGCACGTTAATTTCTAAATGTGGCGGTATGTGTCTCATTGAAATTATAACACAATTATTTGCGTGGTAATATGTGATTGACCAAAAACATATAAAATTCTAAATATGGCATTATGTGATTCCTTAAGATTATGTAACACATTTGTTTACGTGACAATTTGTGATTGACCAAGACTACCTAACATATTTATTTACGTGACAATATGTGATTGGACGAAAATAAGCTATAACTTATCTGGCAAAATGTGATTGGTCGATACTACGTCACACATTTATTTGCGTGACAATATTTGATTGGTCAAAAACATGTTACAAATTATCTGGCAATATGTGATTGACCAAAAATACATAACACATCTATTTGCGTGACAAAACGTGATTGGTCGAAAATAAGTAATAAATTACGTGTTAATTCAGGATTCACCCAAACTACGTAGCACATTTATTTTGCATACCAGGACACATCTATTTGCGTGGCAAAACGTGATTGAATGAAATCACCTAAAAAACTACCTGTTAGTAGATGATTGACCTGAACTACGTGGCGCATTTATTTTGCATATCAGGACACATCTATTTGCGTGGCAAAACGTGATTGAATGAAATCACCTAAGAAACTACATGTCAATAGATGATTGACCCGAATTACGTGACATATTTATTTAGCGTGTCAGCACACATTTGATGAAATCACTTGTCAATAGATGATTGACCCGAATTACGTGGCACATTTATTTAGCATGACATCACACATTTGAATAAAATCACCTAAGAAACTACCTGTCAATAGATGATTGACCCGAACTACGTGATACATTTATTTTGCGTGACATCACACATCTCTTTGCGTGCTAAAACCTGATTTGACAGAAACACACAACAAATTACTTGTCAATTCAGGATTGGCCAAAACTACGTAACACATTATCTTGCGTGGCAACACGTGATTGGCTGAAAACCACCTTATAAATTCTCCCTTGAATAGAACTAGGCGTGTCAACTCATTCACCAACCCGTGTCAACTCAGTTGAGCCACAAATCTCGGTCTACTCAGTACAGTAGACTCAGCTGTAGTGGTGTTGAGTGAGGGTTTAACGGTAACATCCAAGGACTCACCATCATCAAAAAAGAGAAGAAACAGAGCCAGAAGAGAGAGAGAAATCAAAGAGCAGAGAATGAGAGAGAGAGTTGAGAAGACGAAGGGCGTTGATGAAAAGTATATTCGGTGGAAGGAGAACGTTCCCGTCATATATGATTGGCTCACTAATCACAATCTCGTCTGGCCCTCTCTCTCTTGCCGGTAAAATTTCATATATATATATATATATTTGTATATATATGCATCTCTATCCTATTACACACACACACACACACACACACACACACATATATATAAATAGACACACACACACACAGAAATGGATATGATCAATTGGCATTATATATGTGTGTGTATTTGTATACATACAGGTACAGCCTAGGATTTTTTTAATTTGTTTGTCTTGAAATGTGTAGTTGTAGTAGTAGACATTTATGTTTGCAAGCTAGGAGTTTTATGAATTTACCTTGTTAACAAACCCTAGAATAGATTTCAGCTGTTTCAATTGTTCTGCATAGGTGAAATCAAACACGCACATATAATTGAACTTGTGGTATTATGAACTAATTGGCATTATGTCTTTGTGTATGCACATATATATATGTATAGATCAATGTACCAGCCTAGGGTTTTTTGGATTTGTTTAATGGATTTTACCACCTAGAGAAAGTTGAGAAACCTTAGATTAGCTTTCAGCTGTTTCAATTGTTCAATATTGATAAAATATGAATTCATATGTTGACGAAATTGGCAATTTTCTTTTGGTAATTGTTGATGCTTGAATGTGTAATTTGGTTTTGTCATTAGGCTGTTTGGTGGAAATTTCTTTTGTTTGATGAGGGTTTATACTGTTGCTTTTGATAATGGATTTCTGATTTACTCTGTGAGGGTAGGTGGGGTCCACAAATTGAGGAAGCGGACCAGAAGACTCGACAACGTCTATACCTATCTGAGCAGGCAAGCTGTTCATGTCTATTTTTTCAAGAGTTTGATGTCAATGTGTTTGGGGGAATCCAATTGTTTGATCATCATATATTCCATCACATAAAATACAAGTGTTTCATTTTTATTTTTTGAATTTCTTGTTATCATTGAGCTTAGTTACAAGTGTTCTAAAGAAAGTGTAACATTAGTGAAACAAATATCTGGGGGTTTCTTCTACTCCCTTTTTGTTTGTCTACATTATAAATCATGTATTCAAAAAATCATTCTAGGTCTTGTAGCAATGAGTTATTTTGCATATATGACTCATTATGCAACACAAAGAACATAATCAATTCTAATTAGTCTGATGTAACAATTTTCTTTTCATATGCTCCATCATTATATATTATTTTAATTTATTCTAGCCTATGATGTTGATTATCCCCTCTCTCTCTTATAAATCTTGTAAGGAAGCTAATCTTTAGCACATGTGCATTTATGCATAATATTGGCACTTATTTGCCTTTTCTGATATCTGTGGTAAACATGAATCCCATGAATATGAGGAACATGCCTTGTCTTATACAATTTTCTCTCTCTCCTCACACACTCTCTACTTCTTTTCATTTGTTTTCCAGACTGATGGTGGTGTTCCAAATACCCTGGTTATTGCAAATTGTGATGTTGTTAAACGTAGGGTGGCAAATGAGAAGCACATAAAACAGGTTTATACATACATATTTATATATAATATTTTACTATTGTTGGTTTTCTTTTTCACCGTGCTTTGATAGTCATGAACTTTTGCATATTGGTATGTTTTTTCTTACTGTGGAATTACATGATGTTCCAGTTCAATGAAGAAGCGCGCTCGCCATTTCTGAAGATATACAAAACCATAATACATCCGGGAGAGGTATGGTGTACACCTCTAACTTGCAAAGGCAAATGACCCACATACTTATACACAAATGCACAAGGTTGAGAAGAGACATATATATATATATATTCAGGGAGAGAGAAAGAGATCTGACTGCTTGACTGATTTGCACCATTTCTGATAGTTTCCCCAGGTTTTTGCAACATCAGAGGGCTATCAACTTGTAATAGCCCAGGATTTTTATGTATTTTCCATTTCTTATTTTTTGGTTGTGGTTTTCCTTCATTTGGTACATTTCCCGGATAATCTTCGTGAATCCCTCTCAATAATACAAACACTAAGTAGGCAGGATCAAAACTAAAGAAAATAAAGAGAGAACAAGAGAGAACAATGGATGAAAACACACTGATATTATTAATGGGACTCTGCCCTCAACATACACACATACATGCCTTATATAGGCAGAGAAGGAAAGCAAACAAAGACTAAAAGGCCCAGCATGGGGCATACAAGCAATAATGAAAACATAATACGTCAGCCATGACATCACTAGGTAGAAAGACTACAATACCCTTGCCGACAGTCTGAATGGCATAAAACAAAAGTGAAGAGACAAATTTGCCCTTACCGACTGGCAATATTACAAACAACTGATGTCATACATGTGTTATTTAGATAAGGCTGACATCATCAAAGGTCGGTGCTGGTTTCAGTCAGGAGGACTCCAATCATCTGAATGTAGGTCCTCTGAGTTGTAACCACTGGGGGCTGTGTCAATGAGATAGGCATGAAGGTGCACCCGATAGATAGGATGGTCGGGATCAAGAAGATCCCAAGAATATTGGCCTTCATGGTCTGCAAGAGTCTGGAGAATCTTCTGGCGCCAATCTAGAGGGTAGAAATCTGAGGTGCGCCAGTTTGCAGTATCTGGATAAAATAGAAAAGGGGAGATGGACTGAGGAGGAATTCCATTATGATGGCATATCTGAGTTCTGAACATATCAAAATGGATGGGTAATTCATAGACTAGGATATTATCATGGCCAGTGAAAAAGGAAACATGGTAATTTTTTTGAATATGGATGCCATGATCAGGGGTGGGAAGGGGCTGAGAAGAAGTCCAAAACACGAACATGGGATTTTGGAAAGGGGTACGACGAAGTTGGGTTTGCCAATAAGAAATGTCTCCGAAGAGGGTGAGCCATGAACAAAATTTCATTTGGGCAGAGGGAAGGTTGTTAAAGAGGCATTGGGCAAGGTATCTGAGTAATTGGGACTTATCAAGGATGAGCCCGATATGATATGTGTCAACCAGGTACCAAAAGAGAAGATAAAGCTCAGGGGAAAAATGAAAATAAAATAAAGGGTTGAGCTCAAAATGGGTTAAGAAGGGATAAACAGGGTGAAAAGGCATGGTTCGAATTGGTCCAGATTCAAGGCCATAACGGTTGATATAGAGGAGCTGAAGAGATTGGACCATGTCACAATTTCGGGAAATGAGGGTTTTCTCCAGGAGTAGGATTTGGAGATGGATAGGTAATGGTAAAGGATCAAAGCAAGAGATCATGGGGAAACAAATGGGGTTGATTTCTTTCTTCAGGCGGGAGAGGAAATCTGGAAGGACATTGGATTTGCCAGGGATATGAAGAGCATCGAAGGACCATTGGGCAAACCAGTTTGCCCATCGGAGCAGTTGGGCCTTGGGAGGATGTTTCTGTTTAAATTTTAACATATTTGGGAAACTGCTGAGATCTGTTTCAATGAGGAAGTGGTGGCCAAGGAGATGGAACTCATATTTTTCGATACCTCTTTTGATGGCCAAGATTTCCTTGTATGTGGAGTGGTAATGGAGTTCAGCCTGAGTAAAAGCTCCACTTTTGTAGCCACAGATGGAGCGGGATGTAGGGGACAGCTCTTCAAGGAGAATAGCACCCCAATAGAGATCAGAAGCATCAGTTTGAAGGATTCTTTTTCCCGTAGAAGGAATCTGTAATGGGGGTAGGGATTGAGAGATAGCTTTGAGGTGCTTGATGGCATGTGTACAAGAGGGAGACCAAGGAGGTGGGTGTTTCTTGAGAAGATCAGAAAGGGTTTTTCGGTAAGGAGCAAGGTCGGTGATGAAATCAGCCATGTAGTTTACAATACCCAAAAATTGCTGGATCTGGGTTCGGGTGAGATTTTCATCTGGAAACTGAAAGAGCTGGGTGGCAATGTGGGGCTGGAGAACATACTGGCCATGGGCAATTTTCATACCCAAGAATTCAATGTTGGGTTGAGCAAGAATCATCTTTTTGGCCGAAAGCATAACTCCATACTTGAGGACCAGCTGGTGGAATTTCTGGAGGAGATTGATGTGAGAGGCCATATCAGGAGAGAAAAGTAAGATGTCATCAATATAGATGAGGGTCGAGGAAAGGATGGGATCAAAGATTCTGATCATGGCTTGCTGGAATAAAGATGGGGCGGTTTTAAGACCAAAAGGCATTACAGTCCATTGGAGATGGTGATCAGGAATGCAGAAACCAGTCTTGGGTCTTTCTTCAGGGGTAATTCCCAATTGCCAAAATCCGGCTTTAAGGTCGAATTTGGAAAAAACCTTCGCTGTGGGAAGATGAGAAAACATAACAGCTCTGCGAGGGAGGGGAAACTTGATATCCTGAAGGAAATGGTTCAGACGCTGGTAGTTTATGACAAGTCTGAGCTTACCACGAACCTGCTCAGCCCTTTTGTTCACATAGAATGCTTCGCATGCCCATTGAGAGGTGGTGGCTTCAACTAATCCTTCAGATTTGAGCTGAGAAATCTCTTGGACAGCAAGTTGGTACTGATCTGGATTCATGCCATGATGAGTGGCCTTAGTAGGGTTGAGGTCTTCATTTTTCTTGAAGGGGAGGGAAATGAAGAAGTCTGGGTTTTGCCATAAAGGATTTGTGCATTTGGAGAGAAAATCATAATGAGATTCAGCACAAGAGGATGTCATAATGGCGGTCTGGATAGTGGTGATCTCAGTAGGGGATGGTCCAGTGGTAAGGTGGAACAGGTTATGCTGGGTGGTCCAAGGAAGAAAGAAGTTCTTGTACTTCAGGCCTTTTTGGAGCCAAGAAATATGAGAAAGCTTCTGGAGGATGTCGAAACCAATGAGGAGATCTTTGTTAGGAAGGTCAGAACCTAACACTCGATGTTTGATTCGAACACCAGGGAACAATTGGATCAATATTGGTTTGCTCTGCAAAGTGATAGTAAAGGTTTCTCCATTGGCAGCAGTGAAAGGGAAGTAACAAGACTGCCAGTAAGATCTGGGTAAGATGGCTGGGTTCATGATAGTTGAGGTAGCACCAGTATCAAAGAAAGCAATAACGGATATTGGATGGGAGTACTTTTCTGGAAAGACTTTGATTTGAGCCAGAGGTTGAACAAGGAGGGCAGGGGAAATGGAGAATTCAAAAGAAAAGATCCTTGGAGTGTAATCATCCTCATCAGAAGAGAAGTCGGAGGAGCTGTCATCAGAATCAGAGGTATTAAGGGAGAAAGCCATGACAGTGGATGGAGAGGCTTCATCATCAAGAGAAAAGATAGATTCTATGTCAGCATCGTCATTGGCAGGAAGAACTGAGGAGAGGGATTGAATCATGTTGACTCTGGCGGCTTTGTTGGGGCACTGTCGGGCATAGTGGCCTGGCTTTCTACAGATGTAGCAACGATCTGATTTCTGGAGACCACGGACAGGTTTCTTGCGGAAGAAACGCCATTTCTTTTTCTTAGATTTGGGAAAAGAAGGAGACTTGTCATACTTCCATTTTCTGAAATGTTTTTTCTTTGAACCAGAGGTAGGACAAGTACAAGAGCCAGTTCCTTTGCACTTGATGAGGAGATCTGGTCGATCACAAGCAGTACCAAGCAATTTGCCTTGTTCGTGCATGGTTTTGAGGAATTTCTGATAATTGCATAATTTCTCAAGGGACTGGAGAACATGGGAGTAAATGGAACCAAGAGAGGTATTTGGCAATGTTAGGTTTTTTGTTTGGAGAAGCTTGAGAGTCTCATCACCAAGAGGATCAGGAAGAGACTTGAGGAATGTTTGCTTCAGGTTCACATCATCAATACCACCTAAAATATAAAATCTTTGGGACATTCTCAGGAAATGAGCTTCGAGGTCCTTTCGTTTAAAAGAACAGCATCGCATACTGAAATGCTCTTCTCGGGCTGCATCAAGAATACCTTCAGTGGAACCAAGGAATTCATTATGTATGGCATCAACAAAAGCATTGATGGAAGAAGCTTGGACAAGCTGGAGTTGCCTGTATTCTCCCATACTGACATACCACTGGCGGAGGCGTCCCAGAAATTTAGAAACACAGCGGGTGAGGGCTGTGCGCAAGGTAGTATTTGGACTTAGCAGTTCGGCCGAGCACCAGGCATGGATCTCATAAAACTTATCAAGCCATTTGCTTCTGGGGAGGTCATCAATGGAGAAACCATTTCCATTATGAACTGTGGAGGGAGCAGGTGAAGGAGCTCGGGGATTGAGATCTGGAATATCAGGATCTTCAACTTCATCGATGATTGGATCCTCTGGAGGAGGAGGATTATCAGCCATATAAATGACGGGATAGGGATCTCCAGAATCCGAGTCAGATAAGATGGTGGAATCAGGGGGAGCAGCAAGTTTGAATAATAGATCACTGATCGGATTGCTTGGGGAAAGTGGAGGAGGGTTAATCATAAGCTGCTGAGGAGCTTCAGATTTTCCTTTAGGATCTGGGGCAGGCTTGTTACCAGAAATAGGTCCAGAAAAATAGGAGGGTGAAGCTGAGGATGAGCGGGTTGCAGTGATGACAGGTGGGGAAGGTGGTGGTTTGGGAGGAAACACAGATGCTATGGGATTAGTAGGACCAAAGAGGCTATGGTGGCCAGTAGGGGTCATAAAAAGGGGCTGAGATATATTTTGGGGGATATAAGGAGGGTAGAATGAAGAAGGAGAAGAGGTTCCAAACAAATCTGGGGTTTGTCGGGTTTGGTGTAACTGCTGGGTTTGTAGGGATTGTAACTGATGTTTGAGGCTTTTCATTTCAGCATCCTTGGCAACAAAGGCGGAGGTGAAAGCCTGGTTTGTATATGCCATCTGAAGAAGTTCAGAGTGGAGACCTTGGATCTTTTGCTGCAGGTCATGGATCAAAAGCTCAAGGGAAGTGAGCTTGCGATTAACAGTGGTCTCTAGAGACTGTTGAGACAAGGCAATTCAAGCCGGCATAAATTGGCAATCTTCCAATGCCCTTGCACAGAACAAAATCCTGCAAAGAATTGCCTTGTCTCAACAGTCTCTAGAGACCACTGTTAATCGCAAGCTCACTTCCCTTGAGCTTTTGATCCATGACCTGCAGCAAAAGATCCAAGGTCTCCACTCTGAACTTCTTCAGATGGCATATACAAACCAGGCTTTCACCTCCGCCTTTGTTGCCAAGGATGCTGAAATGAAAAGCCTCAAACATCAGTTACAATCCCTACAAACCCAGCAGTTACACCAAACCCGACAAACCCCAGATTTGTTTGGAACCTCTTCTCCTTCTTCATTCTACCCTCCTTATATCCCCCAAAATATATCTCAGCCCCTTTTTATGACCCCTACTGGCCACCATAGCCTCTTTGGTCCTACTAATCCCATAGCATCTGTGTTTCCTCCCAAACCACCACCTTCCCCACCTGTCATCACTGCAACCCGCTCATCCTCAGCTTCACCCTCCTATTTTTCTGGACCTATTTCTGGTAACAAGCCTGCCCCAGATCCTAAAGGAAAATCTGAAGCTCCTCAGCAGCTTATGATTAACCCTCCTCCACTTTCCCCAAGCAATCCGATCAGTGATCTATTATTCAAACTTGCTGCTCCCCCTGATTCCACCATCTTATCTGACTCGGATTCTGGAGATCCCTATCCCGTCATTTATATGGCTGATAATCCTCCTCCTCCAGAGGATCCAATCATCGATGAAGTTGAAGATCCTGATATTCCAGATCTCAATCCCCGAGCTCCTTCACCTGCTCCCTCCACAGTTCATAATGGAAATGGTTTCTCCATTGATGACCTCCCCAGAAGCAAATGGCTTGATAAGTTTTATGAGATCCATGCCTGGTGCTCGGCCGAACTGCTAAGTCCAAATACTACCTTGCGCACAGCCCTCACCCGCTGTGTTTCTAAATTTCTGGGACGCCTCCGCCAGTGGTATGTCAGTATGGGAGAATACAGGCAACTCCAGCTTGTCCAAGCTTCTTCCATCAATGCTTTTGTTGATGCCATACATAATGAATTCCTTGGTTCCACTGAAGGTATTCTTGATGCAGCCCGAGAAGAGCATTTCAGTATGCGATGCTGTTCTTTTAAACGAAAGGACCTCGAAGCTCATTTCCTGAGAATGTCCCAAAGATTTTATATTTTAGGTGGTATTGATGATGTGAACCTGAAGCAAACATTCCTCAAGTCTCTTCCTGATCCTCTTGGTGATGAGACTCTCAAGCTTCTCCAAACAAAAAACCTAACATTGCCAAATACCTCTCTTGGTTCCATTTACTCCCATGTTCTCCAGTCCCTTGAGAAATTATGCAATTATCAGAAATTCCTCAAAACCATGCACGAACAAGGCAAATTGCTTGGTACTGCTTGTGATCGACCAGATCTCCTCATCAAGTGCAAAGGAACTGGCTCTTGTACTTGTCCTACCTCTGGTTCAAAGAAAAAACATTTCAGAAAATGGAAGTATGACAAGTCTCCTTCTTTTCCCAAATCTAAGAAAAAGAAATGGCGTTTCTTCCGCAAGAAACCTGTCCGTGGTCTCCAGAAATCAGATCGTTGCTACATCTGTAGAAAGCCAGGCCACTATGCCCGACAGTGCCCCAACAAAGCCGCCAGAGTCAACATGATTCAATCCCTCTCCTCAGTTCTTCCTGCCAATGACGATGCTGACATAGAATCTATCTTTTCTCTTGATGATGAAGCCTCTCCATCCACTGTCATGGCTTTCTCCCTTAATACCTCTGATTCTGATGACAGCTCCTCCGACTTCTCTTCTGATGAGGATGATTACACTCCAAGGATCTTTTCTTTTGAATTCTCCATTTCCCCTGCCCTCCTTGTTCAACCTCTGGCTCAAATCAAAGTCTTTCCAGAAAAGTACTCCCATCCAATATCCGTTATTGCTTTCTTTGATACTGGTGCTACCTCAACTATCATGAACCCAGCCATCTTACCCAGATCTTACTGGCAGTCTTGTTACTTCCCTTTCACTGCTGCCAATGGAGAAACCTTTACTATCACTTTGCAGAGCAAACCAATATTGATCCAATTGTTCCCTGGTGTTCGAATCAAACATCGAGTGTTAGGTTCTGACCTTCCTAACAAAGATCTCCTCATTGGTTTCGACATCCTCCAGAAGCTTTCTCATATTTCTTGGCTCCAAAAAGGCCTGAAGTACAAGAACTTCTTTCTTCCTTGGACCACCCAGCATAACCTGTTCCACCTTACCACTGGACCATCCCCTACTGAGATCACCACTATCCAGACCGCCATTATGACATCCTCTTGTGCTGAATCTCATTATGATTTTCTCTCCAAATGCACAAATCCTTTATGGCAAAACCCAGACTTCTTCATTTCCCTCCCCTTCAAGAAAAATGAAGACCTCAACCCTACTAAGGCCACTCATCATGGCATGAATCCAGATCAGTACTAACTTGCTGTCCAAGAGATTTCTCAGCTCAAATCTGAAGGATTAGTTGAAGCCACCACCTCTCAATGGGCATGCGAAGCATTCTATGTGAACAAAAGGGCTGAGCAGGTTCGTGGTAAGCTCAGACTTGTCATAAACTACCAGCGTCTGAACCATTTCCTTCAGGATATCAAGTTTCCCCTCCCTCGCAGAGCTGTTATGTTTTCTCATCTTCCCACAGCGAAGGTTTTTTCCAAATTCGACCTTAAAGCCGGATTTTGGCAATTGGGAATTACTACTGAAGAAAGACCCAAGACTGGTTTCTGCATTCCTGATCACCATCTCCAATGGACTGTAATGCCTTTTGGTCTTAAAACCGCCCCATCTTTATTCCAGCAAGCCATGATCAGAATCTTTGATCCCATCCTTTCCTCGACCCTCATCTATATTGATGACATCTTACTTTTCTCTCCTGATATGGCCTCTCACATCAATCTCCTCCAGAAATTCCACCAGCTGGTCCTCAAGTATGGAGTTATGCTTTCGGCCAAAAAGATGATTCTTGCTCAACCCAACATTGAATTCTTGGGTATGAAAATTGCCCATGGCCAGTATGTTCTCCAGCCCCACATTGCCACCCAGCTCTTTCAGTTTCCAGATGAAAATCTCACCCGAACCCAGATCCAGCAATTTTTGGGTATTGTAAACTACATGGCTGATTTCATCACCGACCTTGCTCCTTACCGAAAAACCCTTTCTGATCTTCTCAAGAAACACCCACCTCCTTGGTCTCCCTCTTGTACACATGCCATCAAGCACCTCAAAGCTATCTCTCAATCCCTACCCCCATTACAGATTCCTTCTACGGGAAAAAGAATCCTTCAAACTGATGCTTCTGATCTCTATTGGGGTGCTATTCTCCTTGAAGAGCTGTCCCCTACATCCCGCTCCATCTGTGGCTACAAAAGTGGAGCTTTTACTCAGGCTGAACTCCATTACCACTCCACATACAAGGAAATCTTGGCCATCAAAAGAGGTATCGAAAAATATGAGTTCCATCTCCTTGGCCACCACTTCCTCATTGAAACAGATCTCAGCAGTTTCCCAAATATGTTAAAATTTAAACAGAAACATCCTCCCAAGGCCCAACTGCTCCGATGGGCAAACTGGTTTGCCCAATGGTCCTTCGATGCTCTTCATATCCCTGGCAAATCCAATGTCCTTCCAGATTTCCTCTCCCGCCTGAAGAAAGAAATCAACCCCATTTGTTTCCCCATGATCTCTTGCTTTGATCCTTTACCATTACCTATCCATCTCCAAATCCTACTCCTGGAGAAAACCCTCATTTCCCGAAATTGTGACATGGTCCAATCTCTTCAGCTCCTCTATATCAACCGTTATGGCCTTGAATCTGGACCAATTCGAACCATGCCTTTTCACCCTGTTTATCCCTTCTTAACCCATTTTGAGCTCAACCCTTTATTTTATTTTCATTTTTCCCCTGAGCTTTATCTTCTCTTTTGGTACCTGGTTGACACATATCATATCGGGCTCATCCTTGATAAGTCCCAATTACTCAGATACCTTGCCCAATGCCTCTTTAACAACCTTCCCTCTGCCCAAATGAAATTTTGTTCATGGCTCACCCTCTTCGGAGACATTTCTTATTGGCAAACCCAACTTCGTCGTACCCCTTTCCAAAATCCCATGTTCGTGTTTTGGACTTCTTCTCAGCCCCTTCCCACCCCTGATCATGGCATCCATATTCAAAAAAATTACCATGTTTCCTTTTTCACTGGCCATGATAATATCCTAGTCTATGAATTACCCATCCATTTTGATATGTTCAGAACTCAGATATGCCATCATAATGGAATTCCTCCTCAGTCCATCTCCCCTTTTCTATTTTATCCAGATACTGCAAACTGGCGCACCTCAGATTTCTACCCTCTAGATTGGCGCCAGAAGATTCTCCAGACTCTTGCAGACCATGAAGGCCAATATTCTTGGGATCTTCTTGATCCCGACCATCCTATCTATCGGGTGCACCTTCATGCCTATCCCATTGACACAGCCCCCAGTGGTTACAACTCAGAGGACCTACATTCAGATGATTGGAGTCCTCCTGACTGAAACCAGCACCGACCTTTGATGATGTCAGCCTTATCTAAATAACACATGTATGACATCAGTTGTTTGTAATATTCAGTTGTTTGTAATATTGCCAGTCGGTAAGGGCAAATTTGTCTCTTCACTTTTGTTTTATGCCATTCAGACTGTCGGCAAGGGTATTGTAGTCTTTCTACCTAGTGATGTCATGGCTGACGTATTATGTTTTCATTATTGCTTGTATGCCCCATGCTGGGCCTTTTAGTCTTTGTTTGCTTTCCTTCTCTGCCTATATAAGGCATGTATGTGTGTATGTTGAGGACAGAGTCCCATTAATAATATCAGTGTGTTTTCATCCATTGTTCTCTCTTTATTTTCTTTAGTTTTGATCCTGCCTACTTAGTCTTTATTTTCTTTAGTTTTGATCCTGCCTACTTAGGGTTTAAGTTAATACAGTTGCCTTCCTCTCTTTTTGCAACTAAAGATATCTACACGTGAACAATTTGATCTCTATCTCTAAAGGTCGCTCAGAGAAAAGAAAGTGAAGTTGTGGTCTTACAGGGATGGGATCACTGTCATTTTACTGATTATTTCTGTATGGCTCATATTATCTGTATACAGGCTCATTGAAATTTGTTGCTCTATATTTATGAATTACTACTCTAGAAGAGGGGGTGATCTCTTGTTATCAAATTGATTAATGATTGTTGCTATAATCATCCTGTTGCAGGTGAACAGAATAAGGGAACTTCCACAAAAAAATAATATAGTGGCTACCCATACTGACTGTCCTGAAGTAAGTGATAGGAGTATTGATTTATAAAATTTATTTTGGAGGAAAAGATTCTTCGGACTTGCTTTCTTTCGTTCTTGGTGTAATTGATTGAGCAAAAAAATAACTAAATAATATATCTCTATCTAATTTGACGACATTGAATCAGGTTCTCATTTGGAATATTGAAGCCCAACCCAATCGTCAAGCTGTCCTTGGAGCTGCCGATTCTCGTCCAGATTTGGTATATTATTTTTCAAGACCTGGTATTTGTTTGTGCAGTATTTTGTCTTGGTTATGTTTTTTTTTTTTGGCCAAGTTATTGAACATATATCTATCCGTTACTAAATAATAAAAGCATCTATCACGGTGATTTCTACAATATACTCAACATCATAAGTAGATGCAAAAGGATCACTTTATTGCTTTTGAAAACTAAAATTAGCAAAAAGTAATTGGTCTATTGTGAATTATAAAACTTGCAAAATGGTCAGAATCTTGTTTGAATTACGAAAAGTTTGTCAACCACTGCTGAGTGAATGCTAGCGGTATACATATATATATCTATAAATATCTATACACATATATTGCGTATATATATTTGCTTGCAGACTTTAAGGATGATGGAGAGGAGATAATGGTTTTTGAATTAAATTTGAATAAGATTCGTATTTTCTTTGGATGTAGAAAACTTGGAGGATCTTTCTCTCTTCCCTCACATGTGCCTGTCTCCTCTTTGTCGGTAATGATTAGTGGGCATTATCAAATTGTCGCCCTTTCTGTAGTTGAAACTGATATTGTTATCTCAAGATACTCTTGTATCCATCTCGATTCTTGACAAATGAAGAACTTTAGAACAAGTGGGCTGTGATTGGGATCTCTTTATCTTGCGTATAAATGAGGACATTTTAATGTGACTCTAAATTGCTACAGAGAAATTGGAAAATGTTTTGTTCTCTGAATTTTTTTAGTAGCTTTGTTTCCTTTGACTATTGTCATTCTTGTTCCCAGTAAATATTCTTCTGAAAATTTTCTCCACGTGTCTTTGAACTTTGTTTGAAACAAGCCCCAGCCGAAGAAGGATATAGCAAATATCTGGAGGATTTCTCCTGCATGGGGCCTTTATTTGTTGTTATAAATAAAAATCTGAATATAAATGGTCTATAAGAGCCTTCTCACTGCAGAAGGTGCATGTTTACTTGCTAATGACCGAGTTTCTCTGAACCATTGTATTCTTGTGTCATGGTAAATCGAGTAATTCATATTTCGACACATCTTGAGAAAAGCACTCTGTTGATATCTTTTTTTTTACATAAACTTGAAGGATGTAAAGTAATACATGCAACATTTTTGTCCTATAAATAAGTCCATGAAAGAACGCCACTTTCTTATAATTATTAAGAGGGAATTCTGGATAAAGAATATTTTTAGAAATTACATGACAGTTAAATGGTGGAGTATTAGTGTCTCCAGATATACTCCACCACAGATCTGTATGAATTGCTATGGAAGGTTGCAGGCCTTTAGAATATCTCACTGGTGATCAACGTCATCTGTTTTATAGAACCGCCACTGTTCTATGGCTCACTTATTGTGCATGTCTTTTTCTTTGAAATATGTTAGTTATTAACAATTTCCTTTTGCAGGTATTGACTGGACATCAAGAAAACGCAGAATTTGCTCTTGCAATGTGCCCAAATGAACCCTTTGTGCTCTCTGGAGGTTGAAAATTTCTTGTAATTTTAAGTATACTAATGATCTGATTCCTCAAACTTTTGTTTAAGTCACTATTTAGTAAATTCGGACCCAGAACTGAATAGCATAGATGTATTCTATTTTATCAAATGGTAGTGGGAAAAAATGAGATAGAATGTTTTTGGAGTTAATTTTCTATGTCTTTCTTTTTACAGAATTTGGAACATCAGAAATGGCTTGTTTTATTTTTACTGTTTGAAGTCGTGGTTACCCATTATTAGAGATTTTAGTTGAATGATCCTTTCACTATATATATTGAGTTTTAGTATGTGTTTATTTGTTTCTCTTCTTTTCTAGGATCTTCTTTTTCCCACTGGTTTCCAATGGGATTAATTTATTATAATTTCCCTTCTGAATAAGGAAAATTTTTGACAGGGAAGGACAAGTCTGTGGTTTTGTGGAGCATTCATGATCATATATCAACATTGAACGCAGATGCAACCGCCAAGTCTACAGGATCTGGTGGTTTTATCACTAAAGCTACTGGTAACCGTACTGTTGGACCCAGAGGGATCTTCCAGGGTCATGAGGAAACTGTTGAAGATGTGCAGTTCTGTCCGTCAAGGTAGCTGCTCTGGTTAGATAGTTTCAATCATGTAGCTGATCTGGTATTTCAGTTCTGGACATTATAACTGCTCATGCCTTCTGATGGGCATGGCAGTATGTTTGCCATGATTTATTCGGATACTTTGATTAAATTTTTCAATCTTGATATCATATCTGTGGACTTCTGGACTCATTCTAAAATTATCAATGCAAGGAGAACTTCATTCAGTTGACTTGTGCACGCATACTATGTAGTTTGTTTGTTTTTGGTGGATCTTCTGTTCCTAACATTTCTGTCATTGATGAAGTCCACAGGAGTTTTGTAGTGTAGGTGATGATTCTTGCCTTATTTTATGGGATGCACGAGTTGGCTCTAGCCCGGTTGTGAAGGTGACATCTGCCACTTTTAATTGCTTGGTAGCTTACATTTTCTTTGGATAGTGAACCTCAATAGATCTGTTACGTCAAATCCAGCGAACCAACAATAAATCAAGAACGACAAAAAAGTAAATTGGCGGCAGCAAGTAGTGTTACATCCACGGTGAAGCTCTAGCGAAAGATTTCAGTATGCGAAAATTAGGAGTTACAAGTTTCAATCCCCAAACCCTAGCTCTCGGTCTCTCTCTTTCGTGTGATTTTCCATTCTAGAATTGTCTCACTTCAAACCTTAAACGCCCTTGTATATTAAAAGAAAGTAAAAGGGTCCACGACCCGCTAGCAAAAAACGGCTCAAAAATGTCTTTCGATGATGCCGTCAAACCCTTAGAGTTGGTGATACCAGATTGGGTCATTGCAGTAGCCGTTAAGACGCATGTGACTCGAGGATTAATATGTATATATGGATCTTGAAATGAGCAATATAATTGCATTATTGACATAGAGCTTCAAGTCTTTCACCCATCCATTAAATTGGTTGCAACTGTACCTATAATGCTGGCAGATTTATTCAACAAGGGCGTAAATCGACGTCTATATGGAGATTGGTTGTATATTCCAGAAGGTCTCGAAATCTGCAACTCAAGAATATACTGAATTACATATGTTGGTGACACACTGATATAAGATATTTTTCGCTGTAAATTATACTCCAGGAGGTTGGATTTAACAACGATATAATCTCATACAACCATATCTGGCTTTATGATTAATTAGCTAAGCTTATTAGCATGTGTGTCTCATGTCAGTTAGCATGCTACAGGATTTGGCATATCTGGGCTGACAAGGCAGAGTCTAGATTTGGTTAGGTTAGAAGAATGGGCGCAAGTAGGACATAGTTTCTTTGGAACAGAAACTAAAATATCTCAACACCAGAAATATATTTTTAAATATAACATAACAGATACATATATATGATCCGTTTTTCATACTGTTGTGTTCATCTTTTCAATGTTAATTTTTTGGATAATTATCAGTCTGTGGAACATTTTAGATGCATTAGGATGTATATAGACTTGTTGTATATTCCACATGCACACTTCCTGTTGTCATTTGTAACGGAAGTCATAGATACACAAAATAAAATTTTGTTTTCATGGAGTCATGATTGTCACAGTGCTATTATGACAAAGATATTATCTTTAGGTTCAGATTGATGCTAAATGACTTGAAATTTCGAATTTAGGCTATTTGTCTTTCTTCCTTGGTAGAATCTCAGTTTCTGAATGATGTTAACTAACTTTTGTGTTTCGAACAGGTTGAAAAAGCGCATGATGCTGATCTTCATTGCGTTGATTGGAATCCTCATGACATAAACTTTATTCTAACTGGGTACGCAAGTTCTTATTTTCTTGATGGTGTGATAATTCAAGTTGGGATGGGATTCATACTCTGGAGACGCAAGGTCATGAAAATTTTGGTCCCATTTGTGTTTCCATGATGTTATTTCAGGTCCGCTGATCATTCTGTTAAAATGTTTGATCGCCGAAATCTAACTTCTGATGGAGTGGGGTCACCTGTTCATAAATTTGACGGTCACAAAGCTGCTGTACTGTGTGTGCAGGTACTATATAAGTTCCTTCTCTTGTTCATTTTACTTTAATGTATGTGTGTATATAGTAGCGAAGTAGGCCTCTAGTCTATAGTATGTATATATATTTCCCTCTTTTGTTTTCCCTAACTTAGTCCATTCATATTTCAGTGGTCTCCAGACAAGTCTTCTGTATTTGGAAGTTCAGCAGAGGACGGTTTGTTACACATTTGGGACTACGAGAAGGTTTGGCTATTACTTTTATACTCTGAGCTCCTCATTACCTCTCTCCCCTTGTCTTTTTTTTGTGCATGTGTGCAACTAGGTAGACATGGCTTATATTGACAACAATGTAACCTAGAAGAAGGGGAACAAATTTTGGAATGGTTTGTGATGGTAGAGAAAATGTGATAGCATGTGGGAGTAACGAAAATAATGACCTTGGACAGATGGGAATTGTTGGGAAATTCTTTATTGTTGAACTTATTTGAATATTTTTTAATTCATATGTGCCACATGCTTTAGTGGCTTTAGTTTTTCGTCATCTCCTTCATTTGGTGTCTTGGAGCATCTAATTTTCTTTTACTTTTCCCTTCTATTTTTAAACGTTGTCTACAAAGGACGAAGGTTCCCAAACTGGTACATTGGTGATGTATGTCAAGAGTGGAAAAAGTCGGTCACTAATAGATGGCTCCCTAATTGTAACTGTTACTAATTAAACGGTTTCTACTCATATTATATTATATTTTTGCTCTGTCTGGTTATTTGTAAGTTATATCTTTTCTTGCATCAATTTATAGATTGGTAAAAAGAAAGAATATGGGACAAGAACATCACCTCCTTCAGGGTTGTTTTTCCAACATGCTGGACACAGGTTCGTAAATGCTCTCAATTTCGCAAAGCCTATTCTAACCATTTAGCTTGCTATTGTTTATTCTTACTCTAATCTGCTATAGATAAGACCTTATTTTCTCACAGTTTATGCCATCATGTTTTTTCTCGTGTCTCTCCTTCTCCTTGTCTTTGAATCTCCTTAAATGATTGAGTCATACGACTTGTAGTTGATGTAATCTTTGATCTACATTATATACATGCATGCTAGATGATTATCTTTCCCAACCCCCTCCCCCCCTTTTTCCTCACTTTTGGCTATCTTGTTTTTACTTTTATGAGGATAAAAATCTTGTATTGTGTTAGTTATTTATCTATGACATGAAAACCATGAAAAAAAAAATACTTTTTATAGAAAATAGTTGAATGCAATTCCACTTATGTGTCTGGAGTTTTCCCTTGGTGAGCTTTGATAGGATCAAATAAAGCTCAGACAAATATTTAATCTAATATTGATACCCATAAACTCATGTCAGTTTTTGGGTTTCTTCAAGGAGACTGTTTCTGCCTCCTCTTTTCTCTACAGAGGAAGTGAAGAGGGATGTTTCGAATCTAGTCGCTGTTAAATTTTCCTAGAACTTGTCCGATATAGGTCAGATTAATGGATTGAAGGAACACATGTTGATAGAGTCTGATTCGAACCAAAGGTGCTGCTGTACACTTAGTTTTGTGGATCAATGGATCACTTTTTTCCTTAGTGGATCGACTTATGAACATCTGATCCAAAGGCGCTGTTGTGTTAGATTTTTTGCCCCATAAATGTTGGATGGGGTCACCATACTCTATGATACACCTGCCACATATTGCCGAAGTTTATATACATTAAAACTTCAGAAATACTTTGTCAATATAGGACTGCAAAAGGTCTTGTGTTTCATTTACACCCACAATTTTAGTCCTCCTTTCTTGTGCTCCTCCTACTTTGAACTAATTGAAGAAACGATGTTTGTGCCGTTGCTAGTTAACGCTTCTGTTTCTTCATGAATAATATGTGATGAAAATGTAACACATGTTGGATAATAGTCTAATTAGTTCAAAGTTTTGACCGAAAATCCTTTATTTCTGCATTTCCAGTCTAAATGTGTGTAATTGTTTGTGTGGATCCAGGGATAAAGTAGTCGACTTCCATTGGAATGCATCTGATCCATGGACCATTGTTAGTGTATCTGATGACTGTAATTCCTCTGGCGGGGGTGGGACATTACAGGTACCAGAAATTTATATACACGCACACCCACACCCACACACGAAAAATAATATGTTCCCCTAATATTTTTCGTTGCGTAAATGAAAACGATCTTAAATAGTAAAAGTGAATTTACATTAAAAAATGGGTTCGTGTAGATATGGCGCATGCTCGATTTGATCTACAGGCCTGAAGCAGAGGTTCTAGCTGAGATGGAGGAACGTAAAGCTCATATTGTTGCATGCACTTCCAAGTCTTCTTTGAGTAAGTAGAGAGAAGGGTATTCGCAAATATGTAATGTTGTAATGTTGTTTAATGTAGCCGTGTTTTAGACGTCGTTGAGACTGAGTTCGCGAAGTTATTATACAAACAATTTGTTTTATTTTATATGTTTAAATTGTGGTCGGATTATGAGTCAATGAAGTTAGTAGTAATATTATTATTGTCAATGGTCTTGTGATCTGATAATATTTTCATTCATTTTTAAATTTGAGAGAGGTATGGGGTTCGAGCCCTATTGGGCTTAAAATGAGAATGTGTGAGTAAACTGAACTTATAAAAAATATATATATATATATATATATATTTAACACACATCCATTTTATTTTCAAGTAGATTCGAACCTTTACCTTCACATTCCCTATTGAAATGAAAGGTTATATATTGTCAAGTAATCCTTCGATAAATTAGTAATAATAGGTTATAATACATTTTTCATATTAAAACTTCAATTCGTGTATCGGATTAATATCTCGAGCAATACAGTGAATTATACATGCTAATTCAATTTCTTGCTCAACAAGTCATTGACTTTTGACTGAGTAGTTTAATTGTTACTTGTATTTTTATTTTTTTTTCCTTTCTTATTTTACTTTAATTTCTTCATGAAGGAATCTTGAGGCTGTGATTTGCAGTCCGTGATATATTATTACCGCGATTAAGAAATGATATTTTTGATGCAGAAACAGAACGGTACTTTTGTGCACTATTTAGGTAAGAAAATTTGGGGCCCACGTCCCAGAGTAGTGGGGTTTTCTGTTCATTCTGAGTCTAGTTTTGTTTTTCTTTAACAAAGGTTTGCAGCTTTACCTTCCTATTATAATGTAGCTTCCGCACTATTACTATTATCTATATACATCGCTATTTATATGTATATATACATATAAGTACACGTATTTTGCAGTAGCAGGAAAATGGATCATTAGGAGAGAGTACTACCTCTGACTCGGCGTGGATGCCGAGTTCGCGCTTTCGCATCGTCTCCCGTTGGGCCCACATACGGAGTAAAGACGTATATATATATATATGTCTGAGCGGTCCATCAATTGTCGCTGCCAGCGCGGACAATGCCCCTCTCTGTGTGACCGTACGTCAAGGATTTGATATGTTTGGACTAATTCCACGTTGTCAATCTTGACCCATTTACATCAGCACGTACAAGCTTCCAAATTCTGAAATGACTTGTTTCCCTCGTAAAATCTACAAAATGACGGATATGTCCCTTTCTCCTTTCACTCTCGACTCTTAAAAGAGTTTTTTAAAGTTTTAAATGATATTAATTAAAAAATAGGTTTACTTCAAGAAACCCCCATATGTTATTCAATTTAATCAACTAACCCTTATTGTGTCCACTTTATCTCCTATACTATCCAATTTCATCAATATGCCCCATCATCCTCACATTTTGAGTCAAAATTTCTAAACTACCCTCCCTTCATAATATAAGGGGGTTTAGTGACATCAACCCTTAAAAATATTATTTTTCGAAAATAAATTATATTTTTCGTAAAAATTACAAATTTCAAAAAATATATATATATTTCGGAATATATGATATTTTTTACGAAAAATATATATTATGTTCCAAAATATGATTTTTTTGCGAAAAAGTATATATTATGTTCCAAAATATGAATTTTTTCCGAAAAATAATTTATTTAAGAAAAATATATATTATGTTACAAAATGTAATTTTTTTTTTCCAAAAACGATATATAATGTTTCCAAATATGATTTTTTTTTCCGAAAAATAATTTTTTTTTGAAAAATATATATTATGTTTCAAAATATGATTTTTTTCTGAAAAATATTTTTTTTGCGTAAAAATATTTATTATGTTTTAAAAATATGATTTTTTTTTACGAAAAATATATATTATGTTCCAAAATATGATCTTTTCTGGAAAAAAAAATTTTGCAAAAAATATATACTATTATGTTCCAAAATATGATCTTTTCCGAAAAATAATTTTTTTGCGAAAAATATATACTATTATGTTCCAAAATATGATTTTTTCTGAAAAATAATTTTTTTGTAAAAAAATATATATTATTTTATCCGAAATAATTCATATTTTTGAAAATAATATACTCCCTCCGAAAAATAATTTTTTTGCAAAAAATATATATCTATTTTTTTTAATTTATAATTTTTGCAAAAAATATAATTGATTTTCGAAAAATAATTTTTTTTTAAATGGTTGATTTCACTAAACCCCCTTATATTATTAATGATAATTTAGGCATTTTGAATCAAAATGTGAGGTGAGGGGGTATAATGATGAAATTGAATAATATAGGGGGCAAAGTGGACACGGTGGTGGTTAGTTGATTAAACTGGATAGTATAGGGGGATTTCTTGAAATTAACCCTTTAAAAACAAGAACCTAAATTCAAAACTATCATTTTGAAACACAAAACATCTGACATAGGTATTGTTTGATAAATTAAAATTTAATTTGATTTTTGAAGGGGGGTTTAATTTAATTTATATTAACTCTGGTTTAGAACAAATTTTATGCCTTAATTATGAAGAAGATTAGACAAAGTGATGAAGAGGAGGAAAGTAATAAACTAAAGAAGAGTCAAATTCACAGGAAAATCAGTCTCCCTTTGCATCTCGAAGACTTCACCTTTTATAGGCAAAAATAAAATATCTCGAGCACCGTACCTTGATGTGATAGAATACTGTAGAGTGATATAAAAAGTCCAAGTAATGAGTAACTTTTGTTACAACATTAAATGTTTTATACATCTTTATACGCAATCATCATTGTTTTTAAGATATTTTGACACTCTCGATGACAAAGGTTATAGAAAATTTATAACATTCCTTTCGACCTTCGTGGCTCGTTTTACTACTTTTCCTCCAATCCACAACTCCTCTGTCGATTCCCTGCTAGTATGGGGTAATTTTCTATGTCATTACAAATGTCTCAAGCTTGTATTTCGCTCGACGACACCTATAGTTAGCCCCCATGCGCGTGGGCACGTGGAATGGGCTCGCGAGCATAAGAAATAAATGCAATGTATTGGGTGACTAAACGTCACATCATTGAGCCATCATGACAATTGTAGAATGACGGTTGATTAAAAAAAAAGCTTCATTCAAAATATATATGTACATTGAATAAAAGATAATATGTGTGCATATACACCATATATGTAGTATATAAAGAAAACTACTGAAGGCTACCAAAAGTGTGACATTTGTGAGAGCAGAGAGCTTTAGGTTTGACAAAGAGTTTGAGAAAAAAAAATGATTCAGTGTGAAAATTTCAATTGGAAGAGTAAAATTAGAAGAAAAAAAAGAAGGATTAGAAGAAATTTTTTCTTGGTCTATAGTAATTTTAGGAAGCAGAGGCCTCGTGTTTGTGAAATTGTTTGAAAGAAAACAATTGCCATAGCTGAAGAGCGTGAATTGTGTGGAAAGGATAAGGTGATTCCAGCACCACCGGTGGAAGAAGAATGGCAACGGGCGCCTTACTTTGGAACAAAATACCGTTTTTGGTATAAAGTGAGGCAATATTGTAGGGATATTCCAGAAGATTCGCAAGAGAGAATACTGTTGGAGCCAGAAGAAGAAGTAGAGAAAGCACCACGCATTCCTGGGGATACAATAATTCGATTCAACATTGAGAGACAAGTATATCCATACTCGTTTATTGCATGGAAGGGTAGTCAATTGGCGGGAGGAGGGTGGGATGAATGGGTTGGCTATGTATTTGGGCAAGAAGAGATTGTGTAGAAATTAAAATCGGCACACATATATGAGGCGATTCGTTGAACAAAAAAAAGGTCATATACCAAGAGACATTGATGCAATGGAATTGTTGGTTTCGCGATAGAGTTCGTCGAGCCATACATTCATAGCCTCGTGGGCGCGAGTTTGGGCCAACTTTGAAAGACGTGGTACATCTGACTAGGCTTAGTTTTCAGGGTGAGGCTAACCCGTTTAACTTTAAGCTTGACACCAATGACAAGTTAACAGGGTTGATTTAGAGGCCTGTCAAGAGAAGGTTGAAATACATGGCTCAATATTTGATAGGAAAGGGCTAAGAGCTGTAAAACGAGGTGGATGAGGGAAAAAAGTTACTTTTGGTAATTGACTACGATACTTCTTTAAAGATATTCAACCAGCTAGAAAGAACGTAGGCAATTCAGAACACGAGCGAGATGCAGGACCAGGAATAACGTCGATGGAACATTTAGCTACGTTTATTCTGCACTAGTTGGGGAAATTTGTGTTCGAGGCCTGCAAGACTAGTGCCTATGGCCATTGTGTTAGCACGAGGAGCCGTGATTCCACTAGCAACGCCTTTTTTGGGGAGTTTGTATAACAAGTTAGATAAAATTGTGGATGAGACAGAACGAAGTCTTGGTCGATACATGATGCATACATATGTGTCAACAATATATTTACAAGTGTTTCTGTACGAGCGTTTTCCTGCATATGGGCCAGAGCGTAAAGATATAAGTGGGTACATAGGTGAGCAAAATGAGATGGTACACTCATGGAGCTATATAGGGGAAAAGCCTCGACGGGCATTGATGAGTGTGATAGACTCAAGTGAACGTTTTATTGCACGACCATATGCACCAATTTTATAGGGGGCGTTGAGAAGCAAAATGTATTTTGAAGATAACGTCGTTCTAGGGATTCACGTGTTGAATTTAAGTGATGATATGTTGATTGTGTTGGTTATGATGACACCATGGTTTTTGCTAGTAGAGAATAAAAATAATAATTTGGCGATGACATATAACCCGAGGCGAGTGGCTACACAATTTGGGTATGACCAGGGAGTTCCTCATGAATATGTGATGGTAGAGGATAGAGATTACGTGAAGATGAGTTATGCTCGATTCCACCTAAATCATGCAAGCGTATTATTAACTGATGGGGTAGGGCGGTTCGTGTTATGTTCGAAAGATCGAGGAGGGGTGCGTTCTTCCAATTATCATAAATATTGGGATAATGTGTTAAACACCTTTGGTGCATATGTGACTGAGAAATAAGTGGTAAAAGCGAAAAAGGTACCAGTGTGAAAAACTGAAGCACATCTAGGTGAATTATGTCGATTGAAAAGGCAACAAGCTGCTCGAGAAGAGGCTGGTCCAAGCAATGTGGGCGGAGCGCAGCCAATAGCGCGAGAAACAGCTGGGCCCAGTAATGCAGGTGGAGAACATCCAATTGGAACTTCAACCGTAAACGATGGCAGACCACAAGAAGATGCTCCAAGAGAAAGCGAGGCTTCAAATGTGTTGCCTGCAAAGAGGAAGAAAACTCGAGGCCAAGGCAATGTAATGAAGAAAGTAAGGTTAGTATAACCTAAAATTATCGAAGTGCCTGATATGGAGCCTGATGAAGTTATAGAGCAAGTACTAGAACAGATAAATTAAAGGCCAGGTGGGGACGAGGCAAGATTACTGTTTATAGAACCAAGGGAAATATTCGAGCAAGTTAAAGGACAGTTAACAGTTGAGGAGCTAAGAACGATGGCCCAAAACATGGGTCCAGATGAAGATGATAGCGAAAAAATAGAGGATGAACCATTGCGACCTCGATAGGGCGAATATGGGACCATGCTACATGAAAGGGTGATAGAGCGAATTGGGGAGGCAATCGAAATGAGGCATGACACAACAAGAGTTATAGCTGATCTTATGTTTTACTCTAAATTGCAACCTAGAATATGGGTAGGGGCCGTTGATTATTCGCGAGACAGGCCTTCGGGGTTGTCTGAGTGGAATTTTACTTACTTCAAAAAACTTTATGCAGAGGCTGCAAACAAAGGTTTCCAAAGTACTGCGAGGGAAACACCAGCGCGCGATGTTGAAAACGCTGCTAGAACACCTAGTGTACTTGAAATGCTTGAGGGAGTGATACCATTATAGCAGATAATCATTCACCAGGAAGAACACAACAGTGAGCACCCAGAGGAAAACCTCGTAATAGTATTCTGGAAAGGAAGAGAACCAGAGCACGAGAGGATAATAATAAGTCCTAGGGACGAAGAATTGGAAAAAACTGCGAGGAGGAGGGAGAAGAAGTTAATCGAAAAATTAGCGGTGCACATTATCCCCTTCCTCATGTGAACATGGACGAGATAGCAGGTGGTACAAATGTTATTGAAGAAGAAAAAAATATCAACAATGAAGGACCATATGCAGGTCTAGGTGAAAACGAGCCAGAACATGAACCCAACATTGGGCTTGAGGAAGTAGGTTTAGTACAAGCATCTGCAGTACATGGAAGAGAATGCTCGCCAAGTGTGACAGCAACTTCTCACGTGTCCAATTGGAATGGCGTGAAAATTGGGACTGAATATGTGCCTTTACTGGAAAATGTGATGACGCAACGTCTAGAATTATTCAAATATTCGAGTATGTATCCTGGGGTCAAGGCTCAGAAGCCGAGATTGATGAGGTAGAGTTCCTGATTGGGGAACTGCGAAAGCTGGGGATGGAGGTGCAGTGGTTGCAAGATCAACTCTTAATAGATAAGAAAACTCTGACCTCGTGTTTGCTGTAACACAAATAGATAAGAAAACTGAGTCATTGACTTATTTTGAAGCATGAAGAATGTAACAGGACAAAACTGCAATGATATATGATATGACGTTTTTTTTTTTTTGAAAATGAGTTATGTGTGCAGTAATATATATATATAATAATATATATTTTTTTTTAATAAATGCAAAAACTTAGATAGGACTTAGAGAGAAGGTTTGGAGAGTTTTATAGTTGAACTCTAAAAAATGGGCCTCGAGATATGACTTGGAGAGTTTTATGGTTAAACTCTAAAAAATGTGTCTCGATATAGGACTTGGAGAGTTTTATGGTTAAACTCTAAAAAATGTGCCTCGAGTTAAGGACTTGGAGAGTTTTATAGTTAAAACTCTAAAAGATGGGCCTCGAGATAGGACTTGGAGAGTTTTATAGTTTAAACTCTGAAAAATGTGCCTCGAGGGAGGGCGTGAAGAGTTTTATAGAAAAAACTCTATAAGAGGGCCTTGAGGGAAGGCTTGATGAGTTTTGTAGAAAAAACTCTATAAAAGGCCCTTGAGGAAGGGCTTGAAGAGTTTTGTAAAAAAAACTCTATAAGATGGCCTCGAGGGAGGGCTTAATGAGTTTTGTATTATAGAAAAAACTTTATAAGAAGGCCTCGAGGGAGGGCTTGAAGAGTTTTGTAGAAAAAAACTCTATAAGAGGGCCTTGAAGGAGGGCTTCATGAGTTTTGTATAAAAAAACTCTATAAGAGGGCCTCGAGGGAGAGATTCATGAGTTTTGTAGAAAAAAACTCTATAAGAGGATCTCGAGGGAAGGCTTGATGAGTTTTGTATAAAAAAACTCTATAAGAGGGCCTTGAGGGAGGGCTTGATGAGTTTTATAGAAAAAAATAGGTAGAAGTATAATAAGTCAATTTGTACTCTTTAACACTAGCTTTGAATCCAACACTTGCTTTAGTCTCTAGTTCCAGGAATATAATCCAATTTTTGAAGAATATTGTGATGATCAAAAATGAAAATTCCCCACTGCTGCCTCCCGTAGGAGTCTGGGCCGTGTCTTAGTCCCCTTAAAGTATCAACTAATGGAAGAGGAACGATATTAGCCAACCCTCCCTTTCTCTTCTTTTTTTTTCACAAAAGGGCTTGATGAGTTTTAGAGTAAAAAAATAGTAAATGCACGATCATGCTTATGAAGTTGAAGTATCTTAAAGAGAAAAGAAACGAGAAAAGGTGCAAAAACTCGTCCATTCTGTCAGTGTTGACGAATATACATCAACAAAAGAGTACATCGAAACACATATCAAGAAAGGAAAGGTTTGAGCCAAGCTGCGTTGATTGGACCGCGTGTTTCTTCATCACCCATAAAGGTGTAGTAACCGTTAGGATGTACCGATTTGATAACAAATGGGCCAGACCATTTAGGAGTAAATTTTGGTGAAGGAAACCGTTGCATGATGTGCTTAGCAATACGCATAACAAGATCACCTTGCATAAAACAACGAGATTGTACTTGCAGATTATAAGCACGAGTGATAAGGGATTGATATGCAGCAAGGTGCATAGCGTCACGAGCCCGTCGTTCCGCCAGAGATTTGATGGCCACTATGGGATCTTGATCAAGATAACTTCGAGCTGTAAAGTCAGCATAAGGGACTACGATTTCCACAGGTAAACCTGCCTCTATGCCATACACCAAAGCAATAGGGGATTGGCCAGTAGAGTGCTTGCAAGATGTTCGATAAGCCCAAAGAGCGATAGGAAGATAATCAGCCCACCATTAACAATGCTCCTCTCGATTATAGCTGAGAATGCATAATAAGTTCTTATTCGTGGCCTCAGCTTGGCCATTACCCTGCGGGTAGTATGGAGAAAAACGATGGTGCTTTATGGCATATGATTGTAAGAGCTGATGAACAGGTTGATTGACAAATGGAGTACCATTATCCGATAAAATGACCACGGGGATGCCAAATCGACAAATGATATTCTCTTTGATGAATGTTGCAACAACAGGGCCCGTTGCTCGATGAAGTGGTATTGTTTCTACCCATTTGGTGAAAAGATCAGTAGTTGTAATAGTCCAAATATGGCCTCGAGAAGCAGGATGAATAGGACCAATCAGATCAAGCCCACAAGTATGGAACAGCCAAGGTGGAGCAATTGGATACAAAGGATTAGCAGGTTTATGAATATGATGCTCGAACCTTTGACAAAGTAAACAAGATTGGGAATGTTTCCTACTATCTGCTTCCATAGAAGGCCAATAATAACCACAACAAACTAACTATTGAAATAGTTTATGAGATCATTGATGCTCTATGGAATGAGCCTCGTGTAATACTTCGAGTGATTCTGGTATGGAAAGGCAGCGTAGAGGAGTACCTTCTACAGTATGGCAATACAGCTGATTATTTAAAATAGTGAAATGATTAACATGATGTCGAATCTTCTTGCGTTGATGCACATCATCAGGAAACACTCCCTGAGAAAGATACAAAATGCATGGCAAATCTCGTTCCTCGATCACATTGGTTGTAAACTCTGAATCAGGAAAATCAGGAAGTGGGAGAGCTTGACATTTAGAACATTGACGTTGCATAATGTTAGTGTCCACAGCCATAGTGGGCCAATAATAACCATGCCTTTGCAATAGGCGATAGAGCGACACTGAAATAGGACACTGCGTGGTATGGATCTCATGGAAGAAATGCTTGCTATTGAGCAAAACGACTGCTCGAGCCAAAGGACCTCCAGGAAGACAATGATAAAGATGGCCTTGCAGAAGAGTTAAATGTTACAATTGAACCATAAGAATTGTACCGTGTCCCCGTTGTAATTGAGTGATGAAAGGAAGACGTCAATCATTAGAATCTACATCAGTTACAGGAGGACATACTGTGCGATTAAGACATTACTGAACACGAATAGTGCTTGGGGTAGCCGCTGAAGCCAATTTGGTGCCAAGAGTGGCTAGAACATCTGAGAAACAATTCTGAGTGCGAGATACATGAGCAAAACTGAGTGTAGTGAATCAAGCTGCTAGTCGTTGAATGTTTGTTCGATATGTTGCCAAATGAGGTTCACAAATAGCATAATGGCCAGTGATTTGTCGTATGACAAGTTCAGAGTCGTCAATAACATGTAATCGAGAAATACCTTGATTTAGAGCAACAAGAAGACCCAAAATCAGAGTTTCATACTCAGCTTCATTGTTGGAGCATTGAAATAGCAATGTGAAGGACTGAAGAAAACTCGCGTCAGCTGAAGTAAGAACAATGCCAGCACCACTTCTAGATGTGGTAGAAGAACCATCAAAACTGAGTGTCCAAGTGTTTGTACTAGCTGTGCAAGCAATAGGTAAATCATCAAGAGATAAATCATCGTGGAGTAGTTCATGGCCATCAACAGGAAATAGTGCTAAGAGATCAGTGAGGGCATGTCCCTTGATCGTAGTGGGCAAATGGAAAACTAAATAAAACTCAGCTAATTGTAATAACCAACGAGTAACACGACCAAACATGATAGGACGACTTAATAGAAAATGATAAGGATCACATTTGGTGAACAAGTGAATCTTGTGAGCCATGAAGTAATGTTGAAACTTATGTGCAGCAAACACGAGAGCTAAACAATGTCTTTCAACAATAAAGTAATATAATTCAGTATCTCGAAGACAACGACTAAGATAATAAATAGGACGTTCACCCTCATTTGTGTGCTGAGCCAAGAATGCCCCAATCGATATAGAATTAGAGGTTAAATAAAGACGAAGAGGAACATGTGGTATAGGGGGATGCATAGTGTGTGGAGAAAGAAGGAGAGTTTTGATTTTGTCAAAAGAAAACTGATGTACTAGCGTCCAATAAAATTTAGGAGTTGATTTACCTTTAAGTAATGATGTAAATGCATGAATTAACTCAGTAATTGCAGGGATAAACCGGCGAAGATAGGAGATCTTGTCAAGGAAACTCTTGAGTTGTTTGTGTGACGTAGGAGCTGGCATGACTATGATTGCATGGCACTTACTCTAATCGACATCAATACATGTGCGATGAACAAGAAAGCCCAAAAACTTTCCATGATCTACCCCGAAAGCACATTTCAAAGGATTCATGCGAAGCTGATAAGTTCGATAGCGAGTGAAGACCGTGCGAAGATTTACCAGATGCTCGATATTATGGTGGGAGTTTACAACAAGATCATCCACATAATCCTCAACAACAGTGTGTAACAAATCATAGAAGATAGCTATCATAACACGTTGATAAGTGGCACCTGTATTTTTTAACTAAAGGGCATCACATTATAACACAAAGGTGTCCGAAAAACTGTCTTATCAGCATCACAAATATCCCTGTGAATTTGATTATAACCACTATAACCATCCATAAAGGAAAACATGGCATGACCCGCAGTAGCATCCACGAGAGCATCAATAATAGGTAAAGGAAAATCATCCTTCGGGCAAGCTTTATTCAAATCTCAAAAATCCACACAAATACGGATTTAACCATTCTTCTTTGTGACTGGGACCACATTAGAAAGCTAAGTCAGATGCATGATGGGACGAATGAAACCAGCCTTGAGCAAATTTTCAATTTCACTTTTGATCTAGAGTTTCATCTTTGGTCGAAAGGTTCTTGGTGCCTGCTTCACTGGACGAGCAGATATGTGCACATTGAGTTGATGCGAGACAAGATTTATGTCCAAGCCGGGCATATCTTCATATGTTCAGGCAAAAATATCCTAAAATTCCTGTAATAATGAAAGTAGACTGTCATGATATGAAGAAGACAAATTAGCAGCAACATAAGTGTGACGTGTTGGGTGCCCAGGCAAAGCAAGATTGACAAGCTGAAGATCTGGGTAGCAAGTAATTTTTTCCGGAGTTTCCTCAACGATAGACATATTTATCATGGGGGACTCAGTCGCTGAACAAGCGTCTGAGCCTTCGCGCCGTCATAAGCGATAAACTATCTTGCCATCCGAAAGGCAGACTCATTTATATTCATGTGGTGGATAAAGAGCTTCACTATTTTGAACTTGTCGCGGTGGATAGAAAATATCTTACTAACAGTCAAACCATGGAATCATTTTCAAATATGTCATCGATGTCATAAAAAAACAATGCTTCCACATAATGAGCCTCAAACTTGGCAAATGGTTTATCAAAGCATGGAACAATGATCACCTTATTGTCAATAATACCTTTGAAGCATTGATGGAAAGTAGATGGCATAATGCCAAAACGATGCATCCAAGGACGACCTAACAACATATGGTAAGAAGTATCCCCTTCGATAACATGAAATTTGACTGGTGCTCTGAACTTCCCGATACTGAAATCTGTGTTAACGTGTCCAATAGTTTTGTGAAATTTGTCACTAAAACCCACAATTTCAATTGGTTCCATAATCATGTGTTGATTATTAAGACCGACCTTCTCAAATGTTGACATTAGTAAAATGTTGATAGAAAACCCATTATCAAGAAAAACACGCTTGAATTCTTACTAATTTAACACGCCCGTTATATACAAAGGACAATTCTGAGGTGTCAAGAACTGTTGATCTGTATCCATAAATGAAATGATGGGATATTGTGGTTTTTTAGCGATCACTATGCTAGAACTCACAATATCAATGACTCTAGATTGATCTATCGCCATGAGTGGTAAAAAGATTGGAAAATTCTTCTATTCATCATAACAAGCAATGCCTGTAACAACTCCTCGATTCTTGGGATAAGAGTTTTTCGAACATTAGTGAGAGTTGTGACCTTAAGGTTGCCTTTAGCTATCATTTCTTGAAAAATTAACTTCAGAATTCAACAGTCTCTAGTGGGGTGACTGACCCACTGGTGATATGAGCAATATTGAGGATCCTCCTTTTCTTTTGGTGAGGGAACCCGTCACGGTGTTGGTAGGACTACTTCTTCATGTTGTACCCATTTCTGAAGCGCACTCAAAACTTCTTCAATTCGAACTGGAAATGGATGTGGCTCCTATCGAGGACCTCATATGTTATCCTAACGATTAGAAGTGACCGACGGAGTCTTATTTCTCGGATTATCATCTCTTTTTCATTTGTTGTGATCATCTGTAGCTGGTGAATTTACAGGTTTTTGGTCATTGTATGAGCCATCTCTACTAGTGCCACTTTGATATCCCGAGTGAGATTGCGTGCTGGCACCATAAGTTCGGTGAATGTTTCCATTAGAAGATTGATGAGATGTAAACGATAGGTCTTATACATTCCCTGGACGCAAACCTCAACCCTATCTTTCTCACTACACTTCTCTAAGCATTCCTTAGCTTTCATTTGAAAATGCGCTACAAAATTCAGAGGATCCTCCCCCTCATCCTGTATCTCTTTTGTCAGCGTGAGGGTAATGACTCATTTTTTAGCTTCACAAAACTTGCACATAAAATGCTCAGAGAGCTGATCCCAAGTGGTTATGGAATTGGCCTCGAGGCTTTTATACCATCGATAAGCCATCCCTGTCAATGATTTAGAAAATTCCCTGATGCGGAGGTTCTCGTCAGTATTGTAACCTTCTAAAGCCTCTATAAACCGACTAACATGCTCATTAGAATCACTAGTCAAACTGTCGTACTGCTGAAACTTTGGTACCAAATATCCAGTGGAATATGGCGTATCCATATGGCTTTTGGGGAAAGGTGGCTCCTATTTAAAAACTAGAGCATGAGCTGAAGTAGGCGAGCTTTTGACAAAGAAATCTCACAGCCTTGCTTCGGTAACATACGGCTGAGAAAGCTCGGAAGGATTTGGAGTAAGGAAATTTGTTTGTGCATCAACTTGTGCTTTAGTCGTCGGGAAAAGAGGATCACTTCTGAGTCCTAGGGGAATTGGCTGTCCACGAGGAGTGATCATTGAGATAGCTTGCTGGTGTCGATCTCTCTCTTCAGCACTGGCCTGCAAATCCTGCATCATCATGGTTTCGAGCCTAACCAATCGATCTCCCATCATTCTCTGCGATTCATGAATCAATTGTACAGAGTGATGTGATAAAATTTTAGCAAATGATTGTCTAGGCCTACTCACTGATCCACCCGCACATTCCGGGATTGATGTTTATCTGGTATGACTCGGGAGCGTATCCTGTCTTTCCAATGTAGGAGGATACCTTGCTCTTTCCCCTAACATAAAAGATTGTACTGGTGTTGCACTTTCTCCGTCCGATGAACCTTCCGGTTGACCTCCGACATCATGTCCAGACTCCATCTACTTGTGCTTAAGATTATATTTCCCCAGCAAAGTTGCCTATTGAAGGGGGGTTCAATTTAATTTATATTAACACTGGTTTAGAACAAATCTTATGCCTCAATTATGAAGGAAATCAGACAAAGTGATGAAGATAAGGAAAGCAATAAACTAAATGAGAGTCAAGTTCATAGGAAAATCAGTCTCCCTTTGCATCTCGAAGACTTCACCTTTTATAGGCAAAAAAAAATATCTCAAGCACAGTACCTTGATGTGATAGAATACTATAGAGTGGTATAAAAAACCCAAGTAATGAGTAACTTCTGTTACAACATTAAATATTTTATACATCTTTATACGCAATCATCATTACTTTTAAGATATTTTGACACTCTCGATGACAAAGGTTATAGAAAACTTATAACATTTCTTTTGGCATTCGTGGCTCATTTGACTGTTTTTTCCTCCAATCCACAACTTCTCTGTCGATTCCCTGCTAGTATGGGTTAATTTTCTATATCATTACCTCATAAGTGTCTCGAGCTTATATTTCGCTCGACGACACCTATAATTTTAAGATGTGAATAGTAAATGATGCAAAATGTAGTTAATAATTAATTTTTTATTAATTTTCAGTGTTTAGTTTCAATTATACCTGAGGTTTGTTAGTTAAAATTTCAATTATTTTAAGTACCATTTATAGTTTTTAGTAATTTTCAAATTCCTTATTAGATACACTTATTAGTTAAATAAGTGCTTAATTTGTTTAAAATTAAGTGAACTACTTTATCAATTAACCCCATCATTCCATGCACACTTTACCAACAACAGTGTTTTGTTTGGGGATGGAGAATTTTATTACTAATTGATTTGTTATCCTCTTTCCGTCTCAAAATAAGTGTATATTTTTACTCTTTTCTCCGTCGTAAAATAAGTGTCTCATTTAAAAGTCAAAACACTTTATCATATAACTTTACTAATTTATCATTCATGCATTGAAATATAAATCATTACATCATTATGATGGGACCAAAAACAAAATTGGTATTTCATTCATTACCAATATAACAACTTAAAAAATTAAATTCCAGAAAAGACTTTATAAATTGGAATATACGGAGTATATTTTTCAAAGTTGTAGAGGCCATATATCCATAATATTGCAATATCAATTTGAATCCTAACTTGGAGGTGCAAATGGCTAATTAATTAATTAATTTTGCGTGTGCAAACCGAGTCCAACTAGTCTCAGTCTCAGTCTCAGTCTCAGTCTAACCATCTTTCATATCTCATCTATTTTTTCACATGTAATTGTCATGATCCAAAACTGTGACAATAACTTGTGTGATTTGAAAAACACTTTTTGTCACTTTCTCATCCGGTAACATCGATATAGTAATAGCTCATAAGGGAATGAAAAAGACACACACACAAATATATATATATATATATATATATATATAATACCATGGTGCAAATATTTCTAATGTTCTTAAATGCTTTCACACACAAGTCCTCGTTTACTTGGGAAATGTTCCTTTTTACTTCTTGCTTTATTTGGGACATTTCTTGCATACGTGACTACCCAATATATTATATATACTTATCTATATACATAATCATGTTACGATTTAATAACCGCCCAAGAACATTATTAGAAGCCGTGTGTACCTACAAATCAGAAAATACATACAAATACATATCAAATAATAAATACAAATATTTATAGTGGTTCGACCAAAATAAGTCTATATCCACTGAGAGTCCCAAATAATATAAGCTTATACTATTCCTAACTCTCACAAAAAAGAATACTAGCATGTATCTATTTTATTCTCTCTCTCTCTCTATTTGTGCACACAATATAATAGGAGAGACCCTATATTTATAGGAAATGATAAAGATGTGATTTTGTCTTTTAGTCGATGTGTGACAACTTTCAATACAAATGAGTCACCCTTATATATATAACAATCTCCCGCTTGACGACTTTGTCACCATCAATCAACTCCATCAATGATCAGTGCAGTATGGTGCCCTCATTTATGTCTTCAAGCTTGAAAACCCATTGAAGTTGCGCACAACTTCAGTTTCTCTGTTGCCACCACTTTGGTCAACATATCGGCCGAATTCTTGCTTCCCTGAATCTTCTCAAGTGTCAACACTTCATCCTATAGTAGAGATCTGATAAAGTGATAACGAAGATCTATATGCTTGGTCCTTGAATGAAATGTTGAATTATTTGTCAGATGTATGACATTCTGACTGTCACTGTGCAAAACACTCTTCTCTTGCTCAAATCCCAACTCTGCCAACAATCCCTGTAACCAAATCATTTATTTGCTAGCCTTGGTCACGGCTACATACTCAGCCTCTATAGTAGATAATGTTACGATTATCTGTAATTGCGAAACCCAACTGACTGCTGTAGTACCTACTGTAAAAACATAACCAGTAGTGCTTCTTTTGCGATCTATCTCACCAGCAAAATCTGAATCTACATAGCCATGTAAATTCACTTCGCATTTACCAAAACAAAGGCATCTATATATGGTACCTCGTAGATATTGCAATATCCCCTTCACTGTTTCCCAGTGAGTCTTCCCTGGATTGGACATGAACTTGCTAACTGTTCTCACTGCATTTGCAATATCTGGTCTAGTACATACCATCGCATACATCAAGCTACCAATGGCTGAAGCATATGGAACATTGGTCATGTTGTTCCTCTCTCCTTCTGACTTGGGAAACTACTCTTTGGATAATCGGAAGTGACTAGCCAAATGTGTGTTAACCGGCTTAGCATCACTTATGTTGAACCTTTTCAGAACCCATTCAATGTAGTCAGCCTGAGACAACTGTAAAGTTCCCTTCTACTTGTCTCTGTTGATTCTCATACCAAGAATCACTTGAACTCATTTGCCAACTGCTTTTTCAACTTGTTGATTTCCGCAAAATCAGACCCAACTACTAACATGTCATCAACATAAAGTAGGAGGATGATGTAACTCGTGTCAAACCTCTTGAAGTAGCAACAATGGTTAAATCCATCAAACTTCTTGTGTCATCGTTTTGGAGCTTGTTTCAAACCATACAAGCTTTTTTCCAACTTACACACAAGTTTCTCTTTACCTTTTACTGAGAAACCTTCCGGCTGCTGCATATAAATCTCCTCATTTAGGTCACCATGGAGGAAAGCAGTTTTGACATCTAACTGTTCTAGGTGCAAACCCTTTGCTGCAACAATGCTAAGAACTGAACGAATGGTATTCAGTTTCACAACCGGAGAAAAAATGTCAGTGTAGTCGATTCTTGCTTTCTGCTGAAAGCCTTTTACTACGAGTCTCGCCTTGTACCTTTTAGAACCATCATGTTCCTCTTTGACCCTGTAGACCCATTTGTTATGGAGAGTTTTTTTCCCATCGACAACTTGGTTAGCTTCTATGTATTGTTGGAGATAAGAGACTTCATCTCATCTTCCATCGCAAACTCCCACTGGCTCACATCTGCTGCACTATATGCTTTATCATAGTATTTTGGTTCACCTCCATCTGTGAGCAACAAATAATTCATATATCTCTTGTTCGGCACATGCGGTCGTGAAGTCTTCCTAGGTACAGGAATAGGAGTCAGAGACTGCAGTGTATCATCTTGTTGAGTAGTGCCATCTTCAATCTGTTCTTATGACTTAGTACTCTCATTGTCTTGAACATCATCTAACTCAACACACACAGGATCACTCTGTACTGTAGGCTCTGAGATAGTTGTGTGTCTATCCTTGTACATCACTTTTTCATTGAACACTACATCTCTACTTCGGATCACTTTTCGATTAAGATCATCCCACATGCGGTAGCCATACTCATCACCGCCGTAGCCAACGAAAGTACACTTCTGTTGACTTGGGATCAAGCTTATCCCTCACATTATCACTAACATGTACATATGCAACACAACCAAAAACTTTTAAATGTGAAAGTGTTACCTCTTTACTACTCCATAACTTTTCTGGTATTCTGTGCTCCAATGTACTGATAGACCTCTGTTGATTAGATACGCTGATGTACTGACTGTTTCTGCCAAGAACTGTTTCGACAACCCTACCTGAATACGCATGCTTCTGGATCTCTCAGCCAATGTCCAGTTCATACGTTCTGTTACACCATTCTATTGTGGTGTGCGTGAAACAATCTTCTCTAATCTAATACCGTTCTCCTAGCAAAAGTTTTTGAACCCGGTGTCCTGATATTCTCCACTATTATCTGATCTTAACCTCTTTATCTTTAAACATGTCTCATTCTCTATCATAGTCTTCCATTTCTTGAACGTGTCGTACACCTCAGATTTATGTTTCAAGAAATAAACCCATACCTTCCTAGAATGGTCGTCGATGAAGGTGACGAAATAGGACTTTCCGCCAATAGATGAGACATTTGCTAGCCCCCAAACATCAGTGTGAACTAGCTCAAGTTTCTCCTTTTCTGAGATCTCTGCCGCTTTTCTGAAAACTAACTCTCTTCTATTTACTGAATACGCAATCCTCACAAAAGTTGATATCAATCGAATTTAGGTCTGGTAGCTTTCCCTTTACGATCATAACTTTGAGCCCCTTTTCACTTATGTGACCTAGCCTCTGGTGCCACTAATTGTGATCCTCCTTGCTTTCTGCAACTGCTATCAACGTGCTAGCTTTGGTGGTAGTGTACAGCGTACCGCTATTCTTTCCTCGTGATATAGCCATAGCCCCTCTGGAAACTTTCCACTCTCCTGCATTGAAAGTTGTCACATAACCTTCACTCGCCAACTGGCCTACTGAGATCAAGTTCTTCCTCAAGTCTGGAATGTGTCTGACATCCTTCAACTTCTATATCGATCTGTTGAGTCTGATATGTACTTCACCCTTGCCAACTATACTACAGGGCTGATCATCACCTAGATAAACCTTGCCAAGGTTTCCAAATGTATAGCTCTCAAAGAGCTCTCGACTTGAGGTGGCATGGAATTATGCTCCAGAGTCCAAGACCCAAAACTCTGTTTTGCTCTCCAAAGAGCATATCAACGCATCATCAGTTTCTTCTAAGATAATGTTTGCCTCAGTCTTGTTTTCCGCTATTTTCTGCGGGGATCTGCACTGGTTCTTGAGGTGACCAATTTTTCCGCAATTCCAACACTCAATATTTTTGGAATTTTTGGGACCTCGAGACTGTGATCATCCATGTGGTCTTCCCTGTCTCGACTTGGAACGACCACGCCTTTGGTTTCTGCATTTCTTCCTGTTCGAACCTCTGCCTCTGCTATTGACATTCAATACTGAGTCACTGCTAGAAGAGTCTGACTCACTCTGTCTTCTGATATCTTCTGTGAGTATCATACTCACTACGAAATCATATTGTAACGGTTCCACCCCTGAACAGTTACTGATTACAGCCTTTGTAGCGCTCAAACTCTCTAGCAATTAGCTTATAAGAAAAACCGATTTCATTTCGCTAGTGATTGGCATATCAACTGATTCCAACTGCTCAATAATTTCATTAAGAACACTGATGTGTTCACTAACCTTCCCATTCTCGGACATCTTCAGATTTGTCAATCTAGTGATGAGATATACCGCATTCCCTCTAGACAGCAGTTTGTACATTTTGAAAGACTATCCATGAGAAACTTTGTTATCTTCTCATTCTTGATGTTGAAGGCGACGGACTTTGACAGCGTCAGTCTGATCGTATAAAGAGCCTTTCGATCTAGGATTGTCTAATCCTTGTCTTTCATCGATTTTGGCTTCTTCCCTTCTAATGGCAAGAATAAATTTTTCTGAAATAACACATCCTCAACTTGTATATTCTAATAAGCAAAGTTTGTACCGTCAAACTTGTCGATCATTATTGTCTTTTCTTTTCCCATAGCTCCCACCGAGCCTATTCGAGGTTTTTGGAGTCAAATTACGCAAAAATGATTGAACGGTTGCTCTGGAGTGGTCCAAAACCTTAAGAAAGCCTCTGACCGCGTCGAAAATGGGTAAAAAACGACTCCAAACAAGCCAAAATAGATTTCTGCACTAAAAGAAAAAATAGTGATGACGTGGCACTGGTGATGATGTGGCAATGTACTAACGTGGCACTTGCTGATGTGATGTTGATGTGTCAGTGATATCACTACTGACATGGCCTGATGATGTCATGTAATGATGTGGTGGGGTGCTGACATGGCGGTGACGACGTGGCACTAGGGCGCTGACGTCAGGATGATGTCAGCAACTAGGGTTCTGACGAGTTCTTACCGGCGGCAAATATTTCGGTAGTCTTCTCCGGCGCCGGTTAGGGTTCTGCCAAGGAATCCTGCAACTAGCGTGTGAAATCGCCGATAGCGTGTAAGTGGCGCTTGGATGGCGCGTGGAGGGCCCTTTTGTTGCGCGGCCAACAGGGTTGTGCTCGTCTCATCAAGTCGCTTCTCCTTGTGTGATTGGTTTTAGACTTTAGGCACTTTTGAACTTCGATTCTGGACCAAAACGAATGAGCTTCTCCTCTGCTTTAACCTGAAGCTCTGATACCACTTGTTAGGGTTTTTACGTGCAAATCAGAAAACGCACAAAAACACACACACCAAACAATGAACACAAAGATTTATAGTGGTTTGGCCAAAATAAGCCTACGTTCACTGAGAGCACCGTTTCACTATCGATCAAAGAGAGGATTACAAGGGGTTGATCGGCAAATCAAACACATGCACACACACAGTGTATACTCACGTCTGTATCACCGGAATAATATAAGTTTATACTATTCCTAACTCTCACCAAGAAGAATACTAGCATGTATCTCTTTTATTCCCTCTCTCTATTTGTGCACACAATATAATAAGAGATGTCCTATATTTATAAGGAATGATATAAATGTGGTTTTGTCTTTTAGTCGATGTGGAACAACTTTCAATACAAAAGAATCACCCTTTTATATATAACAAATCCAATGTTACATTTCTATTTTAAAAAATTATATTACCAGGACTTTCTCACGTAACACATGCCTCTACATTGTTACATTTGTAAAGAAAGTGTGATTTTAGTTTTTCACAATCCAAATATTTAACATATATATCTCACACAATAATTTATCTTATTTGGAATGAACCCTCGATATTTCATTAGTGAGAGAGAAGACTTAGTGTGTAATGGTTAAAATATTTGGCCCAATTATAAATGGGCCACTGTACTGATGGGCCGACGACAGATGGGCCACTGGACTGATGGGCCGATGACGGACGGGCCAAAGACCGATGGGCCGGAAGGTGGATGGGTTGAAAACAAGCAGGCCGAAAACAGCAATGGGCCCATGGAAAATTCTAGAAACTAAAGTGTGGTCCACAAGGCAAGGAGTAATCCAATTATAGTAGAAGGAGTCCAAAAAAGGTGAGGGTTGATCAAATCCCTTGATTTAAGGGATTGATAAACCTGAGTACATGGGCTTGACCCATTTATCGTAATTTGTATAAATAGATGACTTTGATTAATGAGAAAGGATCTGAAATTTTACCCCAATTTCTATTGTGTAACTTTTCTGCATTTACACAATTGGCGCCGTCTGTGGGAAAACCCGATTATTGAAATCCTTTTTCAATAAAGTTTCTCACCCTCTGCAAAAAAGCTAAGATTCGTACCAACAATGGCGATCACACGTTCACAACATACCGATTTACCTCCAAACGGAGGCCAGCAACCAGAAGATCCGATCAGACGAGCCCTAGAGGAGAGGACTGCCGAGTTAGAAAGGCAGAACGCTGAATTGGCGGCAAAATTGGCTCAACTACAGAATCCACAGGAGATCCATGACGACGAGCAGTCCGGACAGCACGAACGGTCTGTAGGCCGCCAGACACACATGGATGACCTACACGCTAGAGCCCATAACGATCGTGAGGAGCAGGCAGAGTCATCCCTACAGGTTCTTGGGGCGCATAATCCGGAGGAGGTCCTGACCATGAAAAAACTGGAGGAAATCATGTCCAGATTCCAGCGGCGTGTGCTTAGGGACCTGAAGGTACAGACCCCAATCGATCTGGCATCTGAGGCATCCATAGACGCCGTTCAGACACCATTCACCACCTCGATCACCAGCGTGCCGTATCCGGAGAGGTTCAGATTACCGAAGTTCACCTTATTCGATGGTACAAAAGATCCAACAGAGCACATCTACCACGTTCATACCAAGATGAATGTGTACAATGAAAACGAGGCCTTACTCTGCAAAGTTTTCCCCACCAGCCTGACCGAAGCAGCCCTTCTGTGGTTCAGAAAGCAACCGCCCCGATCGATCGGTAGCTGGCTCAGACTCTGCGAGTTATTTATTGCCCAATACTTTGGCAATAAAAGGCAGAAGAAAACTATCTCCAGTCTGTTCACCATGATCCAAGAGAAAGGCGAATCCCTGAAAAGTTTTGTCTCACGGTTCAATGTGGAGATGTCTTCAATTGACAATTGCGATCAGCATTCAGCCGTCGAAGCCTTCAGAATGGCCCTGATCCCTGGAACGAAGTTTCATCAGTCCCTGGTCAAGAGGCCGCCAGCCGATATTGGAGAGCTCAAATCTAGGGCATAAGGGCACCTCCGAATAGAAGAGGAATTGGCCATACGACAAAGAAGGACTGCCTTTACAACAGTAGAGGCCAGAGCGTCCGAACATTCCAGGATAAAGGATCGGGCGTCAGACCGGAAGAGACCGAACGCACCTCCTGCTCCTTCCCCAGCCCCAGAAAAACGACCAAGGTTTGAGGAGAAGGTCACCCCCTTGAAAGTGACCTTGGCAAAACTGTACCAGGAAACAAAGGGCAAAGGAATCTACCGGTCGCCACCTCCCATCAGGCAGCCAATGGACCAAAGGGATATGTCGAGACACTGCGCCTTCCATGGCGAGTACGGGCATCACGCTAATGAATGCAGGAGCCTCAGAAGACAGGTGGAAGCCATGATTGCAAAGGGAGAATTAACAGAGTATGTTGTCAAGGAGGGAGCCCGATCAGATCAAGCGACGCATGCCCCTACCAAGGGAGCTATGGGACAACCCGTACGAGTCATTCACATGGTCCATGGAGGGCCCAGTCGGTCAGAAGCGGAAGAAGCTCGTAGATCACAGATGCGGCAAGCTCAGAAGTTACGAAGGGTTGGAGAAGTCACCAAGTTTCGAAGCCCGAAAGAGGATGCCCGAATTATTTTCACCGCTGCGGATATGCAGGATATTCAGACACCTCATGACGATCCCCTAGTTATCTCCCTCATGGTCTCCAACTGCCTGATCAAGAGGGTACTGGTCGATCCAGGAAGCAGTGCCAACATTATCACCAAATGGGCCTTTGAGAAATTGGAAATCAATCCCCAGGAGATAGTCCCATCCAGAAGCCCGATAGCAGGATTCGATGGAAAGAGAGTAGAACCAGTAGGGGAAATCCAACTACCAGTAACGGCAGCAAGGCGCACACTCCGAGAGACTTTCGTGGTGGTGGATGTCAAACCTTCCTATAATCTCCTCATGGGAAGGGGATGGATCCATCGTATGCACGGAGTCCCTTCTACCATGCATCAGGTCATGCGGTGCATTGATCCGAACGGAATCGACGTAGTCGATATCAGGGGCGATCAGGTAGCAGCAAAGGAGTGTTACGCCGTCACTATGAAAAGCTTAAAAAGGAGAACGGAACCAGAACAAAAGTCACAGTCCAAGACAATACTTGATCCCAAATAGCAATTACAGGAGGGCGGTTCGGGATCACCAGTAGCAGTTGAACCACTACTGGAAGTTCAAATTTGTCACGATCGCCCTGAGAGGTTTACCTATATTGGTTCAGGCCTCAATCCACAGGAAAAAGAGGAAATAGAATCCCTTCTCCGATCCAATGCTGACATATTTGCGTGGAGCCATATGGACATGACCGGTATTGATCCATCAGTTGCCCTGCATTCTCTCAATGTGGATCCCAGTGCAAAGCCCGTTAGACAGAAACAAAGACGAATGGGTGCCCATCGAAACCAGATCATAGCCGAAGAAGTTGATCGACTGCTGCAAGCAGGATTCATAAAAGAGGTCCAATATCCTTCCTGGTTGGCAAATGTGGTGGTGGTCCAAAAGAAGAACGGCAAGTGGAGGGTATGTATCGACTTCACTGATCTGAACAAAGCGTACCCAAAAGACTGTTTCCCTTTACCAAAGATCGACCAGATGGTGGATGCCACCGCAAGATTCGAACACTTGAGCTTTCTGGATGCATACTCTGGCTATAACCAGATCCGAATGGCTCCGGAGGACCAGGAAAAAACTGCCTTCATCACTGAGTCAGGTACATTTTGTTATACAGTTATGCCTTTCGGACTAAAGAATGCAGGTGCTACCTATCAGAGGTTGGTCAGAAGGGTGTTCCAAGGGATGATGGGATCCACCATCGAAGCCTACATCGATGACACGGTGGTAAAAAGCAAGGAGAAAGGAGACCATCTAGCCGATCTGCAGCAGGTATTCAGCACCCTCCGGAAGCATAATATGAAGCTCAATCCGGCCAAATGTTCTTTCGGAGTATCCTCAGGCCAGTTTTTGGGGCACATAGTTGACCGGACGGGAATACAGGCTAGCCCTGCACAAGTCAAAGCTCTCATAGAGACTGCTGAGCCTAAGTCCCGGAAAGAAATCCAGGTACTAACCGGAAGAATAGCGGCCCTCAGTCGTTTCATATCCCGGTTAACCGATCGGTGTAGGCCGTTCTTTCAAGCAATAAGAGCGGCACGAGGAGAAGTCTGGGGGCCCGAGCAAGCGGAGGCACTGCACAAACTCAAAAGTTACATGACGAAGCCCCCGATCCTGGCAACCCCTGAAGCCGATGAGCCGTTGCACCTATATCTGGCCGTTTCAGTAACATCTACCAGCGCCGCTCTGGTCAAGGAGGGCAAAGGGTACCAGACACCGGTTTTCTACACCAGCAAATCCCTTGCCGAGGCAGAGACCCGTTATTCAAAGCAGGAGAAACTGGTACTATCACTGATCAATGCTAAGCGGCGTCTCCGTCATTATTTCGAAGCGCACCCGATCATAGTTCCAACTGTAACACCGATAAGATCCATAATGGTGAAGCCTGAGTTATCTAGGAGAATCTCAAAATGGGCAATTGAACTAGGGATTTTTGACATAACCTACGTCCCCCGAACGACCATCAAAGGACAGGCAGTAGCTGACTTCCTGTTAGAAACAGAAACTAATGACTCCACAGAGGAAGGTGAGCTTGGACTATGGGTCATATTCGTAGACGGATCGTCCAACGTCAACGGAGCAGGGATCGGGATAGTACTCGTAACACCGGATGATACTAAAATCCAACAATCCGTTAGATTGGAATTTCCAGCCTCTAACAACGAAGCAGAATATGAGGCCCTCCTTGCAGGAATTCGGTTGGCCCGAAGCCTTCAAGTCCAAAAGGCAGTAGTACGAAGTGATTCCCAGCTAGTCGTACGACAGTTAAATGGGGAGTACGAAACCCGAGAGCCGAAAATGGAAGCATACAAGACTCTGGTTCTAAAGGAGGCTGAAGAGTTCCAGCAAATAAACTTTGAACAGATTCCCAGAGGAGATAACTCTGTAGCAGATCATCTGGCTAACCAAGCCTCCGCAGTAGGAGAAACTATGACTCGCACTGTACCGATAGATTTTGTCGTCCGATCTAGCTTGGAACCCCCCGAAGAAGTAATGGTTATCCCGTGGGAACCAAGTTGGATGGATCCGGTAGTAGATTATCTGAGATTTGGCACATTGCCTGAGTCAAAATCAGAAGCCCGGAAGATTAGAATGAAAGCAGCCAGATATGCCCTGTACAACGGCCAACTATATCGGAAGTCTTTTTCCGGACCATATTTGAGATGTCTCACCCCATCAGAAGCATCGGCAGTCATGGAGGAGATTCATGCTGGAGCTTGTGGCAATCACTCTGGAGGAAGGTCCCTAGCTCATAAAGTCCTCACCCAGGGGTACTTCTGGCCTTACCTGGCAAGAGATGCTGAAATTTATGTCAGACATTGCAAAAAATGCCAGTTTCATGGAGATGCCATTCATCCACCGCCCGAGTTCTTAAACCCAACTATTGTCCCTCACCCTTTTGCCCGATGGGGGATGGACATAGTGGGGCCCCTTCCTCAGGCAATACGATGTACAACGCATGTTCTCCTGGCTACCGATTATTTTACCAAATGGGTGGAAGCGGAAGCATATCCCACCATAACAGGCAGCCATGTCATAAAATTCATCTGGAGCCACATCATCTGTAGGTTCGGCCTACCCCGAACCATAATGATGGATAATGGCACCAACCTGGACAACAGAAGGGTTCAAGCATTCTTAGCAAAGCATGGGATCAATCAGAACACTTCTTCCGTCGGCTACCCGCAAGGAAATGGGCAAGCCGAAAGGACGAATAGAACAATTTTTGACACATTGAGGAAAAAACTTGAAGACGCAAAAGGAGCATGGCTAGAGAAATTGCCTGAGGTATTGTGGTCGTATCGGACTACTCCAAGACAGCCAACCGGGGAAACCCCTTTCGCCATGGCTTATGGGGCTGAAGCAGTTATCCCGACCGAGCTAAGGGTACCTACTCTAAGGAGTCAAGCATGGGAAGAAGGACCGAACAATCAGCATTTAGCCCATGATCTGGATCTCCTAGAGGAAAGAAGGGAAGCTGCTGGGATAAGACTAGCTGCCTATCAGCAGCAAGTAAGAGCACGATTCAATCAGAAAGTCAAAAGGAGAGAATTCCAAGTAGGCGACATGGTGCTCAGAAGGAAGATTGGGATTGTAGGCAAATTACGGGAGACATGGGAAGGACCTTACACAGTGGTTGAGGTTATCGGTCGCGGGGCCTATCGGGTTCGGAAGAACGAAACAGGCCGCCTTGAATCCAACTCCCAAAATGCTTATCGGTTAAAGAGGTATTATCCTTAGATAGTTATTTTTCTTATTGATAAATAAGACTGTGTCTTACTTTGACACCATTGTTACGAAGCATCTGTGCCCGATATAGGCACCTCTGCTTCATGATTTTCGAATTCATCTCAATAAAGATAGAGTTTACTTTTATACAAGGTTTCATGATAAAATCGAGTCTCAGGGGCCAAATGCCCGAAGGCTTTATGTTCATTGAAATTTTCCTAAGTGTTTGAGTTCAAACCTGATTTGAACTAACCAGAGGATAAAATCAAGCCTTAGGGGCCAAATGCCCGAAGGCTTTATGTTCATTGAAATTTTCCTAAGTGTTTGAGTTCAAACCTGATTTGAACTAACCAGAGGATAAAATTAAGCCTCGGGGGCCAAATGCCCGAAGGCTTAACAATTTACTAAAATTTTCCTAAGTGTTTGAGTTCAAACCTGATTTGAACTAACCAGAGGATAAAATTAAGCCTCGGGGGCCAAATGCCCGAAGGCTTCACAATTTACTAAAATTTTCCTAAGTGTTTGAGTTCAAAACTGATTTGAACTAACCAGAGGATAAAATCAAGCCTTAGGGGCCAAATGCCCGAAGGCTTTATGTTCATTGAAATTTTCCTAAGTGTTTGAGTTCAAACCTGATTTGAACTAACCAGAGGATAAAATTAAGCCTCGGGGGCCAAATGCCCGAAGGCTTCACAATTTACTAAAATTTCCTAAGTGTTCGGGTTCACACCTGATTTGAACCAACCAAGAGGATAAAATCAAGCCTCAGGGGCCCTTTGCCCAAAGGCTTTGTGATTCATTAAAATTTCCTGGATGTGTGAAATCAAAGTAAATTTGTAGCCTCAGGGGCCATATATGTCTGAAGGCTCAATTGTCTCATAAAAACTCACACAAAAGACGAACAGTTGCTGGAAAAAGAAATAAAGGTTCTTGATTCATTAAAAATAAAGGTTACAAGAAAATTAGCCCATTGGGGGAAACAAAAAATTGCCCTAAGCTACTGTTCGGGGGGATGGTATTCTTCCCCTTTCAGGATAGCGGCGAAGCGCTTTTCGTTCTCAGAGGTAGGAGGGTTATCATAAGGAAAAGGTATTCCCATATGAGCATCAAATTCCTCTGCGGTCTTGAATTCCCGGGATTCCAGAGGGATGTGCTCCATTTCATGCCTCCGCCGCCAGGCCCTGACCGCTCGGATGTCGCAGATGACGCTGTATCTTTTGAACATGTCGAGCCCTCCCAGACGACATACTTCTACCTTTTCCCGCTCAAAGGACAGAAGCCTTTCTGATTCTGCCAAGAGTCTATCAGACTCAGTTTTTTCAGCTGCCATCCTCCGGACAGCCTCTTTCGCTTTTTCCAGCTCGGCAGCCAAAACCACCTTTTCGGCAATCAGGGCTTGCTTTTCCGCCTCACCAGTTTCCAGAAGAGTCTTCTGTTCAGAAACAGTCTGGCGGAGTCCATCCGTCTCCTTGACCAGAGAGACCCGATGGATTTCATACTGCTTTATTTGGGCCTTCATACCGGCCATCTCCTTAACATCAGTCTCAAGGAGGCTGTTGTATGCCTGAATGCCGTAGAGAAGCTGCACAATGAAGGTCGGATTATTACACAGATAATGATCAGCAAATGAAATAAAAAACACGAAAGGATGAACAAAATCTTTTACCTCCATAGCCATTATCGAAGTCTTCTTAGCCAGATCAGTTCTGGTGATCTTTGACTGAGCCACCCTGTCAGCTGGTGTCCAGACCCCTTTGGCCATAGCCCGAAGAGCCTCCGGATGGTTGAGGGTGATTTGATCAGCACAGACTGGAGTTCCGTCTGGCAACAGAAACTTAGGCTCCCAAGGAGTCAGAGCTTGGGATGATTCAGGGGTTGCTGGAGCCTTGCTTGAAGAAGAAGCATTTTCGGCTTGTGTCCTAGCCCTTTTAGTTGCATTGGATCGGGTCCTCACAGCTGGAGCATTTGCAGGAGGAGGAACCGATGGGGTCGGCACTGCTGGCGCTACCGGGCTTTGAGCAGGTGGAGGCACCGAAGACGAAGGCGGTGCTGTTGACAATGGCACAGCATCAACAAGCGTAATACCTTCGGGAACTTGAGGGATTCTGGCGGACATAGGTTTGTCAGGCAAGTCCATCCTGTCAACACCAGCGCCCAAGTTAGAGATCGATTCAATATTTTCCATGGTCAGCAGGTCAGTAGCCGATCGGGTCTTGCCCCAAACATGGGTTCTCAAGAGGCCTATCCGCTGTTTTATAAAGGTAAGGGGGAGATCCTTGTCCTCATAACCTAGAAATTTGAAGGCATAGTCTCCCCGGTGAAGGTCACAATGTTCACAGAGGCAAGAAGCCTTATGAAGTGGGCGGTAGACAGGCAGGCGAATGGGACCGAAGTTGTTGGGGATCTGGAAAATACGAGAAAAAGGGTACGACCAATTGCCGCTCACTACGACCATTCGTTCTTTCCATCCCTTATCCGATTTTTCAGTATCGGTACAGATGCTGCGGCCGTGAAAGGGGAAAAGGTTGTATCTACCTCTACTCGCTCTGGCATTTTGGAAAAAATAACAAAGGAGGAGATCGGCTAGGCCTAGGTTCAGATCCATATCCCTATTGTACAACAGTAGCATGGATATGATCCTAATGCTGTTCGGGTTCAATTGAAGGGGATGCAACCCAAGCATGAAGAACACATAGTGAAAAAAGGGATGAAGAGGAAACCTCAGAACCCTAAGATGAGATGCCGATAGCAGAATGCTACCGGGGGCTAGGCCCTGGCTCTGGGTAAAGTCTAGGTAGCCAGGATAGGGGGACACGTCAACGTCCCGGGGAACGTGGGTCTCAGCCCGAAGGTGTTTGACGTCCACTTCAGGTCGGGTCCTCTTAAGTGGGGCCACTACAAATGGTTCAGAAGGCTTGGTTTTCGCAGGACCGGTCGTTGAGGAACCCGGAAGGTCAGTACTTTTAAGAGTAGTTTTTCTGGTTCCTCTAGGAACAGGCTGGGGAGACTCACTGCCAGTGGAATCGGTGCCTGAGGAAGTAGGTAAAACTACTTCCTCTACCGACCGGGTATCGTCACTATCGGACATAATGTTAAGAAATGTAGAAGAGACAGAGGGAGGTAAAGGTGATAAATTAAAGAGAGAAGAAAGGAAGAAAACCGATCGACTTACTTAGTTAGTGAAAGAAGAGTTACAGAAGCTCTGAGTAGCAGCAGGTTTCTATGATTTCTGAGATGAACGACGGAATGAATGACGGCAATGGCAAAGGAACAAATCCCAGCAATGGAGAGCTAAAGAAAGCAAAAAGCGAGAACAGAGAATAGCAAAATATGAACTGTGATGTGAAGTGATGAAAGATGGGGTTTTTATAGAAGGAGAAGAGGAAGCCAAAAAGGCTGCACGAAGACCGAAAGACACGCCACAGCCGTCATGGTGCAAGATTTGAGGGAGTAGTGGCCGCACGTTTTGGCATGTCTTTAAATAGGCAATGATGACATGCCAACTCATTATCTTCATTTCCCATAAAAGCAATTAGTATATATATACATAGGTAGTTACATTTATTAGGTCATGGGTTTTGGAAAGAATGTCAAAGCCCATAACCTCAGGGGCCTGTGTAATGGTTAAAATATTTGGCCCAATTATAGATGGGCCACTGGACTGATGGGCCGACGACAGATGGGCCACTGGACTGATGGGCCGATGACGGACGGGCCAAAGACCGATGGGCCGGAAGGTGGATGGGTTGAAAACAAGCAGGCCGAAAACAGCAATGGGCCCATGGAAAATTCTAGAAACTAAAGTGTGGTCCACAAGGCAAGGAGTAATCCAATTATAGTAGAAGGAGTCCAAAAAAGGTGAGGGTTGATCAAATCCCTTGATTTAAGGGATTGATAAACCTGAGTACATGGGCTTGACCCATTTATCGTAATTTGTATAAATAGATGACTTTGATTAATGAGAAAGGATCTGAAATTTTACCCCAATTTCTATTGTGTAACTTTTCTGCATTTACAGTTATACACTTATAGTAATTATTTTCAACATCTTTGCTTTAAATTATTAGAATTTGTCTCTTTTATTTATCAAATTAACATTTGATATTAAATTTTATTCAATAGTGGTGTCCTGCATTTTAGAGCTTCATTTTTATTTTTTATGCAATTTATAAATCCTCGTCATTTATTTTTAATGATAAGTAATAAGAGGACGACCTCGGTGCAAGACCGATCCTGAGATTTGTAAAATCTGTGGAGGTTCTAGGCGATGTCAAATATGAGACTTTTTATATATAGCCTTCACGTGATTAAAAACTAGAAGTGCTAAAAACATTCATTAAAAAAGATACATTACATATATTAATATTGAAAATTTTGAAAACAAACTTTATTTTAGTGTTGTTGCGAAAAATAATTGTCGTTATGTGAGTTCTATAGTCGTTGAAAACACTAATATAGTCGTGAAACGTTGTGCCAATGCGACACATCGACAACAATCTTCTAGCAGAATAAATTATTGGATTGAATAAGACTTTAGTTTTATTGGGTTTAAAAAATTAAAATTATAAATACCACCTAGACCCCCTGAAGTTTGCGCATATCTCACCTAAACCTCCTTCCTTTTTCATATTCCCACTCAAACCCCCTGAAGTTTGGTCCGTTGTATTATTTAGACCCCCTCCGTCAGTTGACGGTGAGTTCGTCGTCAAATTTTGTTGAAAATGTATATTTTGGACCATTTTGTCCTTAAAATGTGTGTGATGTCAATTATGCCCCTCATTAACTAATATTAAAATTCCAAATTACCATTCACTTATGTTTACAAAGTTCCTACATTACCCTCCCTTCTTACAAACCCATTTCATACAAGACACACGGTTCCACCATTTTGCAACCACATCTTCTTTGTGTATCTTTTCATTATTTTTTGTTTTTATTGTACATAAATTCTTGGTGTATTTAAGTCAGTAGAGAGTTGGGTATAGATAGATTTTTTATTTTATTTTGAAGAGATGGATATAGATAGATTTTGTTTTTGTTTTTGTTGTAAATAAATTCTTGATTACATTAACTAGTTACCATTTTTGTTTTTGTTTTCTTTGGGCTATTGCAGGAGGATGTAGATATATATATATATGGATATAAATACAAATATTGGTAGAGAGAAAAACACAATCATTTTTAATTGTGTTAGAGGGAAAGAAAGAAAGTGTTAACCCTTAGATTCTATAAGGGGTAATTATGTCATTCTACCTTAGCAAAAGAAAATTAATTTTTATTAATAAATTGCTAGGGGCTGAAATGTCAGTTCACTGTACCATTAGTAAATCTTGCAGAAGTTAGTAATAGGGGGTCTGAGTGAGAATATGAAAAGGAGATGGGGTCTATGTGAGATATACACAAACCTCAGAGAGTCTAGATGGTATTTACCTTTTTTGGGCATTTAATAATATTAAGTGAAATATACAATTTTGGAATCTTAAATTATGGAATTGAATTAAACTTTAATTTGAATTGGGTTGGAAAATAAAATTTTATTTTCTGGCCTATAGTAGTACTATCTTTTTAGAAAAATAAAATAAATGGTGCCTAAAATTATGGAATTGGAATAGGTTTTAAATCTAATTAGGCTTGAAAGCTATTTTTTTTTAACCTATATTAATACCAATTAATGAAAAAAAAATGGAGACTCCCTTGACCGGAGCCCCCAGGCGACGTCCTGGGTCGCCTATGCCCAGGATAATGTTACTTAATTATGACAAAAGATCTATTTTAACATTGATTTACCATTAAATGGTATTTACCAAAACACAACATTCCGTGAGTATGACAATGATATAACCTTTTTACTCACCAAAAGGAAAAATGAGAAAACAGTCAACCACATGCATACCATGTGTGGGAAAGATATTTATTTAAAGAAATAATGATTTTTTGTTGAGGATAAAATAGTAAATTCAGAGCAGACGAAAAAGTGCCGTCTTACTCAATTGATTGTGTACCGACAATTGATCCGAGCCATCCATCCATCAATCGGACACCACTTCCACTTGTACTAATTCCCGCCATTTATGCCCGCTATATTTATTTCCCACATCACTTCCCATGCCACGTCACCTCTCACGTGGCACCATAGTACTGCCACCCTGTCAAGCCGACCTACCCTACTCACATTTCACTAACCCCTCTCCCAATATAAAACACACACACACACACACAAATATACCTATATATATAATTCACACTCACCTCCCCCCCGCTTCTCAGCTCTCTCTCTCTAAAGCGGCCTGATTCCTCTCTCTCTCTCTCTCTAGATTTGCACGTCAATATATATATATACAATGTATAGTAGTCTGTTACCTCTAGTGTAATACACGATCTTCTGTTAATTTTCTCTCTGGTATTTCGCATCACTGTGTGTGTGAAAATGGAGGAAAGCAAGAAGAGGTCAGGGTTTGACGAAACCGGCGAGAGCGAAGCGAAACGACGACGATCTCCGGCGACATCTGACGACACGGCGAGCAACGAAGACGACGACGATCTGATGGCGTGGCTGTCCGCGGACGCCGAGTCCGCGAACGAGCTCACGAGCCTCCTGGAGATGACGTCACCGGTCAAGGTCAGGTTCACCGACTTCCCGTACTCGTCGCCGATGATCTTCCAGTCGTCGTCATCGTACGTCACCATCAACGGCAACGAGGAGTCCTGCGGATCTTCCTTCTCCGACGCCGAGTCCTCCGTCATGGCCAGCATCGACATGGCGGGAGTGCACATTGGCTCCGTTGACGCCTTTTCGCGGTGGTTTCCAGCGGTGGACGTAGGCGCGTGGATCTCGGGCTTCGAGGCGGCGCGTGGTGGTGTTACTGAGGGTGTTGAGGCAGTTATGGTGAAAAAAGGAGTGAACGGCTCTGATTGTTGCGATTTTGCTGATGATTATGAAGATTATCTGTTGGCAAGGTTTTTAGGTGAGGACATTGGCGAATCATCAGAGTAGGAAACTAAATCTATATAAATACATATATATATAGATGAATATATAGATCAATTAATGCTAGGGCTTAATTAGGGTTCTAATGGGGGCTGATAGTGTGAATTTTGTGTACATTGAAAGGGAAAAACGTAGAGGAAGTTGAAAAGAGCATATAGCTGTTTTACATGCCAAAAGATAGCATAAGCATTAGCTGGTTGTGTCTTTTTGCCATTTTTGTGTGTGCATCTGCGAGTTGGGTGGTCTCCACTCATTTACTTTCTTTTCCTTCCTTTCCTTTCCTCTCCTTTCCTTTCCGTGCTATACATACATATATATATACATACATATATATATATATATATATATATATATATATACATTCGCTAATACATATGATCATATATCTGAAATTTTAGATAAATGGAAGGGGATAAAGTAAAAAGAAAAATCAGCATGCAGTACTGGTTTTAAATGCGTTTGCAGCTTTTCTTTATGCTTTTGGTTTTCTTGTATTGCATAAAATGAGGCTTTACATGAATTTATGATATTGGTATAGGTTGGTTCATGCAGGGTTGTTCAAATTTGTCCTTTGCTCATATCTGGTCACATTTGCAAACATACATATACAAGTACAATAGATACACCACCTTTTGTGTAAATATTTTTGGCATTTCTTTATATTATGACACATATTTAATTTAATTTTAAGTTAATGTAATAATATAAGAATCTGGTCCGACCACTTTTTTAAAAAATATGTATATTTATATTGGTATACTTGTAAAGAAGTCAATAATACATGCATAATCTGGTCAAGACGGTGCAGCTTTTAGCTGGTTAAATAATGATTTGATTTATTGCTAAAGATTCTAGCTTATTGAGCAATGCAAATCGGCTTCCTCACAGCACATCACCTTATCTCCTTAGTTAAGTCCCCATGGTGACACATGTCATGAAGGTCAATTTTTATTATTTAGTTTTGAACAATTTAATTAATTAGACAATATTAATATTAATTTAGAGTGGATAAAATTGTCTGTATCCATTGGTGGGCCCCACCATCACACATGCCGTGAACTGGTTAAATAATAATAGTGTGGGGTGTGTACATATTTCGACATATATATATATATATAGATAGATATATTTATTGTATTGTGTGCATGGGGAGCAAAAGTCGTTGGCAATTTTTGTTGTTTCATGCAGTCCGTTCAAAATAAAGAAAGAAACATGATCCACGAGTTCCATTACAATTCAAATAGTGACAAGTGCACGAATACTTACAATACGTAATTAATGCAAGATGCATCCAGAGTTATGTTTTTGAGTGAGCATTTCGTGAACACTAAAGAGAGAATTTAAAATAAAATAATAATTTTTTCAAGTGCACGAATACTTACAATACGTAATTAATGCAAGATGCATCCAGAGTTATTTTTTGAGTGAGCATTTCGTGAACACTAAAGAGAGAATTTAAAATAAAATAATAATTTTTTTAAAAATTATTTTTTGTGACTTAATTGACAAGTATTGATAGTGTGTCTGATACATTTTCTTTTGACTTTCTTCCAAATTATAAATTATAAGTTTATTTTGAGAAATTCAATATTTTAAGATGATAATTTTTATTTTTGTGATAATGAATGAAAAATTAATTTTGTCTTTGGTCCCTGATGTGATATTTGTAGTTGTAAATGCAGAAAAATTACACAATAATTGAATTAAAAATCGACCCCTTTATTTTTCCTTGGCCATGTATTTATATACAATTCGGTAGATGGGTTCAGACCCATCTACCCAACTCATCAATTCCTTAAAATATGAGATTTGATATAGTCCTTTCTATCTTGTTCTCTATTCTTTTATATATGAGACTAATCCATGATTTGTAGTCCACTCATTTTCTAGAAGTTACTATGGGTCCATCGATCCTTGCTTATGGATCACTTTTATTGGACCATATAATTTTAGTTATTACACAGGCCCTTGAGGTTATGGGCCTATGGGCCACTCCATGGCCCATGACCGAATGTAAACATATACATTCATGCACAATATTTTTCTTGAAAATGATGGTGATGACGTGGTTGATCATTAAATGTTGAGTTAGGTGGATAGTAATGTGCATTTGAATTGAGTGGACCACATTCTCTCGATTTCTGCGCCATGGCTGCTAAGATGACGGCGCATGACCTTCGGTTTTCACATCATCTCTTGACCTTCCCCTATGGCTTCTATAAAAGCCACTCTTTCTTGCCATTTTAACATCATCAACTTCACAATTTCTACAACTGCTTCTCTCCTTCTAAGCTTCAACCTTTTACCAACTTGCCTGAAAAACTTCACCGAAGCAACTTTTCACTCTTTCAAAGTCTCTCTTGCCTCAATCTTTTGAACTGCGTAAGTTAGATAGCGTTTTTATTTTTATTTTCACTCATATTCCCCATCTGTCTCTTCTACCTTTCTGTAAAAAAATGTCTGGGAGCGATGACACTAGGTCCGTAGACGAGGTTGTTCTGTCTTCTGGTATAGCCCCGGAGACCCTCAGTAGCAATAGCCCCTCTTCTGTTCATCTAGAGAATGATCCACCTAGAAATGTTCCTCTTAACACTAACCTCCCATGCTCATCAGTAAACCCGGAAGTGGATGATGAAGGAGGCTCCTCCGATGATGAGGAGCCTGTGAACCCTTTTGTCCCCAAACCCTTCATAGTTGCCCCTCTTAAGGGAAATTCCCAACCTGAAGTGGACGTCAAACGTCTACGAGTTGAAGTTAGGGTCCCCGGTGATGTGTTTTTGGCCCCTTACCCACATCATTTAGACTTTACCAAGAGTGAAGGAATTGAACTAGGTAGTATCCTTCTATCGGCGGTTCATTTCAAAGTACTAAGATTTCCCCTCCATCCCTCCATCCCTTTATGTTTTTTTCATGTTGGGGTTTCACCCTCTCCAACTTAACCTGAACAGCTTTAGGATCCTTGTCATGCTCATTCTGTATAATAGAGACTTAGACCTTAACTTAGGCTTAGCTGACCTATTTCTCTACTACTTCTTTCAGAATGTCAGAGGAAGCAAAGGTAGGTATAACCTTTTTCCTTTTCAAGGTCAGGGCATTTGCTCCAATAAGGAAAAGTCTGATAGGGGCTAGAAGGAGAGGATGGTAGTCATTAGTGGCAACTGACTCTACCTATTCTCTCTGACATACCCGATTCCTAAAGTCTTTGGCCCGATTCGACTTCCTTTCTTTCGTCCCCTTCACAAAGCCACGTGTTTCTATGAGTTTTGTGATCTTTATCGGGGAGACTATACATATAGATTCCTTGGCTATGAGGACATTGAGATACCCCCAGATTTTGTAAAATAATGTTTTGCCCTTCTGAAAGCCAAGATCTGAAGTAATGTCAGATCGACCCATAAGCTTTTGACTAAGCCCAATCTGGAGATGATATCTAATTTGGGCGCTACTGTTGACATGATGGATCTACCCCTCAAGCCCTTATCTGCCAGACGCACTCAGGTCCTCGACGGATCTACTCTAGTTGATGTCATACCGCTCTCTACAGCTCCCCTGGCGCCTCTAGTACGCCCTGCTGCGCAAAATCCTTTAGATCTTCCTCAACCTCCTCCCGCTAATGCTCTAACCACAAGGCCACGATTTGGTACTGGTGGTGGAACGGCCAGTAAAAGGCCTAGAACCCAAACTGTCGATGCTTCAACGAGCGACCCTCCCCAAGCTCAGGACACTCCCCGTACCGTAATCCCTTAGGAGCCCAAGTTTGTCCTTCTCGACGGATCCCCGATCTGTTCAGATCAGATCACATTCGGCAACATCGAGGCACTATGTGTGATGGCCAAAGGGGTATTGACCCTTGTAGACAGGGCCCATCGGGCTAAAGTGACCAGGACCGAGTTGCTTTAGAGGGGCCCTAAGATGGGAATGGAGGTATGTTACCGTTTTAACTTTACTTAGTCTTTTTTCTCTCATTTTCCTTCTTCTTCCTGACATGTCATTTATGTTTGTCTTGTCAGCTCCTCTATGATATTCAATCATATAATCAAGTCTTTGAGGCTGATGTCAAGGAGATGAATAGGCTCCTGAAGGCCAACTGACAGGCGAACGAGCAACGTATCACCCTGGCCAGGGAAGTCGATGGTCTTCGTTAGAGTGTCTCTGAGCACAAAAGTCTTCTGGAGGACGGAGAAGCTGAGAGGAGGGCTTTGGCTACTGAATTGGCGGAGGCAAAGACTGCCTACCAAAATATTACTGTAGAGAATGTGGAGTCAGATAATCTTATGGCTCTTAAGTGATCTAAGGTAGAGATGTGCCGCTTGGGTGGGCTAGACATGCACCAACGGTATGTCACTATCTGTGATGTTCGATCGGTCAGGGCATGACGGGAGAGACACGAGATGGAGCACATTCCCTTGGCAAATCGGGAGTTCAAGACTGCTGAGAAATTTGACGCTTTCATGGGGGTGCCTCTTCCTTACCAGGACCCACTTGCCTCTGAGAATGAGAAGAGGTTCGCCGTCTTTTTGAAGGGAGAAGACCTGTGCCTTTAGCTTCAGAACAACCTGTCTCTTCGGGTCATAACATAGTGACTTAGAAATTTTCTGAGCGTCATCTTGTATTGCCCTCAGAAACGTTACTTTTGTAAAATCTATTTATATTAATGAAAGAATTTTTCCAATTCTCATGGCTTTATGTTTTATGTTCGTGTTGCTTCGGTTTGATCAGCCTGAAATAAACACTTATAGGAAAAAAAATATTTAAATGAGAATCTTCGGGCATCAGGCCTCATTGATGTCCTTTGGTTAGTTCAAATCAGGTTTGGGCTTAACACTTAAAAAAGATTTTCCTTTCAGTGGAAGTCTTCGGGCATTTGGCCCCCTTGACTCATTGATGTCATCTAGTTAGTTTAAATCAGGTTTGAACTCAACACTTAGGAAAAAAATTCATTTTAATGGGAGCCTTCGGGCATCTGGCCCCTGAGACTCTTTTAATGTCCTTTGGTTAGTTCAAATCAGGTTTGAACTCAACACTTAGGAAAAATTGTATTCTTTGCAAGGCCTGATCATACACATATATATGTAAAGAACATGATATTTTATTCGAAACTTGAAAAATATGTAGCAAAGGTGCCGAACATCGGGCACATATGCTTTATTATAATCAGCAGAGGTGTCATATGCAGGACACAGATACTCATATTACTATTTAATGAAAAACTCTCTAAGGATAATATCTCTTCAGACGATAAGCGTTCTAAGAGTTGGGCTCGATGCGACCTGTCTCGTTCTTTCGTACCCGATAGGCACCACGACAGATGACCTCAATTATTTTATAAGGTCATTCCCATGTCTTTCGTAACTTGCCAACAATTTCAATCTTTCTTCTGAGCACCATATCGCCTATTTGGAACTATCTTATTTTGACTTTCTAGTTAAAACGAGCTATAACCTGTTGCTGATAGGCAACCAGTCGTATTCCTGCGACCTCTCTTCTTTCATCCAGTAAATCCAGATCATGGGCTAAGTGTTGATTGTTCGGGCCCTCCTCCCACGCTTGACTTCTTAGTGGTGGCACCTTCAATTCGGTCGGAATAACGGCTTCAGCTCCGTAGGCCATGGCGAATGGGGTCTCTCTCATCGGTTGCCTCGGGGTGGTCCGATAAGACCATAAGCCTCAGGTAGTTTCCCCAACTAAGCTCCTTTTGTTGCTTCTAGTTTTTTCCTGAGAGTATCAAAAATCATTTTGTTTATTCTTTCTGCCTGTCCGTTACCTTGCGGGTAACCAACGGAAGAAGTATTCTGATTGATCCCATGCTCTGCTAGGAACGCTTGAACTTTACTGTTGTCTAGGTTGCTGCCGTTATCCATCATTATCGTTCCGGGTAGACTAAACCTACAAATGATGTGACTCTAGATGAACTTGATAACATGGTTACTCTTGATGGTCGGGTACACCTCGGCTTCCACCCACTTTGTGAAGTAATCCGTAGCCAAAAGAACGTGTGTAGTGGATCGAATGGCTTGCAGGAGTGGACCCATGATGTCCATACCCCATCGGGCAAATGGGTGAGGAACAATTGTTGGATTCAACAACTCCGGAGGTGGATGAATGACATCTTCGTGAAACTGACACTTTTTACACCGTCGGGCATATACTTCAGTATCTCTTGACAGGTAAGGCCAAAATTACCCCTGGGTGAGAAATTTATGGTCTAATGACCTTCCCCTGGAATGATTACCACATGATCTGGCATGTATCTCTTCCATGACCGCAGAGGCTTCAGAGGGTGTGAGGCATCTTAAGTATGGTCCGGAAAAAGATTTTCGATAAAGCTGGGCATTGTAGAGTGCATACCTTGTAACTTTCATCCTTATCTTTCGAGCTTCTAGCTTTGATTTTGGCAAGGCACCCGTTCTCAAATAATCTACTATAGGGTCCATCCAACTTGGTTCCCATGGAATGATCATCATTTATTTCGGTGGGTCTAGGCTTGATCTGTCGATAAAGTCGATCGGCACTACCCGTGTCAGGTTTTCTCCTGTTGTGGAGGCTTGATTGGCCAATCGATCGGCATTTATATTATCACCCATTGGGATCTGCTCAAAAGTCAATTGTTGGAATCCCTCGGCCTCTTTTAAGACCAATCCCTTGTAGGCTTCCATTTTCGGATCTCGGGTTTCATACTCCCCACTCAACTGTCGTATGACTAATTGAGATTCACTTCTCACTTCCACCCTCAGTACCTGCAGGTTTCGAGCCAAACGAATTCCTGCTAGAAGAGCATCATATTCGGCTTCATTGTTGGAGGTTGGGAACTCCAAGCGAACGGACTACTGAATTTTAGTACCATTAGGTGTCACGAGCTCTATACCGATCCCTGCTTCATTGACATTCGACGACCCGTCCACAAATATTAGCCATAAGCCTAGTTCATCTTCTTCGGGAGAGTCCGCAGGTTTTGTTTCTAGTAGAAAGTCAGTTACCGCTTGTCCTTTGATGGCGGTTCGGGGAACATAGGTTATGTCATAGATTCCCAATTTTATCGCCCATTTGGATACTCTCCCCGACAGTTCGAGCTTCGCCATTATGGATCTGATTGGAGTCGTAGTTGGTACCACGATCGGATGTGCTTCAAAGTAATGCCAAAGACGTCATTTTGTATTGATGAACGTTAGTACCAGCTTTTCATGCTTGGAGTAGTGGGTCTTAGCATCGGCAAAGGCTTTGCTGGTATGGAAGACCGACATCTGACACCCCTTGCCCTTATTGACCAGAGTGGCGTTGGTGGATGTTGCAAATATGGCTAGATATAAATGCAACGGTTGGTCTGCTTCCGGCGTTGCTAGTATGGGAGGCTTTGTCATGTAGCTCTTGAGCTTCTTTAAAGATTCTGACTGTTCTGGCCCCCAGACCTTTCCCTTTGCTGCCTTTATGGAATGGAAAAAGGGGCGGCATCGATCGGTTAGGCGAGAGATGAAACGGATGAGGGTTGCCACTCTTTTGATTAATACTTGGATTTCCTTTCAAGATTTCGGCTCTTCCATCTCCACAAGGGCTCTGACTTGTCCTGGGCTCGCCTGTATTCATGTCTGATCAACTATGTGTCCCAAGAACTAGCCCGATGACACTCCAAAGGAACATTTGGATGGGTTGAGCTTCATATTGTATTTCCTGAGGATGTCAAACACCTGCTACAGATTAGTCAGGTAGTCACTCTTCGCCTTGCTTTTGACCACCATGTCATCGATGTAGGCTTCTATGGTAGATCCTATCATGCCCTGAAAAACTTTGTTAACCAACCTTTGAAAGGTTGCACCTGCATTCTTTAGTCCGAAAGACATAATTGTATAACAATATGTACCTGACTTAGTGATGAATGTCGTCTTTTCCTCATCCTCCGGGTTCATTTGTATTTGATTATATCCAGAGTATACATCAAGGAAACTCAATCGCTCGAATCTTGCGGTGGCATCCACTATTTGATCAATTTTTGGCAAGGGGAAGCAGTCCTTCGAGCATGCTTTGTTCAGATCTATGAAGTCCACACACACCTTCCATTTTCTGTTCTTTTTATGAACTACTACCACGTTTGCTAACTAGGAGGGGTACTGCACCTCTTTAATGAATTCGGTTTGGAGAAGTCGATCCACCTCTTCAGCTATGATCTGGTTTTGGTGGGCCCCTATGCGTCTCTACTTCTGTCTGACGGGTTTAACGCTAGGGTCCACGTTGAGGGAATGTTGGGCTATTGAATGATCGATGCCGGGCATGTCCATGTGGCCCCAAGTGAATACATCAGCATTGGAGTGCAGAAAGGCCTCCAATTATTCCTTCTCCTGTGTACTGAGGTTGGAACTAATGTAATCGTCCTTTTGGGGTGATTGGGGTAGATCTGAACTTCCAGCAAAGGTTTAGCCGCCATGGATGACCCCACACCCCCGTCCTGTAATTGCTATTGATCGTCGTACATTGTTTTTCCTTTTGAAGCTCGTTTTGGTTCCGCTCTTTTCCTCGGGCCTTTCAGAGTGACGGCGTAGCACTCTTTGGCTGCCACCTGATCTCCCTTGATGTCAATCACATTGAATCCATTTGGATCGATGATCGCATGACTTGATGTAAGGTGGACGGGACTCCATGCATCCGATGAATCCACCCTCTGCCCATGAGCAGATTGTATGAGGGTTTAACATCCACCACTACAAAAGTCTCTCTGAGCGTGCGCTTTATTGTTGTTACTGGTAGTATGATTTCTCCCATCGATTCTACTCTTTTACCATCAAAACCTGTTATCGGACTTCTGGAAGGGACTATCTCTTGGGGGTCGATCTCTAATTTCTCAAAGGCCCACTTGGTGATTATGTTGGCGTTACTCCCTGGGTCAATCATTACCCTTTTCATCAAATAGTTTGAGACTATGAGGGAGATCACCAGGGGATCATCATGTGGTGACTGGATACTTCTCAAGTCTGCAGAAGAGAATGTTATCTAGGCGTCCTCCTTCGGGCTTCGGAACTCGTTGATCTCTCCGACCTGTTGTAATTTCTGGGCTCGGCGCATCTAGGACCTACGGGGCTTCCTCTATTTCTGGCCTACTGGGTCCTCCGTGGACCATGTGAATAACCTTTACGGGTTGGCCCACCGTGCCCTTGGCCGGGGTATATGAAGTTTGATCTGTTTAGGTGCCCTCCTTAGCCAAATACTCGACCAATTCTCCATTGGTTATCATGGCTTCCACCTGCCTGCGAAGGATTCTGCATTCGTTGGCATGGTGTCCATATTCATCGTGGAATGCATAGTGCCTTGACATGTCTCGTAACTTCATCGGCCGTCTGATAGGGGGTGGCGATCGGAAGATCCCCTTGCCCTTAGTCTCTTGGTATAATTTTTCCAGGCTAACCTTTAACGGGGTAATCTTATCTTTGAACCTTTGGCGCTTATCAGGGGGCTTGTGAAGGTGTAGAGGAAGTACTTGGACATTTTCAGTCTGGCGCCCGGTCTTTGGCCTTTGGTTCAAATGCTTTAGCCTCCACGCTTGCAAAGGCTGCCCTTTTCTGTCGTATGACTAGTTCATTTTTTATCCGGAGATGTCCTTGTGCTCTAGAGTTGAATTCTCCGATGTCCGCCAGTGGCCTTTTGACCAAGGACTGATGGAAATTAGTCCAAGGGATCAACGTCATTCGGAAGGCCTCGACAGCGGAGTGTTGATCACAGTTATCGATTGAGGACATCTCGACGTTGAATCGTGAGACGAAACTCTTCAGGGACTATCCTTTCTCCTGGATCATGGTAAACAGGCTGGAAATAATCTTCTTCTGCCTTTTGTTGCCAAAGTACTGGGCAATGAACAGTTTACAGAGTCTGAGCCAGCTCCCAATGGATCGGGGTGGTTGTTATCTGAACCAGAGCAGGGCTATTTCGGCCAGACTGGTGGGGAAAACCTTACAAAGTAGGGCCTCATTTTCGTTGTAGATGTTCATCTTCATGTGGACATGGTATATGTGCTCCGTCGGATCCTTTGTGCCATTAAAGAGGGTAAACTTCGGTAACCTGAACCTTTCCGGATAGGGCACGCTGGTGATCGCCAGTGTGAACGGTGTTTGCACGGCATCGATGGATGTTTCGAAGGCTAGATCATTAGGGGTCTGAACCTTCAGATTCTTGAGCACCTCTTTCTGAAATCTGATCATGATCTCCTTTAAATTTTTCATGGTGAGGGTCTCTTCGGGATTGTGTGCCCTGAGCACTTGTAGGGACGATTCTGTGTGCTCCTCCCGATTGTGGTTGGACTCCGTACATCAGTCGTTCCTTTTTGACTGGTGACCCGTGGATCAGTCTTGCCGGTTGGATTGGTCGTCATGTTGGGCTTCATGAGGGTTCTGTAGCAGTGCTAGCTTTGCTACCAATTCGGTATTCTGTCTTTCCAACTCGGCGGCCTTCTGCTCCAGGGTCTGCCTAATCGGATCCTCAGTTTGGGAGGGTTGGCCTCCGTTGGGATACAACTCGGATTATGATCGGGTGACCACCATAGATGATGCTAATCTAAGCTCTTAGCAGAAAGTGGGAAACTTTGGAAAAGATCTCGATAATGCTTTCCACAGATGGCGCCAATTGTGTAAATGAAGAAAAATTACACAATAATTGAATTAAAAATCGACCCCCTTTATTCCTCCCTTGGCCATGTATTTATATACAATTTGGTAGATGGGTTCAGGCCCATCTGCCTAACTCATCAATCCCTTAAAATATGGGGTTTGATATAGTTTTTTCTATCTTGGTCTCTATCCTCCCATATATGTGACTAATCCATGACTTGTAGTCCACTCATTTTCTAGAAGCTACTATGGGCCAGGCACATCGGTCCTTGCTTATGGCTCATTTTTGTTGGGCCATATAATTTTAGCTATTACAATAGTTTAGATATTTTATAACTTGAATTATTGAAGGGTAAATTGATAAATTGACCAAATAAAATGTCATTGACTTTACTTATTTTGGAATGCATTAAATAGCGAATGTGAACATTTAAATTGGGACGGAGGGATTATGTTTTTTACATTAGACCGTAAGGAAGAGAAAAGAGTCAAACCCATTCAAGGATTTGGCAATATTTCACTCATTTCAAAATTTTCATCAAAATTTGACTACCAAACCCGTTTCATTAGTGTTACTGGAATCGGTTGATGTGAACATAAAACACTATACAAATGGTTCATTTTATTCTTTCAAGTGTATATCAGTCAATTTTTTAATTTAATAATTAGGAGTATTAACGTAATTCACCATATTCATTTAAACAAAATAACCGTCTTGACTGCAAAAAGTTTTTATGAATTTTTTAAATATTTTTGAGAAGGTTTGATTGAAATATTGTAAAATTTAAGAAAGTCTAGAGGAGTTAACGCATTTTATTTTTATTTGGTCCTTGAGTAATTAATGTTTTTATTTCATGAGCCTATGATAAACTCATAGTGATTGATTTAAATTTCAGATTTAAAAACGCATGCGTGTATTTTATTTTTTTTATGGGGTCAAATGAATTGTTTGAACATATGGCATCAACGACTTGAGTTGAGTATTTTTTGACACAGTATGTCTTCACACTTCTAATCTAACCTTTCTTTGGGACTCCAAATACAGCTTCAATACAAGTCTTCTATTTATACTCCAATGATCTCTTCCATGCAAATCCATTTTTTTTTTTTGAAAGTTCAAACTCATTCATTCGTTGAATCATTAACATTAATGGCAATAGCATACAACGGACTGATTTTTGTATTGCATTCAAGATTATGGCAACCACTTGGATTTGATGAGTATATATGCAGTATATAATACATATATATATATATATATATATATATATATATATGCATTGTTAGAGCATCCGGAGCCGGCTCTTTTTGGCCAATGGAGTCAGAGTGGAGAGGAAATTGAATTGGAGTGCAACACTCCATTTGGTGGGTCTATCTAAAATATTGTACACACCATTGTTCTACCTTTTTTCTTTTCTTTTTCGTTTTTTTTAGTGAACATATATTAGTTATCTATCATATATGTATTCGTTCCAGTTTTTTCTCTCAATTTTTTTTTAATCTATGAGCACTTTAATTTAATTTAAGTTATGAAAAAATTATTTTACATAATAATTTAATTTAACTTATTTTTTTAAAAAAACTCTTACTTTTTAACTTTAATATTAGAATATTCAATTAATCAATTGATAAAAATGATAACGTAGTTGTAGAAAATTTGATAATATTTTTTTATTTGTGATATTTAATGTACAATGCAATCTTTTTATTGTAACATTCAACTAATTAATTAAAAAATATATAATTTAATTAATTTAAAATAAAAAATATTCATAAGCAGAATAAAGATAAGGTACAAACAAACTTATATGCTAAATCTTTTGAAGAATTTGTTGAGAAATAAAATTTGTTGGATTAGGGAAAACTCGAGCATAATAAATTGAAATTAAAAGTGAAATTAGATTTAGGTGTATAACATGAACTTACAAAGCGATACGAGATTGAGTTGAAAATAAAGGAGATCGAGATGAAAGAAAAAAATAAAAGAAAGGAGATTGAAAAGGAGCAAACTGCTTAGGAAAGACAATTGATGGAAAAAAATCCAAATGATACTCCAACACCGACAGTCAAAGCATGGATCGAGGCTAAACAAAATGCAATTATAACGCGTTTCAGTCAAGGGGATGTTTAATTTTATCATTATAAGTGATAAAATATTAATGTATTTTTTTTCCTATGTGTGTGAAGGTGTAATGTATTTTTTTCATATGTGTTAAATTATGAAATGTATTTTTTTGCATGTTTATTATTTTTCTTCTATGTGAGAAATTATTAATGTATTTTTTTATTTGTAGAAAATTTAATAATGTATTTTTATTTATGACATTTAATATATTTCATTTAAATTAAATATTTTATTAATAATTAAATTATTTTTAATAATAAAATAATAATAAAGTGGAGTGAAAGATAAAACTCCACATCATAGAACACACACTCTCCAAATAAAGTGAAGAGTCACGTCCTCAGAGCAACCAGAGTGCAAGAACTGTAGCTAGCTGGTAACACAATTTGGCGAGCGAAGATGTATGGAATGCGACTAGCCAAACGTGGCCCCCACATGCAGCCTCGCAACCGAACTAGCCAAATTTGGCGAGCCCTCTGGCGAGCCAAATTGGAGGGAATCATTTGGACAATCAGTTATCTACTCCACATCTCTATATATATATATATATATATATATACACACACCCACATACAAACATCACACATGAAAATCAAAAAAATTGGGCAAAATTTGTATATACATATATCATACATGAAAGTCACAAAAATTATGGCAAAATATATATACCCAAATAAAACATGAAAATCAAAGAAATTGGGACAAAATTTATTCACACATATCACACATGAAAATCAAAGAAATTGGGGCAAAAAATTATATATACACACGCATATGCACACGAATATATATATATATATATATATATATATATATAAGTCGAGTGAGACGGAGATGATTACTGATGAAGGCGTTTTTGGTGAGGCGATGGTGATTGTCGTGGAGGCCGCAGAAGATTTGGAAAGAGACCATTCTGAATTTCATGTATAGAACTGAAGAGAGATATATATATATTATGTATATATACTTCTTTTTCATATAAAGTAGTTGAGATATTTTTAGGGACAAGTGGAGGTGTTGATTAAATGTTTTTCTTTTTACTTTTATGTCATTTTTGGTCAAGTAGGAAAATAATGGTATTCCAATCCGGTAGGAAAAAATGACACACAATTATGTAGTTATAGTATATTTTAGTTATAATTTATATTTAACTTAATTGAAATTAATTTAATAAAAAATATGGATCATTGCACAACAAAAGACAATTACAAAAAAATTAATTTGTGTATATTGCGCATGTGTATATTTATATATATTTTTTTCACTTTAATGTATTTATATATATATTATGTAATTATTATATATTGTTAATATAATAAAGAGAAAAGAAGTATTTTATATATATATTATATATTATTAATATAATAAAGACAAAAGAAGTAAAATTAATATCTTAATTTTCAATGGAAAAAAAAATAATTTAAAACATTCACGTATTTATTCATCACAAATAATATGAAAAATACAATCTAGTAGCATAAATAAACATAAATGATTAGTTATCGATTACACTTCTTCATTACCAAATTTATTCCACAAATGATTCATGAGGTCTTGCCTGAGATCCAAATTATTCTCTGTATTGCGAGTTCTACCAAGTCGGGCAGAGATGTGTGCTGCCAAAAATGATGGGTCTCGATTATAATGTGGAAGCGAGACTGATTCTTCTGGTGGAGGTGACCAATTCAAAATATTGGTACTGGGTTCGTCTTCTATGATCATATTATGTAATATAATACACGTTTTCATTATCTTGCCCAAATCTTATTTTTTCTAATAGTACACTGGTCCATGTGTTATAGCCCATCTTATCTGCAACACACCAAATGTCCGCTCAATATCCTTCCTAACTGCTTCTTATCTTTGAGCAAATAATTTTTCTTTTGCAGTTGTTGGATGTGGAATAGTTTGCATCAAAGTTGTCCACTTCGGATAGATACCATCAGATAAGTAATACCCCAATGTCCGTTAACGCTCATTCACCTCATAATTAACAGAAGGCATTGTACCATTGATAATACGCTTGAATACTGGAGAATGATCTAAGACATTCACGTCATTGTGTGAACCAGCCATACCAAATAAAGCATGCCAAATCCACAAATTTTTTGATGCAACCGCTTCTAATATAAGAGTAGGTTTGCGACCCCTTCCCTTATGTGTGCCATGCCAAGCTGTCGGACAATTTTTCCATTCCCAATGCATACAATCAATAGAACCAAGCATACCTGGAAACCCTCTTTCCTCCCCTTCTTGAAGCAGGCGTGCTATGTCGGCTTCATTTGGTGAGCGTAGGTATTGATCTGCATATAATTCAATAATAGAATCACAAAACTTCTTCAAGCATAGAATTGCAGTGCGCTCGCTAACCTTCGTGTACTCGTCACATAGATCCGCTGAAATTCCATACGCAAGTATACGTATCGCTGTTGTCATCTTCAAGATAGGGCTGCAGCCCATACGACCAACGGCATCAGGCTTCTGTTTGAAGTAGCTATCATGACCAGTAACATCGTTCAAAATTCGAAGAGATAATTCTCGTCGCATCCGGTACCGTCGACGAAAATACTCGGATGGAAAAATGGGATTTTCGGCAAAGTAATCTTTAAACACTTGCTGGGCTGCCTCCTCTCGATCACGCTTAATATATCGTCTCTTATTTGAACCAAACAATGCTTTTATCAGTTCGGGTGTGAACTTTCCCAGAACCGTTTTGATTCGTTTCTGGTGAGCCTGAACTGCTGTTTCTCTCTCGTCTCGATCAGAATTTAACAAATCAAGGGATGATTCAGACTCAGACTCAGAAGAGAATGATGGAATTTGGGATGAAGATGCCATGTAATGTTTTTGAGCAAAAATATAAATAAGGACAAAATTTGAGAAATTAAAATTAGTAAATGAGGACTAAAAAATTAAATTGGAGTTGAGGAATTGCAAAACATAGAATGAATGATTTATATAGGAATTAAAAATATAGCCGTTATATTATTATATAACCGTTACATTATATATATATATATATATATATATATATATATAACCGTTACATTACCTTTTGTCAATTTGTGACAAATTTGTCACACAATTTGTCAGGCTATTGTGACAAATTGTCACATTATCACAATAGTGTATATTGTGACATTATATATATATATATGCCACTTGTCAATTTCACAATAGTCTATATTGTGACATTATATATATATATATATATATATATATATATATATATATATATCCCACTTGTCAATTTGTGACAATATAGCCGTTATCAATCAATTCAAATTGTAGCCGTTAAATTCACAATATAGCCGTTGCCAAAAGTTTATAAATATCAAGTGCAAAATCTGTTTCTATTTCATCATTCAAATTTAGTAGTTCTGACCTTCAAATTTCATCATTCAAGCTTCATCACATTTTATTCAATTTTCTATCTCTATAATTTCATGGATAATCGACATTCATTCAACAATTCTTATACTAACCAATCTGGTAGTTCTGAAATACCACCGAATTTAATTATGGGTGGAACTTCCAAGATCCTACCCCATATGAATTCTTATCCCAATCCAACTTCCAATACCCACAAACTCAATTCCAAGTCTCATCTCAGCAAACTTCTCAATCTCAACCCCCTTCAAGGCCAAAGAACAAAAATTGGTCAAAAGAAGAAGATGTAGCATTGTGCAAAGCATGGATCATGGTTGGTGAAGATCCAGTAACGGGAACGGATCAAAGTAAGTCCACCTTGTGGAAAAGAATTCACTCTCATTTTGTTAGTCAATTGGGAGGCATGTCTGGAAGAAACAATTGTGCTCTGATGAACCGTTTCTCAACCTTGCAAGCAAAAGTAAACAAATTTTCAGGATTTTACAACAATGTCCGCGATAATCCAGCCAACGGCTTCAATGACCGTGATATAGTAAGTTTTTATTATTAATTATAAGATAAATTTATTTATTTATTTAAATTTCATTTTAAAAGTTATTTATTTAATAATTATTAAAAATTCAATATATTGAATTTTTTTTCCCCATAAACTGTAGATGGAAACTGCCAAACAACTATATAAACTACAAGAAGATCAAGAATTTAAGTTTGAGCATTGTTGGATTGTGTTTCGAGAAACACAAAAATGGCACGACCATTGCAGTATTAAGCAGAAATCAACTCAACGCATAAGAAAGAGAGGTGTTATTGATTTGGATATTAATGAGCCTGAAAATTTATCTGAATCCATACCAACAACACCAGGTTCTTCGACTCCTGGTGTATCAACTCCGGGATCGATAAACCTTGGCGATGACGAGTCGCCAATATATACTGATGAAGGTTCACATAGTGCACGCCCGGCTGGACGTAAAGCAATGAAGAGTAGTAGGAAAAAAATGCATCTATGTCTTCGACAGTACAAAATTTGCTTGCAGAAATGCAATCTGTAGCAGAAAAGGGCAGAAAAATGAATGAATCCGATCCGGTTAGGCTTCAAATTCGCTTAGAGAGACAACGAACTAAACAAATGGAGATACAAACGAAAGAAAGGATGGCTCAAATGGAGATAGAAGCGAAAGAAAGGATGGCTCAAATGGAGATGGAAGCGAAAATAATGTTTCAAGATCCATTAAAGGCTCCCACAGAAGAATCAAAAGCATAGATCATTGCACAACAAAAGAAAATTGCAAAAAAAATAACTCAAGAAAGTAATGATGTGTAATGTTTTTATTTATCTAGAAAAAAAAATATGTAATACATTTTATTTAATGTAATGTCTTTTTATTAATTTGATTATCTAATAAAATATATGAATTATTATTTAGTTTTTTTAAAAATTTCATGTTATTTTTTATTATTTAGCAAATATAGTTATTAATAAATTAAATAAATATATGTGTAATGATGTGTGCTACCAAAAAAAATAGCTCAAGAAACTAATGATGTGCAATATTTTTATTTATCTAGAGAAAATATATGTAATGCATTTTATTTAATGTAATTTGATACAAATACTATTTATACATACTCAATCAAATACTCTTTTTATATATATTTTTATCTTAAAAAGAAAAGAAAAGCAAAGGAAAACAAAAGTTCGACACCAGGGCATCACTAGCAATATGGGGTAGCTAGCAATGGTTGCTTACGTGGCTGGCTATAATGATACAATAGCCAGCCATATATAGCGAGCAGCACTCCTGTTGCTCTCACCCATTCTCCAAATTACTGACGTGACATTCCACTTTATTAAAAGTGGAGAATCTCCCACTCCTCATGATCTTATGATGTGGCGAAATTCTATTCATAAAATGATGTGTGTGGTTGTCTTTGGTCGGATGTGTTGGCACTTAACTTCGACTTTAAGGCATGAAAAGTCAGCTTTGCTTTCAACTGCTATATATGTCATATATATATATATTGACATTTATACAAGAAAATAGTTAATGCAAAAGGCTGCCTTTAGCAGTAGTGAAGGCTGCTTATGCGGCAATGTTTTATTTGGTGTATGATGCATCAACTACTTAAGAATAAGGCAGTTTCCTACTGATTCAAAATGGCAGCTGAGGACTTGGAAGGGATGAAGCATACAAGACGTTCCCGTTTTTCTTAACCATGAAGTACTAGCTGTCATAGGACAGTTTGTATATGTGCATGCAAAGAAGCTTCCAAGAAGGAGCATGCTCAGCAGTTTACAAAGAGGTGTTCTGGGATCAGAATTGGAGTGAATTTGGTCCAGTCATTTCTTAGAGAAAAGAGAAAATAGAGAAGAGAAGAGGAGCGAGAGCGAGAAGGAAATAGTGTGAAATTTTCTCTTGTAATTGTTGAGTGTTGTATTTGTATGTTATTCTTCAATATAAGTGAATTGTTGTTATAAAGTTGTGTGTGTGATCTTGGGCGAATTAATTTCCTAACTAGAAAAAGAGATTAATTCATAACATGCATGTATTAAATTATGTCAAACATGAACCTCAAGGGTTCTGTGACAATTTTTGAAAAGTTTTGTAGTCCCTCCATGTGTCTGTGTGTGTGTTTTTGTGTGTCTGTGTGAGAGAGATGGTTCACAAGAGACGATGTGGAGTACTATTAGGAACTCTTGATTGGACTTGTCTTGATTAAGCATTGATAATGTTGCATTATATACCTTGAGTCCTATAACTAATTTAAATTAATGATGCTTTTTGTTGAATGAAAAGGGGGATTATTATTAATTATAAGCAATAAGAGCGGTGCCATATATATACACTAATTGGTTGCTCTGCCTAGGGCTTGGCTCAACCCATAGGTTTAAAAATGATGATTCAATCACTAATGTACTAATCATATTTGAAACAAAACTTTGATCATGATTATCATACTACAATTGTTCACTAGTCAACTCTATCCACTACCATTACTCTTCCTATTTTGGAATGTTTAAAAATAAAATATATTACATATACCACACACACTGATAAGTGATAATACTTCATCATAAGTGAATTAACAAGTAGCTCCTCTATCCATCCCTGCTGCATATGTATACATCTGCCATGTAATATATAGAGTTAGTAAAGAATATCTATAAGAATTTGATATGTTTGTACATGTAAGATATTGAACATTGGAGTTGCTGATGTTATACAGAAAAAGGAGGGAAAATCTTAGCTAGAAACACGGTCTGTGGAGTTGAAAGAGATTAAACAGACGCGTACCTGTTATCGAAACTGCCAAATCTGTTCGAGATAGTAACGTGATGATTCACCCGAATAGTTAACACCTTTACTTGCTCAATTACCTATCATAAGGGCAATACTTCACCATATCAAGAAACAAGGATATGAATTGAATCAACAGAAATACACAATTTTCAAACAATAATACTTGAGAACGAATTTAAAATATTTCTCATAGTTATGAGTACGGATTTTTTACATGAAGAAAACGTGCGTAAAGATGTCAGCATTGAGTGCATAAAATCTATAATTAACTTGATGTTATGAAAATACAATAGCCTGTTAGGTCTGACTAAAATTCATACGGTTCCTATGAGGGCTTGAATTAATTTTGTCAAAGAAAGTTGTCACTACTTTTCAAATGACGGTGCAAGAAGATGAAGCAAAGTTGAAGTTGAATTGCAAGGATGTCAAGAAAGGGTGCAAATATGAAGGCGGCTACAGATCTGGAAATTGCCTATAAATAGGCATGAAGATGAAGGAGTTAGATACACCAAAATGAGAGCAAAAATAGAGATGTGAGTGAAGATGTAAGGGTGACCGGCACCGGGTGCGGACTGCACCGAGAAGAGATAAGTGAGAGTGTTGTGTGTCATGAGAGAAGTGAGAGTGCTATTTAAAATCTCTATTTATTGAATGAAAATTGTGTGTCCGTGGACGTATGCCAAAATTGGGGCTAAACCACGTTAAATATTGTGTGTTGTGGGTGTTGTTATGTGTGTGGGTAAATGCCGGGTGTTGACGATCATGAACGGATTAATTCTAAGTATGAGTTGGGAGTTAATTCCTAACATAGCCTGCTGTGGTCACATTATCATCAGTGATGTACAAAATGGATTTTATTAATGTACCTGTGGAGCAAAATGCCGTTATCATCAGCAAAGTCTACATCACAATGCAGGGGATATGGTCTATCTTGGCCCAATTCGTCTCGCAATGCAGTTCAAGCTGAGGACAGTGGCTGATCTCTAGATAAGAAAGCGTTGCCGGAAGCCCCTCTGGCAAGGAAAGGAGCCTATGGCAATCCTTGATTTTCAGTTCATCGAGAGATGTCAGATTTCGCAGCCAGGATAAAGATTCCAGGCTGGACAGCCTCTCGATGTGAAATTTGTTGAGGGTAGAAGGAAGTAGCCACTCCGGAAAAGAAGCGAGATCTGAATTTTCGCCATAAATTGTCATTCGTCTGAGAGAAGTGAGTCTATGCAAACCCCACTCCGACAATGGCCTAATGTTCTTGCAATCCTTGATCTCGAGCGATGTAAGGTTAATAGGCAAACCACCTTCCGGAAAGGATATAATGCCCGGACAATCAGATAGCTGCAGCTCTTGAAGCGATGTGAGATATTGCAACCTCTCTGGGAGGGACTTCAGATTCTCACAGTTGATTATAGTTACCTTTTTGAGGCTAGTGGTGGGAAGGCCTCCTTGCGGAAATGAGACGAGGCCAGGGCAGCCATCGATTTCAAAATAATCAAGACGTGCTAGATTGTGCAGGCTGCTCGGTAAGAGTTTAAGATTGGTGCATTTCGCAATCCGAAGAGACTCGAGGGAGCTTGTTTGCATCAGCACATCGGCGAGGCTCTCTATCTTCGGACAATTCAAGATAGAGAGCGTCTTTAGCGTGGTAGGCAGCTGACCTCTCGGAAAGGATGTGATTGAAGAACAGTCGAAAATCTCTAGTACTTCGAGAGACATGTTGTTGCTGTGCATTAGTCCCTCGGGAAGGGACTCTAGGTTCGGACAATATTCGATGGTAAGTTGCTTGAAAGTGGTCGGGAGAACGGGAACCGCACCTCCTCTTGGAAAGGAAGTCAGGTTATAACAGCCACTGATGTACAAGCACTCGAGAGATGCAGTTCTGTCATGAACAACCATTTCGGGTAACGACTCTAGGTCACATCCTCGGATTGCAAGGCCTCTTAAATTAGACGGAAAGTTTGTCCGTGGAATTGCTGCAAGTCTTGGACAATCCTTGATTGTCAGCTCACGAAGCGATGCAAGAAGATGCAATCCAAATGGCAGCTTCTCCAAACAATGACAACAATCTAGTTCTAGATATTCGAGTTTGCTTGGAAGTTGTTGCTCTCCCTCGAACAAGGAAACAAGTAATGGACAGTTTCGAATCACCAGATGCTGAAGAGAAGTTAGGTGTTGCAATCCAACCTCATTTCGGGCTAAATACATGAGATCAAAGCAATCGACAATCACTAACCGCTCAAGTCGTGATAACCACTGTATCAAGCCTGCAGGTAGATACACCAAACTTGGAATGAAATTGATTTCCAAGGAAGCAAGTGAGGTAAGGTCAAGTGCAGCACCAAACAAGGCCTTGTCACATTCCTTTAGCTCTAATTCATGAAGCAGCGGAAGCTTTGGAAGCGAAGAAGTGAACTGCTCACTTTCATGTATCACAAGTTTTGTCAAGGAAGGTAGGAGGTTGGGTAATTCCCTCTGTAGCTTGGGACATCTCTCTATATAAAGCTCGCGGAGACTAGGGAACCCTTCAAATTCTTCACCTCCAGAACAAGACCAGTCTTCCCATTCTGGCATATCATCGAAACGTAGGACCTCCAGTGATGGAAAAGGCCTCACTGAAGAAAGACCATACCCATAGAACTCGGGACCAACACTCTTCACTCCATTCATTCCTTTGATGCAGAGCTTCTTGAGTGAGGGTAGTTGACCTAGTGGTGGTAGGAAAATGCAACTTTGGCAACTGACAAAACTTAGAGTCACCAGCTTATAAAACGACGGATTTCCAATCCAAGCCGGAAATCTTGTACCACGATAGCATTTAATAGTCATCTTCTTGAGCTTTTGATGTGGTTGTAACATTTCAAGGACATCCGTTTCCACAGTTTCATTTCGCAATTCATCAAAATCGTCGCTCCATTCCACCATTAATTCATTAAGGGCTTCCTTGTCCTTTAAATTGGCTCTCCTTGCTTCCCAAGCATTGGCCACATTTTCCAATTTTGATATCGAAAGTTTTCCTTGAAGATGCAACAAGTTCCTCAAATTGCCTATCCCGGAGCCACTAGCACTGCCCACAATAAACTCGGACAATGTCTGTAGGCTAATCAAGTTCTCTATTTGGAGTGGCATCTCTTGTATACCACTTCCACTGATGTCAAGGTGTCGTAGATTGATTAAATTTTTTCCCATGTCCATTGGCAACTCAGTCAAATGGACACATCCACATAATAACAATGTCTGTAGATTGTAAAGTGTGGTAACAGATTGAGGTAGGCTGTTGATTTCTGTGTGAGAGAGATCAAGATACCGAAGGTGTTTCAAATTGCCAATAGAGTCTGGAATTTCATTGATGCAATAGCCACTCAGAGACAACACCCGTAAAAACCTTGATTTTGGCAGCAAATCATGAACAACCTTCTTGGTTAAATAGCAGAATTCATCTCCAAGTGAGGATGCTAATGGTAAGAAGGTGCGTAACCGCTTCACTTCACCTAAGGACTCAAATTTTTTGAAGACATCATATTTGCTGCGAATGTATGAAAAATGACGACCCTTTTCGAAAATTTCATGGTGCTTACTTTTCTCCCCCTTATCCTCCAATCGCATACACATTTTCCTGGACACAAATTGAGCTAAATCGTTGATTAGGTCATGCATTACATATCGAGCTTTGTTTTGGGGAGACTCTTGGAACAATGATCTGGATAATAGCTCGCCAAAATAATTATCACCCACTTCTTCCATTCTTTTAGTTTTTTCAACTTGCTGCACAAAACCTTCAGCCATCCATAGCAACACTAGGCTTTTCCTATCAAATTCATAGTCCTTTGGAAATATTGAACAATATGCAAAGCACCGTTTTAAATTTGAAGGGAGATGATGGTAGCTCAACCTTAGAGCGGGAAGAATGACATTTTTCTTAGGCGGCAAATCCCACAAGTTGCTATTCAAGATTTTATTCCAATACTCAATATCTAGTTTGGAGCCCAACAAACCTCCTAGTGTCTTTGCAGCCAAAGGCAACCCTTTACACTTGCTCACTATTTCTCTTCCAATTGGTTTCAAACTCGAAAACACATCCGGTTTTCTCTTTCCAAACGCGTGGTGCAGGAACAACATCCAACAAGCATTATCCGACATTTCCTTCAGACGATAAGGTGGAAGCGCACTCATGACAGATAAAACCTCTTCATTACGCGTAGTCACAACGATTTTACTTCCTCTAGCCCCAACCATGAAAGGAATCAAGAGGGTATTCCAGTTGTCAAAGTTTTCATTCCACAAATCATCTAGGACAATCAGGAATTTCTTTTTGCTCAGTTCCTTTTTCAAACCACTCTGAAGTAGTTCCAAGTTAATAGTATCACATGGTCTATTAGTGGCTGACTCAAGTAGGGCTTTTGTTATATTCATCACATTGAAATCATCAGACACACAAGCCCATGCTTTGACATCAAAACACTCCTCCATTCTCTTATCATTATACACCATCTGAGCAAGAGTGGTCTTACCAATCCCACCCATTCCCAATATAGGAATCACACAGAAACTATCATTATCACCCATTTCATCATCAGCCAACAACAACTTAATTATCTCATCTTTATCGCAATCCCTACCATAAACATGAGATTCAATCAAAAAAGGAGTTGTGGGTATTCTTTGTAAACCCCCAAACTTGCCTCCACCATCATTTTTCAAGCCAAGAACATCTTTTTGTTTCGCAATGTACTCCAACTTGTCAATTACATTCTCTATCTTTGACACCATTTTTTCACTAAACGGATTGAAGTAGGCAAAGTTCCAATTGCGTACCTGATTGGCAAAGCTTTGAGAGTCGGACTCCAACTTGAATCGCAACGCTTCGGTGGCCAATTCGTCCAACGTGTCCTCAGCTTCATAAACAGCATATTTGAGCATGCCTAGCCATGTCTCCACAGAGGGGTTGCGGTATTGCTTCTCCTCTGCATCATCAAGCACTGCGGTGTTGGCGAAGTACACAATCTTGAGCTTGTCAATGAGTGATTCATTGATGTTTAATCTGTGTAGGAACATTAGTATTTCACCAGAAGCTAACAGGTCAAACAACACTTGAAGTGCTGGAGAAAGAACTGCCTCCCACCAAACCATTTTTTTTCTTTCTTTCAAGTTTCTAATGTGATCTACAGAAAATGATGATGATGATCATGATCATGACCATGAAAGTTGAATATTCAAAAGCAAGGAAGATTTCTGATTTAGCATCCCATTGACTTGTTCATTCATGTGTAATGAGTCAATGACCATCATCTTACCACTTGCCTTGCAAATCCAACACATTAGTGAAATAATTGGAAAAGTGCCTATATTATTGCTTCTAAGTGGCTAGTGACAGTTGTATGTGTCTGTGTTTTTTTGTTTTTTTTTTTTTCTTCTTCCTTATTTTATTTTATCCGTAAGACCACTATTATTATTATTATTATTATTTGTAATTCCAATAGATAATTATGGAATTTGCTTCTTTAGAGCGTATGTCAGTGGTTATCACATTTGTAAGATAATAAAAATCGATCAAATCATTTTAGTACAATTAAAAATACTTGTATAAAAAAGACCATCATTTCAGTATATAACTGATAAGTATTCTTATCAATTGTATACTGAAAAAAGAAAAGAAAATAAGTGCATTCCAAGACTAGTTAAGCTCGTGAAAAAAGATAAGAAAAGACAAATAACTAGCGAAGAAAGAAAGGAAATGATTTGTAGATAAATCTAGGGAATGAAAAGAACTAGGAAAGAAAAAGAGATTTATTTTAACAAATTTATCACGACTATACCAAAAAAGACAAAACACATAAAAGTGTAGGGATAGATGGCTATTTGTCCCACTCCTTCTGTTACCCATCCCACTCTATTTAAAATGATTTTGAGCGTTTCGTTTATATTATTTTGGTCAATATGAATTAGAGAAAAAAATTCGCATAAATACAAGCCAGGATAGTTTTAGATTACCTCGCCCAGCCCATGTATTATTGTGTATGTATATGTAAGTAAATGGAGTATAAAATAAGGGAATTCCAAGACTAGTTATTCTATCTTTTTAATTGTGATTTATTTGGATAATTTAATTATTATTTAAGACTTAAAGTACTTAATTATTTAAAATGGTAGTGTAATTATGTTTTTCAAATAATATATTTTAATTTAGATTATTGAATAATTTAGTAGTTTATTTAATTTTATGATATTAAATTTAGTTTTATAAGCATAAAATTTCGTGAACATTGTTTATTATATAGTTATATACTTTTTTTAAAAATCTACTCTTAATGGGGTGGGGCAAGCTTGGAAAAACCTGACAGGTGCGGAGACGAGATGACCTCCCAGCCTATTTAATCAATTTTAGACGAAAATCAAATAGAATTTTCTTAATAATTATAAAAGTGGAGAAAAGTACATATTACTCCGCCCATAACTGCACCCATTGCCATCCATATAAAAGGGTGCCCCTTACAATCGTTTTTAAACGTGTAGAAATCTATATCAAAATATTGTCTTTGGTTGGATGTGAAATTAACTCAAATTCATACCTAGCACAATCATTTTCTTCATTTCCCATTTTTTTTCTTTTTATTTCTCTAAAAAAAAGTGGTCCAAACAATCCAATAAGTGATGCTCTAAGGCTTGACACAAAAACTTAATCAGCCCAATCATGTGGGCCTCTCTAATCCTTCCCTAAAGCCCAATATCAAAAACCATAGCCCACTAACGGGCCCTTTAAAATAAACAATCTTTGGCGGGAACCAAATCCCAGTTACCGGTATCGCTAGCTCTCCGTCGCCGTCGTCATTTCTGTCAAATGAGCAGATTACCAGAAATAACTGATCTTTTTGCGAGGCTCGCATCAAATCTCCAAACCCTAGAATCAACGGTCACTGATGAGGATGAAACCTGCGATCTCTTAATCTCGAATCTGAACCGTTCGCTCAATCTGAACACAAATTCTAGGGTTAGGGTTTTGGACACTGCGCTCTCTTTGATGGGGTTTAGAGCACCACAGGTGAGTCCTACTAACTTTGACAACAATTGATTCTTTATATATATATATATATATATTTATACACACAAGTGTATTTATTAAAATATAATGCTTGTCATTGTTTAGGTTTTTGATTCAGTGATTGAATATCTGGTGAGGACAATTGTTACTGTTCTATCGTCGACAATTGGTTGTAAAGTGTTGCGGTTTCATAAAGAAGAGGTTTTGCAAATCGGTAGCACAATCTCGAGGCGCGATTGTGCGGAATTGATTGAATTCTGTGCTGATGTTTTGGGGAGATTGGATGGACATGGTGGGTCTAAGGGTTTGATTTTTTATTTTGTTTACTATGTTATTTTCAGAATTATATAATTTTGAATTTTAGGGACTTTGTTATTGGGTAATTTACATTTGCAAAGTAGTGTCTTTTATTTCATTATTGCTTTATATGCTACTGTTTGATGCTTAATACGTTTTGATTTCACTTTGAAAATCCTATTTAGATAGAATTAAAAATTTGCGTCAGATATTGTAACTTGGTGCACAACTTTGCCCGAATTGAAATGGGACTACAGATTTAGATTTGATGTTTAAATTCATTTGGTAATGGTGCAGGGATGCTTTGTGATTCACTATTGCACGCCGTTGTAAAAGCTGCAGCATCAGCATCTTGCTTTCGGTATATATTAGAATCGACACCTATTCTTGATGTAAAATCAGTTCAGGGGAGAAGCCTAGCTGTTTCAAAGCTTCTCTGTCATTTGCCAAAGGAGTTCTCCCTTAGAAACCAAGAAGTACCACCGAGGTGCGTCCTCTTCTTATTTGGTGGCGTTGTTTAGGTTAAATTTGAATGTAGGTTTTCATGCTTCTCTTCATACAGTAGGTGTAATTTGATCTCACCCCTTGTCTACGGCAGGTATGACCTAAACTTAGTGTGAGAATAGCTAATCTGTAAACGCGTAATAAGTTATGTGGAATTCATGTCTTGCAGCCCCACATTGGAAGCACTACCTTTATTACGTGTGCCATGACTTATGCTGCATTGAGTATTTGTGTTGCTTTGTTTCATTTTTATTCTTTTTTGGTTGTTGTTTGGATCAGTTGCCTTATCCGAAGTAAGATTCCCAAAAATTGTTTTTCATAATTTTACGAAGAAAAAGTAAAAAAATTGATCCTTATGTCATAAAAATTTATCGTGTGCCTTACTGAAGAATTAGATCCAAGGAAAGATTTCCTCCCTCATTTGAGGCTAACTATCTGATGGTGCATTCACCAACATGATGTTACTCCCTTGTTTTGTCGTACAATAGGACTCTAGCTGAACTAACTTGTTGTCCCCCCTTGAATTTGAGAGGCCTTTCAATTGTCTCTCATTTAGTGGAAGAGTTTGGGATGGTATATTTACATTTCAGAGTTTGTTTCTTTGGGTGCCCATGTTTAGGAATACCCTTAAGGGATTTTATTTAATGGAAAGTAAAGAGAACGACATGATTTTACTATGCTTACTGGTGTAATCTAATTAAGTCTATTCTCAGTCATGTTTTATCATTACTAATACAAATTCATCTGTGCAGGTTGGTGTTGTGGTATCTTGACCCTCTAATTCTAAAGAGTGATGTCTTACAAATCTTGCAAGAAGCTATTAGAAGACCTTTTCTTTGTTCGAATATTGCATTTTATGAGAGGGCAGATTGGCGCCTTATAGTTACGTGCTTGGCACTTTCTCCTGCTATGTTTATCGAGACCAGGGCTCTATTACATAATTGGTTTCTGATGACGTAAGTTTCTAAAGATCTTTTCATTGTAATTTATTTGATCTTTTATTGTGCTTTAAGGAACTGCAATTTATTTATATGTTTTGGACTTCAGCTTGTGTTCATTCTTCAATCAAATTTTTTGTTTTCCTTTTTCAGCAGCTTCTACATTTTAAGAATAGTCGGTGAAAGAAATCTTTTACCAACTTGTTTGATTGGCTTGTTGGACTTTTTACCTATTGCATACAGTTACAGAAAATCTAGCAGCAGCATGCATCTGTTTGTCAGAAGTATCATTTGCTAGGAAGTTCTCAACATGTTGTTTATATCTAAAAATAGTAAAGATCTAATCTGATTCTTTCCACAACTTGTTTCCATTCTGCGTGATTTCTATACTTCTGTACTATGTGGCAACACTCCCTTGCAGCTTTTTTTTTTTGTTGGAAAGGTATCACTCCCTTGCAGTTGACTGGAAATGAATCTAGCTTTTCTTGTATGAACAGTGAAACTTTTTCCTTCTATGTTCTTTTGAATGCTTCTGACTAATTCATGGTTATACATCTTCTTTAGACCAATCATGTCAGTTCTGTTTATTGTAATTAATATCGTATTATCTACATTTAGTTAAGCGCACAGAACATTTCATGTAGTCACTTCTGTCATTTTGTTTATCTCCTAGTTCGTTTTCTAAATTTTCGGTTACCAATGATGCATTAATACAATTATTTAAGTATCATACTTATCATGAGCTCTCTCTCTCTCTCTCTCTCTCTCTCTCTCTCATTGTATTGAATTATTCAAGATCTTATTCACATGCCCCAAGTTTGGAACTTGCTCACCCCCATTTGAGGTTTCTCAGGGGCTTTTTGGATACGATATGATGTACAGGACACGGATATCATGTCATGAGTTGAGGGGTTTTATCAATTGCTATTGACAATATAAATGACAGATATAATGCAGAAAGGAATTAGGTTCTGGAAGATTGTCATTCTAAACTAGATATTAAGTGAATTTGTGGGCAGATTATATCACTTATTTAAAGTACATAATTTCCAATATTTTGTATTGCAGATATCCAATTATATTTTATTACTGTTTAACTTACTGGTTAGGGTTTGCTGTATAACAGGGGCTTGGCTACTGTATTAGAGCTTCAAATTGAGTTAGTCTGCGTGATTGTTGATATAATTTCTAGACCAACATGGTGGGGCATAACTACGGAAATGGGGTCAAAATTACCTTCTTCTCATGCATACTTTCCGCACAAACACCACTTGTTGAGGACTTTGGCTGGACCACTTTCATGTGAAAATTTGGTACAGTTAGTTCACAATACAAAGAATCCAGTTGCTAATGCTAGAAGATATTCTGTTTCAACTCACATGCAAGATTTGACAACAGTTGCAATGATAGGTCACAAATCTATGTGGTACATTCTCATTCCACCTCAAAAATTATTGTTGTGCTGGTTTGATTCCACCACCACCAAAAGGTCATGTTTGAACTGTTGCTTATCAGGGGTATGGCAGTGAACTTTCCAGAGTGGTTTTTGTTCGCTTCTTTATTGCTCTTTTCTGGGAAAAACATTCAGGACAATTTCCATTCAGAAGGCACATTACGGGTTGCTGAAACTGAACAACCTCAGAGTATCAGCCTGCCGTGTTTTTCTGATTCTGCTGCTAGCTATATTGCATGGATTCTGAGCCCCATCAGTGGATCCCATCAAAATCTGCTCGTTAACTCCCTAAGTAAAATAGCTGAGTCATGGAGACTCAACCTATCTAGATCAGATTACCCCTACACAGGAAAAGTTGGCTACAGGAAAAAACTCAAGAAACCCAAATTCAATGAAATCAATGAGGAAAATCCACTCTTAAAGGAAGATGATTATAGAAGTATCCAATACTGGCTCCAGGAATTCCAAGACATTTACATCAAATATTGGAATGAAAATGTCAATAGTTCTGCATGCAATGAAGCAAAATCGTCTGTGTTGTTTAGAAAAATTCCCTTAGGTATTTTGATTGGAAATTCTACTTGCATTAATGCAGATGGATGTGATATGCTGCTACATTATGTTGCGACTGGTTCCATACAGAAGTTGACAGAAACTCAGACTGCTGGATTGAAGCATAGAGAACGGAATGTTGAAGAGCAGGAAGATTCTGAAAAGTTAAATACAAAGGAAGCTGTGGCAGGAGCTTGCCTGGTGTTCCGCTTAACTGATGCTGTGGAGAGTATGTCCACTTCGATGTTTGATACGGAAGAGAGTGGAATAGATTTTACTTACAGGTTGAAACAAAGGGCTGGCAGATACTTGATTAAATGTGTTAAAAGGCTACTCCAACTCAATATCAAAGAAGAAAATGTACTTCTGATGCTAGGCGATCTTCACAGTAGACTGCTACGATGGAGACACCAAGGGCGAGATGTTATTCAAGGATCCGAGGATCTGAATGATGCCATTGAAGCCTTGAGTAAGAAACTATCTTCCTTCTGAGAATGTTTTGTGAAGCATATGCAATTTTGTAATCCTTGTATGGAAATGTTTATTTGAATTTGTGAATATGTGCAATCTTTTGTGTCCTTGTAGGCTCTTTCCCAAGCGGTTTATAGTTATCAGTCCAATTATCAAGCTCTTTTCATTTACATTGTTTTCAACTTTCTTGCACTCAAGAAGCTTTCTTCTTTTTGCTTAGTACAAGTTATGAAACCAGAAAACAATAAATTTCATTTTACATACTACAGCTCGTATAGGAAGCGCATAAATTCATTGATTCAATAATGATATCAAATTACCAGTAGAGTAAAACAACAGGAAATAGACAATCCAAATGCTCTCTGCAAGGCAATATGATTGATTTTTCTTACAAAGAAAGCAATGCAACTGCTTCTGCTACTAAGACAGCTACATAAGAAGATTTATTCTCCTGCAAGCTTTAATGCTTTACACTATGAACTTCTGTGAACTGAAGCCTTTGCATATAGCAGGAAGTCCCTCCAACTTTTACATAGCATTGGGTACTTCACTGGTAAATAGTAGCCTTTCTATATACACAACGCTTATAAATCCTCAGATACTATATTGGCCCTAGGTATTCGTAGTATGATTACAGTTGAACCCTAATAGAACCAATTAAGTAGCTTTGCAATCTCGGATTACTATAGCTTTCGAATCAACTAAAAGACTAAAAACTATATGCATGCATAATAAAGCTGTATAATCGACATTTTTGGGTAACTTTGGATGCTACTTGACTTCAGTAGCAGACAGATTCTATCAAGGAGTTCTTTTAACCATAGAAATCCCAGTTGGATCGCCACCCCATTCTTCGAAAACAACCAACAAATTTCCAGTTGGTTTCAACCAAGAACGAGGAACATGGTACCTGAAATTAACAAATTATTACATTTACTTGAATATGTACAAGCAGAATCGACACCAAATAAAATTAAAAGATTTCTTTACCATCTTTGAGAGGCCTGTCCACAGTTACTTAGGCATTTCTTCTCATCAAAATATCCTGCATAGTTGCAGTTACCGCAGTTACCACTTGCTTTATATCCAGCCCAGTGGCGTCCAACGTCTTCACCATTTATCCATACCAGCCCTTTTCCCATGCTATTCATATCTAGAGCTAATGGTTCATTTCCTGCTGGTGCATTGAAAGTAGTCTGGAAAGGAAATTATATCAATTTAAAGAACGCCATAGATTCGTGTAGGTATATAGTATGTGGAACTTACGAAAGAAAAATAAAAGCCATGATTGGGATGATATTCACCTTGTACCATGTCAGGGGCTGCTTTTGAGCCACCATTGATCCCTGTACCCACTCAACAGAGGAACTTCCACTGACTGTATGAAGACTCAAATCTTCACCTTTTAGACCAACCTGCATAGAAGCATGTAAGCGAGTGAAAAATTATAGCTTCTGGTGGCCATTGTTGCACCAAAATTAACTTAATTGTCCCACGGAAGAATTGAGTAGGACCTGACATTCCTTTTTAGCACAAAAAAAGCTGATTTGATCATAAACACATTTAGAACCATTCATTCACAGCTTTAAAATACTTTGAAGTAGTAATTCGAACTTGAATTTAGTCCTAACAATTAAAGAACAAACCTTATAAGACCATTGTTGCTTTGTCAAATCCCTTGTCCCCAAGGTGACTGGGCCAAGAACACCAGCATTCCATGTCTCGAAATGCGTTCCGACATTCTGAGATAAATCAGATATGGTATTAGGAGGACTAAAAATGTGAGGTTCCTATCAATCATATCCAAAGGTCATAGACATGTCAGAAAAACAAGAACTAACCGGAAGACCAACAGCGACGCTTAGTAAAGAAATCTTATTAACACCAACTCTCAAATTCACACCTTTACTGTAAGTTATTTTTGGATTATTTAATCCTCCCCAAACAGTTCCTGCCATGAGAATAGATACCAATCAGTTATTGAAATTAGTGAATTACCTTTCAATATGTATGTGTATACGTGTATATATATAGGAAATGGAGGACGCGACAAGATCATCTACCTGATAGTTGGCCATTGATGAAAACGTGCAAAGCGTGTCCTGCTGACATTACAGTCAGGACAGGATTTGATACTTCATTAGGTTGTATATTCACACTGGAGTGAGCAAGAAATACAGATAACAAGAAATTTAGTTTCAACTAAACTGTCAATATTAATTTAAATCAATTCATCATAGAAATATCTCAAAATAAGCAAGAAAAATATAGTCATATAGATACTCACTCGGTCAGATACCACAAATAGTCTGAAGCATCTCTGGTTACATTTACTTGCTCCCACAATCCATCCATTGCTAGTGTATCTTGGTCATCAGCAGAGACGGTTTCTTCAATATACGACTGCCAAGAGAACGATCCCACAGGTATCATCTTCGGATGAGTACCTTTGGTTCTAACCTGTAGACGAATTCAGGTCTAATGTTAAAATCAATTTTCAGGAATCTTAATATAGGGATGTTCTTAGAAGAAGAAAAAAATCTCATTTTCCTAGTAATACAATTTAAGCTCAAAACATTTCACGTGACTATACAATTCCGATTTATTTCTGTGAGAGATTGGAGGAATGGATTTTAGATACCGTCCATAACTGGTTAAATATTAACGTTTCATCATCTCTAAGAGCTTAAACTTTTATAGTAGATATGTAGTGAACATGTTATCAGAAACAAAGGTCTCGAGTTTTTAGAGTAGATGGATAGTTAAACCTTACCGTAGCAGTGTTGAAAACTACATTCTTGCAATCAGGGAGGATGCTGACAGACCAAGGAGGCAGGTTATATTGCATATTTTGAAAGGTCAGTGTTGCTGAAGATGACGGGTCATAGTTTGAAAGAAAGGCCGCACAACCCCCTGACCTTGACGCGAACACATGAGCCTAAAAATCAAGTAATTACAAGCAATTAGTTTCGACGAAGAACAAGGAAAAGAAAACTGCTGCATATATGCATAGTTTCTGAAACGAACGAGCCTCTTGGTTCTTGCTATAATAGGTCACGGTTGGATATGTCGATACTAAAGCTGGTTCACATTGCTTGATGGCTTTATGCAGATCTCTGAGATGACTCCACTTTGGTTCCCTCATCAATCCTAATTGTATAATAGAAAACCGATCATGAAAATTAGGAAACATAATATAATTTGCACAAGAAGTCCCAAAACTAACAGCAAAGATGCTAACGACCTCAGGTGCATGTTTGCTCAGCGTCATGCTAATAATTTTATTGTTTGTATTAGTTGCTCCAGAACGAAATAATCTAGGTTTGAATCGTCTAACACGTACCGTATTCATCAAGCGGAGCATCATAATCATAGCTAGTAGCGATGAAGAGGCCACCAGCAGTCCTGCCAAAATTTGTTCCTCCATGGTACTAGGCCACCAAAAAAATTTAAAAACAAAAAGTCATAATATTGGTAAATCACAAAATTATGAAGCTGAGTATGTTAAATCATTATAATGTAGCTGATTTTTTATTTTTTATTTTTTTCTTGAAGCAGACTGATAAGTTTGCTTACCATATAGTAATTCATGAATGAACCATTATTCTGTATAAACCTTGCAACTGAATATGCCAGGTCTTCCACTGGCCTATAAGGTACTGGACCACCAAAAGCTGTGTACCTGGGAGGATAAAACATATGAATAAGGATAATAAAATTCATAAGAAATT